>OZ038002.1:26135826-26617638 GCA_964035705.1 Porites rus | reverse complement strand
ACGAACTAGATGTTGAAATACACTGCTTGTTCTAAAAAAAAACTTGAATTTATAAACTTGGTGAAAAAAGTATCTTCAACTCTTCTTCTGTTGAACGTGTACAAATTTAGAAAATTAAGATAATCTCGGTGAGCAAATATGTAAAATTTTCATTTTCAACAACACTTACCACAAAAGTTATTTGCGAATCCAACTGATTTCTTGTTTTTTCCGTGTTCTGTTGCACTCCGAATTCTCGTTGTCATATAACTGCTTTAATTCAGAATTGAGTCTATTCCAAGGTGACCTGCACAAAAGTACTTTAACGTCACAGCTGCGTCTATTACAAGGTGAACTTTGATTGGTCTAAAGATATGTCATTGGGTCTTATTGGTTAGAGTTGGTCTTTGCTCACGGCTATGTTACCTCTTGGACGAGATAATTTTATTTTTGAAAAATCTATGTATTTTCCAGTAATTCCTGATAATTCACACGATCTTTTGAGATCATGACACCAGTCATTCTGATGTTTTCTACGAAATAATTTTTTGACGTCATGGATCACGTTTCATCTTTTTACATGTCACAGATCAAGTCTGTTCAATAAAAGGCGAAAAAAAAAAATACTCAGAATACAGTTATAGTTGTATTGATGTGTCTTAAAATGTGTGCTTGGTAGCGTACAAAGGGAATGTTTAAGTACACACTGTTAGAATCACTGAGAATTCAGTATTGGTCTTCCATGCTTAATTTGACTAATTGGCCACTAATGAAACCTAGTCACTGATTATTTTTTTTGTTATTCAAAATACTGTATATGACTTAAAATTGGCACTTATTCTTTTGCGTTGAGGCATCATTCCTTGCACTCATATAGGATATATCGAGGATATACCCAGGACAAATTTGCCAACTTCTTCCAGTACGCGTCCCGTCCAAAAGATCTTCCCTTTCACGTTCAAAAAGTTGACATTTTTAGTCTTCCAGCGAGATTGCTTACCAGGACGAAGTAAAAAGCGGATATGAGCCCTAACATCTTATTATTACTCGACTCGAACAATCTTGTAATTTAAAAATAAAATTTGCTTGAGACGAATTCAGCCGCAGTTGACTGATATTTCAGATTTGTATTCTAATGAAGGTCACTCTCAAAAGCTCGCCGGCAATCGTAATTTTCACGACCGTGTATAGAATCACGACTGCCTAACAGTCTTGACAATCCAGCTAGAGACTTCGCGTCTGGAGACTTTTGTTTTGAGTGAGGTTTTCGTATTATTATCTTACCTACTTCCATAAAAGCAAGAGTCAGACTGCTAAAGAAGACCAGATACAATCGTCTGTAAACAGTATGATGTGTTTACTGTGTTACGCGACTCAGAGAGACAGACAGTCGTGACTCACTATGTAAATTTGAACGCAAAGGATAACGGGACAACGAAAATCTCGCGTGATCTCTCGAAGCTTCCTTATTCCAACGCAAAGAGATGTGAGCAGAAAAAGAAAAACAACGCGGGGGTGGGGTAGGAGGTGAGAGCGAAAAGAAGACAAAAATTGAAGCTTCTTTAATTTAGCCCTGAAATTCCTGAAAGCTGGCTGACAAAACATTCACCTGGATATTGTAAAAAGGAACAAATGCGCTAGTCTCGAGAAGAGCATTTAAAATCTCCATTCGCTTAACACGTCTTCCAAAGCTACGCGTTTTTAAAAGCTTTTACTATTGTCAAACAAATTCAAACAGCATTTCAATAAAAACAACAAAAAGCGACAGCAGCTAGCATATATATGATCTGTTTAGTGAAAATCAACGGCAGAGAAAGTAGAACGAGTAATGCTTGCCAGTTCTTTCATTTTTGGAGGTAAGGGATATAAAATTATTCGTTTGCAGAAAACAAATATAAAAGGTGAATACAGGCATATTTTTTTAAAATTCCGTTAACAGTGCGGTTTGTCGCTCGTTGCTTGATTGACGGCTTTTTACGCCGGAAACTACGTTCGAATTACTAGCCGACAAAGTGGGCGGAATGACATCTTGAAAACAAATCTCACAGGCGTTCCCTCAGACTACGAGCAGTCCCCATTTTTCCTCAAGAATAGTAGAGCGGGGCAAAGCGAGCGAGCGTGAAAATCACCCCATGCGAGAAAGGCGAGACGCGGAGGCGTCCCTGAGGTACCCTGGGTGCCAGAGACTTTTCTAGCGCGGTTTGACTTCGGCCTACGGCCAAAGATGTGTCGGCCTTCGGCCAACACCGAAAATTCCCTCCGCACGCGAGAAAAACCTCTGGTACCCAGGGTATCCCTGAGGAAAAATGAGGACTACTCGTAGTCTAGCGTTCCCTCCTCTCTCCCTCCCTGATCCTCTTTATCTTCTTCTTTTTATCGCTCTCTTCCTTCGTGCCGCAATCCACTATCCGAACGCCTGGAACAGGCTAAGCCTCGTCTGATATCAACTTTTCTGAAAACTCTTCCCGTTGAAATTCATTTGCTAGAAGATAGCCATGTGGAAGAAAAGACAAGAAAGGAAGCTGATATTTTACATCTGGTACAAAAGGCCGCGAGGTGCACGACCTGCAAACAACTTTTTTGGTAGGTTTTAGTCCGCTACAGTCCTGTAGCTAGACAGTGGCCAGAAAACGGGTCGACTAGCTTCGAAACGCGTTTTGCGGCAAAATTCCCAAGGGCGAATGCGTTTTCAGGTGCCGCGTCTTCAACATGCGACCCAGACCATATCATGTCCTCGAATGGGTCATTCCAGTGATGATAAATGTTATCAAGTATTGGTTGTTGATAGGTGTACTTTATGCCGTTTATTAGTAAAGACTGGGGTCAGTGAGGAGGGGGGGCGGATGGAACCTTATGTAATATGTATTAGACGAAAGGAGGGTGCTAACTTAAGGCAGGCGGCTAGTTAGAGCATTTACGGTACGTACATGTAGCTCAAACATACTGTTTGTGACTTGTCTCTTTATTGGTTACCAACTCCTTGTGAGAAAAATAAATTTTTACACAAAAGCATAGTGCCTACAAACGTTTACTTTAGTAAATGTTATGACAGCATTTTAGATTTAATAAACTTTTCTTAAGTCTTGCAATCGGTTATTTCTGTAGCATCACTTTATTGGCACCAGAGAAAGTATGCTGCTGTACTTCATTTGCGGTGCAGAGGAGATATGAGAAACTTAAATGGAGACCACCCACCATCGCCAATACAGGTCGCATCCTGAATCCAAATCACACTGCTGTCAGAAGGGGGTGGACTCTTGTAAAGCTTGTCATCTTTCACGCCATATAATTCACCATTAGGCATAAAGAAAAGATGGGTAAATTTATCCCATCCCTCCTTACCAATCATCGCGGACGATTCTATCCAGATGTCGTCACCAGACACGGGTGGACTTCGCTTATAAAACTTGCCGTTTAGCACGCCGTACAAGGTTCCTTGTAGGTCAAAGAAAAGGAACCGGAAGGCCGACCATCCAGATCTCCCGATCACTGTGGCGCTTCCTTGCCAATTGTCGTCACTGCATGTTGGTGGAGCTCTTTTGTAAAACCTTCCATCCTTGGCACCATAAAGCACCCCATCTGGATCAAAGAAGAGAAACGTGAACGAATCCCATCCTGCTTGGCCAATAAGGGTGGCTGTTCCGATCCAGTGGTCAGATGAACATGAAGGAGGTGGCCCTTTGTAAAACTTGTCGTTCATAACACCATATAAGGTACCGTCCGGGTGGAAGAACAGGTGACTGAAGGCTCCCCAACCTGCCGATCCTATTTCCTTGGCCGACGAGATCCACTTATCATTCGCAGAAGTGGGAGGACTTCTAACATAGAATTTGCCATCCTTTACGCCGTAAAGTTTTTCATTTGAAGGGGGGGACATACCGCTGAAAAAAGGGCAACAATGATAATGATTCCTAATGAAAGATAACTTAATATTAAATGGTCAATAAAAGGCCCTTCTTTACTAGTCAGTCTCTTACAATTTAAAGGCCTCGTTGTTTTTGGTTTGTTTGTTTTTAACGGAGAAGCAGGGGCGGATCCAGGATTTTTTTAGGAGGGGTGCACTCGTCTCTTGCTCTACTTCAACACCAGTAAACCACATAGTTTTTTTTGGCAGAATACCAGTTGTATTAGAAAAAGCGCAGGTCATCTCGGGGGGGGGGGTGCGCACCCCCTGCACCCTCCCCCTAGATCCGCCCCTAAGAAGTCAGTGACCATCGATCCGTCAAACTGATTCATGTAACAAAAATATCGAGATGGGGCGGGGGGGGGGGGGGTGTGCTGCCGAGGCCTTCAAACCGACAAAAATCGCCCATTTCGCTACCCGACAAGAAGCCTTATTGACCCCCCTAATTTCGTGACCCTGATTCATTTCGTTTTGCTCTTCTGGTTAAGAAGGAGATGGGGGGGGGGGGGGGTCTGTACACAGGCTAGACGAAACACGTCAGTAAAGCTGGTAAAGTTGACCCTGGTGATAGGGTAACCATATCTGTGAAATTTGCTTGTAAACCAGAGCTAACTAGGGTAACCCTAGTTAGCACAAGGGTAACCCTCTCTCCTTGTAAACAGGCTGTAACAGCTGTCATGCCTTTTGCCCGGATATGTTTCGTGATTATGGTAACCAATATCGTGCATTGCATCGTGCTTTGTTTACGCTTAAATGAAGCTCATTGTTTGTCCATCAAAGACGTGATAAAACCGCGTTTCAGCTTTGTTCGGGCAACGATTTGTTGCATTCGTCGTTAATTCAGTTTACCCAGTTTATCTTTGAAGTTGATTTGTCACGCCTTTACAAGCGGGATTGTTAATTTAGGATGTGACCTTGGACGATTGGTCGATTAACCGTAAAATACTTTCACAAAACGCATTGTCTCGTCGAAGACTTCCGTACGAAGTCAATTATGCTAACAAATTTCTCGGTGTACAATATGACTCAGATTTAGAGTGGAACACATGAAGTCGTAGCTAAGTCCAGTCAGCAAATTTAAACAAATTCTGCATAAATTTCAAAATTCATGCACAATACAGTGGAAACTCGATTCACTGTCGATTTAACGAAGGGCCAAGGGGCTGACAAAATTTGTTCGCTACATCGAGGTTTCGTTATGTCGAGGTTCTTTTTCATATATTTTACTATTATTGAGGTAAAGAAAATCGTTCGGAGTACCTGCAGAATACCCTGCGGCTTCGAAGCTGTATCCCTGTTATACGCAGTTATCCCTTTTATGCGTTTCTACCTTCAGTGGCTTTAAGAACGACACATAGACATACTGTATGCTTTTTATGCTGTCTTATGTGTATGTCGAAGTGGATACGCGCATACGCGAATAAGCAGTGACTATTACTATAAAAGTATTTACTAAGTGGATACACGGATACGTAGTGACTGAGTATCCGCGTATCCGCGTATCCGCGTATCCTCCTCTCCGTTAGATAGAGGGTTCCACTGTAACAGAGTAAACATTTGTTAGTGGACTTTTCGGTCTAGATCTACTTCTATAAATAACCAGAAATAACTATTCATTTTGACGAAGGTCTTCTTCCTGAGCACTTACTTATAGCAGCGGCTTCTCAGTTAGTAAGTGAGAATCTGACAAGTATAGCTGCAGCAAGCGGTTTCTACTCGTAGAGGACACAGTGACGACAGTCAGTTTAGTCTGCTACACAGCCGTTTTTAGTGTTGTCACGCAACGCTCCTCCCCCACTAAGTGGGGAGGTTGCGTTCTCGTGTTCTCGCGAGACCCGCTTCGCTCGCCCAAATAGGAGAGCATGCTCGCAGGCTAATCAGGCTAATAATGGGGTCGCATTTTCAATAGAGTTACTAGAATGGGATCGCACATTTTCTGATTCTTTGGGTACGACAATTCTCCATATTTACGGTTAGCAAACGGACCAAACGTACCAGAATATTTGTACTGTAGGTGAAAAGTAAAGTGTTCTAATATCGTGTTATAACGAAAATGAAAAGAAGAGTTTCTGTTTTAGTCATTTATTCTTATTGACAAGGTCTGTTGAAGGTTTGCCATTTTTCAATAGAAGGTATGCGAAAGGGGTACCTTTTCTGCGAAAAAAGGTGCATAAAATGGTAAATTTACACCCAAGCATTTCTCGTCGCCTGAATGCTTAAGAAGACCTCCCTACCCTTCCCACCATTACATGTTTTGTGCGCTCTCTCTCTCTCTCTCTCTTTTTCAGTCCCGGTAGTAGCCTGCGTAGCAGGCGCTTGGAAAGGGTGGGCTCGGCGGTGTGCTCAAGAAAAACGGCCGCGCGAGAAGGAGACCCCTCGCGTGTCCGCAGGCTATCCCGGTAGCCCTTGCGAGGACACATTGCCGCCATTTTGTTGCACGTTTGTTGGAAAACAAACCGAAAAGAAGGATTGTAGACTCATTATGTATCGAGACAAGGTTAGTTAGTTAGTTGTGTTTTATTTAATGTGCTGGAGGCCATAATAGATCTTTAATCAGAAAAATTAGAGAATTTTTTTTTCTTGGCTGCAGAAACTTGAAAAGAAACGTGGTCCGAACTTGTTGCACCAAGATGGTGGATCTTTCCATCTCATGACATTAAGTTTTACAAGTAGCCGCAAGCTTTCTTCAAGGTGAGCTAGATAAAAAATCTAAGTTTTATTAACGTTTAGCTGCATTAAGGCCTTCCCAGAAGTTAATGCTTTATTGTATTCAAGAAAATGGTGTCCTGCGACAAATTCGGAAAGACACTTCCATTGCGCACAAAGTTAATGTACATGGGTTTTTCTTGACTATTTCTCACTGTGTGTAGTTATTGTACATGTATTTCGTGACCTACTGTGTTCCGTGTACCGCGTAGCTAGCACGTAACAAAGGACTCCGTTTTGAATTTAGTCCTCAGTTTATGCACATGTCGGGTGATCCCCCCAGGTAATCCCGGGCCAACTAGGGATCGTAAAATGGGTGGAGGAATTTCTCCGAGGGAAGGGGGAATTTATGAAGACAAAACCTCCTGGTTCAGGTGCTTGTCAACGTAAACTCAATCTGAAATTAACCTTGTCTGATGCGCCTGTCACTGCAAAACCCATACCCCCCACCCACCCCAAAGAAACATGCTGTACTGTTCAAAAGTAAGTTGACACTCAATTCTCGATCCTCGCGAGAATCAAGAATCAAGAATCGAGTCGAGAATCTAACCTCGATTCTCGATTGTTGTGTCTCCATTCTTGATTCTCGATTCCTGCAAGACTGTCTTATCAAACCGGAATGGTCTCTTTGTTTATAATCAATTAAAAGGGTTTTGTTTTGAGTAATTTGCTCTCTACTCTTGATACTCTATTGCTGCGAGAATCTACAACCTTTGTTCAAGTTTTGAGCATCTTCTAACTTCTCTCATGTCAAAAAAAATCTTTCTACTCCAAAAAATAACAAACTCTAGTCTACTCAGCGTTTGATTCTTGCGAGAAATTCCCGAACTACATGTATGCAAATTATACAGTAGCAGTTGATATTTGCATTCGCTCGCACGGCTCGGGTGACACTTTGCGTCGAAATCTTAAAAAATGTTCCAATGGCATTTTGTATTATTTAAATAGCAGAAATTATCAGTAATAGTTGAACTTGAAAAGCAATTCATGACTTTTTATCTGTAAAATCCAAAATACATTTAAAAGGCAGCTTGTGTAAATAAATGACAATATGCGACGGTGTATAAACAAAGTCTCAAGGGGCTTCTCGTTGCTTTTGAATTTTACTTGCTGATATTTTTTCGATTGCCTGTTTGTGAATGTCCATCGGCATTATCACAGTTGAATGTCTGATTATCAGTGTCTACAGTTTGAGGGTTTGTTTTTCGCTGGAAACTTAACTTGTAATTTGAACTCTTGACTAGAATTGCTGTTTTTGCAATACGCGATAGCATGTCTGTTTGATATTTTGCCCTTTGCTTAATTTTATGAGAAGTGATTGTGCACATAAAAGTTTCGATTTGAATATACATGTAGAGGTTCAGAAAACTTCCAAAACGTCCAAGAGCTTTGAAAACAATATTTTGACTTGTGCAATACAGTGCGCTTTTGAAATTAACACTGCGCAATTTTTCATCACGGTAGTTGCAGTCACGTGCTAGGCAACAAAAAAGTTCGGCGTATCGTGTTCCATTGAATCGTTGTTCTTGATTCTCGATTCTCGATTCAGGCAGGAATCGCAAATTGAGTCGAGAATTGAGACTCGAATGGATTGTCCACTTACTTTTGAATGGTACTGTAGGGTATTTGTCCCCTAGCAAAAACAAACAAGGATAATATAACATATACTGGGTACACATTTATTGTGTAAGCCCCCTCCAAATGAGGATAATACCCCACATACAGGTGAAAGACTCCTTGTCTTAAACTCCGCAGTCAAACCTGTATGAAGCGGTCACCCTTTGGGAATGGCTTACTGACTGTTTAATGCAGTTTGACCGTTTTGACAAACATGAGAGTTATTCAAGAAAATAAGGGTAGCCAAAGAGTGAAATATCTAGCTTACTGACTGTTTAATTCAGGTTGTTCATTTTGACAAACACAAGAGTTATTCAAGCAAATACAGGTAGCCAAAGAGTGAAATATTTATCCCACAACAAATTGACCTCCACCTGTTTCTACCTCTTCTTGGGCCAAAAGAAAAAAGTTACAGACCACTTGACGCCATACACAGTGTGACGTTTTGCACTAGTGTGGTACATCTTCTGAAAGTGACCATTTAATAGAGGTGAAGGCAATAAAAAGTAATTTGTTGGGACCTCGGAAAAGGTTACTATGACCACTTAATACAGGTCAGTTTTACGGTAATTAAGGGAAATGATTTCCTGGACTTTGGTAAGTGACTGCTTAATGGAGATTACAGGTTTGACTGTATAATACCAGTACTTTCAGAGATGTGGTTGATATTTTTTCTTTTTCAATACCTTTATCCTTTTGGCAGGAAGTGCACAGCCATTTCCTCTCTAGCATATTCTTATCAATCCCTCCCCATATATCCCTAAGTCATCTCTGGGCCTCTATCTGTTGAAATTCCGCAGCTCAACCCCATATATCCCGTTCTTCACCACTTAAATATTATTTCAGATATTTGTGTTGGGAAAGCAGTATATCCCTGTAACTTTCTCTAGTTTGCTGTCCATGATGTTTCAAAACAGTAAATTCTCCCGCACAATTCCATCAAAGTTAAAATAATGGCCTGAATTTCCCCTCCTTCAATTCCAAGCCATAGACTCCAATCGATCCCCTTGTTAGTTAGCCTGTGAGCGCAAACTTGTTTGCAGTCGTTGCCTCTCTCCACCTGAAAAGTCTTCCAACCTGAGCCACCAATTGATTTTTGTGTTGTAAAACCTCTTGTTTTGATGTTGACCAATCAGATCAAGGGATAGAGTAAAGCCCAAGGGACTCCTTTTGACCTGACGCACTGGCACGTTTAGAGTTTCGCGAATATTTGCAAATAAGCTTCAGAACATGAATTTCATGACTGTAGTAACAAGGTTTCCTTCAACATTGATTGCTGAGTTCTTTGTAAAACAATGGCTTTGTAAGTTAGGTAGTTTTTAGATTTTGCTCCTTTGATTTTGCTATATCAACTATTACGTGACATAAACAAAAATAATAATCCCTACAATGAAAGGAAAATAATTTGTCATCACACTTAGGCTCGCATTTATCCTAGATACTACAATTCAAAATCCTGCAAGCTTTGCCATTATACAGTGGACCCAATGCAAAAATGGCTGGTGGATTAATACTTGTTTGTTTTAAATTAAATTGAATTGTCCAGTTTTAACTGTATTTCTAGCCATTTCTGTATTTCTAGCCATTTCATCTCAAAATATCTTGAGAATGCTTGCACAAATTTTGCTCAAACTTCACAACTGTTGAAGCAGCTATTCGAGGAAAAAGCTTTTGTAAAGATTTTGGAAAAAAGTTCATGGTGCCGAGAAATATGGTTGTATGAAAAATAGGTTATAGCATCATTTTGTTGCTCTGAAAACTACGATGTCATTATTACCCTGATCATAATAAATTTTAAATGGTGGTTGTAATTTTGCCAAATCTTTGTTAATGGCGAAATAGTTTATGCTCAAACTTGGAAGGTATTGAATTTGGAGGCAGTGTTACCGAGTGGTCAGTGCGTTGGACTCACAATCTGGCAGTCCCAGGTTCGAGTCCCGCTCTGGCCACTTGCTGGATTTGTTCTTGGTCGTCCCGAGTTCAAATCCTTGGCCACGCTTGTAAATAGCCAACTGGTTGCCTCCTGCCAGTTGGGGTTTTTAATCCTGTTAGGTGTTATTTGAATAATTTATTTGTTTCTAAGTATTTGAGTGGGGTGCCTGTTAACTAGGTGGATAAGCTAAGTGCACTTTCCACTATAAACCGAAACCCATAAGCGTAGCCTATTGACCCTGAAAAACCCCATGGAGCCACCTTCAAGCCTTGAATAGAATAAGTATTTAAAGAAATAAAGGAACAACTATGAAGCCCTTCATGAAACGAAGAAGATAATTATGTGAAAGATCTAATGCGGCACATGAAGAAGTATTGAAAAATCCTCCAAAGCATACTCTCCTGCTAAGAACAGGGAAGGAACAAAAGGCATGAGGCAGATACTGTTTTTCAGACATGATCAAAACAGTTTGGTTTGATAACTCATTGACTCCGTATGCAAAGAGATAAAAAAATCCCTGTAATCTCTTCTTCAATATGAATCCTGTTGGTGTCTATTTCATTAATTAGTTCCACAATCCTGGCAAATTAACTGTTGTAAACACGTTGTCCATTTTCAACTTGTAAACATATTCGCTGCACATGACTATTGTGAGAATTCACATTATTGTGAGAGCTACACTGCGATTGGCTAAAACTGTCTTATGTCACAGAAATCATTTTGCCGCTTGGTTTCACAGATGTTAATTTACGGGTAGAGAGAAGCAACAACTGGAAATATGTCTGTGTTTCGCAATAATTTTCTCTCAATTTTACCAGAATCACATGTGCGAAAAACGGCCACCTTCCTTGTGGTTTCTTTTGTTGTGTTACAATGTCTTGTATAACAAAACAACCTGTTTCACCAAACAGTGAAAGCTGCTAGCTGATTTCTTATTTTGCATCTGCTATGCATTTTCTCACTGGAAGCAAAGTTAGTCATTCCCAGATCTCCATGTTGTTATCATCAAGTTATACATTCCTTTCGTTGCATTAAGCTAATTAATCATTATCTTGCTGCAGTATCCCCTCCCATCCCCCCTAGTTTCAATATTGTAGAGTACATGCAGCTTTCTGAAGTGAAGCCTTACTCGAGCTTAAGATCAGGGTTTGCAAATAAGCCAAATTTAGCGTATTTTAAGCCAAAAATCTGACTTCAGAAATTTTCAGTTCCAAAATAGTTTTTTCCTTGCCTTTTTCAAAACAAATACAATGTACATTAACTGCAAACATCGTAAACCTGATTTAAACCACCTAAATTGAAGAATTATCCATGTGTGTACACATAGAGGCTAAATTACGATAAAGATCACTCGAACATTGATCATTATCATGGATTTGAGCCTTTCAAGATCAGCAGACTCTCACATGTGACCATAGCTAGTTAATGTTTCTGTCATGATAGCATGTGCCAGAACCATGCGCTGAAATGGCACCCTCATCGAAAAGACCGAGTGAAGAATCATAGAGAACTTGACAAGGTTATCCAAAGCTGTCAAAGGTTTTATTTTAACTCTTGTTTAAGGAATATTACATTGCTTTGTTTATTGTGTCACTTGTCTCCAAATATTCCAAAAATGACTCTACAATCAGTCCGGAATATCCCTAAATTTAAGGACAGGGCCGACTGGTCATGCGACACTTTTCAACCAATGAGAAGGCGCGCTTGTGTTTATCAACAAACAAATCAAAACATCGCCGCTGTGATAAAATATTTTCAAAACAGCGGACGGAGTCGGGCAGAATCAGTCATCGTTTCGAGGCTCTGAGGCATATTTTTAAGACTTTTCATGAGGCATACACAATTTTTTTAAGAGGACAGCGTATCGGAAGCCATATTGGAAGTGTCTTGTGAAATATTCAGCACATTTTGTGGCTTATTTCTTCTTTTAAACAAGGCGATGTATGTGCGAGATTTTGGTCGGTTTTCAAGGTAGGTGAACAAGTATCTATTATTTTTTCGATTCACAGATTTTTTTTTTTTTTCTAGATATTTTTCCTTGATTCTCATATCGATTAACTTTTATTATGTTGAATGTGGGGATGGTAGACAACCTAGAATTTTGGTAGACCAGTTTTGAATTCCGAGGTCCATGAAAACACGTACGTTTTCCATTACTGGGTTTCTCACAGAGCCGTGTTATTACTTTTTTTCGCATTAGTACGAGCCTTTGCCTTTTTTCTTTTCAAGGCCAAAACAACTTTATTAGTCTTATGGATATTCACGTCCAACATCTCGCCTCACTTTGCCGAATTTTTGGGGATGAAATTGAAGATCATAAGCGCAAGGTAGATACTAACCGCTTTGTTTCTGAAATTCACCAAATCTGGAAAGATTTAATGTTGCTGGATTCTCCAAATGTTCATCCACCGTTAAAAAACAATCAAAGAAAGAAGGCAAATTTCAAGTGTAAATGATGTATTTCGCTACTCATTGAACATGCACTGAATCTGGGATCAAATTAAAACATTGCAGGTACTACAGCAAGCAAGGAAAGCACCAGATACGTGAAGTCAACACGAAACAACACCAAAAAACAAACAAGAAAAATTAATAAATTTGAACTACTTTTTATTTTATTCTTGTTATGATGACTGGTTCTTTGATTCTTGTCCTGTAGAAGCTAATAGGTAGTACCAATCCTGTTTTGTATGATCTCAACAAATTTTTACACTCTCTCTAAGGCTATTTTTACACGGGACCAGTTTGTTTCTATCAACAATCTTGCAAGCCATGCCAGTGAAGCCACGACCACTGCGATCGGTCGGGAATCAGTTCGAACACCCCAATGATTCCTTGGAATGAATAATGCTCTTATTCTCTTACATAAAATGTTTTCTTTGAAATATTAAATGTGAAACCTAGACGAGTACTGTAAGCTCATCTTTAATTCTGTCCGTCGACTCTGTCCGTTGTTTTGAAAATTTTTGAGCACTGGGGCGATGTTTTGATTTGTTTGTTATTTGGAATATGTTTGTTCTATTTTCTATATTAATATCTTTCTAAAAATAGTGTTTCGATAATAAAAAGGCGATTAAAAAAAAATGGAGAAAACTTCGACCTGTTTCGGTGTGCAATGGGTCTGACTACGTGGTTCATGAAGTCTTTAATAGCACACTTAATGGTTCTTGTTTTTAAAATTAAAACTGTCATTAGTTCTTAGCATTTCAATCTTGACATGTCACATACTTTTTTAATACAATTTTTTAAGAGAAAAATAAAAAAGATGAAGATTAGCAAAAACCTTCAAAAGAAAAAGAAAAGCGCCACCAAGTATCAAACGAGAATCTCAACTTTAACTAAACTGAAAATTTTATTGCCTGACTGTCTTTTTACTAACAGTCTGACTCATTTACTGACTGAATGATTGATTTACTTACGTGTTTTGATAGACTGATGTACTGATTGAATGACTTATTTACTGACAGGCTGAATGAGTTGTTACTTGACTTATTTTTGTTACTTCTCAGGACCTCAGAACAAAGGCATGGATTGTGCCCTCTGGCCATCTTTATATTACTGAACATGTATGTGGGAGAGTGTCCTGGGTGATCAACTGAACAGAGCTAGCAAAGCACCAAAAGCTGGTGTTGGGGAATGCGCTAGGGAACTGACTGCTTTGAAATAAAGCCATATTGTACCTAACATCTGCTCTCATTGGTGTGGATTAAAGATGTCTCAGTAATCCATGTTAATCTTCTACATGCTTCCGTACCATGGGGGAATGCAGGGAATGTCTTCCTTGTCTTGGGCACATGGAAATCTCACAAGGTTAACTGTATGTGACCATCCAGATTCCTTCATGACAGATGACAATGGCCATACTTTTCTTCATTTCCAATACATAGAGGACACAGGAACAGGTATACACAGGCATACATCACCACTCTGCTTGGATTTCTGCAGTGCTGGACTGATGCCCAAGTTGCTGGTGGTAAGGCACTATTGCTTAAGTATGTATCTCCCTTTTTAGGGTTGGATGCTGGCATCTGATATGGATGGTCTCCTTGTACAGTGTTCAATTTAGAAATTAGTCATATGTCCCACATGGCATTTTAAATTGGGTCATTTTTGTAAATGGTCATGATTTGTACCTGATATTTGGCATAAATACCACTCATGATATTTCAAAATTGTCTCAGATTTCACTCGCCTGTGGGCTCGTGAAATTACGTATAACAATTATTTTGAAATATCACTCATGGTATTTATGCCAAAGATCACTACAAATCGTGCTATTACCTATACAAAATGTTCGAAATTGATACCCTATTTCAGACCAAAACAACTAAAAAACCATACCCCGGGACTATCCCCCCCCGGGGCGAAAAATGTGTTGCAGATTGTGAGTCTTGCTGCTTACGCAAACGAGACTAAGTAAGCAAATCACTACGGCAACCTCTAGTACGGGAGTTGTGGATGCACACTCCTGGGGAGAGTATGTCACCGTAGCGTGCCAAAATTCAACTTTAAGCAAGCGGTGTCCAAACGGTGACTATGGGGTTTCTCCCTCATTTGCTTTCACTGTTAGTAAAACACAGGGAAGACATAATAGAGGTTGCAGTTTGCAAGTCAAAGGCCAAAATTTCTTCAGCAACAAGCAGAGCTGTAGTTCACCCTTACTCTTGAAAGCATGTTTATCACAATAATAGTTTGTGTCTTTTTTGAAAAGGCACTTACTTCTTGAAGAAGGAACAGACTAACAATGATTATTTTGTTTTTTGGGCAGCGAGAAAGAAAGACTGTACCTACAGACCCCTGTGCCCAATGCCCCAAAGTCATCAAAGAGGCAAGTGTAGTCATCAATAGATAAACCAACATTCATTATGACTCAGGCTTTGAGACAATTCAACCCCAACATGTAGGGAGTTATAATCTCTTCTTTTCTCTGGTGTGTAGTTGGAAGAGTAGATTGCATTGTTGAAACGCCAAAACCAGGTGGGGCTGGCAGCGTGTGAGACTGAGTACCAATTTTCCTTCAAAACAAATAATTATGGCGGATAATGCAGACATCGAAGGACGATGAATGTTTACTCGGTTTTAAATTTTTCCATGTCCAAACATCAAGAAAAGGTTTTCATGAGGGTTAGACATAGTACTTTGTTCAGTTACCTTCCAGGTACATACTTCTGATGCAGTTGACTGATGATATGTCAGATGCGTGTGTGCCGTTGAGGGTTGTGTTTTGAATGTCTTTGATTGTCACTTGCATTTGTCTTTATTGCACTTGTGTATTGCAACAGTCACTTTGCTGTAAGTGCCATGCTGTAAATTTTAACAAAATACCGACGTTGATTACTGTTGGACAATTTGGGCTGCGTTGTTTCGGCCATTGCTGTTTGCAATTTACTCTGTGTGTTTTTCACATTGTGGATTGCTGTAACCTTGCAAGTTTAGCACGTTGGATTCTGTTTAAAGACATCATGATGGTTCAGACCATTGTTTGACAGAAACTAGTACTGACTTCAACGTCAGAAATGTCAATGTCTTTAGACAGTGCTTGTCTTTCATGGTTACAGTGTCATACGAGTGTGATTCCACTAATTGTATGCTATATTTGTCAACCATTTCACAATGCAAGTGTAGTCTCAACCTCTTATTGTCTCATTTTACGACAATACTTGACATTATCTCCTTTCTATGACTACACCTGTGTTGCCTAATGTTACAGGCAAGCAGTGTGCATCATTAGTGGGACCATACTTGTTCATCTTCGTTGACATAGTTATCACATGCTGATGTTCACCCCACAAACTCAGCGACAACTCATGTTCCTTACTAGTCGCACCATGGCGGGTTGGTCAGCTGAAGATGCCACCACCTTTTAGGACCGGCGAGGTATGGACACTGTCATGCACTATCCCGTTAGCCAGCAATGTCATGATCAGTTAGACGAGAAACAAGAACTTTGTGAAGACACCAACAAGATCAATTATTGTCAGACCTTCATGGGCCAACGTGACCTCAGCAATGCCATGGCAGAGTCTATCATCCATACAGACGAAGCGCGCAATATGCAATTCTGGTGTCGATACCAAAGCTGGATGTACTGTCCTAAATGTCAGAAATTGGAAACTCGAAAACTCCAGCCAGCCTTTAGAACGAAGACTCCTTCGCCACTACACAACGCCTTTAAATGTGGCAATTCGATTTACATAGTGCCCAACATAGAGGATGTGCCACTGATTCCACGCAATCGGACTGAGGCAGAGGTCTGCATGCTATGTTCCTTGGCGATCCATTGTGGGGAATACAAATGCCACTTCAACAGCTATTGCCAGCAAACAGGTCCCTTCAGGGTCAGTTGGTCTAAGCAAATCGTCACCGAGAAAATTGACATTTTAGACGACCCTGCTTGCCGCCATACATTACTCCAAGTCTACCAGTTTCTCATGCAGAAGGAAGATAGCTCCTATGCCAAGTTTGTACACATGCATATCAATGGTTATCGTCGTCCCTTCTTTATGAAATCTTCTCCACTTGCGATTTCCATGGCATAGAGTGTGCTCTGTGGCCATCTTTATACCATACCACAGCCATGGGCAAAAGAATGCTGGAGGGACAAACCAAGTGTCAAAATATCTTACATGTGCAAAGTGCTCTCTCCTGTGCTGGATTACACGTTCAGCTTTGAACAGCTGTAGCACCAGTATGACAGGTGGCTGTTCAAAATGATAACTGGCGCTGTCCATTCTTCAAAAGCATCTGGGTGCTCCCCTAACAGAAGTCTGGGGAACAAATCATTCTCGCGCACCTACTGGCAGCACCAAAATTTGTCTCTCATTGACGCAGTCAGGCAGTTTGGTTATCCATCCTTTTTCATTACCATTAGCCTCTATGAATGGACTTTACCCTTCCCATCATTCCTTGAAGACCTGCACCATCAGTATGGTAAAGATGTTACGGACTTGCCCATTCTGGAAACCATTCTCATTGCCCATGTCCTCGAGCAGATCGCAAGGGGATACCTTACCGGGGGAAATTGCAACAGTTGGAATACCCACGTCTTTGCAAATGCCACACATCCCAACACAGGCAACCTGAAGACCTACTTCCCCGAGACTAGGACGACCAGCCACTCCTTCAATGGCTTCGCAGCCACAACACCTCCCTGACCAAACCAAAGGCATACGGTCAAGACAAATACCTTGTTGGCGTCAAGTATGTGTCAGTATTCAATCCCATGTTCTTCTACCGGCATCTCACAATGAACCATCCTCATTGTTCTCCTTCTGAATTGAGACATCCTGAAGAAGAGAGCATGCCACCCACCATAAGTTCTTCGCACAAGCCGTTGCCCTCCAGACACCTGGTGAACTGGCGACACCATCACAGATCAATTTGAACCTGAAGGGCACAAAGAATTTTTCATCAACACCATCTACATCATGTCCCTGCACGACATCCTCTACGTGTGGAGGATCCGCGTGGTAAATGGTGAAGTAGGCGACTTATCATCAGTTTCCATGGAGAACTTATACCCTCTCCTACCACTCCAAAGGGCAATCTTAAATGACATCACTACTGCCCTGACATCCAGACAGCAGACCCAGGAACAATCCTCTGAAGAAGATACCCTGGAAACCTCCAATTGGTGCAACCTGGTACCTGCAAATCCAAAGTCCTGATTTGTGCCATTCACTATGCAATTGAAGAGGAAATGTCCATTCTAGTAGCTGCTCAAGTAGCCCTGCTGGCTCAAGGGTACCATAAGATCTTTCTCTGCAATATCACGATGGACACCTCGCACAGTGCCTTTAACATCCCGGTGGATGGCTCATACAACAATGACATCAACTACACCATCAAGAAGTACGACCTCGTGGTAGTTGATGAAGCATCCATGGTCTCACGACCTACTTTTGGTGTGATAGCCTCCACCTTTGACTGCCTCAACCTCCATCCCGTCGTGGTCCTCGCCTGAGACACACATCAGCAGCAACTGTTGCGGACCATTGACAGTTGCATATCCACCACCACTTCAACTATAGATGACGCCAACTATCATTCAGAAAACTCCCGCTAGCATTATCTCTATCAGTAGTTCCACATAGTTGACTGGCAGTATGCCAAGTTCCTGGACATCATACATTTCATGCAGCTCACACAAGAACAACTGCATGAAATGTAGGCTGACATTGTGCTATGTCCAGAAGGGCCTCTCACAGATCAGCAAATATGGGATGCATTCGACTAGCATCCGGCTTCCACTGTGATGACCGTCTTTAGACGTGGGGCGCAGTGCATCAACAACATCGTCGTCAAGCATCTTTCTGAATGGCAGCAACCACTCACTAGAACACCCTGTGCTTCTTTGGCTGACTGCCAGAACACCTTCCCCTACAGACACATGCACGTCATCTTTACTGAAAATTGGCCTGCGTGGTAAACGGCCAAGAAGCCTCCATCGTCTCGTCCCAAAACAATACTATCATCTTGGAACTGCCTAAGGGACAGAGGGTCTTTGTCTATCCTGTGACGACGCATCTCATGAACAATAGGTGTGTCACCTATTATCCATTCACTCCTGCATATGCCCAGACCATAACCAAATTGCAAGGGCAAAACATTAAACATCTTATTATATGGTCGGACAGCCCCCTCGTACCCCCCGGAACAGCATATGTGTAGGGTTACTGCACACATTTTAGTGATTAATAGGGTTAAGCACATATTTAGGAACACAGCATGCATCTTGGGCAATAGCAAAAGTGCCCTGTGTGGGAATTAGGTTTATTGACATTTCTTTCTCAAAGACATTTGGAAATTGCACTGGATAGACCACTTAGTTTGTAGTTAACATCACTCCTTGCAGTAAGCATTTATTCAAGGTAATCTGTGGACACCAGGAATTTTCACAAATACAACTAGTTTTTAATCATTTATTTTTTGGTGAATTTTGCATATGTCATTACATTACTGTTCTGCAGCCCTTCTGCATTGCATTAGAAAATGTTATCTGTGTACTTAAGTCCAGATGAATGTTTGTTGTTGTACATTTATTTAACCTGTTTGTTGAAATATAAGTTTTCAGCCCTCCAAACTTGGTCACGATTTTGGCATAGTCATTTTCAACTTCAATTGAAACATTATGATGAAGGGGTGAAATTTTGTCCACTGGATCAATTTTAATTGACACATATTCATCAACATGAAATTTTGGACCTCTTTTTCTACTCTCTTTCATTTTGCTGTTATAGTTCAACTATCTCTCATTTATATCTGTTTTGAGTTTCTTCCTCTGAGTGTCATCCTCGTCATGTTTCCTTTTATTTAGATTTGGAAAATCTGTGACTGGAGTACTTTCATTCCCCAGTTTTTGACACCTGCTCTTGTTGAAAGCCCTTCAATGTCTTTGGAATTCTCTGCAGTAAGCCAAGCTTTCACTCTATCATAGAACTCATTGCTTAGATATACTGTTAAATTACTTGCTTTTCCCTTTCTGGATGATTTCATTGACTCAAGTTTTTCATAGAAGAGTTCTTCAGCTACGCAACTATCCATTTTCACCACCATTTGGACAAAACTCTCTATGTTTTTCTAGTACTGAACCAACCGAAGTTCACGTGTACGTGTTGGTCTGTCATGCGCATGTGTGAATAAATTATAATTTTTGGCCATGGTGAGTCTGGGACCAATAAATGATAAGGTTGAGAATTATAGGGTGAATTTCAATGATTGCTTGTGTGGTCAAGTGGATAAGGAAGAGTACTACAGATCCAGAGGTTAAGAGTTCAAATTCTCATGAGTACCAACAAAAATAAGCATAGGAAAAAGGTAAGAGTGAGATAATATGGGGGGGTTAGGTGAGAGATAGTGAAGAGGGGGGTCAGGAAGAACTAGGTATAGGAGGGGAATGACAGAACAAGAAGGGAAGGGTGGTTGGTGAGATGCAAAAGAACTGAGATAACAAAATTTGCTGATAAGCACTTAATACTTAATTTAAATACAAAAACTATTGAAAATAACATTTCATTCATTACCTCAAACGATTTTCTGCAGACTTTGTCCGTTTTTTATTGGTTGAATGCCAACATCTAAACACAAGTATAAGCCAGTGTTTTCTTACTCTTGTCCAAAGTTTCAGTGCTTGTACATTTTCGAGAATCTATGAATTGATTGTTTCTGATACAAACTTTCATCAGTTTGGTCATACATTTTCCTTTTAAGGTGACTTGATGCTGTTATTTTGTAGGGGTACCCTCCTACTTTGAAGCTGTCTGGTATCCCCACCCTTACTTTGATCATAAGTCTAACATATAGCATGGAGAACATATAGATCAATGTACAATATATCATAAAATTCTGGCGATCGGAGTAAATGTTACGTTGTTATAGTGCCACGCCTCTTGGGGTCTGAGTTGAAATTCTGCTGTTGCCGGCATTTTTCATGAAAATCTCTCGGCTACATATAGTGCACATTAGTGCTTTGGGTTGAACAGAGTTTCACCAAAATTGCAAAGGTCCAATGCGAGAAATTCAGCGGTTTGCAAATTTAGGTCATAATTTATGTGAAAATGATAAGCAAACTTTACAAGATTATATCTGATAAACTATGAGATTTATCCCTTTTTGGGGGGGATCTTTATAACAGATGGGTCCTTGCAAGTCAGTCAATGCAAACATAGAAATTATAGTTTTAGCTGTTTGTTAATGTGTGTCAGCTTTTACAGAGTCATTCTCACAAAAAAAAGCATTTTCTTAAAAATTTGTTGTTTTTTTTCCTTCAAACTTTTTCAGGGCCACAATTGATTAACTAACTACCCAAATTCAGAATTTCATGGTCGTTGAAAAACTGTGACATTATCTTCTATTAGCCCAAACTTGAGTAAACATTGAAGATATGTAGCATTTTGGGTAAGTTTGTGCTTTGGGAGTTTTCTATTGTTTCTAACTGTCATGACACAGCATTCTTGTGTCACAGATGTAATCTTATCCTGGTTAGCAATAACTAGATCCTTGTTCTGGGCCCAGTTCTTCAAAGGCCGATTAGCACTAACCCGCAGTTAAATTTTGATCTGGGTTTGTTTTTCTTTTGTTGCAAAGCATTTTTTTGGATATCGGTAATTTTCCCTATTCTTTTGAGAGCATCCAATCATCAAATTATGGACAAAAAGCTGAATAAAACTGAATTTTCCTTTTAAGCTTTCACGTCAAATTCAAATTGCACTCTAACCCAGGTTTATCCTTACCCAGCTTTGAACAACCTGACCCTGGGCCCCCCAATGAACTCAACTAATCATCAGAAGTGTGTTGTCAAATTTTCTTTTAAACCAATCGGCCAGATAAACTTTGGCTTTTTAACAGGCCAGTCATGGTGCATACTCATATCCTGGGAGACAACATACAAGCAGGGTTCTATCTAGGATTTATCGCTTGGGGGAGAAGTCCCGAGTGGCGGAAGGTAAAAAGCTTCCTGGAGGGGTCCTTGGGAAGTGTTTGAAATGAATATGTGCTGAGATGCAATCTGGTGCATTTTGAGACATAATTTTGAGGAATGTCACAGTGTGTGCAATGACCTTGTTGTGTCTGAATGATTTTTCCAATATAGTTACCAATATACTGCAATGATAATATTTTTTCTAGGGGAAGCTGGGCGTTTTTTTTGGCGGCGGGGGGGGGGGGGGGAGCTTCTACCTCTTAAATACCCTAGACATAACCCTAACAAGGATTTTGGTGCTAGATCACAGATGCGGACTTTAGCGGAGGTTGAGTTTCATATGTGGTGCGGGCTAGTAATATTGTGAAATTGGTGTATGATTTTCTTGACAAGTAGGAAGAGGCCGTATAGGATAGATGTGGACAACCTAATTTAGGAAAAGAGTGACTCAAGGGAAAAGTTTCCTCAGTCAAAGGTTACCCAGTATTGTGGAGGGGATGCAAGATACATCATCAGACATTAAGGTATTTGTCATCTGTTATGTAATATATGGATCTAATAAGGAGTTGTTTTTTAACAAATTTCAAAGCATGCATTTTATCACCAAATCAGACATGATAACTGGTAATAACCAAAGGTTAGTGATTGAGGGAGTGTTGACAATCAATCAGAGGTCAAAATGCTTTTTCCCTAATGCTTGCTGTAAGTATTAAAGTTACAACAACAACAACAAGAACAACATAAATGTATTTATTAACAGTTGATAAAGTTTACAGCATACAGTATACTCTGCAAATAGCTATCAAGCTAATCTATTTGGGACAAAACTTTTTGACAAGTTCGAAGAAGAAATATGATAACATACAGAAAGAAACACTGGAACATTTAGCCAGTTACATGCAAATTTCAAGTACAAAAGCATGTGATCAGGTTATGAATGACAGAAGGTCAAAATGCACATGATTAGATTGCATTCTTTGCTCTCCATTCATTCTTAGAGCGTGTTTACGTGGAGGTGGGGGATGCCAGGTGGGCGAGGTAACCTGCATAGGTGGGGTAACCCGCCTGTCGATATAATCTCTCATTTTAATGTGATCACATTTACATGATAGGTGGGGTGACCTGCCACATGTTACCTCACCTATCTGGGGCCCCCCACCTTCATGTAAACAGACTCTTATTGGAAGTCCAAGCAAATGTTGGATATGAATGTGCCAAGCATGTGTAACAGCAAGTTTGCATTTAGGATAATGGAGCCTCTGGGGTTCCCCTAATAATAATATGTATGTGATTTGGCAAAAATAGAAATATAATTAAATGGGTAATATATTATTAATATTTCTAATCATATTATCTAGCTATTGATTTGATTCATAGCACCTTCATGTTAACATGTTAACAGTATTTTCTGGCAAAGAACCTGTGACTCCACTGGAAATGGTAGAAGAAGAAGTGACCAGAAAAGTAGCTTCTTTCAGAACAAGGTAAGAACTTAAATTATTGATAAGAAAAAAAATTAGTGGTCTCAAAGACAACACGTATTGCCTGAATTGTAAATTTACTTTGGTCTCAACGTTGATGGCAAACTTTAAAGGCATGATCATCATACAATTAGTAGGGTTGATGTTCATTGATAAGTGCATTAACAGAAGGTTGGCCAGTATACGGGGGGGGGGGGGGGAGTTAGGACACCCCATGATTTAACCTATTCAATAAAGTTTTTATGTTATTTTGTGCTTCAGGGAGGGGGTAGGGGGTAGGTTAGACCCTATAATTTTCAGGATTTAGATTTTTAACAAATAGAACACAGTTTTTCATGGTCTTTATTCATAAGAACCCCAGAAATGACATACCAGAATGCTTAACTGGAACACCACATTGGTTTCATTGCCTTTTTATTGTGAAGAACTGATGCAACACTCTGTTATGACTCAGTTTGAAAACAAGAAGTGTAAAGGTTACATTTGCCACTAAGGTTATTTTTTTATGGAGTTGAGTTCTACAAGTTGCAGGTATATCTGCAGACTATAAAGGCTTGTGGTTAAAATGTGGCCCAGTACTGCACAATAAAGCTTTCCAGGTCCTGCACACTCAGACACATTCTGAGACATATGTGTTTACTATTCTCAACAGTAAAATTGTTGATTTGCCTACTTTTGCAGATAAGGTTGTTTTGTGTTTTTAAAAGTGATGTGCAGAAAAAGTAGAATATAATGCACCAAACTGAAAGTAATTCCAAGGTAACATCTTTTTTATCTGTTTGTATTTGCTCAAATATGCCATCTATATTTGTAATGTCCTTGCATTTGGCATTACTCACATGTCAGGCTACTTACATGCCTTGTGGACGAAATTTACTTAAAAATGTTGTCCAATTTTAAACTTAAAAATCCAGGCCTTGAATTAATTCACCAACCTGTGTTCTGTGTGTTGCCACTACTACTACTGAAAGATGGACAGGCACCAACTTACTGATGAACATTATTAAAATCTGCATAGAATTTAGTATTTCATTATTTTTCTGTCATCATCTAAGCATAATAGCTTTTTTGTCATTTCCTATATAGGTACAAAAATTATATTCCTGTAGCAGACAATTTACCGTTCCTTTGTACTAAGATAAAATAATGGTACTTTGTAGACAAACACCCAAGAAATAATAATTATTGGAAATGGAATTCAAGATGAAAAAAAGAAGTATCAATCAAAGTTAGGTAAGGAATTTATTATTTATCTATCATCATTATATGTAACAGACCAAAATATTTACATATTATATGCCCGGGACATATGAATACAATGGACAACTTTATACAACAGCTAGGACAACTGAACACTGTAAACAACCATACACCGCAGAACAACTGAAAACAGTTGACAACCCAACACGAATGGACAACTAGATACAACTGTACACAACAGGACAATTAAATACACTCAACAACTTACTGTACATAACTGGACAACTAAATAAAGTCAACAGCCGTACATGACCGAACAACTAAATACAGTCAACAGCCGTACACAACTGGACAACTGAGAACAGTCAACAACTGAATACTATCTACAACCTTACACAGTGGGACAACTGAATACAGTCATTAACTGTGCACAACTGGGAAACTGAATACAGTCAACAACTGTACACAGTTTGACAACTGAATTCAGTCAACAATTGTACACAACTGGACAACTGAACACAGTCAACAGTTCTACCCAACTGGACAGTTAAATGCAGTGAACAACCATGCACAAGTGGTCAACTGAATACAGTCAACACAGCAACTGAACAACTGAGTACAGTCCACAACTAAACTTGACTGGACAACTGAAAACTATCAACAACTGTACACAAGTGAACAACTGAATACAGTCAATAATTGTACACAGCTTGAAAACTGAACACAGTTGGCTAGTAGCACCAAGATCCTTGTTCTGGACCTCCACAATCTCAACCAACTACTGTAAGTGTGTTGCCAATTTTCTTTTAAACAGATTGTTTAAACAAACATTGGCTTTTTTACCCTGGTACACTGCTTGGTTTCCAGAACAAGGAATGCGGCACTGGCTCTCAAATAGACTTAATCAGGAATTTAGCGTTAGAATGAACTGGCTTCTAGGATCTTCTTGGTGCTAGGATCTTCCTCCCTCCATGTAAATAGCCACTTAGACAAGATGCAGGAATTACAGCAAACTAATTAACAGACGGTATAGGCTTGTGGTTGAATGGGGTCTAATACACTACACAAGAACCCTTTCCAGTAACTGTGCAGAACAGATTTTGAGACACCTGTTGACTACAACAGTGAGACTGTTTTGTGTTGCATACTGCTTGTTTTTGCAGAAAAGGTTGTTTTGTGATGTGAAAAAAGGAAGAGGAAATGCAGCAACTGGCATTAATTCAAAGGTACAATCATTTGGATCTGTTTTTAATTTGCTCTTGTCAATATCCCTCCATATAGCATTGATTTCGTCATTTTTATTAATATAATTTACACCAACTTTTCTTACATAAGATTATATTCAATTTGAGCTAAAATCCATAGTACCATAATTGCCATACATAATATATTGATTCTAGATAACAAAACAGTCTGAGTTGATTACTAAGAACACTTTCGTAAATTAGGTAATATAGAAAGATCAAAACAGATGGTGGTGAGTTGATCTCAGAAAGCCAAGGGAGGTCCCCTGATGATTATTTTAGTCATTGAGCGAAAAAAAATTAGGACTAGGGAGCAGAAAAATAGAATACTCAAATGACAGGGTATGTACACACCTTTTGGATGACAGTTGGAAATGTTGCTCATCATTTCAAACTTAACATTCAAGGATTTTGCAGTCCTTACATCAATTCTTGGTTCAAAACAAGCTAGAAACCTTTAACATTTAATATCAATTTCAAAAACTGAGTGTTCGGTTGCTACTGCAAGATGAACAGTCTCCAATGTACTGATGAACATTATTCAAATCTTCGTAGAATTCCAACACAATTTTATCTCCTTTATAATTATGTAGTTGATGCTATTACATGTTAATAATTTTTCCTGTGTTTTGAATTAATTTGGTTTAATTTCACGAGGATTTATATTCACCAGTCTTTGATTTCTCAAATTTTTTACAATTGCAAAAAATGTAAAATTAAGTTCCAATAATGTAGCAGCAATGAGATCCTTGTTCTGTACTCCCCAATGAACTCAAGCAATAACGAGAAGTGTGTTTTTGAATTTCGTTTCAAACCCATCGGCCAAACAAACATATTGGCCTTTTTTTAATAGACCAATCTTGGGGCGTACTCAAACCCTGGCTCTGGTTCCTGGAAAGCCAGTTAGTGCTAATCTGGGATTAAATATCGCTAATCAGCAAATAAATTGTATCTCACGATTACATTCCCTCCTTGAAAGCATGATTAAGATTTAGGAATAAACCATGTGTTAAATTTAACCCACATAGCAAGGACAATTACCTTGCTAATCAGGGGAAAAAGTTTGTCAAAAGAAACAAAATGGCGGATTTACTGTTCTGATAAATTGACCCACCAATACACAAATGAAAGTTCCAACAGTGAGAAATTGACCTTGACCAACCAACAAAGACCTTTGCAGAAGATATAAGTTTGGCATAGAGTCAATCAAATATCTAGTAGAAGTCCTAAAAGACGATCTCCAAAGGCAGATGAGAAGAAACCATGTGCTGTCGCCAAGTCTACAAGTTCTTGTAGTGTTGTTTTCCTCACAATCACTAGCTCCGCAGTCAGCACCAATTTTTCGCACCATATATTTTAAGAAGCAGGCGATAAAAAAACTTGTTAAACCGGTTTTTTTCGCTTTCAGGAACATTTTTTTAACCCATGGGAAATAAGAAATTTAATCGTGGATTAACTGCTAATTGGAGGATAGACTAATCGGCTTTTGGGGAACCCGGGGCCAGGTGGACAGGTGGGGTCCCAGTACAAGGATTTCGGTGTTGTCTCACTGATGCAGACTTAACTGCAGCAGGATAAGTTCAGTCAGTAGAGCACTTGACTGCAGAGCAGGGGTCTGCGGTTCAATTCCGGCGCCTGGATCAATACTTAGGGTCTTGAAACAACTGAGAAATGAAGGTACTGACTTTTCCCTGCAAGTGGGTAGACCTTCATGTGGTTCAAATGATCATGTAAAATGGAAGTCCTGTCTCCATTAGGTGACGTAAAAATAGTATCCCTAATTAGTACTTTTGTGGTAAACACATTGACACTCAAATAAAGCGCATCTTTTTTCTTAGGTTCATCTGTGGTGCAGGCTAGTATAATTGTGACAAGGATAGATGTGGACAACCTAATTCTGGAAATGAATGACTCAAGGGAAACGTTTTCTCATTCAAAGCTTACCCAGTATATTGGAGGGGATGCCAAGGACAGGGCATCACTGTTAAGGTACAGGATATTTGTCAGTGTTATCTATTATATGGATCTAATGAGAAGTTGTACTTTAACATATTTAAAAGTAACTTGCATTTTATTGCCAAATCAGATATGGCATATTTACCTTCTTACCATTAAGTACAGAGGGCTGGGCCAGTTCTTGGGGAAGGAGAGTAGGTCACCACATTTTTAACCCTGTCATCATTAAACAGAGAGGACTGAGCCAGTTCTTGGGGGAGGTCACCACACTTTAAACCTTGTCATCATTAAGCTCAGAGGGCCGGGCCAGTTGTTGGGGGAGGGGAGTAGGTCACCATACTTTTAACCTTGTCATCATTAAGCATAGAGGGCCGGGCCAGTTCTTGGGGGAGGGAAGTAGGTCACCACATGTTTTACCTTGTCATCATTAGATCTCATTAAGCAGAGAGGGCTGGGTCAGTTCTTAGGGGAGGGGAGTAGGGCACCACACTTGTAACCTTGTCATCATTAAGCAGAGAGGACTGGGCCAGTTCTTGGGGAAGATGAGTGGGTCACCACATTTTTAAACCTGTCATCATTAAACAGAGAGGACTGGGCCAGTGTTTGGGGGAGGTCACCACACTTTAAACCTTGTCATCATAAAGCACAGAGGGCTGGGCCAGTTCTTGGGGGAGGGGAGTAGGTCACCACATGTTTTACCTTGTCATCATTAGATCTCATTAAGCAGAGAGGGCTGGGTCAGTTCTTGGGGGAGGGGAGTAGGACACCACATTTTTAACCTTGTCATCATTAAGCAGAGAGGGCTGGGCCAGTTCTTGGGGGAGGGGAGTAGGTCACCACACTTTTAACCTTGTCACCTTTAAGCACAGAGGGCTGGGCCAGTTCTTGGGGGAGGGGAGTAGGTCACCACACTTTTAACCTTGTCACCATTAAGCAGGGAGGACTGGGCCAGTTCTTGGGGAAGGGGAGTAGGTCACCACACTTTTAACCTTGTCATCATTAAGCACAGAGGGCTGGGCCAGTTCTTGGGGGAGGTGAGTAGGTCACCACACTTTTAACTTTGTCACCATTAAGCAGAGAGGACTGGGCCAGTTCTTGGGGGAGGGGAGTAGGTCACCACACTTTTAACCTTGTCATCATTAAGTACAGAAGGCCGGGCCAGTTCTTGGGGGAGAGGAGTAGGTCACCACACTTTTAACCTTGTCACCTTTAAGCAGAGAGGACTGGGCCAGTTCTTGGGGGAGGTGAGTAGGTCACCACACTTTTAACCTTGTCACCTTTAAGCAGAGAGGACTGGGCCAGTTCTTGGGGGAGGTGAGTAGGTCACCACACTTTTAACCTTGTCACCTTTAAGCACAGAGGGCTGGGCCAGTTCTTGGGGGAGGGGAGTAGGTCACCACACTTTTAACCTTGTCACCTTTAAGCAGAGAGGACTGGGCCAGTTCTTGGGGGAGGTGAGTAGGTCATCACACTTTTAACCTTGTCATCATTAAGCACAGAGGGCTGGGCCAGTTCTTGGGGGAGAGGAGTAGGTCACCACACTTTTAACCTTGTCACCTTTAAGCAGAGAGGACTGGGCCAGTTCTTGGGGGAGGTGAGTAGGTCACCACACTTTTAACCTTGTCACCTTTAAGCAGAGAGGACTGGGCCAGTTCTTGGGGGAGGGGAGTAGGTCACCACACTTTTAACCTTGTCACCTTTAAGCAGAGAGGACTGGGCCAGTTCTTGGGGGAGGTGAGTAGGTCATCACACTTTTAACCTTGTCATCATTAAGCACAGAGGGCCGGGCCAGTTCTTGGGGGAGAGGAGTAGGTCACCACACTTTTAACCTTGTCACCATTAAGCAGAGAGGGCTGGGCCAGTTCTTGGGAGAGGGGAGTAGGTCACCACACTTTTAACCTTGTCACCTTTAAGCAGAGAGGGCTGGGCCAGTTCTTGGGGGAGAGGAGTAGGTCACCACACTTTTAACCTTGTCACCATTAAGCAGAGAGGGCTGGGCCAGTTCTTGGGGGAGGGGAGTAGGTCACCACACTTTTAACCTTGTCACCATTAAGCTGAGAGGACTGGGCCAGTTCTTGGGGGAGGGGGGTAACAGCAATGGGCTTTGCTGCCTTTTTATTGTAAAGAGCAAATGCAACATTCTATTATGAATCAGTTTGTTAGGAAGACATGTATGGCTTGCATTAAACTGGGAAGGTTTTATTTTCATGGATTTGAATTTGAGAAGTTGCAAGTGTATCTTCGACTAAGAGATAGTTAAAAGATAGTTAAGTTAAATGTGGCTCAAATACTGCCCAATAAAGCTTGCCATTTACTGCACATTCGGTTACATTTTGAGACACATGTGTTGACTGCAGTTAATAGCGATATTGTTAATTTGCTTATTTTTGTAGATGAGGTTGTTTTGTGTTTTGAGAAGGTGACGTAAACGGAAGGAGGAAAATAGTGCCGAAGTTAACAATAACAGGTGAGATCTTTTGGATCTGTTTGTATTTGTTCAAATATACCATACTTATTTGGAAATGTCCTTACATATAGCAGAACTCAACGACAGGATGGAAGACATTTTTTGTTGTTTGTTTTCAAACGTAACATTCCAGGCCTTTAAAGTCCTTGAATTAATTCCTGATCCAAAACAAGTTAGAAACCCTGAACCTCAAAATTAATTTCACCAACTTGTGTTGTGTGTGTATGGTTGCTACTAAAAGATGAGCAGGCTTTAACTTACTGATGAACATTATTAAAATCTGCATGGAATCCATTATTTCATTATTGTTCTCTCAACATTGAAGCCTTTCTGTGAATACAATAATATTATTTACACGGTCAGTGTTAAATGAAGACTGCAGACTGTGGAACAGGGGTAAAATGTAGACTGAGAGAATGACTGAGAGTAAACTGTTAAGTCGTGGAACAATTTAAGGCCAAAAAAAAAATCCTGCAAGTACATGTAAATGATCACTTACTTGACATCTGCTTTCACAAATCCATCCCTTTCGTCTTTGGAATGTCATTGATGACCCGAAAACATAATTGCAGTCTTGAACCTTTTTCCTTGCAATGGGTTTATGCAAAATCTAGTTATTAGATTCTCTTATGAATTTGTAAATAGGCTACAATGAGTAATCCTCATTTTTTCAGAACAACTGAACCAAATTGTAACGATCAGGGGCCGGTTGCTCGAAGCCTGGTTACCTCTAACCGTTGGTTAAGAGGTATCAAAATGTATAGGTTTCCATGGTATTTAACGCTGGTTAGCACTAACCATGCTTCAAGCAACCCGGGCCAGTTTTTGAAATTTTTAACATAACAACTGTCATCTGAAATTTGATTGTGTCACAAAAATTCTCACTTCAACTTTCAAGTTTTCAATGATTGAAGTGCGATATTGACAAGAATTTTGCCCCATTTCATCAAGTTCTAACGAGTAGATTTTGAAATATTGTTGTGTCTTTACATTTATTTGTCCATGAAAGTAAACAAAACAAGGACTCTCACATTTTTCTCAAAGTTCTGATACCACACGTGTGTGTGCGCTGGGGTTCACATGATATGACGAAAGTGACAAAAGTAGAATAAATTTCCTCAGACAACTTCTGACCATTATTCTCAGCTGGTACTCACATTTTTTCTGGAAAACCCCAGTGGCTTCATAATTATATTCTCATTATGATGATGTCAACAGTATAGGGATAAAGCATTAAAGGGGCAAAAACTCCGATTTTTTTTTTTTTAATCACATCAGTCTTTTGCATGTGCAGAAACAATTGCATCAGTGAAATTTCTTAGTGTGTGCAACTTTAAGTCACAGAACTGTGTTCAGCCATGTTAAGTCAATTAATTGTCTTACCTTTGTAATACCTTTACAATGCCTCAGGGTAAAATAAGTGGCAGTTGTCAATTATTTTTAATGAGTTGTGCCACAAGCTGTGGTTAAGAAAATGATAATTGCTTTTGGTTTCAGAAAATTCTCTGTCTTTCTTGTTAAGATGCCTGTATGGGCGCTTTTTCTTCCCCAAGATTCCAATTTTAGGTCAAAAATATTTCCTGTTTTCTCAGGTTCTCCTACTCCAAATAGTTCTTTATCCAAGTAGCTTTCAGAGATTAATAACAATTAATAGTGATATTGATTTACTTAAGACTACATTTTGACAAACTGCAATCTGAACTCAGTCAGTGTTGAAAACTCTATAGCGATTAGACAAGGATGAAATCACTTTTAAGGCAATTGAAAAATGTCATCAGTATGGTCTCTTAAAAACTGTATCAGGACACCTTAATGAATGCACCTTTTTATTATACTACTGAAAACTTTGTAAAAAGTTCAGCAAAGGTGCATTTTCCTATTGCTAACTAATAATTTTCCTTTTTTTTGTTGCAGGACAACTGATGTCAACTGTCCATTGAATTTAGCAAGATTTATCAAGGGATCCAGTAGGGTCAAGGAAACATGGAAAGGAGCTTTGAGGTAGCAAAGATAGATTTAACTTTTAGTGGTCTTGATTGTAAGAAATAACACACAGCTTTTCAGTTCAGTTCATTTCAGTACAGTTTATTGACTTGCCATAAAGATTTACAAAACAACAAGTTTCAAATATTTAAAAGCTAATAGCGACGAAGCCCAATGGAAACCACCAAGCTTATAAGGAATGAGCTCCCTCAGTTAATTATTACAACAAAATATTTTTAAAAACCAACTTTTCTATTCATTACAAAATGCTGACATCAGCAGTTTTTTCATCACAAACATTTTTTCGGTTCATTACAGAATGCTGACATCAGCAGTTTTGAAATAAGTACAAGAGGCATAAAGAAAGATTTATTTCCAAAAAATCTGGCCAATTTGGCAAACAGTACATTGTCTCATCCTACTAATCCTAAGACAGGTCATATGGACAATGGTACTCACAATAGTCTTAACAACAAATAACATCACAGATTAAGGCACAGGTGACCAACAGCATGGTAACTCAACTGAACAAAAATACACCAATAAACTTTACCAAGTAACCTAAAAAATGACGTGTAGATTCCTCGCAAACTGAGGAAAAATGGTAAAAGTGGAAGTCAGACATGTGTCCTGTTTTGAAAACTCTAATTTATACCGTAAAAATAGGTACAACATTAGATTTGGATTTCCTGCTTCAATATTGAGGTAGCATCTAATCATAACTCAATGAGAGTACATATGATGACTGAGAAATAAGCCAATTATTGTATGAGCTCACATATTTATATTGTTTTTAAGTTAGATGCATGTAATTTCACAGGGAAGTCCCCTCATGATCCTCAGTTATTTTGGTCTTTACTTGAATGTTAATTGTGACAGACCAAGAATAAAAACTGTCATTGATTTTCCTCTTCAGGTAGATGTCTCACTGAAAATGTCAACCAACAGGCATTGATGCTAGAATGAAGGTTTTCAAAAGGGTAAGTAAATTTACATTATGTCAAGCATCCTAGTGTTAAGTTATTATGGTGGTTTAGTGAATAAGACTTCAGTGGGTGTTGAAGACTCTTGTCAGTTTTCAAATTATATCCAGATTTAAAGTGTAAAATTTCTGTTACCATAACTATTATGATGATAATAATGATGATGAGGAGGAGGAGGAGGATGTCTCACACCGAGAGATGATCTTGTTTTCCTAAAGTAAAGTCTTTGATGTCTAAGGTTCTTCGTAAGATTTTACCTGTTCCTAACAAACAAGCTTTCTGGAGCAATGCAATGATAATCATTATCATACCAGCCTGCAGATTATTATTGGGATGGCCTCTCTTCAAGTGGTTATGATTAACATAATGTTTTAACACTGGTCTTTTCCTTTTGACAGATCTCATACTGACAAAATCAATCAAAAGCATTCAAGGTAAATGTATTTCAGTAACAGCAATCATACTCATTAATCAAATGTTATAAAATTTGTGGTGTTAATCTTGTGTTGTCACTCTCGTCTTTGAAAGCTGAAATTCATTTATCTGTATAGAGTGTAAGATAAAATCAAAACGCTGTTTCTTTTCCTCTTCAGATGCGCTGCATGTGCAGAAAACACAGTGTCAGTGGGGTCAGCATTCAAATCAAAACGTAAGTCAGTTTTCGTTATTTTCTACACAGGTTAAAACCTGTTGGGGGTCACACATTCAATACCACTTATTGGTACCAAATTATTGCAATCAACCTTGCAAAAAAACTACATGTCATACAACAAGTGAGAGGAATCATTTCGCTGACACCCCATGTAGAAACTAAGTTAATTTTGCGTCTCTTTCTCAGGCAACGCTTGCGTGGACTAGTGGATAAGTTCGTTCTCCTTAAATTAAACTCATTGCGGCCGCCTCTTCCCTGTCGCCGTTTAATCTAGTTTGGATGATTTGTTGAGGTGGTTTAGTTCCTGATTGAACATCTGTTGGCGGGCTGTTTTTGCTTTTTTTCTTCATGTTCTGAGAAAAATTTTGACTTGAAAATTTTTTTTGCCTATTTTTTTTCTTCTTTGTTAATCAGTAAGAGAGAGGTCTTTTATTTCCGACTCTTTTTCTGGCTAAAAAAGAAGAAAAAAGGCGAAAAAAAGTTTTGAGTCAAAATTTCTCTTAGAATTTGGAGAAAATAAAAGCAAAATGGCCCGACAACGGGGGTTCAACCGGGGGCTGAACCCCCTCAATAAGTCACTCAAACTAAATTAAACGGCGGCAGGGGGGAGCGGCCGCCTTGTGTTTAATTTAAAGAAAGCGAACTTATCCATTAGGCCACGCAAGCGTTTCCTGTGAAAGAGATGCAAAATTAACCTAGAAGTAGGTACAGGCTCTATTGTTCTCAGTGAATAACGTTGATTAGTCATAATTTATTCAGTCCGTGAAGAATGTTTATCGCATTGTAGAATATTTCAGTTGTTTTAGCTGGTAGCTGGTAAATACAACGCAATATTGCGGAATTATGTTTGACTTGAATTTTCTCTCTCTTGTTTTCGTAGTGGTCCACTAAGAAGTTTACAAGAGGAAAGCTGATATTGAAGACTCTTCTCGAGAAATTATAGAAGATTAATTTTCTCTCAGTCAATAAATGACGCATCAAAGCTTGTAAAAGAAATAAAGTTTATCTTCGCTAGGATAAACAAGTAAGTATTTAAACGACTAGTTGAAAATAGAAACTAGCGTTTGAATACTGTATTAAAGCAAAGAAGTTACTTTATAAAAAGAATGAGAAACTTCTTTACTTTCATACAGTATTCAAATAATAATATACAGTAGTATACTAGTCTTTGAGACTTAGTCAAAAATTTTTCTTCACTCTTATACAGTAGTATACTAGTCTTTGAGACTTAGTCAAAAATTTTTCTTCACTCTTATACAGTAGTATACTAGTCTTTGAGACTTAGTCAAAAATTTTTCTTCACTCTTATACAGTAGTATACTAGTCTTTCAGACTTAGTCAAAAATTTTTCTTCACTCTTATACAGTAGTATACTAGTCTTTCAGACTTAGTCAAAAATTTTTCTTCACTCTTATACAGTAGTATACTAGTCTTTCAGACTTAGTCAAAAATTTTTCTTCACTCTTATACAGTAGTATACTAGTCTTTCAGACTTAGTCAAAAATTTTTCTTCACTCTTATACAGTAGTATACTAGTCTTTCAGACTTAGTCAAAAATTTTTCTTCACTCATACAGTAGTATACTAGTCTTTCAGACTTAGTCAAAAATTTTTTCTTCACTCTTATACAGTAGTATACTAGTCTTTCAGACTTTGTCAAAAATTTTTCTTCACTCTTATACAGTAGTATACTAGTCTTTCAGACTTTGTCAAAAATTTTTCTTCACAGTTTATGTTCGTCCTTCTCTTGAATCAATATTCGCACCATAGCACCTGGGAAAAAAAAAAACGAAAGCCGTTTTAGTACAGCAAAACGTGATCAAAATAAATACATGCACAAATCGTTTTTGAATATTAACTTTTCTAAGGTAACATTCTGCACGGCACATGAATAAATAGTAACTAATTAACGCAACGTGAACATTCTCAATAAAACTGCAGAAACAACAGCTTGTTCTTCAAAAAGTTATTCAGTCATACAAGCAACTGGTAAAAAAAACTTACTCTGCTTAAGTTTTCACAAAACAACTGCTTTTTGGTGCCGTTTAAGTTGGAAATATTCAAGATTGTTGTTTGTTGCTTTTCTACTTTGAATTTCAAATAACAAGACATTCCGGATGTGAATATTTTATCACTAATCAACGTTATTCACCGAGAACAATAGAGCCTGTACCTACTTCTAGGTTAATTTCGCCGCTCTTTCACAGGCAACGCTTGCGTGGCCTAGTGGATAAGCTCACTTTCATTAAATTAAACACAAGGCGGCCGCTCCCCCCCTGCCGCCGTTTAATTTAGTTTGAGTGACTTATCAAGGGGGTTCAGCCCCCGGTTGAACCCCCGTTGTCGGGCCATTTTGCTTTTTTTTCTTCAAATTCTAAGAAAAAACTTCGACTTAAAATTTTTTTTCGCCTTTTTTTTCCCTCTTTTTTAACCAGCAAAAGAGACTAAAATATTAGAACTCTCGTACTGGTTAAAAACAAGAAAAAAAAAAGGCCAAAAAAATTTAAGTCAAAGTTTTTCTCAGAACTTGAAGAAAAAAAGCAAAACACCCAACAACAACAAATTCAACCAGGAGCTAAACCAACCCCACAAATCATCCAAACTAAATTAAACAGGGACAGGGAAGAAGCGGTCGACATGCGATTAATTTAAAGAAAGAGAACTTATCCACTAGGCCACGCAAGCGTTGCCTGAGAAAGAGATACGAAATTAACTTAATTGCTACGTGGGATGTAATTTTTTCAGTTTACTTAACAGGAAAAACCTATGGGCAAGCAAGGAAAAATTGTCTCAAAAGTCCTAACTTATCACCCCAAACGGGACCCTAAGAAAATAAATTCATAAATAATAAACTCACCAATATAATAAGTAGAAGTTTAATCCTCTTGTTGACCAAAAAATTCCAAGAGATTGCATCACAGCTAGCTGGAGAAAAAACATGCAATATATTAGTTACTAATATCTGTTTTATGTACATAAATAAAATATGAAACAAGTGACAACCAAATAGTCGTTTCATTTTTTCCTTTCTATATGGATGTATGTGGTCATTGATTAAACTGCAGCTCAAGGAATCAGATCATCATTCCATCGCCAACCAATAAATGGAAATTATATGGAATTGATTTAGTTGATTGAAGTGCCTTTGTTTCAGCATTCAGTATGTATCACATTGAAATTTCCTAACCAGCATTAATTTTGTCATCGTATGCAATTTAAAATCAATTTTCAACTACTGGCATTCTTTTCAATCCTGAATGAAATTCAAAAGAATAATCGAGATTATTATGAAAGTTGTTTAATATTGTCTAATCCCTGTGTGTAGGACTGCTAATAGATAAGAAAGCAGTGATATCTTAGAAAAAACTAATTCTACCTCTTTAAGTGTATGAGTGGAATGACCACAGCTTACTCTATGTTTTTCTGTAAAATTGTTATGATGTGTATACATATTAAAGTGACACAATCAGCTCATGTGGGTACCCTGTAACTGAGATGACCACACAGCAATAACATCACAGTTCAGTATTGTTGTGCATAGTGGTTACTATATCCACTTGTTATGATGTGTCTGCATGTTAAAGTCACTCAATCAGCTTATGTGGGTGCCCTGTCATTGAGATGGCCACACAGCAATAAGGGTAGCTTCAAACATCACAGTTCAGTATTGTTGTGCATAGTGGTTACTCTGTCCACTTGTTATGATGTGTATGCATGTTAAAGTCACTCAATCAGCTTATGCTGTTACCCTGTGGTTCAGATGACCACACAGCAATAAGGAGAGCTTGAAAATTCACAGTTTTTGACGGTATCTATTGGTCAGTATTGTTGTACATAGTTGTTACTCTATCCACTTGTTTTGTCTTGTATCCTTGTTGCTCTAAACACTTGCTATGATGTGTATAAATGGTTACTCTATCCACTTGTTATGTGTGTGAATGGCTACAATGTGATATTGATACAAGGTATCACATTTGGTCACCCTGTGTTGTATGGAAAGTAACTATCAGGATGTTTTATTAATCAGGGATGCCTGTGCTTTGGTATGGAGGTTAATTTTCTCAATTAAAAATAATCAAATCTCCTCTATCCTCGCTCATCATGTCCAACCTCAACCTGTTCATCATTGCCGGATATAAGGCCACAATCCAACATTGCCACTTAACCCTGTCCAGAGCTTTGATCTGCACTTTGCCCCATGTTACACCCATCTCCTCCAGCTCTTTCATCACTGTTCTCCAACAGGTGGTTTTTGGCCGGCCTCTTTTGGTCTTCCCAGATTCCATCTCAAGGACACTTTGGGTATCCTGTTACTAGGCATCCTTAGGACATGACCAAGTTATCAAAGCCTGCGGTTCTTAATTTTGAGAGACATATTCATACCATCTGTCTTCTTAAACAGTTCCCCATTAGTGATCTTGTCAAGCCAGTTGATATTGCAGATCTTTTGAAGGCCACTGTAATGAAAGACATCTCCAGTACTTACAGCCACACAAAACAGCAGCCTCGACATTGCTGTTGTAAAGCCTGATCTTAGTTTTGAGTCTGTATTGTTTAGAGTTCCAGATGTTGCGGAGTCTACTGAAATCACCTCTAGCTTTGTTAAGGTGGACTGTGATGTCCCTCTGGGCATCTGGGACTTCCTGTGCCCACCTACCCCTCCCCTAAGCCAACATTAACACTTACTTCTCACTTAGGGCAAAATTGCTTAGTGAGTTGCATTGTTCGTAGAGATGACTGCCAGTTCATTGATCGGCAATATCAAGGTCTAACAAATGTGAGAACACAAGTCCACTGGATTCCATAGGGACGGTCTGAGGTTGTTTCATGAATCACCCGGTCAATGGCTACTAGAAACAAGATTGGAGAGAGAATACAACCCTGTTATACATCAGACTTGATGAAGTCAATGAAGTTCATAAACATGGAATGATTCCATTCAATTCACTGCTCAATGTTGTTAAGGAGAGCAAAGACTTGATCTATGCAGCCACGGCCTTCATGAAATCCAGCCTATTCCTGCCTCAACTTTCAATGTATGGCACTATCAATCCTTGCTGGGAATTTAAAGGTGCTGTGCCTCACCAGTTTTCGCAATAATATTGCTGAGGTCCCCCATCTTCAAAATCTTGAATAATTATAAGGCCAATGCTCCAGTCTTTAGGAATAACTTCATGGTTTCAGATCTTAGCAAAGATATCAGAAAGAACCATCTGAGTTTAGTAATGGGCCACTTGCACTAAGAGGTCACGTGACCAATGCTTCCTGCAAACAATGAGTTGGAATCTTGCTGATGCCAAAAATTGATGGAGCACATAGAAATTATCTTACACCCGAAATTTGAGAGGAAACGCATTTTAGGGAGATATTTTATGGCACTTTGATGTTTCAACAAAGTAGTGTGATTTGTACTGGCGACCATGTTGGAGGGGATACTCTTGCCCTCCAACATGGCGCCAAAACTACTTTTTGCTTCTATCTTGTTAAATGTTGGATAGTTACACTCAGATGTGCTGAAAATGTTTCCACATCATCTTTTCAACAATATCCTTGAAGTTTAAGTGCAAAATTTCTGATTTCATAGTTTTAAAAATCAGTTTGGTCATGTGACCAGCTACGAACTTACTCATTGTAAGAAAATGATGTGGGTTTGAAAAACTAAATCACTATTATTTTGTTTAAGATATGACCCACTAATGGTTTTTTGAAGGCGAAATCATATAATTTTCTTTTTCATAAAAATGATGTCACATGACCTCTTAGTGCAAATGGCCTCTTCTGCTTGAATTGAATTAATCCCTGGAGTTTTTCCGTTCTTCATTGCCTTGGTTGCAGTCTCATCTTCAACCTGAGAGGGTTGGTAGCCATTAATATTGAGATAATCTGAAGGGTCTAGGTCTGCAATCTCATTTAACTCTGGCCTGTTAAGCACATCTTTGAAGTGCTGGATCCATCTTGAAGCCTTTTCCATTTCAGTTGTTATCACTTTCCCTTCCTTATTTTTGAATGGCTTACTAAAGGTGTTACTCTGTCCACTTAACTGCTTTAAGTTATGTTGTAAAGAGTGTTGAGGTCTTCCTTAGCTGCAGCCTTCTCTACTTCACTAGCTAGCACCACCACAAAGGATCGGCTCTTGTCCCTTTGGGCACTCCTCCTCACCTATTTATCTTATATACTTCATTTACTTGCAGGATCAGTGTAGGGCACATAGCAGGTTCCCTTTGGCTTTTCTCCTCTCATCAATTTTTCTCCATGTCTCAGGTGTTATCCATTGCTTATTTTTCTTCTTTCTAAAGTCTAGGACACTCTCTGTGGCTTCATGACACACTTTTATGATCACGGTCACTCCAGGTTGTTTTAACAATGTCCTGATCTTCTCCATCTTCAATTTCAAGTGCACTGAAGCGATTTCTAGGCTCAATGGTGAACTGCCTTTTAACCTCAGGGGGACAGAGCTTGATGTCAAATACTTTGTGCTACTGCTTGGTGGTTTGTTTTGCTTATAATTTCAACCTGCAGGTAGTGGTCGCCAACATCTGATTCGCAAAGGACTTTGACATCCAGTAGAGGCCTCAACCATTTCTTATTTATGATGATGTGATCAATCTGATTGACAGTGTTTCCATCTGGACATCTCTAACTCAGTCTGTGAATGTCTCTGTCTCACTTACTTAGAGCGATGGTCAGGAAATATCAAGCATTGAGTGGCGGGAGTTAAAAAAATCGATTTCCTTCATTTTTTGTCCATAGATAGCTTTTAAGTAGTTAAGTTATCTAATGAAAATTGTTCTCACAAAAAGCCTTTTATTTTAGAAAAAAAGTAAGGTCGGATTCTCAAAATAGCCTAATTTTCATCCTTAATGCGGTATTACTCCGGCCGTCATCATTAGTAAATTACTAATGTCAATTTCCTTTTTTCTAGATAAAGAGTCAGTACCACAACTCTACTGAGTTTGATTTTTTTTCTTCCCCAAAACACTGACACTATCAAAATATAACTCTGCAAAGAATTGTGTTGCATTACTACAGTGGTTCTGTAACTCACATATTGCCTGCACCGAATCTGTCTCCATCTTCTCCATCTCATCAAACACACTTCACGTGCAATCACAGAACAAATTCTCACGCAGAGTTGCCGGCTGGTATAGAGTTTAGTGTTTCAAATGGCTGAAATTGACCCAGTTTGACTTTTTTCCTCACTCTTTGATTAGACAATACACTCTTAAAGGGTTAACTCAACGTTGCTTGGAGATTGTGTAGTTCCAGAAAATATCCATACCTCCCCACCAAGGGCACTTTTGCTCAATACCCCCCTGGAATTTCTGTAATTATTCAACTTGGTTGGGTTCCCTCTAGAAAGAATATTAATTTTGTGTTGAAAATGTTGTTGCACTATATTATTATGCAAAAGATTTTTTTTTTCTGCAATAAAATGAGAAAAATTCTTTTCATTTGTGTTAATACTGAGTCAATAATCAACCATAGAGGTGATACCTTACACTATTGACTACACAAATAATGTCATCTGCAAAAGAGTCAGTTACATTCAAACTAAACACCATGTGAACTTTCACTACTTCATTTCACTTAAAACATCTTACAAGAAGGCTTAGAATATGACCAAATTACGATGAATCAAATGTCTAATAAAGCAACAGCTAGATAAACAGAAGTTTACTCATGAGCTGATGACAATGTATTAAAGAAAACTATTACATAAGCCGTAAAAAAAAGCATTCAGCCAACAGTAGATATAAGATGATCAATGCAAACAATAATACTTCAGGGTTCATCCAAAAAACGCAACTCTTTTTCAATGACTTTTCTAGAACTTTTCAAGGGCCACATTAGACTTTCAAGGAGCACCTACTGGGAATATAATTTCACAGAGAGTACATTAATGCACCTTCCCAGTCTATTCTAATAAGGCTTGAACTGTTTGCTTCACCAACGTCTCTACATTTTTCAGTTCACTTGTCTTAATTTGTCTTAAATCTAATTATTGCATAGAGCACTTTGTGTAAATGACCGTTAAATTCTCTGAGCTATGATTTATGTTTTGTCTTCGACAACCAAAAAGCAACAAAAAAAACTTTCCAGCCTACTACATTTAAAGATAACGAACATTCAAGGACTTGCACAGAAATTTAAGGACTTTTCAAGACTGTGTGAACCCTGTACTTGTTTTGAAACTCCGGAAAGAGCAAAATAACTGATAGCTTACTCAACAGAGAAGCTGTTATTCATTAATAGCGACCTTAAGATCGAGGATTTTCGGAACTTCCCATGAATTGGGAACATCAAGAAGTCACGTGACCGGTGCCTTGCTGTCAGGTTTGCAGTTTGAGGTTCACGTTTGTATAACTAGACCACACTCTAGAGTTAAGTTATTAACCGCAAGGTTTTTTATGCCCTAAAACATCCCAATCCCACATATGAGAGGAAATACTCCTTTTTAGAACTCTTCCACTTTTTGATAATCAAATTCTTATGGTACAAAGAATAGTCAGACTAAACTTAAACTGGAAAAAGATTATAGTTCAATCCTTACAGGTTATAAATCTTAAGTGAAAATTTCCATCGATGTCTGGGCAATAATGCTGTCATTTCAAGCAATATCCACTCAAAGGCAATAACATAAGAAAAAGACTGACCGAGACTTTGCAAATCTACGCATCAAGGAAACATATATGAAGACTTCAGTATGCAAAAAAAAATACACACTTCCCAAACTAGAGAACTATGAAAACAAATAGACTAGTTCAATTTGTAGACTAGTAGTTTCCACTGGTCGATGAAGTACTGCAAGTATAGTGCATGACAGTAAACACATTTACAAACACATCCATGACACATACGTGACGTCAGATGAGTAGCTGAAGTTGCTTCTGGTAGTTGAAGGTTAAATCATTGATATCTCAAGTATTTATAAGGTGCAACATGACTTCACATTTCAACAACTATGAAAATCTATCAATTAATTACATACAACGAAGTGAATCTGCAATATCGAATCTATTTAACCTAGAGTTCCAGTAATTGCATCAATATTCTGAGAAATGTAATGCCTCAAACCACCAAAAAGGATTTCCTCCGCTATAATATTGTCACATCCTACTTTATCGCCGCTGAGTATTCTTCAGGTTATTTGCTTTTTAATACGTGTGGGGAAAGAAGACGAAAATTTATTGTTCTGTTCATGGACAGTGTCTGGATTTATTGTGCTGCTTTGTTTGCAAACACGAGGAAAGTTACTGCTAGCCAATGCCAGGTTAAAAAATTAGGCCATTCTGAGAATCCAAAATAGAAAACTGATGTTCTAATTTGTTCTCACAAATAAAAGGCTTTTGGCGCCATCTATGGCCAAAAAATGAAAGAAATTGACTTTTCAACTAATGCCATGAAATCAAAATTTTGATCGATTTTTCCAGACCGTTGCTCTGATGCATCTGTTGTTGAGCCAAAATTCAACAAATCGTTCTCCAATTTTTGCATCCTGTTTCCCAGTGTTATCATCTCTAACTGTAGCATTCAAATCCCTGGTGATCAGTAGCATGTCATGTTGTGGGACTTAAGAGACTGCATTTGCAGTTGCTCATAAAAGCCATCATTGTCCTGCCCTCATCTTCTGTCCCATAGCTAGGGGCATATAAACACCACAAGATGTAAAATTGCAGAATCTTGAGGCAAACCCTTGCTATGATTCTAAGTCTATCAAAGATGGGTTCCCTATCCATTAGAGATTTGGCTGCTTGTCTGTTTGCAATAAGGGCTACACAACTAGAGTGTGCATCTTCTTTCCTCAGAAAAGGTTAGCTGAGCCATTGCACGACAGCTTACGTCCAGACCTAGTCCATCTACACCTGCTCACACAGTGGAGGTCCAAGTTGCAGTTTTGCATAAAACCTCGATGCCCTGCGCTGTTTTTGTAGGTTTTACGAACAGGAAGCACACATACCATGCTCCAATGTGGATGGTAGTTTGTGGTCCGAGAAAGCTCTGATTTAAATTTTGGACTTCCTGAGATCGGTGTTTATCTGCAATTGTCATGGTGCTACTGGTTTGGCTACAGTCTCCTATTGGACCCAGGGTTTCTGTTCATACTGTTGATGTAGTTTCAGTAACATCTTGTTATTTTCTGGGGTGGAGTTGTTGGCCTCACACCCAACCCCTAACCAGGAGGACCAGTTGTGCTTATGGATGTATTGATAATCCTAATGTTTGATCTGATCTTTATGATTAATGTTGTATTACTTTACGTTGCAATGACAGAAACTTCTGGTCAATTTTGGTCTTTTGTTCTATCCTCTGTTTATTTGTTTGTGTGATTGTAAAACAGCAAGCAAGGGACACAGTATATACAGTTGGTTTGTTTGGTGAATGGTTGTTATGCATGTTGTCCTGAAATGTACTTATTGTTTTTTGGTTGATGCGACGGTGTAGTTTAGTACACTTTCAAATGTATCTTGGTGGTCATTGCCTCATGTGAATTTGTGGTAGTTGTTTTGTTGAATTTGTAAGTTCAGTTATGGAAAATCTATCCATAAGCAAGAACAAATTGACCTCAATAGCCCTAACTTATAACCACACAGCTAGATCTTAATAAATAGAAAAATAAACTTACCCATTTGCTCCTCTTGTTGACCAAACAATTTCACCATATTATATGACAGCTAACTGAGGTGAGTAAAAAACAATGTAATGTATTAGATGTTGTCATCTGTATTACTTCCTTAAAATAAACTTTAAAAGTGACCCCAAATTGTTGATTTGTTTCTTCTATGTGTATGTGGACATTTATTTGGAAGTCAAAGATAGGAACAATTTCAATCCTGATTGAAATGTCTACAGTTTTTTTCGTTACATACACCATAACATTTATATGGTTAGCATCCAATACTTTTGAATCTGCTTGCTATGACATGTAATGGTTGGATTTGGCATTAAAGTAGTGGAGTCAAGATAGGTGAAACTCCAACCAATATCTCACTTTTACTCTGAATCATGAATTTTTCTCGAACTTGAATATAAACCAAGCCACATGAAACAACACACCCTGAATACATGAATTAACTTACCATTGTCCTTTCCAATTCATTTCTGTGTCCCTTCTAAGCTTGACATCTGATGAACAAAATTCAGCTACATAATTAGAAAAGAAGCTTATAGTTTCTGGCACATGGTTTTTACTGGAGGAATAATACACTACGCTGAGTACACCTTATTCAGTAATATTTAAATGCCATGTAATAATAACAACAATAATAACAATAATAATAATAGAGGGATGTATGGGATACATGTATTTTGCAAGTTGCATAATATTTTTCAAATGTTTTTTGGTGCCTCTGGTTTCATGGTTTGAATTTCATATTGGACCCAGGGTTTCTGTGGGTGGCGTTGTTGCAGTTTTGGTAACATGTTATTTTCCGGGGTGTGGTTGTTAGGCCCACACCCAACCTCTAACCTGGAGGACCAGTTGTGCTTATGGATGAATTGACAACCCTAATGTTTGATCTGATCTTCGTGATTAATTTTATTACCTTATCTTGTAATGACAGAAACGTTTTCTGGATATACAAAAAAGTATGGATGGTCAATTTTGGTGTTTAGTTGTATATTTTGTTTAATTTTCTTGACTGATTGTTAAACTAAAAGTAAGGGAAACTCTATATAAAGTTTGTTTGGTGAATGGTTGTTATACATGTTGTCCTAAAATATTCTGACACCTTTCTTGGTTGATGCAACTGTCTATTTTAGTACACATTTAAGTGCATGGGTAGTCATCCCCTAATTTCAATTTGTTGAAGTTGTTTTGTTGAATTTATCAGTTCAGTTATGGAAAATCTATCCACAAGCAAGAAAAAATTGACCTCAGTAGTCCTATCTTATCACCACACAGCTGGACCTTAGTAAATAAAGCATAGACTCACCCTATTTTATAGTTAGACATCTGCTCCTCTTGTTGACCAAACAATTTCACTATATTACATGACACCTAATTGGGGTCAGTAAAAACCAATGCAATGCATTAGATGTTGTTATCTGTATTACTTCCTTAAAATAAACTGCAAAAAAGTGACCCCAAATTGTTGATTTTTTTTCTTCTACATGTATGTGGACATTGATTTGGAAGTCAAAGATAAGAACGATTTTAATCCTGATTGAAATTTCTACAATTTTAATTCTACTGTAATTTGAAGTCAACAAGTACTTGAAAGTGTTTCAATGGCAACGAATTGTGTGAATTTGTTAAACATTTAAGACCAACCATACCCACAGTCGCTTAAAATGGTCAATTTGCCTCAAACTGGAATACTGCCCAGACACATAAAACAACACACTCTGAGCCAATTAACATTTCACTTACGTTACCATTTTGTCTAGTCCAGCTCATCACTATGTTCTTCTGAGATTGACATCCGATGAGCAAAACATTATGATGAGAAGAGAAAACTTGATCATTGTTGTTTGCACAGCATGGTATTTTCTTCTGAAGTTTGTTATGTTGTGTATGAATACTTCAATACTCTATCTACTTGTCTTTTTATCTTTGTGTCTGTATCTACTGATCTCTTTTATTTGCGTGTGTGTACCGTAACTGACCTAAAAAACGTTCAAATAATATATTGTATTGGATACCCCTCTCCAATGAATGCCCCCCTGTGAGAGTTACACCAAACTAGAAGGGAATAGCAAAAAGGAACGAAATCATTCAATTCATTCAGTTTCTTCTTTATTTACAAGGCTTTGCATATTTGATCATCAAGTTCAAAATAAGGATAGACCAACAACGACAACACAAAAACCCTGAGTGATTATTCTGACATAGATGTTAGGATTTAAAAGATCAATATGGCTCCCTAGACAGCCTAAACTGGAATAAATATTCTGCTATTTTTAAACTCCTGATATTTTTGCTAAAAGCATATTAGTTTTGTTGAGTTTGTTACAGTAATGAGTAAACGCCTCTCTCATTTTAACACCTCCTATCTATTGAATGCCCCCACTTGGACCCCTTATGTTAAATAGATACCACAGGCATTTATTAGGTCATTAACGGTATGCTTGGTTGATACTTGTTATGATGTGTATCCATGTTTACTTTATGCACTTGCTATGACGTGCATGCATACTTATTGTCTCCAATTGTCTTGTCATTTTAGAGTGGTTATTCTATCCACTCATCATGACAAGTATGGATACTTGAACTATAGTTTCACTTGTTACGATCTGTATGCATTGCTACTCTACGTGTTATAATCTTTATGCACCGTTTATATAATATACAACTATAGTTGATATTATCATGCCGTTTTTCAGTGTATAAAAGGTTACTTCTATGTATTTCCACCAGTAATTGTGTTTTGCATTTGCCTACAGAGTAGTTTCACATGACGTCACGGTGGTCATATTGGTGTCCCAACACAATGAAACGGCGGCTATGTTGGTGTTCCAAACAAATCCTGTGGAAGTCGAACTCTTTTCCTACGCAAACGCTTTCTTTTGTTCTAATAAATTGCCATAGATGCTGACCACACTCTTTTAACTTATGGGAAATTTACACACAAGCTCAGTGAAAGTTTCCGTTTAGTCATAATTCACCACCCCAAAGAATCTCAATGGTAATTGTAAATGAATAAACTTACTTTATATTATAAGTGCACATCTTGTCCTCCTGACCACCATCATTTCCACGATGTTACAGGATACCTAATTGCATAAAAAAACACTCAATATCTTACCAACATAAACTTATTTTAAATACTGATTCTTCCAATACATCCCCCCAAAAAAACTATATAAGTACTCGCCAAAATAAAATCTTAATGTGAAAGAAGTGACCTTAAAGTTGATGGTTTTTCCTTTTTACAGTCACTGATTGGCGGTTAATTTAGGAAAAAACAATGGAAAATGTTCCCAATTTTTCCTTTTGTTTTCTTTTCTGCCCTCATTATCACCTAAAGCACATTCATACATGTATTTTGTACCGCATCACACATATGAGAATAGAATCATTTTTGTACTTCTACTGTTAGTATTTTCAAGCTCTGAATGAAATGTCAACTAATTATTTGCACCATTGTGAGTAACACCAATAAAGGTTATTATGTCATGTAGACTGCGTAGCAGGTGCTTGGAAGTAATGGGCGCAAGAAAGAACGGGTGTGCGAGGGAGACACGCAAGGGGAGAGGGAGCTCCCGCCCGAGAGGTCCATCAATATCGTTTCTATTTGGTTTCTGAGAGTCCGGAAGATTCCTATTGGTTGAGAGGCTCTCGACAGGATAAGTGTTTTCTTTAGGCAAGAAAACTGCCAATTAAAGAAAAAATGAGATCATCTGTACACGTGTAGTAGATGAATGGACAGGTCCCGACAAGGCAGTGAAGGTCCTTTATCACCCCACTAAAATTTATAGTATAATCGAAGTTGAGATCTTGGAGGTCACTTCAATGGAACTTTGTGGCTGTGATCTAAAAGAAATAGTTGGAATGTTCAAATGGTATTTACAAAGCAAAGATTTGACATCAAATACACATTAGCAGAAGCAGCAACAGGCAAAAGATTTGTCTAATTGTTGAAATGATGATCAGAGGAAAGATTACTTTTTCAAAAAGAACTTGGCACCTTGCATTATTGATGGAACACGTACCAAATAGACCTGGACAGGATTGATGAAATGAAACACTTTCCTCTGAGGGGCATGAATTTAAAAAACCTTTCACCAGGCCTTTCACTATTATTGTTATTTGCTCGAAGGGGACCTGACGTCTGATGTTAATGTCTTGTTATTGCAGCCTATAAAGACGTCTCGGTACAGTTTGTGTTCTGAAGTTTAGGTCCCTTTAGTAAGACAACTGTCTGCTCCAAAAACAGTAGACGCAATGGTCATTTTCCACATACACTGTGATCTTTGGTGTCTGTACAGTTGTGATTTTGTAATCTCAGAGAGCAATATTTAGCTTTTTATAATACACAGCATGCATTCTTTTAACAATATCCATTTTTGACTCTGTTTTTTGTATTTATCATGCCTTTGGTTAAAAACGATTTAATGCTGTGTGTTTATCTTCAGTTTATTGCTCCATCACTCTATAATCAGATAACCTGGCTGATCTTTATAACAGATAGCTATATAAATGTCTCGGTACAGTTTGTGTTCTTAAGTTTAGTTCCGTTTAGTAAGACAATTGTCTTCTCCAAAAACAGTAAAAGCAATGGTCATTTTTCCACCTACGCTGTGATCTTTGGTGTCAGTACAGTTGTGATTTTGTAATCTCAAAGAGCAATATTTAGCTTTTTATAATACACAGCATGCATTCTTTAAACGTTTACTGGCAGTTTGTTGCTCAATCGCTTCATAATTAGGTAACCTAGTTGATCTTATAACAGACAGACCATACAATGTATAATGTACAGTGCTTTGGCACTCTTTGTTTGTGGGAGGTCAATCGTTTTCTGTCAAAATTTTTGACAGATAACGAAGCGGCTGCCAGGTGATTGGACAGGGGGTGTAGGACAATTTTCATGGGCCTCATGGGCAGGTGCTCCCTCTCCCCTCGCATGTCTCTCTCACACGCCCCGTTCTTTCCTGTGCCCATTACTTCCAAGCACCTGCTATGCAGGCTAAAGAACATGTAAGTACTGTACAGGAAGAACAGTTAAGTACTTGGAAGTATTACAATGGTATGGAATGGTGTGTATTGGTTACACATTGAAACCGACACATACCCTCAGTTGCTTGGAATCAGAAATAAATTTTACCCAAACTGGAGTATATACCAAGGCAAATTATTGAACAACACACTCTGAGCAAATTAAATTAAATTTACCTCATACTGTCTAGTCCAGCTCATCATTGACTCCTCCCAAGCTCAAGATCTGATGGGCAAAAAGAAAGTTATATAAGAAGAGAGAACTTGGTTATTTGGTTGGTTGCACTGCTTGGTATTCACTTCGGAAGTTGAACTGATAAGATGTGCATGAAAATAATGTACTTCAATACTCCATCCACTTGTTTTTTATTTGTATATGTATGCATGGTTGAGACATGTTAGGACGTGTATGTATACCTACTTTATGTATGCATACTTAGTGTATCCAATTGTTTTGTGATCTATGAGTGGTTACTCTATCCACGCACCATGACGAATATGGGTGCTTACACTATCCATCCAATTGTTACAATCTGTATGTATTGTTACTCTGTGAGTTATGATCTTTAAGAACGGTTTCTATATCTGGTTGTTTTACATGTAATGGAGCCGAAACCAATTGTGGAATTGCACACATTTTAGGCATCCTACTGATGAACAGTTGCGACACGTAGATATATATTTTTTAGTAACTACTATAATTTGCAGGTCTGTCCACTTTGAATTGGAATGTAAAGTGCATGAATGGTCATTTCAATGTATTTTCACCCATCTTAGTTGTTTTTTCCCGTTTACTTATGGGAAATCTAGACACAAGTTCAGTGAAAGTCATCATCACCCCAAAGAATCTCGATGCTTATTACAAATAAATAAACTCACACTAAGCAGACATCTTGTCCTCCTGAAGACCGCCATTTCCATGATGTTACACAGCACCTAATCAAATGAAAAATTGTTCAATTTATTGAATGTGATTATCTATATTACCCCCATAAAAAAGTAATAATGAACAGTGATTCTTCCAATATATCCTAAAAGAAAGAACTATCTAACTGACTAAGTAATTGCCAGAATAATAACTTAAATTCTGGAAGAAGTGAACTCAAGGTTGTTTTTGTTTCTTTTTGTAGTCACTGATTAGCAGTCAATTTACAAAAGAACTAGGGAAAATTTGTCTAATTTGTCCTTCATTTTCTTTTCTGTCCTAATTTATTTATTCATTATCAACTTAAAAGAGTATGTACACATTCATATTTTCTACTGCATCACAACAATTAATCAAATTGGTTGATCTACTGTTAGTATCTTCAAGCTCTGTCTGAAAAGCCAATGTCTCTTAAATGGAGCGCACAGCAAGACAGATTAAACAACACACTGACAGTCCATTAACTTACACTTACCTGTACATTGCCTAATCCAGCTCACCACTGATGCCTCCTGAGCTTGACATCTGATGAGCAAAAAAACAGTTATATGCAAAGAGAAGACTTGATCATAGTTGTTTGCACTGCTTCGTATTCCCCACTTGGGGAAAAGGTACACTGTGTTACACATCTTATATATTCAATGGTTTAACATTTAACAAATATGCTAGAATATTTTGCAAGCCCCTAGCAAAATGTCTTGCCTCATGTCAGACCAAAACATAGGTAATTAATTTTATCATTCCACTTAAGAATAACTCTTCAAAATTTGCCACGTTCAGCCATGGGGAACCGTAATACTCAACATGTGTGATCTGGGCAAAATTCAGGTGGCTCAACCACTTATTTTGCAAGGCACACCCCTTCTCTGTAAACCTCTTATACCTAAACAACTTGATCATAATAACTATAAATCTATTATAACATGGATTACACATAGTCTGAACTATATTATGGTATTATTTTTTCTAAAAAGCATGAATATATATATTTTGGGTGAGAAAAAATTGACTTACCAACTTAAGTGATAGAGATATCTTTTATCTACTTGTCTGTGTTGAATGCACGCACAAAGTTCCACTCCAGCTTATTTCTCATCTGTGAGAATGACAAAAGAAAGGGACAAACGCACTTGAATAAGAATCACATTGAGGGTTATTAATCACAACATCTACATAGCTAAGGATTCCAGGAGTGTCATTGAGAGGCGGGGGCCTGGGATTTCCTGCGGCTACTATGAACGTGGCCCCCAGCTACTTTCATAGGAGAAAAAGAGCTGAAAATTGCACAAATTGCTCAAGTTAAAGAGCTCTTTCAACTTTTCAATTTAGTTCATATATATGGCCACAGCTCAAGGCTGTCAATGAGGGCTGGTAGCCAGCCAAATCCACCGGCTAATTAGCCAGCCTTAGCTGGCTACTTTCGTATCATTCTACCACAACTGCTAACAAAAAATAAGCACCATCGAATAAAATTGGTAAAGCATTCGTTTCTCAGTTTTGAATCACATTGAACGCATATTTAAACAGGTTTAGAATTGTGAAACGTTCGAACTGTGTGATGTCGTGGAACACCTGGGACATTTTGACAGCATTGTTCCCAGTCTTGCCTGTAGTCTGACAAAGATATAAGGCGCCCGCAGTGGAAAAATACCTCTTGCAACCCCTGAGACTCTAAATTTGAAAATGTCTCTAGATGCCTTGACCCTCAAGAACTTGTGCCTTTGGTGCGAGTTCCAAAGCCAACTAATATTCATTATCAGCCTGCTACTTAGAAACTTTTTGACAGCCCTGCATGGCTTCCATGAGTTTTCCCATAAGTGAAAAGAGGTATTGAGTGGAAGAAAATTGGCATCCTTGTCTATCAATAGAATTCTTTTCAATAGATGAGTTCATATTGTAAAGGAAGTGATTTATGAGATTTATTGCCTTTGCTGTGACTATTTGAACAGTCCAAAGAGGTGACTTTATGGATGAATCTTTACTGTCGCATTAGATCATATATTTAAATGCTACTTTGCGCCTTGATAAATAATAAATTATGATAATTATTATAATCATTATTATTATTACGTTATTGTTTACATTTTCCCACTTTACCATACAACTTTATCTTAACTATGGTCTACCGCTCTTTTGTCCACATTAAGAAGGAGCCTAGAACAGGCTATAGTTCACTGGGAAGGTGTGGATTATTTTAAACCTTTCAAGTAGTTTAACGTCTCAATTAAACTTAATATTGCCAGGAAAAAGGGTACAATGACCACCTTAGTGAGCGGCAAAAGTAGCTAATCAGTAAATGTGATCTTCTTAACAATGAAATATTGTATAAGGTAATTATTCTACTTTCTACTGACTTAGATGTTGGTTTGCTGTAACAGTAGTTTTTTTGGTGTGTTTGTGCAGTTTAGGTAGTAAGTGTGACTGTGTCATTATTAATTTCATTATTTACTATTAATTTAGTTTTGTTTCTTTTTTTCTTTGTTTTTTTTTCTTTTTAGATCCAATGAGTCTACTCTGTAAAATGAAAATTCCAAATAAAGACTAATAAATAACAACAAAAAAAAAGACTTTAACCTTCTAACGGCCTACACTTGGTGGAACAGTGCTTACATTATTACGCAGAACATCACATAATGGTTGTGTTTACACCTTGCAACATTATTTTGTGTGCCACCTTTCTAAACCCTTTAAGACCCAATATCAACTTTCTTCTAACTATATCGTTCCATGCCGCAACGGCATAGATGCACTGTAAATTGAGAAGTATGATCTTGAAGTTTATCATAGCTGCTGTGAATCTTTTTTGAAAACTACAATCAATTCAAAAAGAAAACTGCAAAATGTGCCACAAAAGTAGAAAGGCAAAGTTAAAGCTGGAAAAAAAGATATAAAAAAAATCTCCTAGGGTTACTTCATGTATTTATAGTGAGTAGAAAACGCTAACATGCAAGTAAAATTTTCATGTCACTTGTAATTTGAAACCTTTTGCTTCAACATGCAATTCGCAAGTCTTTTTTAAAATTTATACTGCAGCGATATAATATTTCTAAAAGCTAAAGTCAGAATTTCTGAACCTTTTCGTAAGAATATTTTGTTCAAGGTCATTTTATACGAGAAACTTGGAACTGTACCAAGACTGCTGCCTAAGAAAATTTTTTGGGAGCCCTTCCTAAAATATAGTGTTAGAAGCCTGAGCCGCATTTCTAGGAGCCCACTTTAAAAAGATCAGTAACTATTAACCCTTTGGTGACGGAGTAAGTAGCAAAAAAGGCGCATTTTTCACCAATTCCTCTTCTTCAGACTAGTTTTCGGATAATTAGAATAAGAATGGCTAAAAATGAAATTGCACAAAAAAAGGCATATTTTTATACTAATCTGAAGTAATAAAACAGCCTTTTTGCTTTTCACGCATGCACAAAAGCCAAAATTTGGACCTTTTTCAAGGCTGTGCTCTAAGGAAAATTGAAGGGAGCCCAGTGCTCTGAAACTGTAAAATCTAGGGTGCCCAGCATATGATTTGTATGAAAAATCTGAGATTTTCTTGTCGCCCGAGGGCAAAAGTTAGGCGCCAGGGGCCACCGGGCTCTGCTAGAGCACACCCCTGTTTTTTTTTTTGCAAATCTATTTCGATCTTTCTCTCTCCCTCTCTTGTTTTCCTTTGCCTTTCTTGTTTATTAGTAGTTTTGTTCCCCACTTTATCATCCTTCCATTGCATGGAATTATGGCTGGCTAACTTTTTAGGAAAGGGGCAAATTGTTAAAAAGTGAAATTGGCCATGGATTTTTCCCAAAAAGGTTACCTTTTTTTGGTGAGTGTAACTCTGACAAGATTGGTTAGAATACCTGAAATGAGGTATCGCTGGAAAGATCTATCTTTGAAGAAGTTGTTGTTTATCAATTTATACCCTGCAAGGACAGACCCTTCGATATTCCTAGATAAGTCAGGAAGGCGTACAGACAGACGCTGAGTAGAGTTTGTTATTTTATGGAGTAGAAAGATTTTTTTTGACGTGAGAGAAATTAGAAGATGCTCAAAACTTGAACAAAGGTGGTTACCAGTTGTGCAGTTTAGTTTTGCCATATTTTATCCCGCGATTTTTCGTGCGTTACGCTTGTTTTAGCCTTATCATACTTTTATTTTTCAACAAACCATATGTTTATGATGCTTTTTCGTACAATCATCATCCGCTTGTCTTCTTTCCGCTTTTCCCTGGGTTAATTCATTTGTAATATTAGTTTTCATTTGCTTTCCGTAAGTTGTTTCGTTCTTACGTATAACTGTATGATTGATTTAACAGCGCATGTTAATTCATTTGCACCACATAAGAATCAATTGTCCTTTCCACATTTTTAACATTTGTTAAGTATCGTTGTGATTTAACACTTAACTGGCCAGCATGCGCCTTGTCTACGTGAAGATATGACTGCGCGGATAACGTGACCGGTGCCTATCTGTCATTTTTTTCAGACCGGGTGCTTACATGTATATTCTTATTTGGCGGCCACTGAAAAAACCCTCCAATGAGCCTTTACGTAAAATAAAAACTTATTATTATTTTAGTGTCTCAGAATGTTGTAGTTTTCTTTAATAAAGACGTGATCATCATAAAACCGCTAATGATAGCTGTACTCTTGATGAAGATTGCTTTTTTGGGGCGGTAATGTGTTTTAGAAAACGGTAGAAGTTGCACTTCAAAAACTTCTTGGGGGCGGGGGGGGGAACTCCATAACTGCTTGCAACTTCCCCGGCTACTAACAACAAATACGCGGCAACTTGAAATCCTAGTGACAACCCTGCAAAACCCTTTCAATTGATTATAAAAAAAAGACCGTTCTGGCTTGATGAGTCTCGCAGAAATCAAGAATCGAGAATCGAAAGGCAACAATCGAGAATCAAATCTAGATTCTTGACGCAATTCTCGATTCTCGCGAGGATCCAGTGTACTGTCAACTTACTTTTGAACTGTACTGTAAGAAGCGTTGTGTGACGAGACAAAACCGGAAAAATGCTTGAGCCTCGTATGAATCAAGTTTCGAAATGTGAAAACCGAGTCTCAAGTTTTGAGAAACCAGAAACCAGCATTTTTTACATTCACTACTCGAAAGGATTTCAAGAAACGATTTGTTTCTTGAAAAACATAACAATAATCATTTGCAAATACAGCGAACAAACTGACCAACAGCACTTGCAATTTAAGCAAAGTTAAGTTTAAGTTTTTAGGACTGGAAGTTTGGAAAATTGACTCAGTATTTCTGTATCAAGTCTATCTTTTGAACTATCACAATTGTTTTTATATTTGTGAAGGTTTGTATTTACATGTATCACATCCAACAGCATAAATTAAAGAGATTGAAATAATTATAATCTTGAATAGCCGCTGTGAATCATTTTCAAAAACCAGAGTGTTTTTGCGAACCTTTCAAAAGTTACCTCAAAACGTACAGCGAAAAAAAGGGATGCGTAGATAACACTGAATAAATCATAAAAGAAACCTCCAAGTGTACTGTTCATGTTCGTAGCAAGATAGAAAATGCTACAAACTTGCAAAAGTTTATAGCATAGCATACCAATGTCACGTGTAATTTGAAACCACCTTGCTTTTCCATGGATCGGGACTTTTTATCACTTTTTACTTCATGGAGTAGCGACCAAACATTTCTAACACTGAAGTAAAGTCACGATTTTATTATCAAAGGTTTTTCGCAGACTATTAAATTCATTTGATGCCATTTTCAGGAGAGAAACTTCAACTGCTCCGCAGCGGAAGTCACAGAAGCGAAATTCAAGACATAAGGGCCATTTACACGAGAGAAAGTAAGCCGCGGCTTACTGTGGCCAAGGGTTACATAAGACATGAAAGAAACCATCCATATGAGTACGGCTTACATAAGACGTGACCTGCTGGTATAAATGGTTCACGCCTTAGTTCATGGACAGACCGGTCCAATGATGACATCATTATTTGTTTCTGTGCCTAGTGTAATTTGTGAAAAGCAAAACGATTGGCTTTGATCTAGAAAATCGTCACATTAAATTTTATTTATTTTTACATTGTCTTTTTTGTTTCAAATTAACATTTCGGTCAAGATTATCGTTGGGCTGTTGCGAAACTTGTGCGGAAACCTCGACAAAAAGTTCGTGAGCAATCAATCGAGTTGTTTGAGAGAGATGTTCCAGGAATGTATATGGATGAGATGGAGTTTAGACAAAATTTTCAGCTCTCTGGTGCAGCAGGTCACCACTGCAGCGTACGTCTCTCAGCCGTGAAGGTCTGGAATATAACAAAAATTGAAAACAAAGCATGTGCAGCAATCATTCATGGTTTCAGCAAACCGCGGACAACATTAGTACATTTAACCAACTGCCTTCCTTAAGTGGAAGGTGGGTGCCTGGGATACCCTGGGGCTTCCACTGTGGCCAGCCAGCCCCTAGATAGAAAACTGCCCCCATAGCTGGCAAATCCCCGCAACCCAGCCATGAGCCCCCATTCCAGGCACCCGTCACACTGATGAAACAGTGGAAGGAAGAAAAAATAGGGATGGGAGGGGGGGGGAGACGCTAAATGAACCGCTCCACAGACCACCTCACAAAAGCTCGACGAAGAACTCGCAGATCCTAGCCATGTACAAAGCTACCACAAACCATGTGAGCCTGCATGTATGGGATTGACCGCTGGATGCCCGCCACGCTCGTGGGCCGCTTGACCGCTAAGTTTGTGGACCACTTGACCGCTAAGCTTGTGAACCCCTTGACTGCTATGCTTGTGAACCGCTTGACCGCTAAGCTTGTGGACCGCTTGACCGCTAAGCTCGTGGTGGTTAACTTAGTTAAATTACATTTAACCAAATTTAAAGGAACACTTTCTCATCCAAGGTAAGCCGTGGCTTGGATAAGCCCAACCCAAAACTACTCGACCAGGATAAGCCATGGCTTTAACTAGGCGTGGGTTGAGTAAGCTGTGAACGTAGATTTTGTACCACGTATATGGGGTGTTCGCGTCTTATGTAAGCTGCGGCTGATTTTTTTCTCGTATAAACGGCCCTAAAGTGCTGTTTGTTTACCTGTGGTCAACAATCGAACGTTTTCCATTGTTTCAAAAGTGCAGAATGAGCAGGGAATTTTGTTGTTTGATCAATGTAAGTTAGCCTGAGAATCATAAGTTTTAGGTGCCTGTTCTGTCTCCCTGTTTGCTTGTGACCACCAAGCAAACCTTTGCTTTGTGTCATGGAGTTGATTATTATTTGCACATGGCCCAAATAGAGTAATGAAAACGGCTTGTTTTGACGCAAAAGTGCAATAGGCACGCAATACGTGCTAACGTAAACAAAGCAAGTAAACAAGCAAAGCAAGGCGAATGTCTGCCATGTGAACGTCATTTAACACTTCATATTCTCCTTTATCGTTTTCGTAAAGTAAACCAAAATCCATAAAACTTGTCTTCGGAATCTCACGCAAAATGCAGTTTTTTTAAATCCTCAACAATGACTCCCAGGTGAATCAACAAAAAAACTCTTCTAGTATCTCTAATTTGGACTTGAATTGACCAATGCAGACTTTAAAAATAGAATACGCTGCCATGAAAAACCTGAAAACTTAGGCAGCATGTGATCAAAACATGATCGTACGGTGCCAAAAACGTTGTCAATTTCATGACAGAGGCTAACGGACAACGTTTCATTGGCCAAATCTGACAGGTTGAAATGTGAAACTACGCGCAGAATTTGTTGCCCTTCAAGGACGGTAGTCAGGTCCAATGATACATTTGATCCGAGATTTTTCAGAGCAGCGGTAAGAGGCTGTTTGGATAAAATTTGGCGATGGTGTTTTGAGGAACGTATTGTTGAATTATGTTATCAAGGATTAATCTTACAAATGCACACACTGTTCGTGGTAGGCCCACACTAAAATAACACTGAGTGTTTTCATAATGGGCTGGTCCGCGAACTCAAAGAAAAACAAAGAACATTGTCAACACATTTAAAGACCATGGACCTCATAGATGCAATGACAAATCAGAATGTCAGGAGGACATGTGTAAAATTGATAAGAGTTTGAACAGAAGAATTTGTATCTAGTTTGAGAGTTGCAAGATTTGTGTAGCTGGTAATCCGTGTGACAATAGTGATTTTCATTTTCACAATGTGGAACACAAGGAGTTGCCTGTGATAAAAATCTCTTCCGATGAAGGAAGAGAAGATTGTCAACAATTGAAACCAAAAGGGACTCAGGCTTCTTTGGGAACTACTGTAATAGTGGTAACAAATCTTCTTACCCTTTCAATTTTGTTTAGCAGAGTGACTGTTAATGTACTTATTTTTGTATTGTGCGTGGTGTTTTTCATGTAATTGTGTATATTGTGACGCGGTACATGTACGATGCTTGGCGTCAGAATTTTGCATTATCAGCAAGTTTTGTGTTAAGAGTGATTTTGATGTCAGTGAGGTGACGACAAGAAAAGGTAATGAGTCAATTGTACAGAAGGAAAATAGTTTTGTGGAGGAAATAAAGAAGTTGAATTGAGATCTGGTTGTGGGAAATTTATTTATAACAGAAGTTACAATCCAGTTGGTTTAAATAAGGTTAGTCATTTTCCTCGACGTGGTCGTGCACCTAGCAGACTACCGATGAAAAAAAAAAAACATGGAAAGTGAGACTTCTTGTATGGAAGGGAATTCTGAAAAATACACCATTGTCGTCTAAAATTCATTGTAACGGTAAAAATAGAAATGGTTTATACTTACACCAGTACAGAAGTAACTGTAAGAGTGTGAGGTTTTTACTAAGGGCAAGTCCAAAATTAGTTCGAAAACAAGGGAAGGTTTATCTGTCGTCTAAGCTTAAAAGAAGAGGCTATTTAGGTGGGGTGAGGTATCAAAATATGGTTTTAATATTTGTCCCTCTGTACATGTAACTATCCATTTTATAGTGCTTACAAGAGTTTGATTTTGCCCAATTTAAGCTTCCTACTGATATCGAGAAGAATCCAGGACCTTCAGTTTATGTAGATGCTACAGAAACGATTTATGCTCCATACTGTCAAGGAAATGTTGTAGTAGTATTTGGGGAAAATGCGGGACAACAATGTGTTGCAATGAGTTTGTGCGCTTTAATTTACAGTATTAAGATAAGAAGGATTTCTTCAGTCGATGATATGATTCAAATAATGACTGTTGGTAACCAATTATATTCTAGTCAGTCATTTCTTGCAAGACAATCTATGTTAATGTTAACAGAATTGCCAGAAATGGTTACAGTGTTTGAGCGATTTTTCTAGCTTGAATACAGTTATACTTGTAACATGCATGGTGATGCCAGAATTGAGGGGTATCACTGCTGTATGCCACTTGAAACACTCTTGGCTCTAAACTACAACTTATTCATTTTAACTGTGGGAATTATCGGTGTTTATTCTCATGCTAAAGATATGTATGGTAACAGTCATAGTCAAGGTACATGTGTATTGTTGAAAATACCATTCACGCTTAAATTAGTACAATATTTTCAGAGTCTATGTCAGGGCTGTCAACCTCCCACGTCTCCAAATATTGAGAATTGATGGGGAAGGGATGATAGATGAAGTCATAATACACAGCACATGACATCATTTGTGACAAAAAAAACCGCCAAAAAGATGTTGTAGGAATTGAAACATTTGACCTAATTGGTTTACTTCCCACCAATCACTAGTCGTTATATTACAACGGCATACCGGAGTTTGAGAGGAAACGTTCGATGTTAACAGTAAAATAGCTCAAATAAGGCAAAATATGTGAAACTTCATTGTTAGAAAGTCGAATCTACAAGAAATGGCAAATTTTGGCGATTATCCGGGAGATTTCAGACTCTAATCTTGAGACCGGGAGAAACCGGTCAAAATCTGGAGTCTCCAGGATTATCTGAGAGGGTTGACAGCCCTGCTATGTACACGTAGGAATGAGGATATACCGGTATATGAGCTTAAGGTGTACATATTGCAAACTTTAAAGTTGATCTTTGTTGAAGCAGTGTTGAATACTGTTAGTAGTATACAGCTATTTCGAAAAAGGTTGTCGGAAAAAGTGCACAGGACAATCCCGAAAGGGATTGTGGGTGAATTTGAGTTCACTGTTCTTCGAAGAAGTTTAAAAGAATGGCATGAGAGGCCTTGGAAGTATGTTTGTGAGTGCTAAAGGAAACCAACAAAAGTAGGTTCGACAGCTCAGTAGGTCGAGAACAGTGTATTGACCATATCCCATGTTATCTTTCGGGATTGTCGTGTGCACATTTTTTCTGACAACCTTTCTCGAAATAGCTGTATCAAATGTTCATAGTTTATACCAATGTTCTTGTAAACAGTGCTGTGCTGGAGCAGTTTATGCAGTGTGTTACAGTCTGTTATTAATCCATGTGGATACTGGACTTCAGGAACTTTATCTACCCTTGCTAGTGATGGGAATACACTGTACAATGTGATGGGCGTGAAAAGACATTATGCCAGTTGATCTTTCTGAAAGTGAGAGTATCAGTGGAGCTGAGATAAACCTTACTGTTTGTGCTGTAAGCAATGGGGTCCTATGTTGCAATTTGGCTGAGAGCAAATCTGTTTTGAAGATGTGCATTTCAAAACATTGTCATCAAGTGACAGGATTTTTGTCATGTATTGGAACATATTGTGTATAAGCTTTGTAGTTCAGCAAAGAAGTAGAGTAAAAATCAATGATCAATCAAAATCAATCTTTTCTTGTGGGATATGATGAAAGTTAGTTAGCTGAAATAAGACTTGTTAAAAGTATCAAAGGCATACAGTCATTAGTTGAAGGAATTTGCAAAATTACACAAAGCAGTGAAATGAAAAGGATTGTGAGGAAACACAGGTATAGTTCAATTGAGTATTGTGAGATAGAACCTCTTAAAAGAAACATTTAGTTACAAGGAGAAAAGAAAACAGACAGATCAGGGTATAGATTTTTGCATTGAACAGTATAAAAATAAAATAAGAAAAGGTCCCTGTTATATATGTTGTGTTTGTAATCGATTACTTTACAAGAGATCAGTTCACATTTTTGGCAAAAGTAAATATTCGTGTAATAATGTTATCAGTGTGCAGAAAACAGTATGTTTGTAAAACATGTCACTTAATACAGACATTTTCTATCAACACCTCAGTGCCACTATTAACAGAGTTTGACTCCATTACCAACATCTAATAAAACAACCCCATGTAGAAACCCAGCAACTACCTCACAAACTACACCCATTATCTTAGCAATCAACTTCCAATATAACTCCAAGTCTACTACTTCACGCATCTCAACTAACCCCTCAGATATACAATACCACTGCACTACCAAAATATCCCTCATTCACATAACAAACTTCACATACGCTTAGTTCAACGACGCCCAAATATACGCTCCCATAGCGTCTTGTTTTATTTATAGCATATGCATATTGCATTTATCACAAAACGGTCAAAAAGGCCAACGGGAAAATGTGTTGCACAGCGAAAATAAAACCACCAACAATAGGGCATACATGCTCTCTACTGAGAGCTATTTTGTACCATCTTGTGCCAATTTTGGATAGTATAGACCTCACAGCCCTTCGTACAACAGCAGTAGTTATTTTTCCAAACGAAGTTACATTAAAGAAGACTTCAGCTTAAACATAAATTAAAAGGATTTAAAATTAGTTGAGGTACTTGTGCATGTGGCAAAGGTTTAAATTTCCCGCTACAAGGCAAGCGAGTAGAAAAATGGAAACAACATTGCCGAGCAAAACCTGCTCTCTTCTTCTTTAAGAAAAGGACTAATTTTTATCAACATGCAAACTGAAGTTGGTTAAATATAGCTAAGCCTACCTGTGGGCAGTCTCGTGTAGTTAAAGTTTCGGACGCCACTTTTGGTCAAGGTCTGCGGCGAGAACGTTGGTCAACATTCTCCAGGATTCAGCACTTCCCACCAACTTCAGCGACTAAGTTTGCCCTTAAAACCAACAAAAGAAGAAAACAAATGTCTCCAAAGACAGAATGAAGCTACAATTATTACAGTGTATTAAAATATAAGTCAACATTTTTCTTACATTTTCCCCGTACGACTTCACATGGCTTCAAAAATGGCGTTCGCCCTCGCCGCTTCTCTTCTCGTTCCCAGAGCCTCGCGGTCGCTAGAATTTCCCGGGCTAAAAAGAGGCGGTCGGCAATGCGTGCAATGGCGACCTTTGATTAACTTGTAATCCCTTTTGTCTTCTTTTTTGTCTTCCAGACGTTATTCCTATCTCTCTTGTAACACCATCTCCACTCCTGTTTAAGGTCTAACGACTGTAAAATCAGACCGACCCTGTAACGAGCTCACTTTTACATTGTATAGTGTCTTGGGCACCTTATAGTGTATAGTATGTGGACATAGGAATGAAATTACAAATGAAAGAAGAAAAGAGAAGAAATGGATTAATGGCTTTAATGGTGGTCAGAGGAGCTTAGCTTTCGAGCTAAGAGCTTTGTTGGAACAGCGTAAAATCGGCGTCAGTCCTAAAACATGGAACATCAGAAAAAAGAAAAACTAAAAAGAGAATAGATAAAATGGAAAGATTTGTGAGTAAAAACATGTAACCGCACCACGAGAAATAGTGTAACGAGGCCTTTTATTTCAAAAAAGCTATTTTTCTCTCTCTTTTTTTGTCGAGTTTGCCTTTGTAAAGTTGAATAAGAGTTAACAAGAGCATGCTGTACAAATAACTGCCCTCAAGATATTCAGCCATCTTGAAGGAATAAGCTTGGTTAATAAAGGATTTATTATGATATGGCTTTAGAACAAAATCTCTTCTTGCTGGACAAAGCGGAAAAGAAAGGCCCAAGTCTTCCACGCAGCCGTTTTTGCCCTGTCACGTAAAACTTCTTCACCTCCCTTTCTTGGAAAGGAGCGTTGCGTGACGGGACAATAACGACTGAGTGAGAGACTGGACAGGCCAACCTAACCCGCTCATGTAGCCAATCAGAATACAGGATTCGTTCTATCATTCCTGCGGTTGCGCAGCCAGCTGCATCATAGAGAAATACATAAATAGGGCTTTCGCTTTCCGATGAAGACGAGGCTAAGTGCAAAAATAAGCTTTATTTGCATGAGAATAAAAAATTGTCTTGGCACCAGGCCTCGGTTTGACAACGAGAATTGAGGCACCTCAGAAAAGACCTAGTATACATTTTTTTTTACAGCCTTGTGTTTTAGTATCGTCTACATAAGAAACAGTTGAAAAAGTGTCCGCAACCAACCTTTTACAACTGATACCCTTTCTAAGACACGTGATAGCGCATGACCGGCCAAAGAGGGGCCCGGAATACAGCCAAGTTTAAACCATGGCTTTTGGTTGACAAGAAATTTTCATCTTTTTAATCACCCAGCAAATGCCGTGTCATTGTGCTCTAACGAGAACGAAACAGAAATCTACGACTGCCTTTCTCCCATTTTTGATGTTACATCGGACCCATGTCTAAGTCTTTCAAGGCTGTAGATAAGAATTGACATTTTTCAGGGTATTTTCACGTTTATCAGGTGATATTGGAAGATACAACTCACATTCGCTCATCTATTCTCGAGTTAACTTCCTCTATAACTCCTTCAAAAATTCCCTGACCCCTCCCCCCAACCCATCCGGACAAATTCTGATTGTTCCCCAAGATGGTTCCTTGGGGGATGGAACACCCGGTTATCACGGACAGTTTTTATTCTGTCCGACGAATAGCCCCTACACTTTCTCTTAGATCAACCCGCTCAATAGAGATACCGGTTAATACAGACAACCGCTCCTTACCTGATCCAACTGTATTGCTTTCGTACAAAGTTAACCTCGCTTTATCGGCGCACTGTATACAAGTCAAATGTACCAAGGAGACCTAATTGGAAAGGCCAACAGTTTCTCGGGTTTGGGTTGGGTTACTGTTCAACCCATTCAGCCCGTCTAGATGAACGGCAAAAATTTAGAAATTTGCCGATTTTAAAATGCTGATTTAGGCAAATGCGAACAAGTTTTCGTGGGAGGCGGGGGTAGGAAGAAAACGCTCTTTTAGTTTACCCCCCTCCCCCCGCAAAATGTAGTTTGCGAGCTTAACTCAAGGGTGTTCTTGTGTTCAAACACCGAGAAGTTAGTTTCTTTAGCCATTTAATCTTAGACTCTCCAGTGGGGGACACTACTTTTTGACAGACACACCGAGTGGGTCCCGACAGCGAACAGTCTGATCATTATACGTTTATGGGAAACTGCCCACCTACCCCTCCCCTAAGCCAACATCAGCACTTACTTCTCACTTGGGGAAAAATGTTGGAACGGGTATGTGGGGACGGGTATGTGGGTAGTTTCCCATAAACGTATAATGATCCCAGTCTGATTGTGCCAGTACGGGAAACGGAAGTAATTTGCAGGAAAAGCAGGAAAGGCCACACACTGTAAAATTGGTGTCTCATAACATTCATTTAATATAACACTTCGAAGCTGTTTTACGCTAACTAAATGACATCTCATGTCCAAAATCTAAATTCTCCTAACTACCACAAGAGTGCATCTTATAAACCTATCTACATTACAAATTTGTCTTTCTCCCTAAAGATTCCCTTTAGAGGACAGAATATATAACCTTTTAGGAGAACTGATTAATTTATTATATTATTTTGCTGCATGCCTCCTTAAAACACATGTAACCATGACAATCCTGAGGGAGAGGAACTCCCATATGCTCAGGGCCAGAAATTGCAGATTTTGGTCTCACTTAAGGTGTTCAGGACGAAAAACCAATATTTATGAGCAAAAAGGTATCACTTAGGGCTGCGTGTAAAGAAATATTCATATAAAAACAGACGTTTTCATATCCTGTTGGGGTAAGGTCTACGTATAGGGGTCAAATATAGCCTGAGGCCACGCCCAGATTGGTCTTTAGGAGTTTAATCCTAAGGTTCCGATGAGCAGCCCCATCATCTTTACATGGGAAACCCCCGGGGGGTCAGAAAGAACCTCGGACTAAACCTGTTGATACATCACAAAAATATTTATTTTTCATGTCATCCTGACAAAAATGGAAATAAATGTCCTTTCTATCCCCCCCCCCCCCCGCCCCGTTCCCGCTTCCCTCATAAAATGTTATTTCGGATAACACGAGAATCATAAACGTTGGTTTTTAGCCCAAAACAACATTGAATAGGGGCAGGGGGGATTCCTGTTTTTCTTTAGAGCAGATGTTAGTCAGAAATAGTTAGAACTGTAAAAACAGTTTTGTCCGAGCTTGCAGCACTGTAAATGGATAGTCTCCTATTCAGATATTCTTTATGGCTTTGTCGCGCACTTCCCCCACCCCCTTTCTTAGCGTGACAAAGCCATAAGAACGTCTGGGTGGGAAGCTATCAAGAACTGGCCCACATGAAAACATCCCTAATCACTCACCCAGAATTGTCACACAACATTTCCCTAAATAGTTACATGATTTCAAAAGAGGGGCATTGCTGAAAGAGAAACACTATATTTAAGTATAAAATTAACAATTTAACCTTTAATAGTAATAATACGATTCCATGTGGGCACTACCTTCATAGAATTCACTGATATTTCAAAAACCTTACCAATGTATTTTTTCTTTGTGCTGATAAAATATGTCATAAAATTGCTCTCTTGAAACGACCATTTAAAAATTTCAATTTCCTTAGTTTCGTGTATAAATCTTAACGAATTCTGGTCAATAATAATACTATTTTCAAGGGTACTGCTAAATTAAAAAATTGTATTTGGAAAGGTATTTTAACAATTCATTGAGTCGATTGATTCCTTTTTGACATTAAGGGCTATCTCCCAGGGGGTACTCTGAATTTCAAGTGACAGGGATGAAAACCCAAAATATCCCTAGGGCTCCCAACAAAAACCCACAAAATCCCTGAACCAAAAATGAACCCCAAAAAACCCACATGCAGAATTTCCGAGCCTTAAAAATTTCCAGAAGGCATTAAATGATATAATGCAGAAAATAAAAACATTAGAAACTGAATGTTTGTGTTTGTTTCTTCATCATACCATCTGAAGCCACCCAAAAAAATACTTGCCAAATTTTCCTTCCCGAAAAAATCCTGGAATTGAAAATTTCAAACTGCCAAAAGATCCTTCAATCTTCCCCATTACTTGAAATCCGGAGTATCACCTGAGGGTTATCTACATTCAGGCGCCGATCCAGGGGAGGTGAAATGGGTGAATTTTCACCCCCCCCCCCCCCTTTTTCTGAGCCCCCTTCTTTCTTTTTTTTTCTTATCCCTGCACAAACCTCAAACACCTCAACCAGGCTTTGGTTGTATTACATTATTACAAAAATTCACCCCCCATTTCAAAATCCTGGATCTGCGCCTGACATTCCTGACACTCCAGTAAACGATGGTTATCGTTTTAGTTTTTTTTTGAAAAAAAACGAATGACCCTTTCACTAAATTCCAAACAACTGCCCAAGAATGTAAAGTCTTCATCTGGTCGAAGTGCCTCACTCAAATTATTGTTTTGGTCTAACCTTTGACATATTAGAAATTTGGACAAATCTTTATGTAAAACTTTGGTAAACCTGTGTTTGCAACTACTAAAAATTCTGACAGAAAAAATGAGCTGAATGCTCTGCATTTCACTGCATTTTCACATCACCAAACAAACAACTGGAAAAATATTCCATCTCTTGGTTTTCTGACTTTTAAAACAAGCTGCACTAAAATAATATTATAAAAATTTATAATGGCTGATACTTGATATAAGTTTTTCGAAAATGTAAAAATTAATAATTAATTATTATTTCTGATACCTAGGTCGGCATCTTATCAAACCATAATAATTTAATCAAAAAATCAGCATCAATAAAACATAATTTGCAATGTGAAAAACACACCAGCACACAGGTAACATGAGAAATTATTAAGCATTAAAATTCTTTATAAAGAGCATAACTTTGATTCTAGGTGTTAGATTTAGCTACAAACCCTATAAAACACTGTAATCAGTGTGCCAGTGAAAAATTCCTGAATATGTAAAAAATAACAAATTTCAAGTCCCATTATGATAAAACTGAAAAGCCAAAAAGCACCATGATAAATTGTAGTTGGTGCAAACTTACTTAGCTTAAAGTGCCCGTTGAAATAAGTTAAATGAAAAAGGCACACCGCGTCAATTAATTATACAAAAGCTACCATACTGACTAGAGAAACTTAACTTATTTAGAAGGACCAGGTTTGCTTTTAAGAAAGGATATATTATGCCAACAATTAATTCACTGATGTTGGCCCACAGACTTTGTAATGGTGCTCAACAAGGTATTACTGTTATTGCTGATGGGCTGTTGGGCTGACAGCAATAAACCCTGCATACCCTGACGTCAAATTTAATGTTAATTCTATACTACATATGTATATTTCTACATTTTACAGTCTCTTTGTAAAGCAAACTCTTTCATACCTTGCTACAAGCTTTTAAAATGAAATATCATCTCTAATTCCTTAATCAAACTTTAACAAAGTCTAATAAAACTAAAATTGTGGAGAATTTCAGCTGAGATCAAGCCTAAAGAGTCATGATGTCCATGCACCTCTTATCATTCAAACTTCATAAAGCCTTAATTTTTGAAAAGTGTGCAAATTTTGCAATCACTTTCGTAGCATAAAAAATATAGTGGGAAACCATTTAAAGAATCTGCATTTTGAGATCATGGCTTCAGGATTGTGTTGACTCAAAAAGGATACTAATAACAGTGGTCTCATTACAAGAAGTTCATAATGGATTCAATGCATGTTGTCAATATTTTGCCAGGAGTCAAGGATCTATGCCTTCTTTTGCTGTTGCTGTTTCTCATTAAAGTGTTGATAAATAAAATGGACGTAGGTGATAAGACTCTTAGGTTCTGGATTCTCTAATGCCATAACATCTTCCAATTCCAGTAATGGCTCGATTCCCTCTTCACTAAAACAGCAAATTAAACCGAGTTAATTTCGCATGCATCAAAACAACTTAAAAAGTTAAAATCTTTAGGCACCTGTCAAAACGTCACTTGAAAACAAAACTCACCTCAGAACACAGAATGGGGGGGGGGGGGGGGGGAGGGAAAAGGAAAGCAAGGAAGGAAACTAAAAACCAAAAGCATACAGCATTCCCCATGGATGAAAGTTTAAATCAATTTGTCAAGAATATGTAAAAATCTCCTCTAGTGTGAACCCAGCCAACGAGAGGTTCATTCAAATGGCAGCATCATAGAATTTCACTCACAGACTTGAAGCGACAGAGAGAAACTTTAATCAAACTTATTTTGACTGAAAAAGTTAACTACATCAGAGTGACAGCAGAGCCAATAAATAAATACTCACTTTGCCACTTTAAAGGCAAGAGCCCAGTTCGCTCTCTTGTCGCTAGGATTGAGAGTTTCATAAGGTATCTTGTCTGGTAGAAAGTAATTCAACAGAGCACACATAGCAAGTCCATTGGCCCAGCTTGAGGAAAAGTTCTGAATTTCCACTCCCTAAATGAACATTTAAACATTGTGATTAAAGGTAAATGTATTATTTTTTATCTTATTTACCCTGCACAAATGAATTGCTACATATATAAAATATCGCTGGTATAAACTTATGTGCAGCAAACTGTATACAAATAAAACACGGGAAAAACTGAAGTTAACAAAACACACATTCAGAATAAAGACCTACTAAAATCAATGTTAATGCTGCAAGGACACACCCTTACTTGACAATTTGTAAAAAAAATGAGAGTGATCGATAAGAGATAGGACAAAAACCTGTTTATAATACCAGGACTTGATACAAATTAAAAAAATCCTCAAGTTGCCATTTGGCGACCAAATGGAGAAATACAGTCGCCATATGCAAATTTTTAGTTGCCAGTTTGATAATGTAAATGACACAGCTCATACCTGGTATGGCGCAATCCATCAGATAATTTTGATTGTTTGAAAATATCACAGACAGAAGTCGCTATAAATTAGGAAGTAAACTGGCTTTGTTTATGCGATTTGACACATTTTTTATGACAAAAGCAAAGAAAGATAAGATGAAATGTTTGTTTTAATTTTACCCTGTTAATTTAAATCTAAATCATAGAAAAATCTGGTCTCCAAAGTGGCAACTCCAACAGAATTTTTAGTCGCTAAAGAGAGAATGTTAATTGCATTCGTGACTGTATCAGTCGCAATTTTGAGTCCTGAATATTAGTCAGAGACATCATTTTACCACACCAAAATGGCAATGCAACAAGGACAAAATAAAAAATTGGTTTTACAAGCAAAACAACAGCCCAGCTTGTGCATTACATTTTTTTCGTTCATTTCATTGACCTTTACTAAACTTCCCACAGCAACGCTTCATGGAGAACAACATACTGAGAAATTTTGCCTACATGTGACATATTGAAAGAGGCTAAACAGATGTGGTAAAAATGTCACTTATATATGGTAATTACTATGAATATGAAAATCTTGCACATTCTTAAGGAAATTTCAAAGCAGCACTAGTTACAACATGGTGTACATGATATTGACTAACCTCATGATATTTGGTTCTTCTGCGACACCATTCCTGCAGAGAGTTTATGGCAGCATTTCCAGTTTGAAAGCTCCGTCCACTTCCTTCACTAAAATATGATGTTGTAATTAAAAATGTTACAGGCAAGCAAAATGCACATCGTAAACAATGGAAATATGTAGCCTTTTAGGTTGCAATGATTCCAGTCGTTGCATCTTAGAATAAACTCATGACAGTAATTCTCCTAACCCCATCCACTTTTTAGCCAAGAATTTAAATAAGCACCTAGTCACATATTCAAGGAAATATAATGATAAGTATGTCTTATTATATACACACCAATGAAATACCAGGTGAGCTTTCACACGAAAATATGATATCTTTACATGTGAAAAGAATTTTTCACAAGAATTTTTCACATGTAAATAGATCACGGTTGCCAAGGCAACATAACAAATTGCATCTTTCGCAGCCAAAAAATTAAGTGAAATGTTTTTGAATTTCACTGCTGTTTATAAAATAAAAAGAACATTACATGGCCGCTTGGAGATACAAAATTTCTCTTCTCGTGTTGAAAAATATTTGCAGCGAACGAGTGAAATATTTTTAAACACAAGAAGAGAAATTTCGTATCTCCAAGTGGCCATGTAATTTCCTCTATTTATGCAACACTGTGCTGTAATGCTGCATTTGAGCTCTGAGATGGAGTTTCAACACATACACTTTTGGTGACTGAGCTTCCAATTGTTCCTTAAAAGCCATCCTTTTGCTCCTTGTATCTGCTTGTTGCTGTTTCTTGGCCATCATTCTTTCTTTTTTCTTCTGCGCTAGCATTGCTTCAATTGACGTTCCTCTCCCTAGCAAGCAAAAGAAGGAAGCATGGATGAGTGGTTAGAGTGCTGGTCTTGGTTGTTCAAAGACTGGATAGCACTATCCACCAGATAAATCTCTATCCAGTGGATAGTGCAATATTATTATTAGCTTCCCCAATACTTATCCCCTGGATAGTGATTTATCCTGTGGATAGCGCTATCCAACGTTTGAACAACTGGGGCCAGGACTTGCATTCTTGAGGCCTGGGTTCAATTCCTGCCCTGAATGCTAGCTGAATTTGCTCACTGTAGTTTTGAGTTCAAATCCTTGATCATGCTTGTAAACAGCAAACTGGATTCTTCACCATCTTATTTAGATCATTTGCTGCAGACACTAATTTCTTTGGCCCCACTAGCCTTTGTGCTATAAATACTGCCAAGGGTAAACAATAGTAATTATTATTATTATTAATATTATTATTATAATTGAAAGAAAAATTAATAATAAATAGGATTTTATAGTTAGCTTTGTTATCAAAAAAAGATTTATTATATTTTTTATTTTATTATTATAATTATTTATTTATTATTATTATTATCATCATTATTATCATTATCATTATCAGCAACATACCATACTGTCTTAACTTTCACCCCTTCCAGTATGGGGGGGGGGGGGGGGGGTACTCTACCATGGGCTGCTGGGATCCTAGAACCCCTAGCTTACATCACTACCGTATCTCAGACTATCTTGTACTAGAAGGTCCAAATCACCACACCATTGATCAATCTACCATAAATAATACTCTATTTACGACACAAATTCCCTGAATTCTATACTGTATCCCAGAGTAGACTGCTTGAAAACCTATTCTTTGGAGTGGGACACAAATGTTCCCATGTCCAAACACTTCTCCTGACTTTAATCCAAGATAAAAATGAAAAAAAGATTATTGATCCTTTCATCTAACTGTTAACCAACATACTAACAGTTTGCTGACAGTTTTTTAGTTTCCAGAGTGACAAAAAAATACAAAATGTACTCATAATTCAAGGAGTAGCATAAAGGTACAATTATTGCACCTTTGATCAATAATCTAACAGAAAAAGATTATAGTTAATGCACAACCTTAACTTTGATAACAAAACAATATAATATCTTATCATCACCGCTGAATGAAAGAAAAACTAAGCACTAACTAACTCTTCATTAACACCTTCACTATCCAAGGAAAAAAACCATAGTTACATGTACTTGAAAAATTAATAACTAGTTCAAAAAGTCTACCATATACCATAACACATTGTGTTTCTTTAGTCTGAGCGGCGAAATTGTATTGCCCACATACATGTAATAAATGAAACCTACTTAAAGTATATAACCTTCTGAAGAAAAAAATAAATTTCACCAGTATAGCACTGTAGGCAATCTTTGAAATTACTACATGGGGTATGGTTAAAAGTTAGTAGGTAAGCAATCTCATGTATAAATAAATTGACTGCAAGATATATAGCTTTGGGAGGGATTCTCGTAAAAGGGAACTTCTTAAAATTATTATCATGTCAGGATTCAAACAATTTTGATTAAAATCCCCAGAAAAATAAAATGATCTTGAAAGCATTATCAAGTCATATTATCCTCAAGGTAACACAAAATATGTAAGGCTTTAAAGCAAAGTAACTCACTTACCAGGCTAGGGGCTTATGAACTTTGTAGTAAAAGAATTACAACCCCAGTTAAAAATAAGCCTCAAATTTCTTTTCAAAGAAAATGTTTGCCTTATGAACATAGGTGCCAATTCTCTAAACAGAGATGTTCTGACAACATTCATTAACTAGCATCAGCTGAAAACAGTCATTTCTATCTACAGGGATATTTTCTCTCAGCAAAGACTTACTTAATAATTCATTCACCCGCACAGAAAGAAGATTAAAGAACAAAAGAAAATTGTCAAGAATTTTTTTTAGTCTTTGATGAACATTGTAACATCATTAATTATCAACATGATTTCTCACTGGAGCACTGTTAAACAAATGTAAAATATTTATGTGCTAGGGTACTGCCAATCAACACTAAAAAATGTTATGAACTTATATGAAGAGATTTTGCACTGGAAATTACTTAAGAGGTAAAAAATGAAAACAGAAACAGCTGTGCTTTTAAAATCTGGCTAAAGTTCCTTAAAAATCCGACACTCTTAAGCTCTCAACCCCACAAAAAACATTAAGAAGTAAAATTATAACACAAAAAGAAAATGATATACTCAACAGGAGGACAGAAAACAGGAATAACTAATAATATGATTTCTGTCCACCCATGGTATAAATAATTAATTTGCTATTAATCCTAGGTCATCTATGAGAGAAGGAAAAAAAACTTCCAAATTCTAAACCCGAATAATAATTTTAAAATTATTGTTTATCAAGACAACTTCCTATCTTTAGTGGCCAATATTATCAGAAGGGCTATATACTGTCAGTAATTTACAGCTAACAAACAAAACTCAGTTACAACAAGGTTTATGTAAAGCTAAGTCTGACACCTGCTATTGGATTCTAACAACAAATGCAAACTGCAACTAAGCAAACGTACTTCACAGCACAAAACTAATATTATACTCTATCACTTCTGTTGGTAACTACATGTGCACACCAATACTTCCCAAAGAAAGTTGAGGCAAAGAAATAATATAATGCAGCTCAAATCGATGTACATGGGACCTTTTCAGGACAAATAAATTCTTTTATTCTAACTATTTAAGCTACTTTGTTCAGTCAACTTATCCCGCCAAAAAAAGCAAAACTGTCCAAAAAAATGTTTGCAAGTCAGACACTACGCTGGCTTTAATTCTGGATGCTAAATTGGTAAATTAAGGCATAATTTTGTGTTACTTTTTTGGATTAAAGAGTTTAACTACCTCCCTCCCCCTCACCCCCCCCCCCCTCCCTCAACAGTTACTTTCTCTCCCCTCTCTTCTCTTCCTTTTCTGGCAAAACCTCCAAGGATCCTTAAATCATTTTTCATAGTATGCACATGTGTATGTGACAAGTCAAAATTAATTTCAGGTTGAAATTTTTAACCTGAAGTAGATTGATTCTTAATTCCCTCTACTCCTAGCACTAATTATTTACGAATTAGGGCTAGGGAACAAGGGAAATATTGAGAATCAATGAACCTAGGTCAAATAATCTTAACCTGAATTATATTTCGACCTGTAACATGTACTTTAGTATCAAGGCTGTGTACTATCCAAAAATCAGTTTTACCAGAGTCCAAAGTCAATGCCTGGTGCTAACATTTTGCAATTAATCAAAGATTTACATGTAACTGCTGGGCCCCATAGGAAAGAAGTAACAGGGGCACCCAACGACTGTTTTCTGTTAAATATCTGTCCAGAGAAGCAAGAATTGCCTAGAATTTTCTATAGCTTGAGAGAGCTAAAAATTTCTAGATGACCGTTCCATGCATGTATAATTTTCGTAGCATATCTAACAACTTCCCTACAATTTTCTTAAGTTTTTTACATTTCAGTCCTTAAGTTAGCCTATTTTTCAAAGAAAAAGGAAACCTAGAATTTTTGGATTCTAAAATGTGATGGAGAGAGGAATCAGAAAAATTCTCAATTTTGTAAAATTTAAAATTGCACCTAAAATTTTCGGGAAAATAATACCAAGGCCCTTGTAATTTCGAAGAGACTCAAGTTGCCTTCGGACGACCGAACAGACAAATTTCATAGCACTGCTTGGAATCCATTTCTAGAGATCTGAAAATACTCTGGATAGCCTAAAGGAGTTTTCAGTGCATTTAGGAGGAAACTGTCATTGCATGGGTGCCACTGAAGTAAGTATATCCACTAACCTCTTCCTTGGATCTCTGTTGTTTTAGTTGTCTTAGTCACCGTTGTGGTGACCCCATCTTGCTTGTGAACCTCAGTGGTTTTTGTGACTCCTTTGGTCACTTTTCCACCATCTATTTCTTCAACTTCAGTGCTTTTCTCTGTTGACCTGGTAACAGCACCCTTGTCTTTCTGTTCCTTTTCGCGCAGAAGATCAGCACGTAACTTGTGAAGTTCATTTTTGTCTTGAATGTCCACAGAAAATCTTTCACTCCTGTTGCAAAAGAGAAGCTGGATGAGCCATAGACAAAACAAAACAGTTCTAACTGCATATAAATATCAATTATCAACAATCAAACATTTTCAAAAACTAAAAGGATTGGTCAATGCCAAAAATTATTATTTAAAAAAATATTTTATCATAAGGTCAAAATAATCCATGCATCACATCAGTTTTTCAAAAATTCAAAAAGAGTATGCTCTTTTTATACACAATGGATTTTTTAGAAAAGATTAAGTTCAAGGAAACTGCATAAACTGTGTAACCACCCCAGTAGGATATTGAGCTAATTAATTTTCTCTCAATACTAGAAGAATTTTATTTGCTTCAATACAGCTGTAGGCTCATTTGCTTGAATAAGGAAGGTGAGTGATGACTTGCATTTTTTAATTCATTTTCTTTTTTTTGTGCGGAAGGGTATAACCTAGTGTAATAAACTGAAATTTCTAATGGGTTGTTAAGAAGAAATAAAAGTTACATAAGATATTTAAAACTTAAGAGTAATTGAAAGAGTTATGGGGTTAAAATTGACTTTGATACAAAACAGATTCAAATCAATAGATACAATAACATCCAAAAATAGACAACATTCTTAACACATTCTAACGAACATCATGGTTGAGAATGCCTGTTAAGCACGTTTTGATTAAAACACTCACATAAAACATGACAAATACTATAAATGCTTTGGTTAGACTGTTAGCAAAGCAAAGATATGAAAGGTTGGAGGAAAGAGTTACCATTGTAGATAAAGAAACAAAACAGACAGGACAGTAAACTAAAACAAATTATTAAAGACATCAAGTTTGAAATAGAAGATTTTATCTCTAACGCTCATTAAAACTTTCAATAACAACCAAAAGGTCATGAATCATAACAAAGCTTCTCTTCAAACTATTCTTCACAGGACACAAAACATTTTATGGAAAGTTTAACATTTTTTTCCCAAGAAAATAGATGAAGCTGTAGTTTGCAGCCTTATTATTACACATTGTCTTATAGTGTGCTGTGTGTTTCAACACGAGTTTTTCCTTTCTTAACAAAAGGTTATCATTTAAATTGAAGGTTTGGACTTTGCCTCAGTTAGTCACTAAATCACTTAATAATAACATTTCAGTTTTGATTGATCACTAATGAAGCATTTTTGGAATAGTTTCCACTTGTTTTTACTTCATTTTTCATTACATGTTTGGAATAGTTTCTGTTTAATTTTCTGTTACATTTCTGGAATAGTTTCTTTTTGTATCACTTTCTGTTATCTTAATGAAATCTGCATGCATGTACGATGTATGAATAAACACTCAAGACACCTGTTTTGGTTTTTTGTTCTATTTATTCAGCTGTTGCTCATTTCCCTTCACAATAAATTCATTATTACACCACAATTAGTGCTTTTAACCTATGATTGACTCAAAGCTTTGAATCATTAGGTAAATGATTGTCTTCTCCACTCATTAAGTGTCTAAAAAAAGTTTGCCAGATGTTTTAATTTGAGCTCCAAAAATATTTCTCTCACAGTCACTTATCAATGGCTACATAATTGAAAACTCAATTTTATAGTGATTGATAGTCTAGAAGTGTCACCACAAAGATACATTTAAATAAAAAAACTATGCAAATGATTTGTGTTAGAAAGATCAAATTTGCTTCACCAGTAACTATCCTAAATCACAAAAGGTGAAAAAAGACTGCAACCTTTGAAATCCCAGTATGTCATTCCTCCTGGTAACGTCTAAATTTCTCAATTAAAGAGGTTATGAGAATTGCAGACTTCATCAACAGAGACAAAGCATTGGCACAAAATGAGAATTTACATCTTAATATGAAAGGGTTGCTCCATAAGAGGCAAAAGAAATATAGTTCAGTTAATGTTGTTGCAACAGATGTTGCCAGTCTTCTGAAATTGACAAATCTTAACTCTCGAAAAAAGTCTTTCATACAAACTGACAAGATGACCTTGTCTCCAGGGTCCTCTCCTACCTGTTCTTACAGAGTAAGAGAGAGGGTAGGAGAGAGAACCTGGAAACCAGGTTGACTGACAAGATTGAAAAAACTTTGCTTTCTGGTCTCTGGTCTCTATCACTGCACTAGGACATGGTTTCTTTAAGGACATTGTAGCCTACATAGAAAAGATCCTAAATTTCTGTTTTGATACAGCATTTTTTACAGTTTTGAAAATTTACAGAATTTCTACAGATTAATACATAAAAGCATAGAGAAGTCTTGATGCCAGACAAACTTGAAGACAGGGTCTCTAGAGATTAGATAAAGGAAGAAAAGAGGAAATCAATAGGAGAGAAATTGAAGTTGAAGTCATTAGCATCATGCAGAAAGAATCGCAACACATATAAATTGAAAAAAAAATTGCAAGTAATAGCAAAACTTACCCTTTACTTGGCCGTCTCTCTGAGTCAGCACCTGCGCTTTCATCAACAGTTTTTGGCTGTTGTACACCAGCTTTTTTTAGAATGGATTGAAAATCTTTGGTTTCCACGCCAGCGGACATCTTCCTGTCAGTTTTGGAGCCCTTCCCAGGAGGAAAATGCTTCTCCGATCTTTCTTTTCTTTGTGCCATTCTTGCCTTAAATTTCTCATCCTCCTTAGAAGCATCTACCGTCGGTGCGACAAACTTTTGTGATACAGTTTTTGACCCCTCTGCCTTTTTAAGACCCCGTTGCACGAGGTAGCCTTCTTTTGAACTCTCTACTGGTTTGTGTAGCATGTTAAACAAGTCTGAACTGGATATTCTTCTTTCAGAACTTCCAGTAGGCGTGCCTTCTTCTTTAGAAGTAGAGTCTTTGGTTGCTTGGCTTTTTGCGGCTTCAGCTTTTTTTGTTAAGTATGTTGGAGGGGGCTGTGGAGGTGGTACTTTTTTTCCATCAACGGTTTCGCTTTGTTTTAAATTTCCTCTAAAGTCAACCCTTACAGGGCCTTCTTGTTTCTTACCAACAACTCTTGCTGCTGAAAGATTTCTTGATGGATCAGCACCTGTCGCCTTAAGTTTTCCACGTACGTCTCCTCCTAGGAATTGCTGCTGCTTTTTCCCTTGTGCAGTCAAGTCCTTATCAGCTCTCAAACCAGTCTTCTTCAGCTGACTTCGGAAATCTACCTGCACTGGGCCAGATGGTTTTCCTTTCTTAGAGAGATCCCTCAATGCAGGTCCTGAAGGGTTCCCGAGAATTCTACTTTTAAAGTCTCCAGTGAGCTCTGATGCTGAGCTGGCGCTTGATGTCTTTACTGGCCGTGGCGGCCTAGGAGGTGGCTTACCAGGGTTATCTGATTCAGAAGGGCTTTCTGATGTTATGCTGGATTTTGTGGATGAAGAATCATCTACATCACAGTCACTTTCCACCGTGTCAGTAGTTTGATTGTCAGTACCTGTCAAAGTCTTATCTTGTGCTTCAATTTTTTCAGATGGTTCATCTCCAGAGGGCATGTTGCCACGAAACTGGTCTTCTCCCGGTTCATTATCCTGTTTAGTTTGTTTCACATTTCCAAGATCTGATACATTTTTGCTTTCTTTGCTTTTCTCTGTGAACGTAAAAGTTTTCAAGACAAGAAATGCATTAGTCGCAATAAACTATTGTACTCAACACCCATACTAACCTCATTCCCTTAGGTGCAGAGGCCTCAGCATTGAACTTGGGTGTTGTTCGAGACTTTTTTTGGGTTGCTGCAGTTTAAACACATTTATATGTAATATACATCACTGATCAGCAACATGTATAGAGAAAAATATTTATGCAACTTGAGACCTCCAAGAAAGAAGGTTCAGTGCAGGCCAGAACTAAGTGAGCCACTCACATGCGTCACAGACACATGTCAGCATGGAGGCATGTAGACCTCAGCACTGACTTGCATCTGCATGAGCTCAGATGTATTATTCACTTTGACAGTTTTGCTTTGCTTCTAAAAGGCAAACATTGAAAGGAGACATACTCTAGCATTGGATCACTTAGGGAAGTCACTGTCACTAGGGGTTTCTTTGAATACAAAATCTTAAAGTAGAATAATCAATAAATTGTACCAACCTTTCTTGACTCTCATTTGTCTTATCTGAAGTCTTATTGCCTTCCGTAACTCATATTCATTGAGAGGAACTTCTTTTAGCTTTTAGAATCAAACAAAAAACATCACTAGGTAAATATCTTTGGAGCAAACTTTATTTTCTATCAAGCATCCATCCCAAACAAATAACCAAATTATTTGCTTTGTAATTGAAGACATGGAAAAACTCACAAGAAAGCAAGCAAACATAAAAATTTGCTGTTGTGTACAAGAGGAAGAGTAATGTTTAGGAAACGAATGCAATCCATTATTGCCTCAATTTATTCATAAAGGGGCCTGTGCCAATAATTATTTTGTCTTTCTAACAATACATACACGTACAAGTACGTTACACAGGGTTTGTACACTTATTTCCAAACAAAATTAAAGGACTTTTCAAGGACTTCAAAGGACCACATTTTTAAATGTCACGGACCTAATTTATTTCTTTTAACATACGTTCCAAGTAATAAAACTACAAATTGAAATGTCCGGGTAATAACCACATTTTGATGAAAATTTGTTTGTGAGCCCATACCTGACTTCCACTTTCTCAATGCTGGTCTTATTCTGTTGGCTCCAAAAATGGCACGTATGTATAAATTTGCCACAAAGTTTTTTTGAGGTTCAAAAATGTTTTAACCGCGGCAGGATCAGCTCAGTTGGTAGAGCACTTGACTGCAGAGCGGGAGGTCATGGGTTCAATTCCCAGGGTCGGACCAATACTCAGGGTCTTAAAATAACTGAGAAATGAAAGGTACCACTTTTGCCCTGCAAATGGCTAGACCTTGACGTGGCTCAGATAACCACGTAAAATGGTGGTCCGGTCTCCAGTAGGAGTGCTATTTTTTTCCCCACTTAAAATTTGGAATGAGGACTTTCAAGGACCAAAATGAATGAAGAGAAATCTCAAGGACTTTTGAGCCCTTTAAAAAGGACTCTAAAATTCAAGGGTTTTCAAGGTGCCTAAAAACCCTCTTTACAAGTCAAAATTACATTCAAGCTAAAATTTTTTTTAACCTTGGTAGATTCTCAGTTTCCTTTGTCTCCTATCCCTAGGATACAAAACGAAATTGAGAATCAACCTAAGTTACAAAAAAGCTGCTGTAACTTGAATTTAATTTCGACCTATAATGCATACATTAAGACCAAACAACACAGCAACACAGCAAATGCCTACTACATTCCTTTTATCAGCCACATACATTTAACAACTCTACCGCTGGATAGAGAGTGGGTGCCTGCAGTATGCAGAGGCTTCCACTTTTGGTCGCCAGCCCCTAGATTGAATAACGCCCCCATGGTTGTTACAACTGCACAACCTAACCATGATCCCCGCATTACTCACTGTCAGAGTTCTTTTTGCACACTAACTGTATCATTCAACCGTTTAAGTCCCAATAGTGACCAACATCAATTTTCTCCTACCAATATCCATACAATGTCAAGAGATTAGGTTATGAGAATTCATTAAATGATCACCTAAGAGAAAATGCCTTGATCTTTTATTAACCTCTCTCAACTTAATCTTTAAAGAAATGTATAGAGATCAGTTTGGAGAATTTGCTTGTGGACATTGAGGCTTAAATGGTTAAATACACTCATTTAGTTCCATTTGAGTACTGAACATCTGCTATCACTTCTACAGTCTAGGAGAGTACAGTCAATGTAAAACGTACTTGAAGTAGAACATGCATTATGACAACCCTTATTTACATGACCAAAAAGTTAGTTAACCCGAACTAAAAAACACTTAGTAACTTTATCAGATTCAAGACTCATTGATACAACCACTTCATTATTTCGACCAGGATTTCATGGCCCGATGTTGGTCACACTCTTAACTGCATTCAACTGTACAGTATTTGGCTTTGTGCCTCTCTTAAGAAGTACTTCCTAGTACAGCAATAATAGCAACAATAAGCTGTACAGGAATTAGCAGTTGTAATCTTACCAGTTTTTCTAGCATATCAACATCTTCCATTTTCCCTACAACTTCTGGGGTTAATTCAACTTCTTCCATTCCATCCTCTGGGGGATCTTTCTCAGCCTCTTGAGGAATTTCCTTGGTTTCAGGTTCAGCATCAGCTGATTCAGAAGTTTCAATGGTTTCAGTTTGTGTTGACGGCTCTTGAGGGCTAGAATCTACTTGTTCAGACTCCTCCTCTTCCTTGGGACTCTTCTCGCCATTTACTTGCACATTAAAATGAGTCCCATTTTCCATCTTCTCTGGTTGTTGCTCCACAGAATTTTCATTTTCAATGGAAACGGGCTCTTCCTCTACAGTTTTTTCACTCTCATTAGGTTCACTTTCAACACCATTTTCAGAGGGTCCATCACTAATAACAGTTGTACGTGAATAATTCACTTCTATCTTGGTTTGGATTCCTGGCTGTGATGAATCCTGGGTGGATTTTGTCTCTGTTATGACGGTCGTTTGTTCTTCTTTTTTCACCCTTTCCCTTCTTCTCGTTCTGTCATTTGCAGTTGTGCTAGATTCTAATGCTTCAAGCTTCTTCTTTCTTAAGTCCCTCAGCTGTTGCCTGATTGCTCGTCTTTCATCGAAGTCTGTGGTATCTTCCAACTAGCAAAAAATAAAGGCATGTTGTTGGAACAGAGCAAGTGACATCAATTGAGTATAACAAAGGAAATTAAACCTTGCTTTTCATATGTGGAGTACCTGTTTGTAGGACAAGAATATATTGGAGTGGGGGGAGGGGTTGATGTGTACCTAGTCTGAATTTTAACACCTGTGATTTAAATCTGCCTTAAAGAGAAAGTTACGCTACTATTTTATCATTGAAACTACATTTCATTCAACCCAGCTTTGTGTTGTTTGCCGTTTCAACTGTCTTGCATTGCTTTTTCAAGCTGTGTAACTTGTCAGAAGTTTATTCTACCAACACTTCAAAAATGGCAGGACCCAATCTAATGTCAGTAACAGTTACAACTTATAGATATTTCCAGCAACAACGCTAATATTTATTGTCTGTCCCCTTTAACATGTATTACAACACTTAATGCAACAAGAATGGTAAAGAAAAGAATCGAGTTCAGCTTTTCTCTGCAATAACAAACTTGATTTGTTCACATAAGGAAAGTTACAACAGAGAGTGTCTTAACTTGTTCTGTATTCATGCAACAAAAAATTAATGCAGTTTAAGATGAAAGGACAATGGCCAGATAGATGTTTACAACAGGGTTTAATGCCCTATGTCTATTATTTTTTTAATTCTTAGTAATGAATAATAATTTTGTTTTGTTGTTTTCAAAAAAAAAGGATAATAACAAACAATAATTTTTGCTTAATTGTTTTCAAAAAATGTAATAATGCGATTTCAGCTGGCTCATAGTCATAAAATTCTTAGGAGAAAATGTTCTCAAAATTTACATAAGGAATCACCCTGTTCTTCTTAGAGATGACTAACTTCAGAGAAATGGGTAAATAGTTTGGATCAGAAAGGTATAAAAAGACATAGTTATGGAACATGTATCTCCCAGTGGACATGTCACAAATAGTAATTGAAATGTTCCTATTTCATACATAAAAACAGCTGGTACAAAAAATGTAACTGATTTAACCCAAAGACAAACCTTGGTCACTTGGGTCATTCGATGTTTTTTTTTTTTTTTTGTGGAAGAAGATTAAATCTGGAAGGTGATTTATCCAATTAGCCAAAGGTACCATTTTTTTTCCTTCTGCCACCCATGTCATAACAAAATTAGCCATCCTGGGAATCTCCATTCAATTTTATTTCACTTGAAACAAAGACAATGGAAACATGTTTCCCCTCAGTAACTTTCTTATAAAATAATGTAGTACCACTTTATCTGTGTAATTAAATTTGAAACAACTGAAGCGAAACACTACCTAATAAGCAAATTAATGACGGTCTCACTTTTCAAAAAGATTATTAGCTGTGGTAGATTTTGGAAGCTGTTGATCGGAAACTGCACTAGCTGGTGCATTTGGGAAAGGAAGAAAGTTCAATGCACGACAAATTTGCAGTTCAAATGAATGTCAGTAAAAATTTTCTCTAAACTGCAATACAGTCTTGATCTTTCCGACAACATGCAAAAGCTATATCACATTCCCGCTTAACATTCCAAGTTGTAAATATTTACAAGAGCATCCTTTTAGCAGAAAATTGTTGATTTTGGATCAAAGAAAACGATACAATGCTCCTTAATAACACATTTTCGAAAATGTGATTTAAAATGCTTTGTGAAAAAGGAAGAAATTTTAATTTTTAACAACACAGCGGGTATGAGATAACATTGTAATGATAGTAAAAACTTAATTTCAAGCTTAATCGTAGCGAAGACCGTTTTGTTTTAAATTAAATTTATCATTTACGGTAATATATATTGAATAGCCTCGTCGTTTATGACGGACATCAAATATTTTCAACTCATTACTGGTTGCCCAGACGAAGTTGATTTTCCAATAAAGGTCTCTGCGAAACTCTCACGCGCCATGAATTCCTCGACAGTTTTTTAAAAATTAAATAGATAATTGTGACAGAACCTTCACTAACAAGGCATTTTTAACGAAAGGAAAATCATCTCACACAAACATAAGCCTTAAGCTAATTACAAAACACGATCAAAGATCCAGGAAAAAAATACATGACCGGAGAAGAGTGGGACAAAATTAAGCTGATTTCGTTAGACAAAGCAAAAGTAAGCAAATGTACCCTTCACTCAATTGCAAGCATCCAATCTTATTATCATCAATTTTTTGCCGTTTTAAATTGTGTAAAATTTTTCTTGGTTGAAACAACAAAAAAATATATGCATGTACTTCGCTTGCGAGGGTGTTTACGTACGTGATGCCACGATCTTGACAAGTCAAGGTGACAGGATGAACAAAAAGTTCAACCGAGCTGTTGGAGAATTAAACGACAAAACCTTTCAAGATTGACGGCCCATGTAGCTCTCCAGCATAGCACATTATTATCTTCAAAAGGCTAAAGTTTAAAAGAAAGTAAACAAGCACAGCTTTCAAAGCAACAGGAAACAGTCTCTTGTAGTTCGAGCAACATGTGTCCATTTGCTTGTTTACAAGGGGAGCGAGCGACCAAAACGTCTCGCACAGTTTACACATAAGCTTAAATTAAAAGACTTATCTTTACCTTTTTCTTGAGCACAGCTTCTTCGTCAGCCATTATGAGGTTATTTTTCAGTAAAAACAAGCTGTATGTACTTCCTCACGTAGGAGCAAGGTGAAATTCTGTCCCACTGTCTCTCGAAACTGGTTCACGTGATTAAAATATTTAGAATTTTGCACTTTTCCGTTAAGCCAATCACAGCGCGAGTTGAACAATAGGCGCGGGAAATTGTTCCTTTCCGGTTCCTGGGTGAAACAGGACATAACCCAAAGTTTCCGAATATTTCGAACTAAAATCGAAAAAAATCGAACTAAACAACAACATCTTCAGCCTTAAGTTCATAGCAAGAAGACCACTTCTTTCATGGAGGGTAATCATTTTTTACACGGCGTTATTTTTTTCCAGTTTATAAGGCCCTAAAATGGCACAGGTCTCTTTACAATGGAGACGAGGTAAGTCTCTTTACTAAATGTCAACGAAAATAACAAATAGCGGCAAAAACAAGTTCTCACATTAGGCTTATTTCAAAGGGAGATATCTCACAAATCTATTTAAGTTATAAACTTTTACAGGCATTTAAATCAAGTATCAATCATAATTGTGAATTATTTTACCAAAGTTGTGAAAGTGCATGTAGGATGTTCGGCAAAATAGCGGAAATAATATCAGTTATTGAAAACTTGGTAGATATCAATAAGAACTGTGAACTTTTATGATTTGTTTTAATTTTTTTTCGTTCTTTTAACACAACTGCTCTTAGCCAGTTGAACGAGACACGCACCCGCCTTGCTATCGTCCTAGAGAAACCATGAGAAACCTTAGACCTTATTTGCATTCAGGCAGACGTGACAAATTGTCAAGGATATGTTTGTCACGCTATTTGTCCAATGTCACGCTATTTCAAAAAGGAAATACTGTACCAGTGAAAGCTTCAAAATTTGGGAATAACAGATAATAGCTGTATGCTAAAATATCGTAATTTATAAAATAACTAAGATGGTACGGGCTTCGGCTCGTGATTTACAAGCTTTTCGAGTGTTCTCCCAACATCCCAAGTGGGTTATCACGCCGGTAAACCCATAGAAAATGTGGTCTATTGCTTAAATATATAAGAGCTACAGTACGTCCTAAAAGTTGTTAATCTCACTTACAATCAAAGTCGCCCAATCACGATCGGGCAATTTATTAGGGTTTTGCTATCTTCCTCCCGCAATCGAGAATGTATCCGGTTTAAAAATAATCCGGGGAGATACGTAAGCTCCTTAGTGGGTACCAATAGGACGGGTGAGTATCACTTTTGGGACTGTGATCCTTCCACAGTCTTCCCTGAAATTATATTCGCTGAATGGCAGGACATAAACCCAGGGGCCCAGCTGCCTTAAGCCAGTAAGCCCGGGCTTAAAAAATGGTTGGAAATGAGCTCAAGTAATCGAATTTTAACAGTGCATGAAACTGCAGACTGACATTCAAAATTGACACTAATTCAACGTATCGGCTGTGCATGTATGGTCTACTTGGTTGGGTCCTCTTTGTTTACCCTGATTACCTCTCTCTCCTTCGCAGAGCCCTCTGGGATACCAGGAGGGAGCCTCTGCGGAAGAGAGAGATGATTACCTGCTAAAAATAACATCTGATCTAGTAAAATGCTTTTCCTTTTTTTTTTTCCGTCTGTTTAATTCTGGAAACTAACTTCACGTTAACTTGGCTTGCTGCTATCTTACAACTCGGGCTTAAAAGGAAAAAATGGCTGGCTACGCCCCTAAAAGCCGATGTTGAAAACTCAACAAGCAGCTTTAGCCTGTTTTTTATTTTTTCCAGCACTCTCCTCGAGTCGCAAACTCCCTCAATACGACTCGAGGAGCCGTCTGCAATTCAGGGTACAGGGAGCTAAAGAAAAGACGTTTGATGCACGTCAACTAGATTTTTTACAATAACTGAGCGAATCCTCGCCCGCTGATTGGTCGAGAGCTATGGTTTATTAGAGTATAGACCATGGAAATGACGTAACATGTCACGAGTGATTTTCCGAGAAACTTTCGGAGGAAACTAAAAATAAATGTTATTGTAAAAAAACAAATCGACCACAATTTTCCATGGTCTACACTCTTGTACACCATAGAAATTACGTCATAAAATGTTCAAAACTTTGCAGTGAAACCACTTGCCTGCGGCTCGTGGTTCCACTTGAGTTTTGAACATTTTATGACGTCATCTCTATGGTCTATAACAGTGTAGACCTCGAAAAATTGTGGTCGATTTGTTAAATTCTCTCTTGATCTTTCCAAAATAGCGATTGCAAGATTTCTTAGTAGTAAGCCCTTTTCGGGCCCTGAATCAATATTCAAATAGAAAACTAAGGAATACAAGCGCAGGTCCCAGTTAGTCCATGTCTTGGCCTTGAGGGCCCCAGTTTCGCCTAGAATGAGGGGAACCCAGGCCTCTCCCCTAGATCTGCCCCTGTTCTTAGCCCAGATACAGTTCCCTTTTTTGCCCGAGATACCCTTTCTAAATACTTTACGTACATTACTTATGAAGCAGGCGATGATTAAACTACGAAATGAGAGAGAACATATCACGTTGTAGAACTTCATAACCCTCAATGAACAGCATGATCTTTATACTTTCTTAATTGATTGTGTTTTAATAAAATCAAACGTATTCCATACGTGCACCTTTAAGAAACGCCTAGCTATCTGAACTAAAATACACTACATATTATTTTATCACTTTGAGGAAATATAGGCGGGTTAAAATGATCTCATAAATAGGTTCTATAGCTTTCTATAAAAAAACCAAGAGACCTTAATCCTCTATTGTAAAAACAAATCGTATAATTTCTTAAAACATAAAAACCACAGCAAGGTTTCAACTAGAGGAGATTTGTCCGCATCCTTTTGGCCGTTTACGCGCAGATACGCGAATCTTAAATCAGGAGATTTTAAATCCGGAATCTAAGGAGGATACTTTGTTACTTTTTTTCTAAACCAATTTATTGACCAGCTCCCAATTGTTAAGAGCGCTGCACCAGTAGCACAGACGTCAGGGTTCAAATCCCGGCAAGCTTGAAGTCTTTCAAGCATTCTTTTGGCAACTGCATAAATTGCGTATTTAACTGCGATGATCTATCTTGTCTGTATTTATTTCTTTATCCCGCAGTTCAAATATATGAAGTTCATATATTCATCTTTTCAGAATACTTTGTATCCAATGAATATTCCCCGATTAACTGATGCGTGTAAGCGCCTGCTAGTCCGAGTACCCTAAATGTAATGAACCCGGAAACATTTATGAATCTGGAAAAGTCTCTTCTAGTGTAAACCTAGCCCAATAACTAGCAGTTGTAAGTTAAAACTGTAATGCTCATAGAGAGGAGAAGCCGTTATATCACCTGGCCACGGTAGCAATATTTCTGGGTGACAACAACCAAAGCCGTCACTTAAAAAGTAAATTCGCACTGTTCCAAACTTCATCGTTCTTATTCAGTTTCATTTAATTTGTTACGTGTTGGCAAAATTCTCTGGGGTTGAATCCTAAAGGACCGTATCTGAGTTTGGAAAAAGAAAAAGAAAATTTATGTTCCGTGTTCACAAACTCCATAGAGCCATCGCGTGAAATTAGTAAGTTCCATGTCGCAGTCGTGTGTAACGACGGCTAAGAAATGCACAAAAAAGCGTGATGCACGTACAAAGTTGTTGTTTTGCTAATATAAACCTATCCCTTTTCGCCGTTCTCCATGGCAACCTGATGTCACACTTCTCCTCTCTATTACTTCTTTGGTTTCTTTACTTTTAGCTGCACAAAAAAGAGTCATCGGGAGATAAATGGAATGAGATGAGAAATTGCGGACTGCAGTGATCCATAGAAAGTGGGAGGACCCCCTCATAACAAAGTTTAAAATGGACATTTCTTACTACATTTCAAGCTCTCGTGAGTGGACACCCCGGAAAACACAAAATCTAGTATAGCTTTTATCCAGCCAGCGAACAAGCTCTCCTTCTCGAGTGGCTTCTCAAGATATCCCCCAAAGGCTGCAGGGCGCTTCGCTTTCCCGTTTTTCGCGAAACGCGAGAGAATGGTGACGAAGCGCAAGGGACCAGGGAAAGGAGAAAGACTTGAAGTCTCGCCGGTTTTCTCCCTGTCGCCTTCCTTCGCGCGCAAAATTTTCATCGAGAAAGAGTCGTTTGGGTAAGAGGCAGCCCCAAAGGGACGCTAGCTGGAGCTTTCATCTAACACATCTCTGTGGCAGCCCTTAAAAACACCTGCTAGTTATACAACCTAGATTTCATGTTATTCCAGGGAATGAGTCAAAAGTGGCTTTCAACTGAGAACGAGAAGGAGTTCGAGTACGAGATTTAACTTCAAGTTTTCTATACGTGTTTTTTTTAAGACACCCCGGAAAGCTTCATTTCACTCTTTTTCACCAAAAAGGTTAGTAAGGTTATATATACTGAAGGAGGTTAAGCCCTCTCCCGATAGCAAAATGATAAAACTTCTTACATTTGATAACTTGTTCCCACCACTACAACATTCCCGCTAAAAGTCGTAGTAGAATGACCACCGCTGTCACACTTTCCCGCCAAAATGAAGCTGGTTCACCCGTAAGCAATACTCAGTATTGAGAAAATCTCGTACTCGTAGTCGTTCTCGCCTCAGAATCTAAAGGTCTCTATTGGGGTTTTAAGCTACTACGAGTGCGTACCTTGCGAAACAGTACGTTACATTTTTGTGTCTAAAGGACCTATTTGAGGAAAGCACATAAGAAGTTTTAGTGTATTAGTTTTTACATCGCTTAATTTGCAAGTAGCCTGGCCCCAGTTGTTAAAAAGGTTGCTAACACTATCCACCGGACACGGTTATTGGTTTTCCTAACACTTATCCGCAGGAGGGTGATTTATCTTGTGGATAGCGTTATCCATCCCTAAACAACCGGGGCCTGGGGCCAAAAAGAGACCTAAGAGACATCAGAGCTCAGCGTTGGGTTTTAAAAATCAGTTTCTCCAGTTGCATCATGGGAAACTCGACACACACTGATACAATGAAGGCTGCAGCATATGAAAGGACCACCGAACCAGTAAAGAAGAACGACTGTGGGAAAAAAAGAGAAAATACAAATAATTCCTCAGTAAATAGATCATAAATAAAGCCTCCAAAATCACTGTTGCATACAGCCTCATTCCCGGGGTTACCCTCCCGAAACTTGAGTTAACGAAAAATAAAGACTATAATCATTCGATGCAAATTTTTCCTTCTTTTCATTGGCCGAAAGTCCACCAATTGACCTGCAAATAACTGTCTACAAATAATGGTCTGCTCGTGCGCAATGTCGTCCAACTGTGTTTGGCTGCAAATAACACTCTGGTCATGCGTAAACGAAACCACGCTTTTCTCCTTCTTGCGATCGCTCGTGCGTGAAAAAATTAATAGCAGATTGCTTCGCTTCCCGAAGATATTCATTAAAAAACAAACCTGGTGATCGAATGATAAACCAATCTGATTGAACTCGGTTATCGAAATATATAGTGATTTGTCAGTGTCTCGCGTCTTTGCCTCAGCCTCCGTCTTCGGTAAATAATTGATCTGCCCGTCACTGACTAATCACCATATTTTGCTCAGCCTCCTCCAATAATTGTTAATTATCGTTGTTGTTGTTGTATTTTCACGTGGTACTATATTTTTAGTATGTGGTTCTAACTTTGAGTCTCTGGGTGTGACCATTTAAATGAAACCTCTTTTACAGTTCTTTCACAAAGAGCTGTATGTTTTTTCAGAATTTTACTAAAGAACTTTGTGAGTTTTTGTCGAATAGGGATCCAAGTCAAGGTTTAATGTTTAGTTCGAGTAAAAGGTTTTACTCAAGACATTAGAACTGTTACTTACAATAAGGACATCAGAGTAATCGTGATTAGTCTGCAGGGAACCGAGATATGTGATCAGGACGATAGGATGAACTAGGTAGGCACAGTAAGTCAGTCGGCTTAATGGGATCCAGAAATGAGCTGACAGAATTTTGTCCACCAAACCTACAAAATAGAAAACCACAGTCAGAATTTCATGAAATGAGCTCAAACATACTTTAATGTCAGCTGATATATTACAATTTACTCCTCAACGTCCATCAAATAATTCCAACTTCTGTTTTACAGAATAATGAAAACTTCTGCCACAAACCAAAAGCTGGTAAGGGGAAAAGTGTATTCCGGGGAGAAGTGCTCAACAACGTTTTAAACGGGAAGGTACCGCCCCGAGCTCCAACCCTTCTAAAAAAACCATTTATGACTGAAAAGGTTCCCCTTTCGTATACCTTCTGTTGACAAATGGTACCTCTTTCACATACTTACTTTGGAACTTTACATCCCTTTTACCTGGTGTCAAATGCGGCTGTCTTACTTTTGAATATGAATAAATCACAAAACCAGAACGTTTTCTCGACTTTTTCACAGCCATAAAACGCGTTTCCCTTTTGGGGCTTTTTACAAACCGAAATGACAGATTTCCCTACCCTTTCCATACACTTCAACTAGTGAAATGGTCACCCTTTCATATACCTGAGGCCTAAAAAAAGGTACCCCTTTCGGGCGGAGCCTCCCCGTAAAGCTAATAGTGATCTTAAGCAAAGACGTTTTTGAGCGACAAACGTCAACCGGAAGTGGCCTTTCTTCATTTTTGGACGGTGGTTTGGCCCAAATTTATGGACAAATCGTCTGTATAACGGTAAAGACACTTAGAAATGCAAATTTGGTAGCGTCAAGGCGCTTTAAAAAGGAAAAAGACCTCACTTCTGGTTGACGTGCGTCGCTCAAAAACGCCTTTGCTTAAGCTCCCTAATTATAACGAGTAAACCTCCCCCACCCCCCGAGAGTGTTATGCACTTTTTCCGCATCCACTGCAGACTCTTCTAGTGCAGTCAAATAGGTGGTACCAAAACCCGCGTTACTGCAGTAAATCTACAGATACTGTTAAGGTACTTATATGAGATGCTGATATTTTCCTGAAAAGGTACCACTAAAGATTCTACGTTCACTAGTCAACAAAACTCTAGACAACCTTTGGGTGTTTCCATGACACTTACAATGTTAAGGAGAATTTCGACAGCAACCAACTTAAGTCTGACTAACAAATAGACACCTACCTCCGAGCCCGCGATGACATGCAAAAATCACCCAAGCTAGTGCCAAGCCCCATGCGCAGCGTGAGAAAGTCCCGTATATGATATTTTCGGCGCGAGTGAAGGGCTTTGGATTGTCCTTTCTCACAGCACTGTATTCACCGTAGAGTGTGGATAAAGCCAGAACGATAGCAACACACCACCCAGCAACATTGAACATATATGTGCGCACCTTGGTAAAGTCAGAACGTCAGCTTATTAGTTTCTAGTCTGCTGCACAGCCGTTTTAAGTGTCGTCACGCAACGCTCCTCCTCGTTCCGTGACGACACTAAAAACGGCTGTGTAGCAGACTAATTAATCTCGGGATTCTAGTTGTATTTTAAGATGATCAATTTGAAGTTATATTTCCAAATCATTACCAAACGGGACACTTTCAGTCTTGCTGGTCATAGATGTTATAAAGGATGTGCGTGAAATATAAACACAACAATGAAAAACAAGTGACTCCAGGAAAGGATGCGAGTTAAAAACTGGGCGCTGCGGGGTTCTAACAACTGAACTACGGAGAGAGTACACCGGAATGTATGATTTGGCCGCATTAATTGTTCCCCTTGGGCGCCTTTACACAAAACAGACCAGCTCTAGCTACTAGAGTGGAGCACAGTTAATAGGGAGTTTAAGCAACGACGACGGCGACGGCTTCGAAAACGTCACTTAAAAAGTGAAAACTTTATCGCGCTTATTCCATCTCGTTTAATTCGTCAAATTTGGCCATTTTTTTGGAATTAAATTCTGAAGGACTATATCAAAGTTCAGGAAAAGAAAAAGAAAGTTGTTGTCTTGTGTTCCCGTCCTCGACAAAACGTCAAATTAGGCACTTTCACGTTGTAGTCGCGCAGCAGTGACGGCAAAGAAATGTACAAAAAAAGCGTGATGCACGTGCAAAGTTGTTTTTTTGCCAATCTAAACCTATTGCTTTTTTACCGTTCTCGTTGCCCTCGTTGTTGTCGTTGCTCCCTAATATGGACACTAAGGGGACATGCCATAGTGTCCCTATTACCCGGATGTCCAAATTACAGAACCTATGAGAAGGCATTCGTCGTTAGCGACCGGTTTTTAGTGGTAAGATATTCAGTCATAGATAGTGCGCAGATACACAGTGCCCGTAAAGTGGGGTTGACTATATATGAGAGTTTGTGACTCGGGACACAGGAGTAAGGGTCTGTACTAAGCAGGTTAATTTCAGAAAAAAAATATATGGACATTTCGCCGAGATATACCAAACTGTCCATTATATACGGATGTCCGTCGAACGGGGTTCCAATTTACCACAACTGGAGTCCGCCACATCAGGACATTTGTCTTATCAAAGTAATCTTATCTGCATAACAAATGGCTAATGTATGTACGTTTGTATGAACTAATTACCTTGGGCATCTTCCAGTCCCTGAAGTGTAGAACTATGTACCCTAACAACATACCAACAAGGTAGGGTGCAATGCGACAGTAAGGTTTCACATACGTCAGAGAGCCAGCATCTATACCTTTAGCCCTACAACAACAAAATTACTCACACATTACCTGGTATCCGCAAAGTTATTGTGACACATTAGCTAGTATTGGATACTGAAACTTCTTAACTAGCCTGCGGTTATTACTTTTTTACAGGCCACGCGAGAGCAACGCACGCAGGGGTGGGGAGGCCTCCTCTCCTTTTCTCTTCTCACGCGCGCAAGTCCTCGAAATTTCCCACTTCGTCCTACAAAACACAGGCCCCCTCTACGCACGATATTTCTTATCCCTAAGGAGGTCAAGGTAACGATGGTTCCCTACGCACCCAATCATCGGCTCCTTGCGTGACGACAAAAGTTTTGCTGTCACGCCAGGAGCATTGAACTGTCGAAACTGGTCTTTGAGAGGTGTCCGGCTTATGAGGGTCAAGGAAACATGGACTAACATGTCATCGCAATTTCTAAGAAAATGCAGCTGATCCTATGCGCAACTGTCTTTTAATCAAGCACATCTTAAAAACTGGAACATTGTACAATAGAAAAGTGGAATCATTTTTTTCATGTATACAGTCTGTGGAGTAGTTTTGTACGTTGCAGATGCTGAGACAAGCCAAATACCGTTACCTGTTAGGACCACTCTATTAACAACATGACAAAATATCTAATAGACATTTTTAGCGATACGGTAGCCATATTGAATTAATAGTTTCAAGGAGTATTATGGGATGCCCAGGGGGCACTCGCTCAGTATTCACCCGCGCCTTTCGGGCAAAAAGAGAACTTCACTGTATATTTCTCGGGAAAAAGGCGATTATTTAATATTACATCCAAACACAGCACAACAATCTTTTTTTCCCATTACAATCCTTTTCCAGGAAAACTTAAAGAAAAATTGGTTAGAAAAGCGCGCGTAAATACTGAGCGAGAATATCGGATCGTGCTCATGCCCACCGGGTATCCCATAATACTCCTTAAATCTAATAAATTCAATATGGCCGCCGTATCGGTAGAAAGCTCCATTAACATTGGAGAACAGTAACCTTGCATGAGAAATGAACACATTTGTAGCCTGAGAAAAAAAGCCGACATTTCGCGACGCGACGATCGGCTTTCTCGAAATGACGTCTGAGAAATGGGCGAAGAAATTCCATACTGATGACGTGTCAGTCTTCGGTAGCGCTTCTGATTGGTTGAAGCAAACTTCCCTCGCTACACGACCAATAAGGAAGCACCACCCAGATCTGGGTGGTGACAGGTCATCAGTATACTTCTGCAGTCGTTTCTCAGACGTCATTTCGTGGGGAAACCAGTGGTGGCGTGTCGCAAAATCGGCTGTTTTCTCAGGCTAACATTTTTGGGGTAGCAAGTATGCTTCAATCGGGCGTGGGGGAGGGGTGCTCTCGTATATGGGCTAGATAGGTATGTACCGTCCCATAGGGTATGGTGGTATGGTTTTTGAGGGTCTCCTTCCTTAAATAGTGTATAATTTTTGCTCTTGTTGGCATTGTGTCCCCAGTGTGATCCTTAGATAGGGTACCGTTTTTGTATCAACTAAAATTCAAGTGCATTACTACCCAGCCACAAGAGAGACAAATCTGTTAAAACTGAACTTCACCTAAGAGTATTAGGAAAGTGATTCAAGGATGGTTTGTGTGTTGTCATTAAATCCTTATTTTTTTGCAGGTTCGAGCCTTAAATAGGGTATCACTTTTCGTTTGTCTCATCCTAAAGTAGGGTCAAGGTTCAAAGTTTATGGGAGGGGCGGGTGGCTTTAACACTGAAAACAGCTCTTACGCCTCAGCTTGTGCGTCGGCTCCAAACTGCACGGCTGCAAGGTCATAGTGAGCGAATATAATGGCTGTTGTAATGAAACTGGCACCCATAAGCACACCAACAATAATCAGCATTCCTACAAGACGAAACCTAATGAATCAAATGCAAATCATTATATTAGAATCATATTTTACCTCACCATAAATCTTTGGCTAAGCTCACAATATACTGAATAGCTCTTTCGTCAACTTGAATTACAGTGGGGGATCCAGGGGAGGGGCCCTGCCCCCGCCCCCGCCCCCCCCCCCCCCACCCAATCCGCCGTACGGAAAAAGACGGCGGCTGTACATTTAACCACAATTCCTTTCGAACCTAACACGGCCAATTACACATAAAGTCATATTTGGGGGCGGGAGGGCGAAATTCGTCCCTGTAATAGCAAAATTGCCTATCCCAGGTTTGAAGTTTAAAACTTTTCTGTGCGTTTTTATGAGCAATTTTATGGTTTTCATGCGCTAAGAACCGTGGGTAAATGAACCAGTCGCCATCTTTTTAGGTACGGCGGATTAGTTTTAAACCAAACTGAGGTCCGAAGGGCCAAAAAAAATTTTTTTGGAGACCGGGTCCCCTTTATCTCAGGGTATGGACGCCCCCATGGCTGGCACAACAGCGCAACCCAGCCATGAGCCCCCACACAAAAAGAAACGAACAGGCACCCGTCACACTGAAAAATATCAGTGGAGAAAGAACACCTAGGAGCACGGATGTGCTGGTTAAATCGTGTACGAAGTTCGATGTGTGTGAATAAAACTTCCTTGCAGTGAATACCCGAGCAAAGGGTAATTATTAAAAAGGAAATTGTAATCATTTCAATTTAGATGTAGTCTTTTTCTCACTTAAATTAAACGTTGAAAAGTAAAGGTTATCTTGCTGCTTGTCAATATAGAAAAGTGCAGTAGCGTTTAAGCTGTCACGACACGTCACCTGTATGCCATAAAAAGGATAGCAGGAGCAATTATGTAGAACTGCATGTCATTAGCGAGATACCAAGCCCATCCCATACACTGAAGAGAGAAAAACAAAATCATTTGAAATGTTGTACTAAAAAAGGCGCTAAGCTGTGAAAAGAGTGATTTAGTTTTCATCCTTAAAGAGGATTTAATTCTTGCTCATAACTACACTGCTCTATCAAACATAAAGGTCAGAATAATACCCACAATTAACATTAGTGACCATTAAGGTCGTAATCAATGGGAAAAGCACATTGATGTTTGGTTTTAAACAATACTAGCGCCTGAAAGTATAAGCGCCAGAATGTGAGGAGTCAGCCTGGCCGAGTGGTCAGCCCATCGGTCAGTGCATCCCGAGTAAGAGCCCCGCTCTGGCAACTTGCTGGATTTTTTCTTAGTCATCCCAAGTTCAAATCCTCGGCCACGCTTGTAAATAACCAACTGGTTGCCTCCTGCCAGTTGGGGTTTTTAATCCTGTTTTGTTGTATTTGAATTATTTGTTTCTAAGTATCTGAGTGGAGTACCTGTAAATTAGCTGGATAAACTAAGTGCACTTTCCACTATAGACAAGCCTTTAAACCTTTTTTTATAACTACTGAATGGGAGAGCAGTGTTCAAATCCCAGCTGGACCAACAACTTGGGTCTTTAAAAAAACTGGTTGGATTGTTCTGGCTGTGATTCATTGGACAGTGATGTTAAGCCATTGGCATTGTCTCCTTCCTCATTCTTTCATGAGATAATTAAAAGGAAATGTTATAGAACCCACACCAGTGAAACAGGGGGATGGGAGTCTGGGAGAATAGGGGTGGTGGAGGGGGGGGGGGACATGGTGGTGGAAGAGGAAAGGGCAAGAGGCGAGAGTTTAACATGGTGGGAACCAGCCAGGAGAAATAGAGGAAATTACACAACAATGCTTAAGGAAGGGAGAAAACAAGAGGAAAGGGGCAGGAGCTGCAAGGTTTGCACCCCCATCCCCACCCCCCTCCCCCTACACCACCATTTGGAAAGAGTCGGGGAAGTTTTTATCACCTATCAGACATATCATACAGTAAGCTCATAAAATTAAATGGACCAATAGGTCTAGCCAGTGGTGCCATTGTATGCTTAACATTAAAGCTTACTGACAATAATATAATAATGTAAAGAGGACATGTACTGCTGTCCTCTCATCCTTGACATTACTATAACAACTACAGTCACCTCTGACACCTCTATAAGATGGAAACTTTGCTACAACAGACACCTAGAGTGGGTCCCTACCTTTCATTGCTACTTTTACTTGATTTTCTCCAAGATAGACATCTACTTTACAGGGATGTCACAAAGATGTCAAGTTGCCGAGTAAATACAACAAGTAGATGGGGAATCAAACAGCTAGGGATTTCTTTTGCTTCTATTCTTCTTCTATTTTCCGATGAAAGTAGCCCGGGGCCATGTTCACAGTAGCCGGGGGAAATCCCTGGCCCCTGCCTCTTAATGACAGCCCTGTCTCTAAGATGGACACATAGTGCTTCAAACTACTGTCTTAAAATACTGACCCACCAAAATATATCATTATTAGCCCCAAACTAAAACCAAAATAAATTATAATAATGATAATATCAACAACTTACTGAAGCACCAAATTTTGTAGGGTAAAAGTTGTTGATGTAGAGCAGATTGGTCCACCAATATTTGTTACAAGCTTCATCTGACTGATAATTAGGCCAGTTGGGGCCTTCACCAAGAAATACTGTCAGTTTGTTCCAAAACAGCAAAACAAACATGTACGTTGGAGTCAATCTGCGGAGTATTAGTGATACAAGTAATATTAGGAACTTTAACCAAGAACTGCTACTCAATTGCACCTATTTATAAATATTATTGTTATCATCACTGACATCATCATCAACATTATTATCATTATTATTATTCATTCAAAATATTTTTTTGTTTCTGATTGGCTAAAATCACATGGCTAATTCTTCAATCATAACCAGCTTGTTCAGACCAAATTTGGAAGACTTTTAATACCTGGAAAATGATGTCAAATGTACAGGAGGGACTGTAACCTGTGATCAGGTGGGTGAGGGGGAAAGGAAAGACTACGGGCAGATGATGCTTTAAGTATAAGGCATCTTTTCCCCTTGTCTCTCAAACAATAGGGAGCTTTAGCAACGACGACCGCGACGTCAACGAGAACGGCAAAAAAGCAAAAGGCTTATTAAGCAAAACAAAGACTTGCACGTGCATCACGTTTTTCTGTACATTTCATTGCAGTCACTGCACGACTACGACGTGAAAATGCCTAATTTCACGTTTTATGAAGGACGTAAACAAGCGATGTCGAATTTTTCTTTCTCTTTTTAAACTTGAGTGCGGTCCGCTAAGAAATCAACTCAAGGGAAATTCACCTTCATTTGACATTTTCAGGGAATTGGAAGAGACGCGATAAAGTTTGAAAAAACGCAGAATCGTTTTACAAGTGACATTTTCACTGCCGTCACTGTCATCCATGCTAAAGCTCCCTAATAAGGGAAGAAGGACTGCCTGATCACAGTTTAGACGGACTGCGATCGAGGAACTCTGGAGAGGGGGGTGTGATCTTTTGGTAGGGCAGGCTACACTCACCTGGCCAATCATATTCCCCATAGTTTTGAAAGACATGACTCTGTTCAAAACATTAACTGAATAATAACATTGTTATAACTAGTATTACCAACTTCATGTTTTATGCAGTTTACGCAGTTTTCCCCACTACACTTGCATGGTGTCTTGTTTTTACACAGTTGCTTGCTTGCAGTTCTTCACAAGGTGTCTTCTCCTATAGCATTGTTACTTGCATGCCGTTTTAGTGCTGTGTTTCTCTTAACCCCTCCCTCTTAAGGGGATATAGGTAAGTATTTAATTGGTAGTTTAGTATTCTACTAAACGGTTGAGTGTCACAGTGTCTTGTGGAGGATGCTCTTACGAAATTTCACAAGAATTCTCCCATTTTTTATTCAAAGCACACTAACATTACTTTTGAAATTACACATGCTGATGGATGCACAAATTTCACCTGAACAAAAAAGGAGAGTATGTCTGCTGTTCACTCACCTCCAAAATCGATGAAAATAGTAACTGAAGAGTGGAAGCTGCCCATTATTTTTCTCCATGTGCCGAAGAGACAAATATGCAACTAAGAAGCCGCTGTTGAGTACAAAAGCAGTAGAATCGAGGGAAGTCTTCAGTTAACTATCTCTTAACAGATGCCTCCCCACAAAAGACACTTCGGGTACTTTCGATTGACTGTATTCCAGAATTAAAAACAAGTGCATTCGCTTTCATTGCAGGCTAAAATCCAGATATTTGGTGGGCATTGATAATAAGATACATGTCCCACTCTAATGGCTGAAACATTTACAGTTGAAGAAATTTGGCTCAAATTTCTGTCTTTTCATTCCAGAATACAATCAATCCAATGCACCCTGGCCCCTAATGTTCTTTTTTGGTCATTTTATTTGACCCTCTATGGGCGATTTAGAGGTTGAACATGTGACAGGGTCAGTGTTGTGTCAAATTGCCCATGGGACTGTTTTGTGAAAGCTATCACTGGGGGACTAATAGAAGCTAGGGTGTTACAATGGTGAGAGCATTCACCTCCCACCAATGTGGACAGGTTCAAATCCCAACCTCAACACCATAAGTGGTTTGAGTTTGTTGTTGGTTCGCTCCTTTGCTTTTGAAAGATTTTTCCCCTCTCTTCAGACACCAACACTTCCAATTTCCAATTCGACCTTTACTGTCTGATCACGTTTGATAAATGCCTTAACTTCCCAGTTTTTCTACAAAGAGCTATAATTCTATATATTAATGTTAAAATTAATGTTTAGAATAACACAAATCTGTTTTATTGCCATCATGCAAACAAAACCAGCTTTTGGAGACTTAAATAACGTGAAGGAACATGTAAATCTCTCCTGGTATGTTATTGTGGAGGCTGTGTGGCCCACAGGTTACAGCACTGGACTTGGAAAACTCTCGCAAGACGTAGGGCCGAGCATAGGGCAGCTTTTATTTATAAATGTTTAAATAACTTATTTTCACATCGTTTTAATATTGAATTTAATAAGGATAAACATGATTATAATACTAGATGTAAAAACAATATCTGTAAGAGTGCATCTTATAGGAACTGGGGCCATTGGACCTCGACAAACTTTGCCTCAAACGATTGGAATAAATTAGACCTTTCAATCAGACAAAGCCCATCATTAGCTAGTTTTAAAAGAGTGTTAAGAAATGTAAATAGTTTTTAGTTTAATTTTTATATATTCATATATTAGTCTTTATTTTTCCTTTTTGTTCCTTTTTAATTTTTGAGGACTCTTTTGTAAATCACTTATCAGTGAAATTGATATCCTCAATAAAGATTATTATTATTATTATTATTATTATTATTATTATTATTATTATTATTATTATTATTATTTGTAATCCACAGGCCCTGCCCTGACCACTAATTTTGAGGTCCTGACCACTAGTTTCAGTTCAAATCCTTGGCCAAGCTTGTAAAAAGCTAACTGGTTTGTCTTCTACCAGTCTGGATTCTTAATTACCATAAATGTTATTTCCATTTAAATTATTTGTATCATTATCCCTCAAAAGCCTCATAAAGAGAGGGGATAATTAAGTATTTATCATTGTCTATTATAATTATTTATAATGTATATTAATAATTATAATAACATACCTCAAGAAAAAGAAACTGTCCACTGAAAAGGTTGCATTTCCAATAGCTTCAAATGTGAAACGTTTAATGATGCCAAAAAATGTAAAAAGGTTACCTACAAAACATACAAAGACACATCACTCACCAGAAGACACACTAAATGCAAGTAGTTTCTAGTTTCTAGTTTCTATTCCTGGTGCCTACAGCCAGCCATGCTTATAGTTAAGGCCTTAAGGGGTAAGTGTTTGGCAGTATTAATATATTTAATATACTTTGCATCTGGATCAGAAGGCCGCAAAGTGTACGACCTGTAAATGGCTTTATGGTAAGTTTTAGCTCTTTATAGCACGACAATGACCAGAAAACCGCTTGACTAGCTTCAAAAAGCGTTTTTCGGCAAAAATTCCAGGGGCGAATGGGTTAAAGGAGGTCTAACTTAGGTTGTGGTTTCAGACATCAATGGACTTCAAGAGCCCTTTCTTAATGGGTTATTTGTTAAATGTTTCTCTAGTCTACCCTAGCTATATACTTCCGTGAAACTGTTCACTGTAAATAGTGTGAAAATGACTTAAAACGCAGTTTTGTGAAACACTGGCTAAACTCCAATTAAAAATAATGGGCCCAGAATGTCTCTGATGAGCGATCAAAGATGTGATGTCTAAGGAACTGGGGAGAAACCTACACCATCCTAAAGCTGCAAAAGTATTGGCCAAGCCACCCAATGAGAGGAAAACAACCCCCCTCTCATACCTACACTGACACTCCTCAGATCTGGGGTTGCACAAAAGGCCCTTTTCGCCTTTAAAATATTGAAACAGTTGCTGCCTACTAGAATTATTTCTTCTTCTATAGTAAATTTTTGGGAGTTTATTGGTGATAAAAATATAAAATAACTTACTTGGAAGACCAGTCATGGTCTGAAAAACATAACAGTGTCCAAGTATAACCCACCACATACTCAATACTCTCATGCCATTGATTGATGTTATTGCGCCTGGAGGAACTTTAGTACTCAAAATACGGTTTGTGTTTTGGATAAGAGAAAAACACAAAAGGAATTTTGCCACCACATCTGTGTATAAATAGAAACAATTTCACAATCAACAAAAATATTCAGTGTACACTAGATATGAAAGTGGATATGATCTCTTTCTGCTGTTCAAAATATGATTCATTTCATTGATTCATGTCAATTCCCCCATCAGGTATATTATGAACTCACAACACGGTTACCACTCATCAAAAAGTTAAAAATTCCCTGACTTTTCACGGACCTTTAAACAGTTTTCACTGACCTTTTATTAATGAGAAACAATCCACGTTTACATTCACTTTAGCTTTTCTTGCAGGCCATTGATAGTTTCTCTTCAAGAGGAAGAAGGAATTTGGAAGAAAGCATTTACAACGAAAACCACTGACCACAACTACTATATGTGTCAGACGGCATAGAGTGTCAAATTGATTGCTTTGGTTGCTTTGCAGCATACTTTTAATCTTTTCCAAAAGAAAATGCATTTCAAAATCTTGAAGAAAACTTATGAACTATAAACCAGAAAACAGATTTCCCCGACTTTTCAGTGACTTTGATAATATCAAAAATTTTGCCTGACTTTTCCGTTACCTTGAAAAATTTTCATTTTTCCCTGACTTTTCCCTGACCGTGGCAACCCTGTCACAACGGTTTGCTCTCCAGCTAGCTTGATTAGCTCAATAGATAGAACATTGTGTCCGGCCAATGGAAAGGTCAGGGTTTGATTCAGAGTCAAGCCTGAATTTTTTTCACGTTATTTTTTTTTTTCACACACTTTGGTTGTTCATTCTACTGCGATGATAATGTTCACTTTCTCAGACAACCTAGTAGGGAAAACGGACATCTGCTGCAGGCAAGCTTGAAATCTGGTTCAAAAGATACACAGGAAATTGATCCCTCAGCATGTGACTTTACTGCAGCAAAGATAGGTGAAAAAGTAAAGGCAGAAAGCTGCCCTAATCATTGCACAGGCCTTTCTCACAGTAAATCCCTTGGAATTGGCCATATGGCCAACAACCCCACCCCCCCCAATCCCCGCCAAGTAACAGCCAATAATTATGGCTTAGTGGTGTTATGTTTAACCGTCCTGGCTAAACAGGTTGCAAAATAAATTTATAAGAGTACCAACTGAAGCTGGCAAGAATCAGTTTAAAAAACTTATCTGATAACATTCAAAACTTACTTGGTTCCTTTGGCTGTTCAGGAAAGCTGGTTAATGAAGAACTGTAACTAACTGTCCCCTCAGGGAGGGAATGAATCATTTGTGAGTTGTCGCTGATACCATCATGTTTTCCGAAGACTGGAACATGAGGAGGAGCCTGATCATTATCAGTAGCTATGGAAACATTTCTGATTGGCATAAATCCATCACTTTTGTTCACTGTTGATGGGCGTGGTTTAAAAAAGCTAATGAGTACATCAAGGACTGTTCCAACAAGGCAGAGAGACAAGATTATTCCACACAAGGTTCTAAATATAAGAAAAAAAAGACAACAAAATATTCAACAAAACGTTTCATTACCAAACCCTCAAAGTGTCGACTGAGAGGGCATTTAGCATAAATTATATATAAGGCACAGTGCTAAATAAGGAAATACCATGTGGGGTAAACCACAGTGATCTGCAGGTTAATGCTTGCTAATATTAACTTTTATTTTATGCTAAAATATCATTAAGTGGATTCGACTCTGCTTGCCATAGAGTTTCAGTAACTCAGTGGCTGGAGCATCTGATCTAGGACTCACAAGGTTGTGAGTCTGATTCTCAGCTGGACCTCAAAATTTTTTTGTGCTTTGAGATGACTAAATTCTCTTTCTCCTTGAATTACGAGACGATAAAAAGACAAGTCACAAGTATTTAATATGCTTATTTGTCATTGTGAAATTTTTTTTCCCGTAATAATCTATCGAACATTTTTTAAAATTGATTATTGTGTTGCTTAAAGATTTCCATTGATGGTTGATTATAATTGATCATCGGCACACCAATACATGATACAAATGGTAAAAACAAAAACATATTGATATTTCCAGCAACAATTTGCATTACTTTGAACTCATAGCAGAACAATATTGCAAATTTATGACTTAATACTTGAGCTAGGTTAGCTTGGGGCCTAAATTGCACATAAATAATTATTCTTATCTATTATGTGACGATATTGCATTGTGCTAACTTCCAATCAGATCTTAGTAGTTGCATGTGTGCACTCGGGCTTGCTTTTGTCACAGTTTACTGTCATGGCCGCCTGTGAGTTCACTATGTTCCAATCAAACACGTTGAAGCCAGTTCTTTATAAATAATACCATCACAAGTGGGTTGGGTATGATTGTCTGGTTGATTGAGTCCTGAATAGAACTGTTGTTGTTGACAGTGACTGACATTTCAACAACCTGTGTGGTTGTCATCTACAGAGTCAAAGTGAGTTGTATCATATTATATTTTAGCTGATGGTATTAAACTCTGGTTATTTGACCTGACTGGTCAATTAAAATGCGCTGTTAATTGTTATTGGTCCTCTGTCAGTTAAGCCGTGATGTGATTGGCTGTAAAGACTCGTAATGTCATCAGTGCATTTTGATATAGCTGTCTCTTGTCACAGTTAAACAGTCCTTTATTGTTAGCCAAATACATATTGTCAGTCATCCAGTCGTTCTTTTGTAGTTAGTTTTGCTTGATTCTGTCCATAAGCCATCTGTACGGTCCTGGTAACTGTTGACTATGATTTAGTGGCCTTTGTTCTAAGTAAGTAACCCAGCTTTCTTTAATTTTGTAACGTACTACTATAAATTCTGTGCAATCTTTATTTAAAAGATTCATATAGCTATGTACTTACAGAGTAATAATAACCCCAGTTGTGTATTCTGGTTCTTTCTTGCAGTAAATAGGTTTAGCCTCTTTGCTCCCCGGTTCAGCAACTTGTGGACTGAATTCAATCGTTATGTTAACTAGTTTGAGAACTGAAAAGGAAAAGAGAGAGCAGTTAACTATGTTATATTGTTATATTTTTGAGTGCTATTTCTTAACCTTGACATTTATTTTTTTTGCGAGTAAAACATAAATAAAATCCACAGAAACATTTTAACAACTCACATTTATAATAAAAAATTTAAAGGAAGGCAAATTTGAAAAGTGGTCGGTCATAGATTTCTTCCCACAGACAAATTGTACCGCTAATTTTCAGGCAAATGCTGCAGGGAAAAGGTTCTGTTTAATCATGTGCTGGCGTTTATCAATAAGGCAATTTTCCAATGACATCATGATGATGCCGAAACCTCAGCTTTTCACACTCTTTTTAAATTGTCTCTGTTCCACTAAAGCAAATTTCTTGCAGTTATTGAGAAATGACTGGTCCTTCTACAAGAGCTGAGTATAATGCAGTTCAGCTGGAACAGACATGCACCATTTACAAATAGTTTAGTCTGGTGGGGAAATTCTGACAAAGCTCACTTAGAAAAAAGGACAGCTAGTAAAGCGATTTTCGTATGACCTTGAAAATTGGTTTCAGCAAGGGCAAGGCTGTGCTCTAGCAGAGCACAATGGCCCGTGGTGTCAACTTTTGTTCTTGAACGACTAGAAAAGCTTAGCTTTTTCATAGAAATCATATGCTGAGCACAATCAATTTCACAAGTTCAGAGCACTGTGCTCCCTTCAATATTTCTTAGCGCAAAACCTTGAAGTGTTCATTTTTTGTTTATCAGCCAAAAGATGGAAAGATCAAAACCTGGCCTCTTTGTTTTCCTGCCAAAGGAAACCCTAATATGCAGAAGGCATTGTTCGATTGGCCAGTTGTGTCGCAGTATGACATCAAAGCAAAGTATCATTTGATTTCTGGAAAGTTCTCGGGCATGAAGGTTTTTCACCCAAGTGTTCACTTTAGTAACCAAATGCCACCCACGTTTGTATTCATTTGATAAACCAATAAAATCGCTCTATTTCTGTTCGTTTGTTGTTTCTGTTTTGTTCGCGCGTTTTTATTTCACGGTCACACAAAAATCACCCTAAGTTGAACCAATGAAGATTAAAGTTGTTTTTGACCATCTAAAAAATCAGACTTCTCCTCAGGGTGCAAAGAAAGTTAGTTTTGCAGCTTGCCTTTTAGGCAAGTTGAACTTAGCCTGAACTATCCAAGCCAGCAGGATTGATTACACTTCTTCTGTAAATTATTTGAATTCCCCCAGAAAATTTCACTAGCACATCGGGCAAGTTAAGAACAGAATTCACAAGTCCAATAGCAAAATACACTAGCCCCGAGATATCAGACTCAACTTTCTTTGCAAACTGCTTAGTTAACCATTGATTATAATCAAATAAATCTACCCCACACTTTTGTACACAATGTCTACATGATCTGTACAGGGTTCGTACAGATTTTTGATCCAAATTTCAAGACTTTTTCCAGACTTTTTCCAAAACAATAATTTCTTTTTCCAGACTCAAGGTTATAAAATAGGTGATCAACAGAAACCTTAAAAAATGCAGGAACAAAGCTTTTTCCATGACTTGCAGGCAAGATTGAATAAGATTTGACCAACAAGAAAAAATTCACTTGTGAAGCACGTGTTGCAGCTTTAAAAAAACACAAGTGAAGCACTTGTTGTAGCTTTAAAAAAAACACAAGACTTTATACCATTTTTTTAAGGCTTTACTTCTATTTTCCAGACTTTTTCCAGGTCTGGAAAATGGCTGGGTAAATTTCAAGACTTTTTCAAGAAATATTCAAGACTCTGTACGAACCCTGTCTGTATCATATAATGCAAGAAAATGTATCATTGCAGCCCTAGCTACAACCAGTTGCAAAAGTACTTGAGACACTGTACCGTATTTTGACATAAATAGCCTGTCCATGATCTTGTGCTTGTGATCCCCCCTCCACCCCTTATCAAAGTTGCTAGCAATTCAAGACCATACTCAAAACTTGGAGCAACAACTTTGAATGGGAGGGAGGAGGGAGGTAAGTGTTATATCTCACAGACCTAAGACCAGGAGCGATTTGAAGCAAGAAAGGTCGGTTTTTTTGTGGGAGTATCTCAACATTTTTGCAGCTGGTTGTAGCATAAATGAAAAAATAAACTTTTCAATATAAACAATGGCTACCTTACAGGAAAGAAATTTATCCACCAAGTTAGTTAAATCTTGCTCATCACATTGTTTGGGTGCACATATTCCCCATTGTATAGGAAATTGCTGGAATAATAGAAAAGAGAAAAGTTACTCTTAATAAATAAGGAGTACCGGTACTTAAAAGTTCACCACACACATCATTCACCCCTTTTTCTAAAAGTACAACAGGGGTATTTTATTTGCAGAATGCAGAACATTGAATGTACATGTAGAATGCAGAACTCCAAATGACACTGAAGTTTAGTGATTAGGGTTAGGAAACAGAGTGAATAAAGTTTTAGGTCAACTGCAGTGACGGATCCAGACTTTCATATAAGGGAAGGGCCCGGTCATCCAGACCCTGAGATGAGAGGGGAGGCCTGGTCTCCAAAAATTTTTTTGGGGCGTTTGGCCCTTAGTTTGGTCTACAAATAAGGGGAACCCCCTGGATCCGCCACTGTACTTTTCCGGTGTAATAACTCTAAATGGAATATGATTCACTCTGTTTCCTAACCATAATCACTAAATTTCAGAGTCATTTGGCCTTTTGCATTCTGCATTCAGCATTCAGCATTTTGCAAAATACCCCTGCCACTAAAAGTTGAATAAATTATACGATCATCCTTTAGGAAGTAAAACCTTCGAAATACTTAATTATCCACTCTCCTTACGGGACTTTTCAGGGATAATGAAACAATAAATCTAAATGGAAAAACAAGGTTAAAAATCCCAACTGGTAGGAGGCAAACCAGTTGGGCTATTTACAAGCGTGGCTGTGGAATTGAGCTCAGGACTACCCAGAACAAATCCAGCTAGCAGTTAGAGCAGGACTTGAACTCGGAGCCTCTGGATTACAGATCCATTGCTCTCACTGCTTGGCCACGCTGTCTCCTTACAGATAAAGACACGGATTGACAAACTTAAAGAAGTTTAAAATGGATTGCCAGCATGCTAAGAAAGACTGGTGTCTGATAACCTGGGACCGGTGGATTTTGCTATCAGGCTACTGAATTCTGTTCTTAACTTGCCCGACAGGCAAGTGATTTTTTTCTTGGGGAATTCAAATTACAGAAGAAATGTAATCAATCCTGCTCATCAAATCTTTTTCAGGCTAGTTGAAATGACTTTCAGGCTAGTAAATGCTAGCTACAGCTTGCCCAAATGGCAAACTGTAAAACTGACTTTCTTTGCACCCTGATTGCACTGAAAACCTGTCAGCCTAACAGTTTTTCAAACTTCATTTTTGTTGTTTTTAACATTTGAAATGACTTGATACAATGCTACACAAATAATGGAAAACATATTTGTTTGATACTAAGCTGTGGTTTTCCTATTCACAAGTTACAATGCATTTCTCAAGTTCCATCACAAACATGGATAGTAATCAAATGGTGAAAGCATTCTCACCTTGGTCAGTGGTTGAATAGGTGTATCAAAGAAGGCCATGCAGTAATGTGCGTCAGGAACATACTTTGTGCACTCTTCATACGATCCTAACCAGGCAAGATTTCCAACAAGAATTCCACTTGGAGGTTTACCAGTAGCATCCAAGTCTGAAAAAAAATAATGAATCTAATATTATTCTGTTGATTATCAATTAAAATCAATCATTGATCAAAATCTTTTAAAGATGTATGAGGAAAAAAATTCAATCTATGATTGCATGAAAAAAATACAATAATATAATATTATTCTATTTCTTGTTGACAATTAACTTGTTAAACACTTGAGTGTTGTCTTTTTCATGGTCTCATAATTAAATAAGAAAGGAAATTTGATCACCTATAATCTCTGGTGACAGTTAGAAAATTTGGGATCATTATACGTCTCTGGGAAACTGCCCACCTACCCCTCCCCTAAGCCAACATTTTGCCCCAGGGGAGAGGTAAGTGTGGATGTTAGCTTAGGGGAGGGGTAGGTCGGCAGTTTCCCAGAAACATAAATTATAATGATCCGAAATTTCCCAGTGGGGAAGAACTGAATTAAGAGAATAAGGTCTGCTTTACATTTCCACCAAAAGGGCTATTAAAGGATGATAATCAATTGCCAATGGTGCTGCATTGGGAGATTATCACACTTGATTTTATCGGAGGATAGCACTAAAACACATTTTGTGCATGGCCGCCTGTATATAGAAACCTACATAAACTGAAAGTTCATATGAAGACATTTTCCTCCTTCAAAACGGCAAGAAAAAAGACAGTAAGACCCGGTTCACAAGTCGAATTTCACATGTGCCGAACTTAATGTGAGAGTTAAATGTTTGTGAAGCACGACATTTGAATCAATTAAATTTGACTGTTTAGATTAAATGCCACATTAGGCCCGAGTCTAAACACCATTTAGACACAGTCGTAGATACAGCAAATTTAGCTGTATCTACGACTGTCTAAATGGTGTTTAGACTTGGGCCTTAAGCCTGTTTTACTTTACAGTTAAGTTTAAGCCCTTCATTAGTAACTATAATGGAAATAAAGAGTAAATCAGAAATGTTCAAGTTGCACACAATTTTATCACCGTTCTTTCTATAATTCTGCACTTTTGTCCAGACAACCTAAATAATTATTGTAACTGGGCAAGTATGCCATCAAGCTTACTTGCCCAGCAGACAACTCTAATAAAAAATGGAGATGGATCTCTGTTATTTACATACAAAGCAAAATCTTACACCTGAGAAGGGCATCTGTAGCTACTTCAGGAAATTCTATTGTACAATTGATACAGTTTACGCAGAGTATGCTGGATTTCTAAAAAATTATTTCGAGTATCTCTCTTGTGCCCTTGTGTTGCCTCCATGGTGACACTTTGAAATGAGCCACGCTGGGACTAGGCCATCAATGCTGTCAAATTCAACAAAGCATGGGATCAAGTCATGGAGATACCAGGCTGCCCGACTATGGAACACTATTCCAAATAATTTAAGAAATATTGATAGTTACCGCAGTTTTAAACGTGGACCCAAGGAGCTCGACCTTGCAAGTTTACAGTCCCTTTCGCAATTTAACTTAGTTTTTCTTAGTATTTTAAGTATTATATAGTTTTTACAATCTTATTGCAGTTTCCATGTACTATATAAACACTTTTATATAGTTGTAAGTTTATTGATCGTTGTTCGCAATTTAACCTAGTTTTCTTAGTATATAAGTTTAACAATTTTATAATTTTATGCAGTTTTTTCCGTATACTATATCATTTTAAACACTTTTATATAGTTTCCAGGCTTGTTTTTAGTTTCGTGACTGACCTGTAAACTAGCTTTATAGGTCAGTGTTAGTCACGTTTTAAAATATAGTATGTATGTAAGTAAGTAATACATGACAGCACGGTGGTAATATCCTCGTTTAGTAATTGTAATACATATCGTGACCGTATGACATTGCAAAAATTGGGCCAGATCTCAGCTCAGGTTACGCACTGCGAGATAGTGTAGCGCGCTGCGAACTCGCTAGCTCGAGAAAACAGCCGACAGTCTCTCGAGTGAGTGGTTACGATTAAGTGATTCAACGCCTAGTTGGCAATGCTGCTATTAAAGTTTGACACTAAAGAAACTTATATACTTGCCGTGTAGGCCACCATGAATATAAACCGGCGGCGAGATCGCGCGAACAATCCATTCTTTAGGCAATAAGACAGAAAAAAGGCCAATTGCTCTTCAATTCAACCTTGAAATTGACTGAATGCGTTTAAGCGTTTATTTTAGTCATACTTACAATACTCCAGAAGTTTGGGGTTACTAAACAGACTGTGGAGGCTGTAGTTGCATTGCACAGAGACGTTGAGAGACAAACTTGGAAGTTGGGGAAGTGGAAATGGAACTCCAAACTTTTGTGCAATTTGACTGTAGGAATCAGAAAGCAACCCAGGAGATGCAGTTAAAGGTGTTGCAAATGGAAGGAAAACGAGAAAACTGGAGAAAAATATCACCGCAAACGAAGAACCTGCCGCCATTTTCCCGGCGTTTATCTTCAGTCACAAGATCTACATTACGTCATTAAGTAAGACAAGTAAATATATATAATGATCGTTGACAGTGCCTTTCAAAATATTTTCGACAATTTTAACAAGTTCCTTCAAACGTAAACCAATCTCTGTTTTTTTCGTTAATTTACAACTAAATTCTACAGCTGTTTTAGAATCTTTATTTCCCGGGTCCATTTAGCCTCCCCGCAGACGTCCTTTGGGGTTCGTTTGTCACGCATTCATTTCTCCCCAAAGGACGTCTGCGGGGAGGCTAGGGTCCATTTGGATCTGCATGATCGATGACGTTTCTAATTTATCTCGCTAGTGAAGCTTTTAAAAGGGCTCTTGCTTTGGTTCTTAAGTGTATGCATATGAGATAAGTTTACTTTACCCAATAACTTAACTTTCTTTATTTTCTCGGCATTTTACGTTTCCCATTTTTTCCCATACAATATCATTACAAGGGCACACAGACTATTAGTTTGGGTAGCCTGTGCACCGAGCTCACAACGTATAGAAGTCAGTTTCTATTTTTATGAATTGACCCATTTTTTAGATTGAACGACGAGCAACTTCCATGCGCTTGTGTCACGGCGTTTTCACGGGTCACTTTATTTTTAGAACGGTTTTGGCACGAGTTTTGAATATCTTTAAATTCCAAAAACCAGTCAGCAAAACCTACAGACCTAAAAATGTGATTTTTTTTTGCCTTTTAATAACGTTTAGTTTTCCTTTTTTGATATCTTATTCGTCGAATGCGCTCATAGACATGGTGGATATTCTATTTTCACGGGAAAAAGTGCCCTAAAATGTGTCAAAAAAATAAACTGGTCCGTAAAAACGCCGTGACATAGGCCTAGTATGGAAGTTGCTCGCTCCGGATTATAGTCATTATGGGCTCCTGTTTTCATCTACAGTACAAACATTCTGGTACGTTTGCTAACCGTAAATATGGAGAACTGTCTTACCCCAAAAAATCAGAAAATGGCGAGTGATTTACAAGCTTTTCGAGTGTTCTCCCAACATCCCAAGTGGGTTATCACACCGGTAACCCATAGAAACTGTGGTGTATTGCTTTTATCAGAAGCATATAACCCCGTTCGGGGTTATATGCTTCTGCTTTTATAAAATAACTTTAAGGAAAACTCCGAGTTTACCGGCACAATAAACCATAGGTTTTTAGCCAATAGACCTATTCGGCTAACTCAATGTTGTACCCAATTCAAATCTCCCGTGTATTGCATTGGCATTATAATGTGGCATTCACATTTAAATGATATGGAAATTCCTAAAACAAAACGTTTTATTCCCAAAGGGTTTGAATTGGGTACAACATTGAGTTAGCCGAATAGGTCTATCAGAACGCGCGTACTTAGTTATTTTATAAAAGAGTGTAGACCATGGAAAATTGTGGTCGATTTGTTATATTCTCTCTTGATCTTTCCAAAATAGCGAATGCAAGATTTCTCAGTAGTGAGCCATTTCTCGAAAGCCCCGTTAACTTTTCGAGGCCTGAATCAATATTCAAATAGAAAACTAAGGAATACAAGCGTAGGTCCTACCTAGTCCATGTCTTGGCCCTGAGAGCCCCAGTCTGGCCTAAAATGAGGGGAACCCAGGCCTCTTCCCTAGATCTGCCCCTATTCTTAGCCCAGATACAGTTCCCTTTTTTACCCTAGATACCCTTTCTAAATACTTTAGGTACATTATTTATGGAGAAGGCGATGATTAAACTACGAAAAGAGAGATAACATATCACGTTGTAGAACTTCATAAACCTCAATGAACACTGAGTATGATCTTTATACGTCCTTAATTGATTGTGTTTTAATAAAATCAAACGTGTTCCATACGTGCAACTTTAAGAAACGCCTAGCTATCTGAACTAAAATTAATTTCTTGACACTACATGTAATTTTATCACTTTGAGGAAATATATAGGCAGGTTAAAATGATCTCATAAACAGGTTCCATAGCTTTCTATAAAAAACCAAGAGACCTTAATCCTCTATTGTAAAAACAAATCATATAATTTCTTAAAATATAAAAACCATAGCAAGGTTTCAACTGGAGGAGATTTGTCCGGATCCTTTTTTCCGTTTACGCGCTGATACGTGAATCTTAAATCAGGACTGGATTTTAAATCCGGAATCTAAGGAGAATACTGCATACATGCTAACTCTCCCGGATACGACACCAATCTCCCGGTCTCCCATACGGGTCACCATATCTCCCGGATAAAATCATCTCTAATTTTGAGCTTTTCGGTGGCTTAGTTTGAGATTTAGCACATTTTTAGCTCAAAACTTGAATTTTTCTTATTCGTAGTACGGTTTCTGGGGCAGTTTTGCACCTATTTAGTCACTGACAAAGATTATTTCTGGCATCAAAACGATGATTGCGAAATCACGGATCGCGAATTTTGATAGTATGTATTTCATGTAAGACTTTAAATAATGTCCTTAATCATTCCCACGTTTGTCGGGGGTGGGGAGGAGGGGCGGGGCTTCATTGAATTTCCGGGGAGGGGGGAGGGTAGTGAAAAAGAGAGAGTCTCCAGGAGGTTGGCATCTCTGATACTTTGTTACTTCTATTCTAAACAAATTTAATCACCAGCTCCCAAAGAGCGATGCACCAGTACCACAGAGGCCAAGGTTCAAATCCCGGCAAGCTTGAAGTTTTTCAAGCATTCTTTTCGCAACTGTATACGTTGCGTATTTGACTGTGATGATCTTGTCTGCGTTCATTTCTTCATCCTGCAGTTCAAATATATGAAGTTCACATATTCATCTTTTCAGAAGACTTTGTATCCAATGAATATTCCCCGACTAACTGATGCGTGTAAGCGCCTGTTAGTCCGAATACCCTAAATGTAATAAACCCGGAAACATTTATGAATCTGGAAAAGTCTCTCCTAATGTAAACCTAGCCCGATAAAAATCCATCTGTTTAGGTGAGAAAGCAATGACCACAATAAAGCTAACTAGTGGTTGTCAATGGAAACTGTAATGCCCACGGGGAGGAGAAGTCGTTACGTCACAGTGCAACAGTAGCAACATTTTTGGTTGAAACGTCGATTAAAGAGTCAATGGACCTTTTTACCGATACGGCGGCCATATTGAATTAATTCGATTTAAGGAGTATTATGGGATGCCCAAGGGGTATGAGCACATTTCGTTTGTATTTTCGAGCGCTTTTCGGGACATTTTTTCTTAAAGTTTTCTTAGAATAAGATTGTAATGGGAAAAAAGATCCTTATGCCGTGTTTGGATCTAATAATAATCGCCTTTTTCCGGAGAAATATATAGTGAAAGACCATACTTCTAATACTAAACTAGAAAAAGGTGATCATCATTACATCCAAACATGGCATAAGGATCTTTTTTCCCATTACTATCTTATTCTAAGAAAGAGAAAAAGAAAAAAGAAAATGTTTGTGCTGTGTTCACCAACTCCATAGAACGAGCGCGTGAAATTAGGAAGTTCCATGTCGCAGTCGTGTGTAACGACGGCAAAAAAATGTACAAAAAAGCGTGATGCACGTACAAAGTTGTTGTTTTGCTAATATAAACTTGTCGCTCTTTTGCCGTTCTCCATGGCAACGTGACGTCACACTTCTCCTCTCTATTACCTCTTTGGTTTCTTTATTTTTGGCTGCACAAAAAAGAGTCATCGGGAGATAAATGGAATGAGATGAGAAAAATGATGAGAAAATGGACATTTCTAAAGCTCTACTTCTCGAGTGGCTTCTCAAGATATCCCCCAAAGACTGCCAGGCGCTTCGCTTTCCCGTTTTTCGCAAAGGTGGGCGCGAAACGCGAGAGAATGGTGACGAAGCGCAAGGGACCATGGGAAGGAGAAAGACTTGAAGTCTCGCCGGTTTTCTCCCTCTCACCTTCCTTTGCGCGCAAATTTTCAACGAGAGAGAGTCGTTTGGGTCGACAGACAGTCCCAGAGGGAGAGAGTACTCGCACGCTAGCTGAAGCTTTCATCTATAAGCACATCTCTGTGGCAACCCTTAAAAACACCTGCTAGTTATACAACCTAGATTTCATGTTATTCCAGGGAATGAGTCAAAAGTGGCTTTCAACTGAGAGAGCTTCAGATTTGAGGACGAGAAGGAGTACGAGTAGGAGATTAAACTTAAAGTTTTCCATCCCTAAACAGCCGGGACCAGAAGCAAAAAAGAGACTAAAGAGGCATCAGAGCTCAGCGTTGGGTTTTAAAAATCAGTTTCTCCAGTTGCATCATGGGAAACTCGACACACACTGATACAATAAAGGCTGCAGCATATGAAAGGACCACCGAACCAGTAAAGAAGAACGACTGTGGAAAAAAAAAGGAGAAAACACAAATAATTCCTCAGTAAATAGAACATAAATAAAGCCTCCAAAATCACTGTTGTATACAGCCTCATTTCTGGGGTTCCCTTCCCGACACTTGAGTTAACGAAAGATAAAGATTATTATCATTCGATGCAAATTTTTTCTTCTTTTCATTGGCCGAAAGTCCACCAAGTGACCTGCAAATAACTGTCTACAAATAATGGTCTGCTCATGCGCAATGTCGTCCAACTGTGTTTGGCTGCAAATCATACTCTGGTCATGCGTAAACGAAACCACGCTTTTCTCCTTCTTGCGATCGCTCGTGCGTTAAAAAATTAATGGCAGATTGCTTCGCTTCCCGAAGATATTCATTAAAAAAAAACTTGGTGATCGAATGATAAAACAATTATTGAACTCGGTTATCGAAATATATCGTGATTTGTCAGTGTCTCGATGATCGATTATTTGCCTCAGCCTCCGTCTTCGGTAAATAATTGATCTGCTCGTAACTGACTAATCACGATATTTTGCTCAACCTCGTCCAATAATTGTTAATTATTGTTGTTGTTGTATTTTCACAGTTCAAGTTTATGGTAGCATAAACTGTTGTTAATAAACCTGAGAATGATGCCCTATGAAGGCACACTTAGGGCATACTTGCAACAATCATATCTTGGTTCTTATGTCACACAACGTGAACATTTGTATAAGCTTTTGTACTCAGTAATGGTAGATACTAGTTCAAAGTACAAGAAAGAACAATGAACACTAAGTAGTTGTTTGATTACAATGTATCCTTCTTCTTTGGCAAAGTCCACTGTAATGTAGCATGATATATTCCTAGACTCCACAAAGGTTCCATTCATATTATCACATGCTTATCATGCATGTGTGCTCCTCTTTTTGCCGTACACTGTCCTTTCCCAGTCAGTTCGTTTAGAGCTTCGGTTCATTCACAACAGCGTGTTTTCGCCTGGTCTACTTCCTCACAAATCGCTTCGCTTAAATCGACTTACATAACTTAGTGTATCATGCCAAGGCAAAGGAGGAACATCAACCGTCGAAATGCCGTATTGGACGGCGCCAACGTACCAGCAGAACCAACAGACTACAGCGCCATGTCCACCGAAGCTCTTCGCCTCATGCTGGGAGAACGTCACCTCCAGCAAACCGGGAATCGCCGCGAACTTATCTCGCGTCTACAACATAACGAGCAGCAAAGACCGCCCGCATCACAATCAGCAGGCGCCCAGTCCAACTCCAGTATCGCCACCGGCGTTCCACACGCGGAATTGGCTGCCTTAATCGCCTCCATAGTGGACGAGCGGATGAACCGCCAACTAATCCAAGATGGCGGTGCCAGCAGTGCCCAACTCACTCGGCCCAGTCCTCCGAACAACCTTCAGGACAGCCTCAGGTCCAGTCCTCCTCCACCGCCACAAGATGGCGGCCAAAACACGACACAACAACAACCTTCCCTTCAAAATCCTCCGACAGGTAATCTCCTCCCAAGCACCGCCGTTTCTTCTGGTCTCGCCGCTTCTTCTGGTCTTGGTTCCCTCTCTTCTCCAGTCGACTTTTCCGATCCAGCCCAAGTAGCGTCGCTTCACCCTAACTTCCGACAGCCTTCCCTCGCCAGCCATCTCACTAAAGCCACCTCGACGGCCATCACCAACGGTGAGTACGTGGACTTTGCTACCCTTTTACCAATGACCTCCCTTCTCACTGACTCCATCCATTCCCATCTTAACCTTAAGGTAGGCGATCAGGGTCTAACTATTCCCCTTCCCTCCTCCTCTAAACGCCCCAAAATCACCTCCATCGATCGATGGCTCGATGCCTTTGCCATATATTTCGCCGTTATAGTGTCGGTATATCCCTCTCGTGCCGCGGATTTAATAGCCTATCAACAGTTGATTCGCGATGCGGCACGAAAGTTCCCTGGGATGGCTTGGTATGTATATGATGTGGAATTTCGAAGGCGTGCCTCCCATAACCTTTCTGCCAAGTGGGGGGAACGGGACGTCCAGCTCTACCTCGATACCTTCACAGGCCTCCCCAAATCGGGATGCCGATCTTGCGGCAGCACCGATCATCTTTCTGATACCTGCCCTTTATCTCCCCGTAGGTCCCGGGATGCCCTTACCCAATCCGACCTGTGCTACAACTTTAACAAAGGCCGACCCTGTGCTCGCACCCCATGCCCTTACCAACACAGGTGTAACCAGCCGGGATGCTCAGCAGCTCACTCTGGGGAAGATCACACCAAACTCACCCGCCACAGAGAGGACAGACCTAAATCGTCTTCAAGCTCTGGCAATTCCTCCCGAGGACACTCCTAATTACCTCTCCCAACTGACCCCTCCCACCCCCATTGACATCAACAAATTTGCATCCTACCTTCAGGGCCATCCAGATCACACAACAGTTAATCATCTTCTCACAGGGTTTTCTCAGGGCTTTAAGATCGGCTATTCAGGTCCAAGGGCCCCCAAGGAATATTCTAACCTTCCCTGTGCAAATATCAACCCATCTATTATTGACAAAAACATGCTTAAAGAGGTTACCGTGGGCCACACAGCAGGGCCTTTTCACATCCCTCCCTTCTCCAAACTGCAGGTATACCCCATTGGGGTCGTTCCCAAGAAACACTCTTCGGAATGGCGTACCATTTTCCATCTCTCCTACCCCAAACACCGCCCCACCAGTGTCAATGCCCACATTCCTCCCGAATCCTATTCTTTGCAATACATAAAGGTGGACCACGCAATTGCCATTCTTCAGGATCTCGGTCCAGGCTGCTTCATGTCCAAACTAGACATAAAATCAGCATTTCGCAATGTTCCCGTCCACCCCTCTGATTGGGAACTTCTGGGTATGAAATGGGAAGGGCTCTATTTCTTCGATATGGTCCTCCCCTTCGGTCTCAGGTCGGCCCCCTTCCTTTTTGATGAATTCTCTTCTGCAGTGGAATGGATCATTCAAACTAAACTTAATATCCCAAAGGTTATCCATATACTAGATGATTTCTTTTTTGCTACCTCCCCTCCCAGATCAAAATGCATGACTGCTCTATGCCAAATTTTGCACCTTTTTACAGATCTAAATATCCCCATAGCTCCTGGGAAAACCTTCCCTGCATGCACATGCCTTGAATTTATGGGTATCCAACTAGATTCCAAGAAAATGGAAGCCCGTCTCCCGGTGGATAAACTCACCCGCATTCAGGAAGCTCTTGGTCAGTGGACTACTAGGAAATCTGCTACCCTACAGGAGCTACAGTCTCTGATTGGCACCCTTCAATTTGCTTGTAAGGTTATTGCCCCTGGCCGCCCCTTCTTGCAACGCATTATCCACCTTACAAAGGGTATCAAGTTCCCCCATTGGCATATTCGCCTTAATTCCGGTTTCCGTAAGGACATTTCTATGTGGCTGCATTTTCTCCAACATTGGAATGGGGTGTCTCTCTTTTTAGATACCCAGGCCACCTCTCCGCCGGAGCTTCAGCTATACACTGATGCTTCTGGTTCCCTTGGATATGGGGGTTTCTTAGCAGGGGAATGGTTCCAGGGCCACTGGCTGCCCCACCACACCCTCAGCCAAAAAAGGGGTATTAGTATTGAATGGCAGGAGCTATTTCCCATATACTTGGCCTGTATTTTATGGGGGCCCCGCTGGTCCGGCAAAAGAATCCGCATGTGGTGTGACAACAAGTCAGTGGTGGCTAGCATAAACTCTAAACACTCCAAGTCCCCCCGGGTAATGGACCTTATTCGAGCAATCACACTTCAAACGCTCCAATATAACTTTGCATTCACAGCTACTCACATCCCGGGCTTAGACAATTCTATCGCTGATTCCCTTTCCCGTTTTCAGATGGACCGCTTCCGTACCCTGGCTCCCTCAGCCTCTCCCACAGCCTCTACCATCCCTCCATCAGCGATGAACATCTGAGAGGTTCCGTACAGCGATACCTTCATGCTTCCCTTGCCCCTTCCACTCGACGCACCTATCAAGTTGGCGTTAAGCACTTCCTCACCTTTACACTCATGCATGGTTTAGTAGGCCCCTCAAACCCCCTCCTACCAGCCTCAGAGATAACCCTGATGTATTTTGCATCTCATTTAGCCAACACAGTCTCCTATGAAACAGTCAAGCTGTACTTGGTGGCAGTGCAGGACCTTCATCGGGAGCTTAACTTTCCTCTTAAGCTCAATGACATGCATAGGTTACAAAAGGTCCTGACAGGCATTAAGCGCCTCACTCCTACCAAGCGGCTTGACCGTTTTCCCATTACCCTCACAGTCCTCCATTCCATTCACTCCTACCTTAAGCCCGAACTTTCCTATAACCTGGACCATGTTATGCTTTGGGCGGCCTTCACCCTTGCCTTTTTGGGTTTTTACGATCCAGTGAATTCACTTGCAATGGCCCCTTCGACCCCTCTGTCCACCTCACCTCCAAGGACATCACATTGGTACCCAACTCCCACTCACCCAACCACATGCTAGTCCACATCAAACAATCTAAAACTGACCCCTTCAGACAGGGCCACACAATCACCATTGCAAAGTCCTCGTCACCTATCTGTTCGGTGATGGCCATGAAAGACTATCTCCTTCAAGTCCAGCCACCATCAAGCCACCCTCTGTTCGCTTTCGTCCAACCCAGACAATGGCTTACACGGAACAATCTCACAACAGAGCTTAGGTCAATTCTTCACCAATGTGGCCTCCCTGCCAACAATTTCTACTCCCACAGTTTCCGTATTGGAGCCGCCACCACAGCAGCCAAAGCTGGCCTTCCACCCTGGCTTATTAAAGTTCTAGGCCGCTGGAGCTCAGACTGTTATGAACGCTATATAAGGACCCCTAAATGTACCATTTTAGAAGTACCTAGACTCTTAGCTAATACTAGTCCATAACTAACTTCAGGACAGCCAGTGTTGTCTTTAACTTTCGTCAGATCACTTGCAAAGTCTCATAGGTGCGGATGGTACGGCTCCCTCTTCCTGCAGGAGCTTGACTTTATTCGCCTTCTACTGTGGGGGGATTGTGTCCCATGTCTCCCCATGCTCCACTATCCGTGGCAGGGAAGTGCAACCCCTGGCTGCACTTTACCCCACAGTAAGGCTTAGCCCTTGGAGACAGGTCCGGAAAAATATCCACTCCAGGGTGTGGACCCCCGGTCCCACCTGATCTGTACTCCACCCAGGAGGGCCACCCCTCCTGGTTACCCTCAGTTCCTGTACTGGGGGATATGGGCCTCACCCCCGGAGACTGATCAGGACTCCTGTCCAGGGTGGCTACCCCCGGTACCACTCGATCTTGTCTCCCCCCAGGAGGGCTTCTCTCCTGGTCCCCTTATCCCTAGATTTAAGTGCTTCCCTGCCACCAGAATTTTGCCCATTACCCTTTGTGTGTTTTCTATGTGGTACTGACATAAGCATTTATGCGGGAAAAACACTGCCAATTGGAAGAGTTTATTAAGTTCAAGTTTATGGTAGCATAAACTGTTGTTAATAAACCTGAGAATGATGCCCTATGAAGGCACACTTAGGGCATACTTGCAACAATCATATCTTGGTTCTTATGTCACACAACGTGAACATTTGTATAAGCTTTTGTACTCAGTAATGGTAGATACTAGTTCAAAGTACAAGAAAGAACAATGAACACTAAGTAGTTGTTTGATTACAATGTATCCTTCTTCTTTGGCAAAGTCCACTGTAATGTAGCATGATATATTCCTAGACTCCACAAAGGTTCCATTCATATTATCACATGCTTATCATGCATGTGTGCTCCTCTTTTTGCCGTACACTGTCCTTTCCCAGTCAGTTCGTTTAGAGCTTCGGTTCATTCACAACAGCGTGTTTTCCCTCCCACCCACCCCTTTGTTCTGACTGGAACCTTTGTTCAGTTCTTCGATTACTTCTTATGTGCCCTAGATATTTCAAATCAAATCAAAATCTTTATCTCACTTCGCATTCCAAAAGATAGCATCAACTAATGCTCATATCTCCGATGGTATAGCAAAAACAAATAGAATATAAATGACAATGGTAATTAGAATAAAGTAATACTATATATTATGTACAAGTTTACGATAATGCAGAAACAAGACAATTATTTTATACAGTGTGTCTACAGTACCTAGCGATAATTAAAACTAATTACAAAGCAGCAGCATTTATTATCAATTATTAATGCTCTTAATTTTTTGATTTGAAAACATGTAATGATGCAGCAGTTCTAAGTACCTCTAGGAGCATATTCCAATATGGGCTGGCAGAGTAGCAGAGTAGCAGTATTTAGCACGACCAGAACATATTTTAAGCAGATCATTACCTTATTCCCCTATATATATATGTATCCTTAAGATTAATCATTTATATTAGGGTGTTATACTCGACTAGGTCTCATTCCTTCATTAGGTTCCTGGGATATGAAACTGCTGTCTGGCTTCCAAATAAAAGGAGTGGCAGGGAAGTGCAACCCCTGGCTGCACTTTACCCCACAGTAAGGCTTAGCCCTTGGAGACAGGTCCGGAAAAATATCCACTCCAGGGTGTGGACCCCCGGTCCCACCTGATCTGTACTCCACCCAGGAGGGCCACCCCTCCTGGTTACCCTCAGTTCCTGTACTGGGGGATATGGGCCTCACCCCCGGAGACTGATCAGGACTCCTGTCCAGGGTGGCTACCCCCGGTACCACTCGATCTTGTCTCCCCCCAGGAGGGCTTCTCTCCTGGTCCCCTTATCCCTAGATTTAAGTGCTTCCCTGCCACCAGAATTTTGCCCATTACCCTTTGTGTGTTTTCTATGTGGTACTGACATAAGCATTTATGCGGGAAAAACACTGCCAATTGGAAGAGTTTATTAATGGTACTATATTTTTAGTATGTGGTTCTAACTTTGAGTCTTTGGGTGTGACCGTTTAAATGAAACCTCTTTTGTAGTTCTTTCACAATGAGCTGTATGTTTTTCAGAATTTTACTAAAGAACTTTGGGAGTTTTTGTCGAATAGGGATCCAAGTCAAGGTTTAATGTTTAGTTCGAGTGGAAGGTTTTACTCAAGACATCAGAATTGTTACTTACAATAAGGACATCAGAGTAATCGTGATTAGTCTCCAGGGAACCGAGATATGTGACCAGGACGATAGGATGAACCAGGTAGGCACAGTAAGTCAGTCGGCTTAATGGGATCCAGAAATGAGCTGACAGAATTTTGTCCACCAAACCTAAAAAATAGAAAACCACCGTCAGAATTACATGAAATGAGCTCAAACATGCTTTAAAGTCAGCTGATATGTTACAATTTACTCCTCAAAGTCCACCAAATAATTCCAACTTCTGTTTTACACTCTTCTAGTGCAGTCAAATAGGTAGCGCCTACATTGGATTAGGGTTAAACGCGAGTTACTGCAGTAAATAAGGTAAGGTAAGGTACTTATATGAGATGCCGATATTGCCCTGAAAAGGTGCCTCAGAAGATTCTACGTCCACTAGCGAACGAAACTCTAGACAACCTTTAGGTGTTTCTGTAACACTTACAATGTTAAGGAAATTTTCGACTGCAACCAACTCAAGTCTGACTAACAAATCGACACCTACCTCCGAGCCCGCGATGACATGCAAAAATCACCCAAGCTAGTGCCAAGCCCCATGCGCAACGTGAGAAGGTCCCGTATATGATATTTTCGGCGCGATTGAAGGGCTTTGGATTGTCCTTTCTCACAGCACTGTATTCACCGTAGAGCGTGGATAAAGCCAGAACGATTGCAACACACCACCCAGCAACATTGAACATATATGTACGCACCTTGGGAAAGGAAGAAAGTCAGCTTACCAGTTTTAGGAACCTGGTTGTGTTTACATTGTTTTATTACTTACACTAAAAAATAAATTTCAAATTAAAAAAATACTATTAATAATATGAGTAATCATAATCAAGTAGTTTTAACGTGTCATAACATTTCTTGCTTCTGAAAACCAGAAGTATGGGATTAAACGTTTCTGGGAAATTGCCCACCTACCCCTCCTCTAAGTCAACAATAACACATACGTCTCATGTAGGGAAAAATGTTGGATTATAGGGGGGCTTAGGTGGGCAGTTTCCCAGAAACGTTTAACGATTCGTATGAGCCAGCAAACCATAGTACTTTAATCTGAGACACTGTATTGGTTTCTTATCGTGGCATTCTCTTTATTTTTTTATGTAAGAACAAGGCTGAATTGGTTCTTATAAATATGATACTGCTTTATTAGCCAACTTTCAGCCTGATATTCTGAATCCGCTCGTTCTTATAAGATGGTGTGTGCTGTACTGTAAGTACACCACATCAGCACATTTGCCTTGCTTATGTAATCTATAGTTAATAAATTGGAATAGTTACAAAGCCCGTGAGACTTCTTTGTTAAATGTTTTTGTTAGCTTTGATGTCTGAGAAACGAGCGAAGAAATTCCACACTGATGACGCGTCACCCCCAGATTTGGGTATTGCTTATGATTGGACGAAGCAAATTCCAACTAATCAGAAGCACTATCCAATCTGGGTAATGACAAGTCATCAGCATTGAATTTCTGTGCTCGTTTCTCAGACGTCATTACGCGGGGAAACCAGAGGTGGCGTCGGGAAATGTCGGCTGTTTTCATAGCGGTGTAATCTGACCTGCGTTAACAAATAAGTCATGTATGTACGTATGTTTAAACTTGTTACCTTGGGCATCTTCCAGTCTTTAAAGTGTAAAATTATGTGTCCTAACAGCATACCAACAAGGTAGGGTGCAATGCGACAGTAAGGTTTCACATACGTCAGAGACTGTGAATCTATACCTTTGGCCCTACGAAAACAAAATTATTCGCATATGACCTGGTATTCGCAAAGTTTTTTTTACACATTGGCTGGGGCTGGATATTGGATTTTTGTTATCCCAGAGATGGTCAGGGTAGCAAGGTGGACTGTTCACAGACTGTTCAAGCGCTTAGTGAAACAAGTGACCACCTTGGTTTCAAAAGTACCATTGGGGCGGGTGTCGGAAATTATAGCGGTAGAAGGAGGGAAACCGGACCCCTTCAAGAGGGGAAAAATAGGGGAATCTGAACAGACGGTCTAGCAAGGAAGCCATATCAGTAAGTACTTTCTATCTGGGAAAAGGCCACGTAGATAGGAAGTGAGAATGCACCTAAGAGAAACCTTTGTCGCACTGCGTTCACAGTTCCAACGAATGTTAAGAACATGTTCAAAAGACTTGAACCCCTGTCAGATTCGGGGAGGGATAGGCAAATTCCATACGTCACCTTCATGCTTTCCTTTATTTTCTTTAAGGGACAGGTTCACGGTTCAGCGCATGCTCATTTATCAAAATGCTGTTTTTCTGCTGGGACATGCTGGATTGTCTATGCAAGCAATATGATCATGTCATAATGTTGTCAAAGAACCAATCTGCACACTGGCAGTCACTTGCACTTGATCAACTTAAATATTTGCAAATTGCTTTAAATTAATCAACTATGGAATAAAACCTTCGGGTCAACAATAATTCAACGTTGGTAGTGTTGACATAATCCACTAATTTTTTCTGCGATTTTAGCACTCCTCCATCCTACTTCAGGTTACTCTGAAATACACTTCTTCTTTGAAATACACTCTGAGATCGCTGAGATACATGTGAGTGGGATTATTAACCGATGATAGAATTAATAATAAATTAGAAAGAAGTAATTTCATTAATGAGCATGCGCTTAACCGTGAACCTGTCCCTTTAAACCTTTCACTTATCTCGTAAGAGTAAAGATGCATTACAATATCATTTCAGATGGACCATTTATTGACCTAATTTTTTAGAATAGTTTATGTATGGATGCCTGTGTGATGTCTTAAAAATGCAATATGGCACCCCAAATGTAAACCTGCGAGCAATCTCTCCTGGGGGTACGGGAGTGCTCTCCTCGAGGGAGCTTGCTTGCAGGCTACCCCAAATGTTAACACCCATAAATAGCATTCTCCGCCTTCCAAATATTTGCTGCTTAAGGAAACTAGTAGACAAGACGCAAAAAAAAGGAAATACGCAGCTACCAGTCACAATCACATTCAGTTAAATGCAACAGGACAAAATATTCGGAGCCTAACTGGAGAGCCTAAGCAAATCAACATTTTGGGGGTGACAAGTATGATTAAACACTCATGTCAATTCTTACGCCTCAGCTTGTGCTTTCGCTCCTAACATCGCGGCTGCAAGGTCATAGTGAGCGTATATAATGGCTGTTGTAATAAAACTGGCACCCATAAGCACACCAACAATTATCAGCATTCCTACCACACGAAACCTAACAAAACAAAAGCATTACATTAGAATCAATTTTACCTAACCATAAGATTCAAGTTTTCCTTGCTCAGTGCTTACAAAACTAGTTTAAATGTATACCCCCACTTGTTTAAAATCACAAATTACAAATTAGAGAATTCCTTTCCTCCTTACCAATTTGAAAATTACAAACTATTATGCATGACATCTAATAAGAATCAAAGTTAACTATGGGCAACTCGTGGATGTATTGTTCAGAAAAATTCCAGGTGCCAGTACATTGAAAATTCTTTGCGCATACACGAGTAAAAGGTATGTGGCCTTCCAAATGATGAGCTGTGCTATAGTCTTCACACATTTCTTGAACTGGTTTAGGTAGATTAACTTCTCTGCTATTACCATCCGTTCGTGCTTGTTTTAGATGCTGTTTGAGTAGTATAACGTACTAGTAGTAATAAACATTTTTATTTTCCCTGTTAGAAACGAGGAAAAAGTACAGCGTGAGTCTTAGCTCCTAGTTGGGAAAAAAGGGAAAACATCTACGAGCAAAGCGAGTCACGGGAGGAGCTGCAGACAAAGCTGGGGAGGGGGAAAGGGCGGGGCAGCCTCTCCCACAGTCCCCAACCTCCCCACTTCCATTTCTTCTTTCGCCATCTCCTCACGATTTTTAGCCTCCTTCCCCCAAGCTTCCCCCAAATGGAGAGCCTATTCGAAGGCTAAAAAAATGCAAACAGGAAATTGTCGCTTGTATAAAGAATCAATGTAATATATCGTAATACGCGGTAGATTTCTTAATTCAAGTATTAAACTGGGTACCAAAATTTTTTTAAAAATGTAAATCTTCCTTTGTTACAGTTGAACCTCTATTAAGCAGCCACCCTCGGGATAACTAACCCTTGGGTTCATACTTTGCATGAGCATTACTACAGTACATAGACTAAGGTGGCAATGCCTGTAACTGAAATGTTATTAAAGGTTGAAACTAGAATAAAGCGACCCGTCTATAGCAACCGGGAAACTGGCTTTAGGCATCCGATTAGCGTTCATAGCGACATGTTGCTTTTTGTACTTCGAACGCGGCCCTTCAGCAACCCATCATTACAAAGCAGAATTTTCCAGATTCCTTCTCTTACCATATATCCCACCCAAAATTTAGGACAGGAACGTACGTAAACAGGTGTAGACAAGGAAGTGTGTGACCAATGTTTCGATAGGATCAGGAACTTAATTGTAACTTAATCTTGTTCTTACAAGAAGAGAAAGTGTTGATGTAGAGCATCTGAAAGTAGTATTCAAATGCGATGTATGATTGAAAACCTGTGAAGCTTATCACCCTAATTTTATGAAATAACACAACGTGATGCGCACAGAAGACTTGTTTTTGAAACTACTGAAAGTACAGCGGCTAACGTTGTAAATGAAAGTAAACATGAAGTACGAAGTCCTTCATGGAAGACAAGAGGATTCATTTGGTGATGATTCACGCCAACAGTGTCGTGGAGAAAGTTGTTCTTTGTGTGGAAGGGGGGAAAGCGTTTAACAGTAGCAACTAGTAGTTCCAGCTCTTCCCGCTGGTCGAGACCTAGTGGTAGGAAGGGTGTCCCATATGGACAAGCCATGTTCGTCTTCTGCTGCCACATCGCCGTTGGTAATACACTGCGATGCTATATAATCGCGCATAGTCAGCGGCGGCGTACATTTCTTTAGGAAGTGATTGAAGTGTAGAGTCGTTCACAAAGTTCATTAGTGCGGCGAGGTCGTGCTCGTCAGGTTCTTCGGGAACAGACGAGTCTTTGTGGTTGAACCTCTGCAGAACTGCTCTAACTGGCCGCACCTTATTTACGAGTAGGTCGACGACATTCTTGGTAAACACTTCGTCTTTGTAGTGCGATACTGTGGCAATATTTGCATATAGTGTGTCGGCCAGCTCGCTCAATGTATAATTGGGCTGCGTGAGCCATTCACAATTCCATGAGAAAAGTTTATTTACGATCTCTCTATTTGTCAACACGCCGTTTGTACTGTTTTGCCATTAATGGTTTGAAGTGGCGGCTGTTGGAACTCGTCTCCAGCAATGATGACTACTGGACGATGTACTTGCTTCTCCAGACTCTCATGGATAAGGGCGAAGGTGTCTTCTGCTACCATCGATGCTTCATCAATGGTGACGGCGTCATATTTACCCAGTTGGTAGTTGACTATGCTCTTGCTGTTCGGTAACGGGAATGTTAAACAAGGCAAAAACGGTATCTGCTTGTAAATCCGGAGAGGATTCTTTGCGATACGCTGTGGCAAGCAAAGCTAGGGGTGCACAAAGGGTGACTTGAAATTCTTCCTGTATCAGGGTGTGAAGCAAACGTTTAGGTACCTGCGTCTTGCCAGTACCAGGACAACCCAATTATAATTAATATCGGTGCCAATCTTGCCCTTCATCATGGCTAGTAGAAGGACCTACTAATCGTTCCAGGAGACTTGCTCTTCCGAAGATGTCAGCTTGTCGCTGTTTAATCAAAGCCAAGAAACGGGTTTGGAGTGCGGTCTGTTGGGGCGATAAGGGACAGTTTTGGGGGAAGGTGTCTGTCTGCGAACTTGCGAAAGAATCTTCGATCACACCTAGCTAACAGATGGCGTATAAGTCTTTCAGAGACTTAATGAAGTAGACGATGATGTCCAGGAAACAGCGCTTGTGGGCTTCTTTTGCGAAGTAGTCGAGGATCCCGTCTGTTGTACTCAAGACGTCTGGCATCTTCTCAAGCGCAGGTACGAAGTACTTAAATGGCTCTGGCAGTGCACTTTCCCGACGGTCTCTAGTCTGATCGTTTTGTTTATGAGGATAGTCATCTTCGTACTTCTTAGGGACAGCCTTCTCATGGTCGTACTCTCACAGCCACTCTTAGAAGCTTAAGTTATCTGCTGCAGCAGGCCGCGCCAAGTACTTGTTGTATATCGCATACTCCGTTTAATCGGGTCTCGGAGCAGTGGATGGCTTATTCCTCCAGTTTGTCTACGCGATCTTCATAGATGTTAGTTGGAGCAACATCTCATGTTCAAGGGGTGTTATAGTCTTCAGAAAGCTGGCAGCGGCCTGGTAGGTTCCCAGATCTCTTGAGTATAACTCCTGGCTTTTCACAGCGTCATATTATTTGGCAACGTACTAGGAGACGTACTTTAAGAGCATCCTTTTGCCGTCGGAGGACTGCACGTCCATACAGCGGTATAAGGCGCCTACTAAATTTGGGACGTAGGCCCGGATGTTGTTATTCTTGTCGGCCACAGTATAATGGAACGCGATATGCGACTGGTCATCGTCTGTGGTAACTTCTGTAGGGGCTTATCTTAATGGTAAGACACTACTGCGGGAGGATTGCATATCAAAGATCCCAAACGCCTCGTCAGCTCTTCCCCAAGGGATTGAAGCGAAGAATTGATCTTGACTTAGTGCGGTCAGATCCTCAAACAAACCAGAATGTGAGCGGTGTCCCCCCTTTTGAAATTCGTAGCGGTAAAAGTAGTTTCTGACGTTGTTTACGGAGCGATCTGAGTTGCTGGCAAAGACGTGGTTTCTCTAGACTACGAGTAGTCCTCCATTTTTCCTCAGGGATAGTAGAGCGAGCAAAACACGAGCACGCGTGAAAATCACCCCACGCGAGAAAAGGCGACACGCCGCGTGTCTCTTTTTCTCTCTCCCCGCCGCGTGTCTCCTTTTCTCGCGTGGGGTGATTTTCACGCGTGCTCGCGTTTTGCTAGCTCTACTATCCCTGAGGAAAAGTGGGGGACTACTCGTAGTCTATCGTTTCTCCAACGATTGGTATTTTCCCGCATAAAAATCCGCGGATGATCTGTTCGAGGACATGTGCCATGTGCAGTGTCTCGGGTATGGCAACCTCTGTGGGTCCGCGACCCGTTTGGTTTCGCAGCTCAGATAACCACTGAGGCCACGGGAAGGTCCACTTAAAGACGTGGCGGTCAAAAACATAAATGGGAATCCGAACTGTCTCACTGCGTCTATTAAGAACCGGTGTTGGTTTTGCCAGTATTAGTGGCTGAACGTTTTAGCTTCTACACTTGAGGCGGGAGAGCATTTGGCAGCTTTGGCAGTATTGATTGCTCCCGTGATGGTTTTAAACATCTAGCGGTCGAAAGGGTAGTAGAGAATCTCGTAATGCAAGTATTGCAAGCTTTAGTCCAGTACTGACGAGGTGTTAGTCATGAAAGACATCTTGCCGCTACGTCTGACAGAGGAGAAAATAATAGAAAACTCTAGTCGGGACGGCCAAAACTACATTATTGAGGATGAACTCACAATTCTATTCTACAATTATTTTAAGACTTCCGCTTAATAAAGGGTGGCCAGTTAATAGGTAGCTGTTTAATGAAAGCTCAACCGCACTAACTATAGAAATGTGAACTATCATTTACATGTACGCCGCCACAACAGGTTACCTGTGTGCCATAAGAAGGATGGCAGGAGCGATTATGTAGAACTGCATGTCATTAGCGAGATACCAAGCCCATGGCATACACTTAAAAAAGAGAGATCAAAATCATTAGGTACAGGGGCCCAGGCTCAGTATGAGAGTTTTAAAATCATTAATACATTTGATTTTATATTACATAATCCTTAAAATGGCCGTGAACGTAAAGGATCTGTATGGGAATTCAGGTAAAAGATTCAACAAGATAAATACTTGCTAGAATTTTCGATAAAATACACCTTACCTTAATTACTTTACATGTCTTTGCTTGCTCTGCAGTTATTTTCCCGATCCACTGTGATTTAAGCGATTTCTCGGGCTTAAAGGAAATCGCTTAAATCACAATGGATCGGGAAAATAACTGCAGAGCAAGCAAAGACTCATAAAATAAGGAAAAGAAAATGGACGTAAAATAAAGAAAACCGCAAGTTCAGATGACCTCTTAAGAAACATGCAATTAAAACTGTATGATTGGTGCATTTCGATCCTCTCGTCCAAAAATGTCAGACGCCAATCATCTTAGCGGACCTCCGAGGAAACGAAAGTTTACTTCAACGGGTCATTGTTTGTAATTTGTGATTGGTGGATTTCCTTGGATTACCTTGTACTGAGACGTTCGCATGGCAGACATTCGCCTCGCCTCGCTTGTTTAATTACCTTGTTTACGCTAGCACGTATTGCGTACCTATTGCACATTTGCGTCAAATCAAGCCGTTGCCATTACTTTATTTGGGCCACGCCCAAATAATTACCCTTTTCACAGCACGATCGAGAATTTTTCTGCCTTCTGCAATACTTCGCGTAGCCTGCGAACAACAGACGCATTTCCGGTTGTCGCTTCTCTCCCACCGAAAGAGAAAGGGAGAGAAGCGACGACCGGAAATGCGTCTGCTGTTCGCAGGCTATACTTCGCGTGGCATTAAGCTGGCCGCCTTACAAGCCGACCGTCTTCGCTCGGCTTGCTCGCTGGCAAAACGTATGTAAAGAGGACATGCACCGTTATCCTCTCATCTATGACATTACCATGACAATGAATATGATATTTTGCATTTTATGCTGCTGGTAATAAAATAAATACACCAGTTTTCTGTTGTTAAATACTGACCCAGCCGAAAATGTTTGTCGAAAACAAACAATAAATCAATAAATTAATTAAAAAACTCACCGAAGCACCAAATTTTGTAGGATAAAAGTTGTTGATGTAGAGCAGATTTGTCCACCAATATTTGTTACAAGCTTTATCTGACTGATAATTAGGCCAATAAGGGCCTTCACCAAGAAATACTGTCAGTTTGTCAAAAAACAGCAAAACAAACATGTATGTAGGAGTCAATCTGCGGAGTATTAGTGATAAAAGAAATATAAATCACATGGTCTATTCTTCATAGCCAGCTTATTCAGACCAAATATGGAACACCTTTGCAACATCTGGAAAATGATGTAAAAAGTACAGAAAGGGCTGCAACCGAGAAACCCTGGATTGGAGATTGTGTTGATTAGGTAGGGCAGGCTACACTCACCTGGCCAATCATATTCCCCATAGTTTTAAAAGACATGACTTCGAATTTAACCTCGAACCAAAGCTAGTTTGCAGATTTCCCCTACTAGAATATTATTGTACAGTGTCTTGTTTTTATGCACTTGCTTGCTTGCAGTTCTTCACAAGGTGTCTTCTCACATAGCATTGTTACTTGCATGCCATTTTAGTGCTGTGTTCCTCCCCAAGTAGGGGGTTTTTGGTAAGAATTGGTGGTTACATATTCTACTAAATGGTTGAGTGTGACAGTGCCTTGTGGGGGCTGCTCCCAGGGTTCCTACCCTCATGCTAGAGCATTGCCCCGCTTTACTAACCCTGAAGACACCAGCACCCAAACTCATCTATGAGTGACGAGTTTAAGAGTTCATTACCGGGCAATTTCACAAGAATTCTCCCATTTTTCATGCAAAGCACACTAACATTGCTTTTGCAAGTACACATGCTGATGGATGCAAAAATTTCACCTGAACAAAAAAGGAGAGTATGTCTGCTGTTCACTCACCTCCAAAAGCGATGAAAATAGTACTTGAAGAGTGGAAGCTGCCCATTATTTTTCTGCATGTGCCGAAGAGACAAATATGCAACTAAGAAGCCGCTGTTGAATACAAAAGGAGTAGAATCGAGGTAAGTCTTCAGTTAACTATCTCTTAACAGCTGCCTCCCCACAAAAGACACCTCGGGAACTTTCGATTGACTGTATTCCAGAATAAAAAACAAGTGTTTTGGTTTCCATTGCAGGCTAAAATCCAATTATTTGGTGGGCATTAATAATAAGATAAATTTCCCACTCTAATGGTTGAAACATTTGCAGATGGAGAAATTTCCCACAAATTTCTCTCTTCTCATTCCAAAATACAATCAATCCAATGTACCCTGCAACCCAATGTTCTTCTTTAGTCATTTTATTTGACCCTCTATGGGCAATTTAGAGGTTGAACATGTGACAGGGTCAGTGTCAAATTGCCTATGGGACTGTTTTGTGAAAGCTATCACTGGTGGACTTATGAAAGCAAGGGTGTTACAGTGGTGAGAGCATTCACCTCCCACCAATGTGGACAGGTTCAAATCCTGGCCTCGACACCATAAGTGGTTTGAAATTGTTGATGGTTTGCTCAATTGCTCTGAGAGGTTTTTCCCCTCTCTTCAGACACCAACAGTTCCAAATTGGAATTTGACCTTTACTGTCTGATCACCTTTGATAAATGCCTCAACTTCCCCAGCCAGTTTTTCCACAAAGAACTCATCTACATATAAATGTAAAAATTAATGTTTAGAATTATACAAGTCTGTTTTATTGCCATCATGCAGACTAACCATATAAAGGAACATGTAAATCTCCCCTGGTATGTTATTGTGGAGGCTGTGTGGCCCACAGGTTACAGCACTGGACTTGTAATCCACAGGCCCTGCCCCGACCACTAATTTTGAGGTCCTGACCACTAGTTTGAGTTCAAATCCTTGGCCAAGCTTGTAAAAAGCCAACTGGTTTGCCTTCTACCAGTCTGGGTTCTTAATAACCATCAGTGTTATTTCCATTTAAATTATTTGTATCATTATCCCTCAAAAGCCTCATAAAAAGAGGAGATAATTAAGTATTTATCATTATTTATTATAATTTTATTTATAATGTTTAAAGGTTAATACAATAATCATGACGTACCTCAAGAAAAAGAAACTGTCAACTGAAAAGGTCGCATTTCCTATAGCTTGGAATGTAAAGCGTTTAATGATGCCAAAAAATGTAAAAAGGTTACCTACAAAACATAGAAAGATACATCACTCAAGAGAAGACACACTAAATGCAAGTAGTTTCTAGTTTCTGTTCCCGGTATCCCTAACCATTCATGCTTATAGTTAAGGCCTTAAAGGGTAAGCGTTTGGCAGTAAACAGATAAAACATATTTTGCATCTGGATCAGAAGGCCGCAAAGTGTGTAACCTGTAAATGGCTTTATGGTAAGTTTTAGCTCTTTATAGCACAACAGTGACAAGAAAAACGCTTGACTAGCTTCAAAAAGCGTTTTTGGCAAAAATTCCAGGGGTGAATGAGTTAAGGGAGGACTACCTTAGGTTGTGGTTTCAGACATCATTGGACTTCAAGGGTCCCTTACTTAGTGGGTTATTTGTTTAACATTTCTCTAGTCTACCCTATACACTTCTGTGAAACTATTCATGGTGAACAGCGTGAAAATGACTTAGAACACAGTTCTGTGAATCACTGGCAAAACTCTGTTAAAATAATGGGCTCAGAACGTCTCTGATGAGCAACCAAAGATGCAATGTCTAAGGAACTGGGGAGAGAACTACACCATCCTAAAGCTGCAACCACTCTAATGAGAGGAAAACAACCCCCCTCTCATACCTACACTAACACTCCTCAGACCCAGGGTTGCACAAAAGGCCCTTTTTGGCTTTAAAATATTGAAACAGTTGCTGCCTACTAGAATTATTTCTTCTTCTATAGTAACTTTTTGGGAGTTTATTGGTGATAAAAATATGAAATAACTTACTTGGAAGACCAGCCATCGTCTGGAAAGCATAACAGTGTCCAAGTATAACCCACCACATACTCAATACTCTCATGCCATTGATAGATGTTATTGCGCCTGGAGGAACTTTAGTACTCAAAATGCGGTTTGTGTTTTGGATAAGAGAAAAACACAAAAAGAATTTTGCCACCACATCTGTGTATATAAAAAAAACAATTAAACAAATAAATTGCCTTTTACAATCAAGAAAAATATTCAGATATGAAAGTGAACATGATCTTTTTCCGCAGTTCAAAATATGATTCATTTCATCAATTTATGTCAATTCCACCATCACGTATGTTACGAACTCACAACAGGGTTGCCACTCATCAGAAAGTTAAAAATTCCCTGACTTTTCACTGACACTTAAACAGTTTTCACGGACCTTTTATTAAAGGGAAACAATCGACGTTTACATTCACTTTAGCTTTTTTTGCAGGCCATCGATAGTATCTCTTCATTTTCACCCTATTTCCACTTTTCATGGAAAGAGGAAGAAGGAAATTTGGAAGAAAGCATTTACAACGAAAACCACTGACCACAACTACTACATGTGTCAGACGGCGTAGAGTATCAAATTGATCGCTTTGCTTGCTTTGCAGCATACCTTTTTGTCTTTTCCAAAAGAAAATGCATTTCAAAATCTTGAAGAAAACTTATGAACTATAAACCAGAAAACAGAATTCCCTGACTTTTCAGTGACTTTGATAAAAAAGTCATATCAAAAATTTTCCCTGACTTTTCCCTTACCTTAAAAAATTTTCGTTTTTCCCTGACTTTTGCCTGACGGGCGTGGCAACCCTGTCACAACGGTTTGCTCTCCAGCTAGCTTGATTAGCTCAATGGATATAGAACATTGTGTCCGGCCAATGCAAAGGTCAGGGTTTGATTCCCAGTCAAGCCTAAATTTCTTTTCAGGTTTTTTTTTTCAAACGCTTTGGTTGTTCACTCTACTGCAGTGATAATGGTCACTTTCTTAGACAACCTAATAAGGAAAACTGACATCTGCTGTAGGCAAGCCTGAAATCTGGTTCAAAAGATACACAGGAAATTGATCCCTCAGCATGTGACCTTACTGCAGCAGAGATAGGTGAGAAAGGCAAGAAAGAAAGCTGCCCTAATCATTGCATGGGCCTTTCTCCCAGTCACTCCCTTGGAACCCCCCAAATCCCACCAAGTAACAGCCAATTATGGCTTCAGTTCATGGTGTTATGTTTAACCATCCTGGGGAGACAGGTTGCAAAATAAATAAGAGTACCAACTGAAGCCGGCAAGAATCAGTTTAAAAAAGTTATCTGATAACATTCAAAACTTACTTGGTTCCTTTGGCTGTTCAGGAAAGCTGGTTAATGAAGAACTGTAACTAACCGTCCCCTCAGGGATAGAATGAATCATTTGTGAGTTGTTGCTGATACCATCATGTTTTCCGAAGACTGGAACATGAGGAGGAGCCTGATCATTATCAGTAGCTATGGAAACATTTCTGATTGGCATAAATCCATCACTTTTGTTCACTGTTGATGGGCGCGGTTTAAAAAAGCTAAAGAGTACATCAAGGACTGTTCCAAAAAGGCAGAGAGACAAGATTATTCCACACAAGGTTCTAAATATGAGAAGGAAAGACAACAAAATATTCAACAAAACGTTTCATTACAAAAACCCACACTTTGACACCAAACCTTTTAAGACCATCATTCAAAGATGCAATGAATTATGGCCACATACAGCACTGTAATCATCTCAAACATTCAATATGTTTCACATAAGGGGCATTAATGTTAAGGTGCGCCAACAAAGAAATAACACAACACACAAGGCTTTTACTCCTTTGTAAAAACAAAAACATATTGATATTTGCAGCAACAATTTGCATTACTTTGATCACATACCAGAACAATTGCAAATTTATCACATAATACTTTAGCTAGGTTAGCTTGGCCCTAAATTGCACATGAATAATTATTCTTATTTATAATGTGATATATTGCATTGTGTTAATGTCCTCGGGCTTGCTATTGTCACAGTTTACTGTCATGGCCACATGTGAATTCACTATGTTCTGATTAAACAAGCTGAAGTTTAAGAACATGAGCCAGTTCTTTATAAATAATACCATCATAAGTAGGTTGAGTCATATGGTATAGGTTGAGTATGATTGTCCGGGTGATTAATTGAGTCCTGAAGAGGACTTTTGTTGTTGACAGCGACTGACGTTTTGACAACCTGTGCGGTAGTCATCTTCAGAGTCAAAGTGAGTTGTATCACATTAGCTGATGGTATTAACCTCTGGTTATTTGACCTGACTGGTCAATTAAAATGCAATGTTATTGGTCCTCTGTCAGTTAAGACGTCAATTGTCCAGTTGTTCTTTTGTAGTTAGTTTTGCTTGATTCTCTCCATAAGTCATTTGTACGGTGCTGATAACTGTTGACTACAATTTAGTGGTGTTTAGTGGCGTTTCTTTCACTTTGTAACGTAATATTATAAATTCTGCGCAATTTTTATTTCAAAGATTCATGAATATAGCTATGTACTTACAGAGTAATTATTACCCCAGTTGTGTATTCTGGTTCTTTCTTGCAGGAAATAGGTTTAGCCTCTTTGCTTCCTGCTTCAGCAACTCGTGGACTGAATTCAATCGTTATGTTAACTAATTTGAGAACTGAAAAGGAAAAGAGAGAGCATATAATTTAGTACTCTGACCACGCTGTTAACTATGTTATCGTGTTATATTTTTTAGTGCTATTACTTAACCTTGACATTGATTTTCACTGCGAGTAAAACATAAATAAAATCCACAAAAACATTTAACAACTGACATTTATAATAACAAATTTATAGGAAAGCAAATTTGAAAAGTGGTCAGTCATAGATTTCTCCCCACAAGAGCTCTTCTACAGGAGCTGAGTATAATGCAGTTCATACTCCATTTACAGACAGTTTAGTCTGGTGGGGTAATTCTGACAAAGCTCACTTAGAAAAAAAGGACCGCTGATAGAGCAATTTTCGTATGACCTTGAAAAATGGTTTTGGCAAGAGTTTGTTATTTGTTTTATCAGCCAATGGATAAAGAGGTCAAAACATGGCCTCTTCTTGTTCCCACCAAAGAAAAACCTAATATGGAGAAGGCATTGTTCGATTGGCCAATCATGTTGCAGTATGAAGTCAAAGCAAAGTATCGGTTGATTTCTAGAAAGTTCTCCAGCATGAAGCTTTTTCATCCAAGGTTCGCTTAACCAACCAAATACCACGCATATTTGTATCTGTTTGATGAACCAATCAAATTGCTCTATTTCTGTTTGTTTGTTGTTTCTGTTTTGTTTGCGCATTTTTATTTCAAGGTCATACAAAAATCGCTCTAAGATGAACCAGTGAAGATTAAAGTTGATATTGACAATCTGAAAAAATCAGACTGCCCCTCATGGTGCAAAGAAAGACAGTTTTGCTTTTGGGGCAAGTTGAAGTTAGCATGTACTATCCAGAAAGTCAGTTTGACTTGCGCTCCCCCTCCCCCCCCCCCCCAAAAAAAAAAATCTTGACAAGCAGGATTGATTACACTTCTATAAAATTATTTGAATTCCCCTGGAAAACTTCACGTGCAAATGGAGAACTTGGGATGAGCAAGGAAAGTAGGGTTCTTTCACACTTCCACACCGTGGAGAAGTGTAGAACTACATTGTATAAGGATGAAAAAGGAAAGTAGGGATCTTAAGGCCAGTGCTGGACATTATTTTGTGGGCCAGTTAAGAACAGAATTCACTAGCCCAATAGCAAAATACGCTAGCCTCGGGATATCTGACACCACCTTCTTTGCACGCTGCCCAGTTGATCATTGATTATAATCAAATAAGTACTACACCATGCTTTTGTACACCATGTATATGATCTGTATCATATAATGCAGAAAAAATGTATCACTGCAGTCCTAGTTAGCATAAATGAAAAAATAAATGTTTTAATATATACAATGGCTACCTTACAGGCAAGAAATTTATCCACCAAGTTAGTTAAATCTTGCTCATCACATTGTTTGGGTGCACATATTCCCCATTGTATAGGAAATGCCTGGAATAATAGAAAAGAGAAAAGTTATTCGTAGTATACTATACTCTTATACTATACTCTTATATTAAAGAGGCAGGTACAAAAGTCGGACCGGATCAACTCGGACCGCCAGTCTGGGTCGGATCAATTTGGATCGACTCGGTCAACTCGGATCGAATAAAAAAAGAAAAATAAATAAAATTGGACTTGGATCAACTTGGTGCAATCAAAAAAATTAAATTAAATCAGCAAAACTGAAAGTTTAACCCATTTGGAGGGTAAAAAAGGCCAGATCATCCTTTTTTTTCTCCGTGGCTTTCAGGTGCCATTTTGTTTTACTAGTGCCAGTTCCTCTTGGATCATGTTATAAACTTGTGGTTGTGGTTGCGTTACACGACGCGCTCTGCTTCACAGATATGACCTCGAGGAAGGTAAAATCTCGACCATCTTTCTCAATGAATTTGCTTCATTCCAAGAAAATGATAGTTTCAGTCGCCTAGAATATATATTTGGTTATTTTTTTATTTTATTGCAGCTTTTTGTCACAAAGCAAAGAAGTTGAGGTGAGCATGATCATAATCGTGCGCATAATTTTTGATTAATAAGTGTACTGAATTATTTATGAGAAAAGCATCAAAAGCCTGGTCTGTTGATCGCATTTTGATAGTTAGCAAAGAGTGTTTGTTTGTTTGGTCCTGATTGTTTTTTTTTCTGCAGGACTTCTGAAACTTAATTTTAATGATACACTAGTGAGCAGCACACATACATTTCCAGTGAACATTTTCAACTTGGAAGGAGGAGAAACCATGCTCGACTGGGACAAAGGAAATTTCCATGCCCCGAGCAAAAATTGAACTCGCGACCCTCCGGTTCAGTGGTTGGAACGTCCAATAAACATGTAGTATTCGAAGGGTCGTGAGTTCAATTCTCGCCCAGGGTATGAAAATTTTCGTTGTCCTGGGCGAGCATGATTTCTCCTCCTTCCAAGTTGAAAATGTTCACTGGAAGTGTATGTGTGCTGCTCACTAGTGTATCATTAAAATTAATAAAAATAAAAATAAAATTAATTTACGTAACCACGAGTTCGTGAGAAAAAAAAAAAATGGCGGGTGAAAGTTAAGTGATACCGACTGATATTATTTTTCTTTTTATAATCCGAGTTGTTCTTTTTTTTATGATCCGAGTTGATCTGAGTCCAATTTTATTTTATTTTTATTTTTTTATTTGATCCGAGTTGGTCTGAGTCGATCCGAGTTGATCCAACCCGGACTGGCAGTCCGAGTTGATCCAGTCCGACTTTTGTACCTGCCTGTAAATAAGGAGTATCGGTACTTAAAAGTTCACTACACACATCATTTTCCCCTTTTTCTAAAAGTACAGCAGGGGTATTTTATTTGCAGAATGTGGGACGCTGAATGTAGAATACAGAACTCCAAATGACACTGCAGTAATTAGTGATTAGGGTTAGGAAACAGAGTGAATAAAGTTTTAGGTCAACTTCAGTGGCCGATCCAGACCTTCATATAAGGGATGGGCCCAGTCATCCAGACCCTGAGATGAGAGGGGGGGCCTGGTCTCCAAAAAATTTTTTGGGGGCCTTTGGCCCTTAGTTTGGTCTACAAATAAGAGCCCCCCCCCCCCCCCCCTGGATCTGCCACTGAACTTTTCCAGTATAATGATTCTAAATGGAACTTGATTCACTCTGTTTCCTAGCCATAAAAATCGCTAAATTTCAGAGTCATGTGGCCTTTGCATTGTGCATTCAGCATTCTGCAAAAGACCCCTTCCACTAAAAGTATGAATTTATACAATCTTCTTTTAGGAAGTAAAACCTTTGAAACACTTAATTATCCACTACCTTTATAGGGCTTTTCAGGGATAATGAAATAAATAAATCTAAATGGAAAAACAAGGTTAAAAATCCCAACTGGTAGGAGGCACACCAGTTGGGCTATTTACAAGTGTGGCTGTGGATTTGAGCTCAGGTCTACCCAGAACAAATCCAGCTAACAGTTAGGGCAGGATTTGAACTCGGAGCCTCTAGATTACAAATCCATTGCTCTCACCGCTCAGCCACGACAGATAAAGACACGGATTGACAAACTAAATGAAGTTTGAAATGGATTGCCAGCATGCAAAGAAAGTGGTGTCCAATAACCTGGGACCAGTGGATTTTGCTATCAGACTAGTGAATTCTGTTCTTAACTTGCTCAACTAGCAAGTGATTTTTTTCTTGGGGAATTCAAATTACAGAAATGTAATCAATCCTGCTTATCAAATCTTTTTCAGGCTAGTTGAAATGCTTTTCAGGCTAGTACATGCTAGCTACAGCTTGCCTGAATGGCAAGCTGTAAAACTGACTTTCTTTGCACCCTGATTACACTGAAACCTGTCAGCCTAACAGTTTTTCAATCTTTATTTTTGTTGTTTTTAACATTTGAAATGACTTGATGCAATGCTACACAAATAATGGAAAACATATTTGTTTGATACTAAGCTGTGGTTTAGCCATTCACAAGCCATTACAATGTATTTCTCAAGTTCCATCACAAACATGGATGGTAATCAAATGGTGAAAGCATTCTCACCTTGGTCAGTGGTTGAATAGGTGTATCAAATAAGGCCATGCAGTAATGTGCGTCAGGAACATACTTTGTGCACTCTTCATACGATCCTAACCAGGCAAGATTTCCAACAAGAATTCCACTTGGAGGTTTACCAGTAGCATCCAAGTCTGAAAAAATAATGAATCTAATATTATTGTTGATTATCAATTAAAATCAATCATTGATCAAAATCTTTTAAAGATGTGTGAGGAAAAAAATTCAATCTATGATTGCATGAAAAAAATACAATAATAAAATATTATTCTATTTCTTGTTGACAATTAACACGTTAAACACTTGAGTGTTGTCTTTTTCATGGTCTCATAATTAAGTAAGAAAGGAAATTTGATCACCTATAATCTATACAGCAGTTTGATGCCACAAAACTTTAAATTTGTGAAACTATGGGATTGGTTAACATATTCAAGAAAGAACAAGATGATAGAAGTTTCATTGGTAAAAATCAGGCTGTAAGTAAAAATAGATGGGGACATATATGCAGTGTTATGCTCTTCACCAAATTCAAATCATAATTGTTTTCTTTAAAACTCTACATCATTAGTAAGTTAAATTGAAAGGAAATCCCAACAGGCTAACCCTTTTACTGTTTCTCAAAATCTCTGGTGACAGTTAGAAAATTTGGGATCATGCCCACCTACCCCTCCCCTAAGGCAACACTTTGCCCCAGGTGAGTGGTAAGTGTTGATGTTGGCTTAAGGGAGGGGTAGGTGGGCAGTTTCCCAGAAACATATTTATAATGATCCGAAATTTCCAAGTGGGGAAGAACTGAATTAAGAGAATAAGGTCTCCTTTACATTTCCACCAAAAGGGCTATTAAAGGATGATAATCAATTGCCAATGGTGCTGCACTGGCAGATTATCACACTTGATTTCAGTTATCGGAGGATAGTACTAAAACACATTTTGTGCATGGCCTCCTGTATATAGAAACCTTTGTAGACTGAATAAAGACACTTTCCTCCTTCAAAATGGCAAGAAATTAAGACAGTAAAATCCCTCTATCAGAGGTGCTAACAGCTTATCACTAATGAGGATTTTTCAGTGCTACAGACATGCAAGGATAACTGCTTTCAGCTTAGGGTGACTGTAAAGGAGGATGTTACCATCTTCCCAGCATGCCTTGTGCCTATTTTAGGGTGATTGTCTCCAGTCTGTGTGATGAAAACATGAATTTTACTTAAAGTTTCTGAGAAATTTTTGCCACTTTAAAGATGAGATATGGAGGTAAAGTAGGTCTGCATAATTTCTCATCTTTCACTAGGAAGAAAGAATGTTTTCCTGATTAAATTATCCTGTTTTCTGTACGATTTGACCATGTGACCTTTCTTTTGTCATGCATCATTGCTTAATCTGTTGTATTCATAATGTTCTTGAGTTATTCATTTCGGTAATCAAACGAGGAGTCGATTGAAAATTGAGACAAAAATCCATGCTATTATACTTCAAGCATTCTAATGAACCCAATCAAATCCCTTCGACTCCACTTTTTCCCAGCAAATTTTCATCTTAGGGACTTGTCAGAAATTAGCAGGGGGGAGGGGGGGGGGTGGGAATTTTAAATTTTGGTTCAGAAATGAGGTGACCCATCCCTGCAATGGGAGTGAAATTTGCTAACCCTTCCCTTGACCTTGGCCTAAAATATCATGACCCTCCCCCTCTTGTATAAATGATAAAATCTAGTTCTTGCAATACACTAGGGTGAGTCAGTATTATGAAAGCTCAAAATATATTTCTAATCTGTTCTTTGTAATGCCATTACGGTACATACATTTTAGATGACAGCATTAAGAGTCCGACTCTGATTCTGACAGCTGATCACTCGACTCTCCTTTTCTCCCAGGTATTTTTTACAAAATAAAGAACTTCTTTTTTCTTCTGTGGGTGAACCTCTACATGATCACGGACACATATTTGCATGACCCTCCCCCTTTTAACAGCCTATTTTTCATGACCCCTCCCTTTTCTGCAGTCTCAAAAAGTTGTGACCCTCCCTCTGTTTCCACCCCCCCTCCCCCCTGCTAATTTCTGACAAGTCCATAAACGTGGAGTATTTTTGCGCTATCTTATTATGATTAGAGACAAATTTGTGTTGCACGAGTGCATTTAGTAATATTTTCAACAACTTTCCAATTGCAATTAAATAGCATTCATTTACTTATTCTTATATTCAGACAGGAGATTACTGTAACTGTAGTTATTGTTTCACGACAGTTAGTGTTGGAGGTCAACAAATTGTTTGAAGCTGCAAAAGATGCGTACATGTTAGTGTATGGGCCAGCTCAGTAAGATACCTACTGGTCATGTTAATCATGGATGAATTATTCATTGCGTACCGAGTTTCTTGTAGCCAGCTTCTTTGATAAATTCTACATTCAATGCATATTTTACTACAAAACACGTACCAAGCTTTTTTTAAAAAAAGTATTACTGAACATTATTTTATTTCAAAGTGGACCCCGTAGCAAGGGTTTATCAGTAAGCTTTTTATTTACATAGAAAACAAATTCTTAAACCCAAGAAGGGCATCTGTAGCTACCTCGTGAAATTCTATTGTACAATCGATACAGTTTACGCAGAGTACGCTGGATTTCTAAAAAATTGTTTTGTGTCTCTGTTACCTCCGCAGCGACACTTTCGAAAATAAAATGAGGCACGCTGGGTCAGCCGTTTTGACCACAATGCATGACAGGACGATGGTAATATCCTCCTTTAGTAATAATTTTTATTACAATTATTGTAATACATAAACCAATCACATCCTATAGCATTCCCTCATAAGTCAATCAGCGTTGCAGCCAAATCTGGCCGCAGTGTAACCTGCAAGCAGGGGCCCTTTGATCTTCCTAGATGAGTCTTCCTGACTTATCTAGGAAGATCGAAGGGCCTCTGCTCGCAGGGTAGCCGCAGCGTAACAGCGTGGTGAGAGTTAGTATCGGGCCCAGCGTGACCGTATGACATTGCAAAAATTGGGCCAGATCTCAGCTCAGGTTACCCACCGCGAGACAATGTGGCGCGCTACAAACTCGTTGGCTCGAGAAAACAGCCGACAGTCTCTCGAGTGGGTGGTTACGATTAAGTGATTCAACGCCTAGTTGGCAATGCTGCTATTAAAGTTTGACACTAAAGAAACTTATATACTTGCCGTGTAGGCCACCATGAATATAAACCGGCGGCGAGATCGCGCGAACAATCCATTCTTTAGGCAATAAAACAGAAAAAAGGCCAATTGTTCTTCAATTCAACCTTGAAGTTGACCGAATGCGTTCAAGCGTTTATTTTAGTCATACTTACAATACTCCAGAAGTTTGGGGTTACTAAACAGACTGTGGAGGCTGTAGTTGCATTGCAGAGAGATGTTAAGAGACAAACTTGGAAGTTGGGAAAGTGGAAATGGAACTCCAAACTTTTGTGCAATTTGACTGTAGGAATCAGAAAGCAATCCAGGAGATGCAGTTAAAGGTGTTGCAAATGGAAGGAAAACGAGAAAACTGGAGAAAAATATCACCGCAAACGAAGAACCTGCCGCCATTTTCCCGGCGTTTATCTTCAGTCACAAGATCTACATGACGTCATTTCTTACTTAAAAGTAAGACAAGTAAATATATATAATGATGTCAATGTTGACAGTGCCTTTCAAAATATTTTCGACAATTTTAACAAGTTCCTTCAAACGTAAACCAATCTCTCTTTTCTTCGTTAATTTACAAGTAAATTCTACAGCTGTTTTAGAATCTTTATTTCCCGGGTCCATTTGGATCTGCATGATCGATGATGTTTCTAATTTATCTCGCTAGTGAAGCTCTTAAAAGGGCTCTTGCTTTGGTTCTTAAGTGTATGAATATGAGATAAGTTTACTTTACCCAATAACTTAACTTTCTTTAGTTTTTCGACATTTTACGTTTCCCATTTTTTCCCATACAAAATCATTAGAAGGGCACACAGTCTATTAGTTTGGGTAGCCTGTGCACCGAGCTCACAACGTATAGAAGTCAGTTTCTATTTTTATGAATTGACCCATTTTTTAGATTGAATGAAGAACACTTTACTTTTCAGGAGCCCATAACTTGGAGCGAGCAACTTAATTCCATGAGCTTGTGTCACAGCGTTTTCACGGACCAGTTTATTTTTAGAACGGTTTTGGCGCAAGTTTTGAATATCTTCAAATTCCAAAAACCAGTCAGCAAAACCTACAGACCTAATATATAGATTTAGCCAGGGCTAAAAGCGAAGCTCTTGTTAATAAAACTTGTAAACAAAAAAAATTAAATCGTCTAATGCTAAACAGGGAGGCCAATGGAAATGGCATCAATAGATCTAATTAGCAAAAAAACAAATTGCACGTGCAGCACACTTTTTTTTCTAATTAGCAAAACAACAAAATTTGCACGTGCAGCACGCTTTTCGTCCTTCCTTGCCATTGTTTTGCACAACTACAACGCTGTTTTGTAGGACTAAACGTCAAACTTCCTAGTTGCACATTATTTTTATGGAGGAATTCTTACCCAATTGTCTCCTGTGTTGATGTTCGCTTTTATTTTTCACTGCCGCTCAGTTTCACCTTGCTGGCCACTAGCATTTCTCATTGTCTCACAGCCGCTTTGAATTTTCATGTTTTTCTTCCTACAAAATTCTTCTCTTTTGTTCTCAGAAACTAGCTCTAGCTCAGTTTCTCTGTTATCCACGTGAGTGTAAACATCAAAAATAACGTTGAAAAAGACACGACTTTGTTGTTGTTTTTTCTTTCTAAAAGTCCGGGCGGCCATGCGATTTCTTTCTAAATAAAACCTTGAGTTGCATTTGGGTTGCCATACCTGTTAATTGAATTATTTTACATTGGTATGTCTGTGGTGCGGACGGACGGTCGGGCGGGCGGGCGGGCGGTCGGTGTACGGTCACGTGATTACCAAATTTTCTCGGATGGGTAGTTTACCACATTTTTTTACCCATGGTGCTCCGCTGCGCGCTTCGCGCGCGAGAGCTCCGCTAAAAATGTGATTTTTTGTGCCTTTTAATAACGTTCAGTTTTCCTTTTTTGATATCTTATTCGTCGAATGCGCTCAGACATGCTGGAGATTCTATTTTCACGGGAAAAAGTGCCCTAAAATGCGTCAAAAAATAAACTGGTCCTTAAAAACGCCGTGACATAGGCCTAGTATGGAAGTTGCTCGCTCCGGATTATGGACATTATGGGCTCCTGTTTTCATCTACAGTACAAACAGTCTGGTACGTTTGCTAACCGTAAATATGGAGAACTGTCTTACCCCAAAAAATCAGAAAATGGCAAGTGATTTACAAGCTTTTCTCGTATTCTCCCAACATCCCAAGTGGGTTATCACATCGGTAAACCCATAGAAACTGTGGTCTATTGCTTTTATCAGAAGCATATAAGCCCGTTCGGGGTTATATGCTTCTGCTTTTATAAAATAACTTTAAGTAAAACTCTGAGTTTACCGGCACAATAAACCATAGGTTTTTAGCCAATCAGAACGCGCGTACTTAGTTATTTTATAAAAGAGTGTAGACCATGAAAAATTGTGGTCGATTTGTTATATTCTCTCTTGATCTTTCCAAAATAGCGAATGCAAGATTTCTCAGTAGTGAGTCATTTCTCGAAAGTCCCGTTAGCTTTTCGAGCCCTGAATCAATATTCAAATAGAAAACTAAGGAATACAAGCGCAGGTCCTACCTAGTCAATATCTTCGCCCTGAGGGCCCCAGTCTGGCCTAAAATGAGGGGAACCCAGGCCTCTTTCCTAGATCTGCCCCTGTTCTTAGCCCAGATACAGTTTTCTTTTTTGCCCTAGATACCCTTTCTAAATACTTTTGGTACATTATTTATGAAGAAGACGATGACTAAACTACGAAATGAGAGATAACATACTACGCTGTAGAACGTCAGAAACCTCAATGAATACTGAGTATGATCTTTATACTTCCTTAATTGATCGTGTTTTAATAAAATCAAACGTATTCCATACGTGCAACTTTAAGAAACGCCTAGCTATCTGAACTAAAATTAATTTCTTGACACTACATGTAATTTTATCACTTTGAGGAAATATATAGGCAGGTTAAAATGATCTCATAAACAGGTTCTATAGCTTTCTATAAAAACCCAAGAGACCTTAATACTCTATTGTAAAAACAAATCATGTAATTTCTTAAAATGTAAAAACCATGGCAAGGTTTCAACTGGAGGAGAATTGTCCGGATCCTTTTTTCCGTTTACGCGCTGATACGTGAATCTTAAATCAGGACTGGATTTTAAATCCGGAATCTAAGGAGAATACTGCACACATGCCAACTCTCCCGGATACGACACCAATCTCCCGGTCTCCCATACGGGTCACCATATCTCCCGGATAAAATCATCTCTAATTTTGAGCTTCTCGGTGCCTTAGTTTGAGATTTTTAGCTCAAAACTTGAATTTTTCTTATTCGTAGTACGGTCTCTGGGGCATTTTTGCACCTGTTTAGTCACTGACAAAGATTATGTCTGGCATCAAAACGATGATTGCGAAATGATCGCGAATTTTCAAAGTATGTACTTCATGTAAGACTTTATATAATGTCCTTAGTCATTTCCACATTTGTCGGCGGTGGGGAGGAGGGGCGGGGTTCATTGAATTTCCGGGGAGGGGGGAGGGTAGTGAAAAAGAGAGAGTCTCCAGGAGGTTGGCATCTCTGATACTTTGTTACTTCTATTCTAAACCAATTTAATCACCAGCTCCCAAAGAGCACTACACCAGTACCACAGAGGTCAAGGTTCAAATCCCGGCACGCTTGAAGTTTTTCAAGCATTCTTTTCGCAACTTATGATGATCTTGTCTGCGTTCATTTCTTCATCCTGCAGTTCAAATATATGAAGTTCATATATTCATCTTTTCAGAATACTTTGTATCCAATGAATATTCCCCGATTAACTGATGCGTGTAAGCGCCTGCGAGTCCGAATACCCTAAATGTAATAAACCCGGAAACATTTATGAATCTGGAAAAGTCTCTTCTAGTGTAAACCTAGCCCGATAAAAATCCATCTGTTTAGGTGAGAAAGCAATGACCACAATAAAGCTAAGCTTAGTAGTTTTCAATGGAAACTGTAATGCCCATGGGGAGGAGAAGTCGTTACGTCACGTTGCCACGGTAGCAACATTTTTGGTTGAAACGTCACTTAGAGGCATTTCGCACGGTTCACAGTTCACAGTTCAGTTTCATTTGATTTGTTAAATGTTGGCAAAATTCTCTGGGGTTGAATCCGAAAGGACCGTATCTGAGTTTAGAAAAAGAAAAAGAAAAAGAAAATTTTTGTGCTGTGTTCACCGACTCCATAGAACGAGCGCGTGAAATTAGTAAGTTCCATGTCGCAGTCGTGTGTAACGACGGCTAAGAAATGCACAAAAAAGCGTGATGCACGTACAAAGTTCTTGTTTTGCTAATATAAACTTATCGCTTTTTGTCGTTCTCCATGGCAACGTGACGTCACGAAACGCGAGAGAATGGTGACGAAGCGCAAGGGACCATGGGAAGGAGAAAGACTTGAAGTCTCGCCAGTTTTCTCCTTCTCGTCTTCCTTTGCGCGCAAATTTTCATCGAGAGAGAGTCGTTTGGGTCAACAGGCAGCCTCAGAGGGAGAGCGTACTCGCACGCTAGCTGAAGCTTTCATCTATAAACACATCTCTGTGGCAACCCTTAAAAACACCTGCTAGTTATACAACCTAGATCTCATGTTATTCCAGGGAATGAGTCAAAAGTGGCTTTCAACCGAGAGAGCTTCAGATCTGAGGACGAGAAGGAGTTCGAGTACGAGATTTAACTTCAAGTTTTCCATCGCTAAACAACCGGGCCCTAAAGCGAAAAGGAGACCTAAGAGACATCAGAGCTCAGCGTTGGGTTTTAAAAATCAGTTTCTCCAGTTGCATCATGGGAAACTCGACACACACTGATACAATGAAGGCTGCAGCATATGAAAGGACTACCGAACCAGTAAAGAAGAACGACTGTGGAAGAAAAAGGAGAAACACAAACAATTCCTCAGTAAATAGATCATAAATAAAGCCTCCAAAATCACTATTGTATACAGCCTCATTCCCGGGGTTCCCCTCCCGAAACTTGAGTTAAGGAAAAATAAAGATTATTATCATTCGATGCAAATTTTTTTTCTTTTCATTGGCCGAAAGTCCACCAAGTGACCTGCGAATAACTGCCTACAAATAATGGTCTACTCATGCGCAATGTCGTCCAACTGTGTTTGGCTGCAGATAATACTCCGGTCATGCGTAAACGAAACCACGCTTTCCTCGTTCTTGCGATCGCTCGTGCGTGAAAAAATTAATGGCAGATTGCTTCGCTTCCCGATTTGCGAAGATATTCATTACAAAACAAACGTGGTGATCGAATGATAAAATAATTATTGAACTCGGTTATCGCAAAATATCGTGATTTGTCAGTGTCTCGCGGATCGATTATTCGCCCCAGCCTTCGTCTTCGGTAAATAATTGATCTGCTCGCCACTGACAAATCACGATATTTTGCTCAACCTCGTCCAGTAATTGTTAAGGTGACTCGACCCAGTTTTTTTTGGGGGGTACCATCCTACTTTGAAGCTCTCTGGTATCCCCACCTTTACTTTTATCGTAAGTTTAACACATAGAATGGATAACATATAGATCAATCTATAATATAGCATAAAATTTTTGGCGATCGGAGTAAATGTCACGTGGTTATAATGCCACGCCCCTTTGAGGTCTGAGTCGAAAATCGGATGTTGCCGGCATTTTTTCGTGAAAATCTCTCGGTTACACATAGTGCGCATTAGTCCCTTGCGCTGAACAGAGTAAGGTGGGGATACCAGAGAGCTTCAAAGTAGGATGGTACCCCCCCAAAAAAACTGGGTCGAGTCACCTTAATTATCGTTGTTGTTGTTGTTGTATTTTGACATGGTGCTATATTTTTAGTATGTGGTTCTAACTTTGAGTCTGTGGGTGTGACCATTTAAATGAAACCTCTTTTGCAGTTCTTTCACAAAGAGCTGTATGTTTTTCAGAATTTTACTACAGAACTTTGGGAGTTTTTGTCGAATAGGGATCCAAGTCAAGGTTTAATGTTTAGTTCGAGTAGAAGGTTTTACTTAAGACATCAAAATTGTTACTTACAATAAGGACATCAGAGTAATCGTGATTAGTCTCCAGAGAACCGAGATATGTGACCAGGACGATAGGATGAACCAGGTAGGCACAGTAAGTCAGTCGGCTTAATGGGATCCAGAAATGAGCTGACAGAATTTTGTCCACCAACCCTACAAAATAGAAAACCACAGTCAAAAGTACATGAAATGAGCTCAAACATGCTTTAAAGTCAGCTGATATGTTACAATTTACTCCTCAAAGTCCACCAAATAATTCCAACTTCTGTTTCACACTCTTCTAGTGCAGTCAAATAGGTGGCACCTACATTGGATTAGGGTTAAACGCAAGTTACTGCAGTAAATAAGGTAAGGTAAAGTACTTATATGAGCTGTCGATATTGTCCTGAAAGGTGCCTCAGAAGATTCTACGTCCACTAGCGAACGAAACTCTAGACAACCTTTAGGTGTTTCCGTAACACTTACAATGTTAAGAAAATTTTCGACTGCAACCAACTCAAGTCTGACTAACAACTTGACACCTACCTCCGAGCCCGCGATGACACGCAAAAATCACCCAAGCTAGTGCTAAGCCCCATGCGCAGCGTGAGAAGGTCCCGTATATGATATTTTCGGCGCGAGTGAAGGGCTTTGGATTGTCCTTTCTCACAGCACTGTATTCACCGTAGAGTGTGGATAAAGCCAGAACGATAGCAACACACCACCCAGCAACATTGAACATATATGTGCGCACCTTGGAAAAGGAAGAAAGTCAGCTTACCAGTTTTAGGAACCTGGTTGTGTTTACAATGTTTTATTACTTACACTAAAAAATAAATTTCAAATTAAAAAATACTATTAATAATATGAGTAATCATAACCAAGTAGTTTTAACATTTCTTCTCAAACTTATTAATAATTCATAAAGAAAATTCAAAGGAAATTAATGTTTAATGAGTGTTTGGATATCAAATGAAAAACTGCTCATTTTTGCATCCTTAATTTCTCCTTCAAAAATGATTTTGTTTGAGAAGAAATATCAAACATTCGACACAGTGTTTCATCACCAGATGAAACACCTCGAAGTTCGTCAAAAATACTCCGCTGCGCGTCGTATTTTCAACTCTCTTCTCGGTGTTTCATCTGGTGATGAAACACTGCATCTCATGTTTGATATATTACACAACATTTCTTGCTTCTCAAAACCAGCAGTCCCTGAGTTCGTATGGGATTAAACGTTTCTGGGAAACTGCCCACCTACCCCTCCTTTAAGTCCACAATAACACATACTTATCACGTAGGGAAAAATGTTCGATTAAGGGAGGGGTAGGTGGGCAGTTTCTCAGAAACGTATAATGATTCGTATGAGCCAGCAAACCATAGTACTTTAATCTGAGACACTGTATTGGTTTCCTATCGTGGAATTCTCTTTATTTTTTTTATATAAGAACAAGGCTGAATTGGTTCTTATAAATATGGCACTGCTTTATTAGCCAACTTTCAGCCTGATATTCTTAATCCGCTCGTTCTCATAAGCTGGTGTTTACTGTACTGCAAGTACACCACATCAGCACATTCGCCTTGCTTATGAAGCCTGACAGACTTCTTTGTTATATGTTTTTGTTAGCTTTTTTAGACTTATCCGTGCACAACGTTCATTAGCATTCCTATCATTTTGAACTTACTGACAAAAAAAAACACCGCATTAATTGCGCACGGTCAAGGAACTTCCAACATAAACTGCAGCACCGTTGTTTTCATCTCTGATTTTACCAGCTTTCATAACCGGTGTCCTCTACTAACTTTGTCTAACCTTAGCCTGAGAAAACAGCGACGCCTGAGAAACGACTGCATAAATTCTATACTGATGATGCGTCACCCCCAGATTTGGGTAGTGCTTATGACTGGACGAAGCAAATTTCCAACCAATCAGAAGCACTATCCAGATCTGGGTAGCGACAAGTCATCAGAATGGAATTTCTGTGTTCGTTTCTCAGACGTCATTACGCGGGGAAACCAGAGGTGGCGTCGGGAAATGTCGGCTGTTTTCATAGCGGTGTAATCTGACCTGCGTTAACAAATAAGTCATGTATGTACGTATGTTTTAACTTGTTACCTTGGACATCTTCCAGTCCTTAAAGCGTAAAATTATGTATCCTAACAGCATACCAACAAGGTACGGTGCAATGCGACAGTAAGGTTTCACATAAGTCAAAGACATTGAATCTACACCTTTGGCCCTGCAACAACAAAATTATTCGCATATGACCTGGTATTCGCAAAGTCTTTTTTTACACGATATTGGATTTATTTTATCCCAGAGATGGTCAGCGTAGCAAGGTGGACTGTTCACAGATCGCTGATATCAAGCGCTTAGTGAAACGAGTGACCACCTTGGTTTCAAAAGTACCATGGCGGCGGGTGTCGGAAATTATAGCGGTAGAAGGAGGGAAACCGGACCCCTTCCAGAGGGGAAAAATAGTGGGATCTAAACAGACGGTCTAGCAAGGAAGCCATATCAGTAAGTATTTTGTATCTGGGAAAAGGCCACGTGGATAGGAAGTGAGAACGCACCTAAGAGAAACTTTTTTCGCAACGCGTTCACAGCTCCAACGGATGTTAAGAACATGTTCAAAAGACTTGAACCCCTGTCACATTCGGGGAGGGATAGGCAATGTCCATACTTCACCTTTATGCTTTCCTTTATTTTATTTAGGGGACAGGTTCACGGTTCAGCGCATGCTCATTTATCAAAATGCTGTTTTTCCGCCGGGACATGCTGGATTGTCTATGCAAGCAATATGATCATGTCATAATGTTGTCAAAGAACCAATCTGCACAGTCACTTGCACTTGACCAACTTACATGCTTGCAAATAGCGTTAAATTAATCAACCATGGAATAAAACCTTCGGGTCAACAATAAATTCAACGTTGGTAGTGTTGGCATAATCCACTAATTTTTTCTGCGATTTTAGTACTCCTCCATCCTACTTCAGGTTACTCTGAAATACACTTCTCCTTTGAAATACACTCTGAGATCGCTGTGATACATGTGAGTGGGATTATTAACCGAGGATAGAATTAATAATAAATTAGAAAAAAGCAATTTAATTAATGAGCATGCGCTTAACCGTGAACCTGTCCCTTTAAACCTTTCACTTATCTCGTAACAGTAAAGATGCATTACAATATCATTTCAGATGAACCATTTATTGACCTAATTTTTTAGAATAGTTTATGTATGGATGCCTGTGTGATGTCTTAAAAATGCAATATGGCACCCCAAACGTAAACCTGCGAGCAATCTCTCCAGGGGTACGGGAGTGTTCTCCCCAGGGGAGCTTGCTTGCTTGCTTGCTTATACACCCGTACAAAGCTTTCTCCGCCTTCCAAATTGCTGTTTAGAAAAACCAGTAGACAAGACGTTGAAACAAATGAAATACGCAGCTACCAGTCAAAATGACATTCAGTTAAATGCAACAGGATAAAATATTCGGTGCCTAAATGGGCAGCCTAAGAAAATGAACATTTCTGGGGTGACAAGGATGATTAACCCTCTTGACAATTCTTACCTGTTAGCTTGTGCTTTCGCCCCTAACAACACGGCTGCAAGGTCATAGTGAGCGTATATAATGGCTGTTGTAATAAAACTGGCACCCATAAGCACACCAACAATTATCAGCATTCCTACAAGACGAAACCTAACAAAACAAAAGCATTATATTAGAAACGATTTTACCTAACCATAAGATTCAAGTTTTCTTTGCTCAGTGCTTACAAAACTAGTTGAAATGTATACCCCCACTTGTTTAAAATCACAAATTACAATTTAAAAGTAAAGAATTCCTTTCCTCCTTACAAATTTGAAAATTACAAACTATTATGCATAACATCTAATAAGAATCAAAGTTAACTATGGGCAACTCGTGGATGTATTGTTTAGAAAAATTCAAGGTGCCAGTAAAGTGAAAATTCTTTGCGCATACGCGAGTAAAAGGTATGTGGCCTTCCAAATGATGAGCTGTGCTATAGTCTTAAGACATTTCTTGAACTGGTTTAGGTAGATTAACTTCTCTAATATTACCATCTGTTCGTACTTGTTTTAGATGCTATTTGAGTGGTATAACATACCAAGTAGTAATAAATATTTTTTGAATTGTTGGGATTATAAATATTTTTATTTTCCTTGTTAGAAACGAGGAAAAAGTACAGCGTGAGTCTTGGCTCCTAAATGGGAAAAGGGGGAAAACATCTACAAGCAAAGCGAGTCACGGGAGGAGCTGCAAATAAAGCTGGGGATGGGAAAAGGGCAGGGCAGCCTCTCCCACCTTTCCCAACCTCCCCACTTCCATTTCTTCTTTCACCACCTCCTCACCATTTTTAGCCTCCTTCCCCCAAGCTTCCCCCAAATGGAGAGCCTATTCAAAGGCTAAAAAAAGGAAAAAGGAAATTGTCACTAGTATAAAGAATCCATGTAATTTATCGTGATACGAGATAACGAACTGGATTTACATTTACGGTAGATTTCTTAATTCAAGTATTAAATTGGGTACAGTTAAACCTCCATTAAGCAGCCACCCTCAGGATAACTAACCCTCGGTTTCATACTTTGCAAGAGCAACGCTACAGTACATAGACTAAGGTGGCAATGTCTGTAACTGAAATGTTATTATAGCCTGTGTAGCAGGCGCGTGAGAAGGAGATGCGTGTCTCCCTCGCGCACCCCCATTTTCTCTTGTGCCCCACTACTTCCAAGCGCCTGCTATGCAGGCTAATGTTATTACAGGTTCACAATCAGTTATCACCTGGCCACTTAACAGAGGACAAAATGACAGGAAAACTCTCATTGGAACGGCCAAAATCACTTAATAGAGATTTAACTTACAATTCTATTGTACAATTATTTTCGGGTGGCCAGTTAATAGGTAGCTGTTTAATGGAGGCTTAACTGTACTAACTATGGAAAAGTGAACTATGATTTATATGTAGGCGGTCACACACGTTACCTGTATGCCATAAAAAGGATGGCGGGAGCAATTATGTAGAACTGCATGTCATTAGCGAGGTACCAAGCCCATACCATACACTGAAAAGAGAAATCAAAATCATTTGAAATGCCACAGAAAAAAAGAATTCTTGCTTATAACCAAACTGCTTTATGAGACACAAAGGTGGAGATAATAAACAAAATGTTCTTAATCATATTAGTAACCATAGGGGGTTTGACTATTAAAAACAACCACCTCATCCGCAAAGCAAGGAATACACAAAAGCTAGTGCGGAGAAAAGCACATTGATATTAGGTTTCAAATGATACTGCCACCCAGTTTAGCTGAATTGGATAAGCGCCAGCCTTTTGAGCAGGAGGCTGGATTCAAAACCCAGCTTCACCATGAACAAGGGTCTTTAAAAAAGTGGTTGATAAAGACATTGTCTAGTTCAGATAATCACGTCATTGGACATAAAGCAATTGGCATTTTCTCCTTCATCGTTCTTTTATTAGCTAATTTGAAGGAATTGATACAGAACCCACACTAGTGGGACAAGGGGGGCGGGGGGGGGGTGAGGGACTGGGAGAATAGGGACAGGAGGGGTATGGGGCACAGGAGAGGAAAGGGCAGAAGATGGGAGTTGTACAGTGAAGCAGGAGAGATAGGGGAAACGAAAGGCTAAAGGGTGGAGGCAAAGAGAAGAGGGGGGGAGCTGGGAATGCAAGGTACAGGAGACGAGAGGTATGGACCACCTACACTACAGTTTAAAAAGAATAGGGGAAGTTGCTTCGCTTGGTGTGGTCCAAAAAAACAATAACACAATAATGTCAAAAACTCACCGAAGCACCAAATTGTGTAGGATAAAAGTTGTTGATGTAGAGCAGATTGGACCACCAATATTTGTTACAAGCTTCATCTGACTGATAATTGAGCCAATAAGGGCCTTTACCAAGAAATACTGTCAGTTTGTCCCAAAACAGCAAAACAAACATGTATGTTGGAGTCAATCTGTGGAGTATCAGTAATACAAGTAATAATTGTTAGGAACATTGACCAAGAGCTACTACTCACTCGTACTTATTTATATTTGTTAAGATCATCATCATCATTATCAATTCATTAAAAATATTTCTCTGTTTCTGATTGGCTAAAATCACATGGCTGATTCTTCATAACCAGCTTGTTCAGACAAAATTTGGAAGACTTTTGCAACATCTGGTAAATGATGTGAAAAGCACAGCAGGGACTACCACCAAGAAACCCTGTTTTGGTAGGGCAGGCAACACTCACCCCGGCAGACAATCATATCCCCCATACTTAAGACATGACTCTATTCAAAATATTAACTAAATTTTAATATTGTAATAACTAGCATCACTAACTTCATGTTTTAATGACTAAAAGTAATTTAACCTCGAACCAAAGCTGGTTAGCAGTTTTCCCCACTACAATTACATGGTGTCTTGTTTTACACAGTTGCTTATAGCATTGTTACTTGCATGCCGTTTTAGTGTTGTGTTTCTCCCAACCCCACCTTCTTTAAATAATGGGTTATAGTATTGGTGGTTATAGGTAAGTATTGGTGGTTAAGTATTCTACCAAGTGGTTGAGTGTGATGATGCCTTGTGGGGGCTGCTCCCAGGGTTCCTGCCCTCATGCTAGAGCATTGCCCTGCTCCACTAACCTTGTAGACACCAGCACCCAAAGTCAGAATAATAAATAACTCCTTAGGACTTAAAAAAACTATTTTGGAAAGTTCAAGTAAAAGTCGACTCATCTGTTCAAAACAAGAAACAACAAACGTAGCCAGTTGGATTGGGACATTTCTTTTTTGTTTATCTGCACTCCCCCCCCCCCCACCCCCTTAGGAAGGCTCTTCTACATAGTTTTTATTGTTGGCACCACTGACGATTGTATCCAACACGATCAGCGGTCATTGAGCGAGATGGCGGCGAAATTTAAAGCTCCGTGTTGAAGAGAAATTAAGTTAAAGTTTCTTTTCCAATTTTTTTCCATTTTAACTTGTCATGTCAAAATCCTTTATGTAAAAAATGTCTGCAACTAAGAGAGGAAAACAGAAGCAACAGGCAGAAGTTTCAGAAGAAGAAGACTTCGAAACGTTTGTAAGAGAGTTGCTTGGGCAACTGAGCAAAGGTCAGAAACAAATCATTCAGGCCTAATTAAGCTTCCTGACATTGTTAAGCTAAATACCTGCTAGCTGATTTACGATCACTTTGTAGATAAAAAGCCGTCTAATTTCACGCTGGCCTCGGTATCTGAGCAACATAATTATGACACAAGAAGTGCATCCCTGCAACACCTAAATCCCAGTAGCTTTAGAATAAATTTAAGAAAATTCTGTCCAACAGTCATAGGATGCTATTATTGGAATGATATTCCTTTATCTATACGTGAAAAAACAACTAAAAAATTGTTTAAAAGAGCACTTTTCAACTATTATCTTGCTCAGTATTAATCATCGCCACACCTACTCTCAAATGTTACATTTTTTGTGTGTGTGTGTGTGTATGTGCTTTTCTTTTTTCGTCTCTTTTGAATATTTTTCATAGTTTATAGGGTTCATACTTTTCTCTTTTTTTCTCTTTTAACCTAAATAAAAACTGTAATTTAATCAAAGGGCAAGTAATTAGTTTAACTATATCCTGCCCTCTCCATTCATTCTTGTAACCTGATATTTAATTCTTCAAATAGCATCTTTAATTCTTCAATCTTGTAATACAATATAAATGGCTTGTAAAATAAATAAATGGAGGAAAAACAAACAAACAAACATCCAAGGGCTCCAAAATGTTGTTGGCGTCTTAAAAAAAAGACAGAGGCCGCCTTTTATTGCTCATTTTGGGGGGAGGAGGGGGGTGGAAAAAAAATGGAAGGTCCAATTTTATTTTCAGTGCCCCCACTTTTTATTTTGCTCTGCCACCGCTGACAGGAGCAATTTCTCAAGAATTCTCCAGTTTTTTGAGCAAAGCACACCAACATTACTTTTGAATGTACACATGCTGCTGGATGCGCAAATTTTACCTGAACAAAAAAGGAGAGTATGTCTGCTGTTCACTCACCTCCAAAATCGATGAAAATAGTAATTGAAGAGTGGAAGCTGCCCATTTTTTTTCTCCATGTGCCGAAGAGACAAAAATGTAACTAAGAAGCCACTGTTGAGTACAATAGAAGTAGAATCATGGTAAGTCTTCAATTGGCTATCTCTTATGGTGGCTCTCTAGAGTATTTACTAATAATCCTAGCTATCTAGCATACGTTACAGAACGAAATCTAGTTACTTTGTCTTTGGGATTTTGTTCACGAGATCCACCGCTAAGGTTACCCATATAAGAAGGCTCCTTTATCAAGTTTTATTTTCTGGATTAAGGCCATTGCCATGGCAACATTGCATCCTTAGAGAGGCAGTAATTTTGTCATTTTTGATCATTTTTTCTTAATATTTCTTATTTCCCTAGGTGAAATGTCTTTAAACTTTGCCACTTTATATTAACGATATTGCTTAACATTTTAAAGTGGAAAAAACATGGGGTCATTCAGATGATTTTGCCAATATTTTGAAATTTGTAATTTTTCTTTATTGTGGATGAATTTTGCTCTTACACATTTTAACAAAAAAAGGACAGTACAAAGGTACTGCAACTGACAAGAAATGAGATTAGAATGTTTAGAATTAAACAAATCTGTTTTATTGCCATCATACAAACAGAAACAGCTTTTGGAGACCTTAACCATGTAAAGGAACATCCAAATCCCCCCAGTGGTATGCTTTTGTGGAGGCTGTGTGGCCCACAGGTTACAGCACTGGACTCGTAATCCAGAGGTCCTGCAATGACCACTAGCTGGATCTGTTCTCAGTAGTTCAAATCCTCGGTCAGGCTTGTAAAAAGCCAACTAGTTTGCCTCTTACAGTCTATATTTTTAATTCCTGTCAATGTTATTTTCCATTTAAATCATTTGTATCATTATCCCTGAAAAGCCTCATAAGGTGAGGGGATAATCAAGTATTTATCATTTATTATAATTTAGAATGTTTACAGGTATATGCAATAATATTATAACGTACCTCAAGAAAAAGAAACTGTCAACTGAAAAGGTTGCATTTTGGATAGCTTGAAATGTAAAGCGATTAATTATGCCAAAAAATGTAAAAAGGTTACCTACAAAACATACAAAAATACATCACTCAAGAAAAGACACACTAAATGCAAGTCATTTCTAGTTTCTCCGCCCAGTTCCTGGTATCCCCAACCAGTCATGCTCACAGTTAAGGGGTAAGTGTTTGGCAGTAAACGGATTAAATATATTTTGCATCTGGATCAGAAGGCCGCAAAGTGTACGACCTATAAATGGCTTAAATTATGGTGAGTTTTAGCTCTTTCTAGCACAACAGTGACCAAAAAACTGCTTGACTAGCTTCAAAAGGCGTTTTTCGGCAAAAATTCCAGGGGGCAAATGGGTTAAAGGAGGACTAACTTAGGTTGTGGTTTCAGACATCATTGGACTTCAAGGGTCCCTTACTTAGTGGGTTATTTGTTTAACGTTTCTCTAGTCTACCCTATATACTTCCGTGAAACTGTTCATGGTGAACAGTGTGAAAATGACTTAGAACACAGTTCTGTGAATCACTGGCAAAACTCCATTAAAGTAATGGGCTCAGAATGTCTCTGGTGAGCAACCAAAGATGCAATGTCTAAGGAACTGAGGAGAGAACTACACCATCCTAAAGCTGCAAAAGTAGTGGCCGAACCACCCAATGAGAGGAAAACAACCCCCCTCTCATACCTACACTGACACTCCTCAGACCCAGGGTTGTACAAAAGGTCCTTTTTGCCTTTAAAATATTGAAACAGTTGCTGCCTAGCTACTAGAATTATTTCTTCTTCTAAAGTAAATTTTTGGGAGTTTATCAGTGATAAAAATATGAAATAACTTACTTGGAAGACCAGCTGTGGTCTGAAAAGCATAACAGTGTCCAAGTATAACCCACCACATACTCAATACTCTCATGCCATTGATTGATGTTATCGCGCCTGGAGGAACTTTAGTACTCAAAATACGGTTTGTGTTTTGGATAAGAGAAAAACACAAAAGGAATTTTGCCACCACATCTGTGTATAAAAAAAACAATTAAAAAAAATAAATTGCCTTTCACAATCAACAAAAACATTCAGTGCAGATATGAAAGTGAACATGATCTCTTTCTGCAGTTCAAAATATGATTCATTTCATTAATTCATGTCAATTCCACCATCAGGTATATTACGAACTCACAACATGCTTGCCACTCATCAGAAAGTTAAAAATTCCCTGACTTTTCACTGACCTTTAAACAGTTTTCACTGACCTTTTATTAATGAGAGACAATCGACATTTACATTCACTTTAGCTTTTTTTGCAGGCCGTCGATAGTTTCTCTTCATTTCACCCTATTTCCGCTTTTCATGGAAAGAGGAAGAAGGAATTTGAAAGAAAGCATTTACAACGAAAACCACTAACCACAACTACTACATGTGTCAGATGTAGAGTGCCAAATTGATTGCTTTGCTTGCTTTGCAGCATACTTTTCATCTTTTCCAAAAGAAAATGCATTTCAAAATCTTGAAGAAAACTTATGAACTATAAACCAGAAAACAGAATTCCCTGACTTTTCACTGACTTTGATAATATCAAAGATTTTCCCTGACTTTTCCCTTACCTTGAAAAATTGTTGTTTACCCTGACTTTTCCCTGACCACGGCAACTCTGTCACAACTGTTTGCTCTCCAGCTAGCTTGATTAGCTAAATGGATAGAACATTGTGTCTGGCCAATGGAAAGGTCAGGGTTTGATTCCCAGTCAAGCCTGAATTTTTGTCAGGTTTTTTTTTTTTTCAAACATTTTGGTTGTTCATTCTACTGCAACAATAATGTTCACTTTCTTAGATAACCTAATAAGGAAAACTGACATCTGCTGCTGGCAAGCCTGAAATCTGGTTCAAAAGATACACAGGAAATTGATCCCTCAGCATGTGACCTTACTGCAGCAGAGATAGGTGAAAAAGGCAAGACAGAAAGCTGCCCTAATCATTGTACAAGCCTTTCTCCCAGTCACTCCCTTAGAATTGGCCATTTAGCCAACAACCCCACCCCCCCCCCCCCCACCCAATTCCTCCTAAGTAAAAGCCAATTATGGCTTCATGGTGCTATGTTTAACCGTCCTGGCTAAACTGGTTGCAAAATAATAAAGAATACCAACTGAAGCCGGCAAGAATCAGTTTAAAAAAGTTATCTGATAACATTCAAAACTTACTTGGTTCCTTTGGCTGTTCAGGAAAGCTGGTTAATGAAGAACTGTAACTAACTGTCCCCTCAGGGATGGAATGAATCATTTGTGAGTTGTCGCTGGTACCATCATGTTTTCCAAAGACTGGAACATGAGGAGGAGCCTGATCATTATCAGTAGCTATGGAAACATTTCTGATTGGCATAAATCCATCACTTTTGTTCACTGTTGATGGGCGTGGTTTGAAAAAGCTAGAGAGTATATCAAGGACTGTTCCGACAAGGCAGAGGGACAAGATTATTCCACACAAGGTTCTAAATACAAGAAGAAATAGACAACAAAAATATTCAACAAAACGTTTCATTACCAAACCTACACTTTGACACCAAACTTTTCAAGACCATTTCAAAGATTACAATTACAATTACAATGTTCATTATTTTGAGAGGGTAGATACATGATTAACCCAGTAAAGAGTTTTCTAACACATGGCCCTCTGTACAGAAAGAAATATATACAAATAAATTTCAAAAATACACACATACAATAATTAATTGAATGTAACATTTAAAATGAAATTAAAATTAACACAATATAAAAGTTTAATTAACATAGTTACAAACAATATATCGCAGCAAACTTGATGATTTATGCAAAGATGCAATGATTTATGGCCACGTACAGCACTGTAATCATTTCAAACATTCAATATGTTTCACATAAGGGGCATTAATGTTAAGGTGTGCCGACAAAGAAATAACACAACACACAAGGCATTGGTAGACGAAATTGGGCACGGTAAAGCCAGCAAGGCTCGGATAGAACCAACTGACCAGATAACCCACCAGATGAGGGGTCTCGGCACATGGCGCCATGCCGAGGGGGTACCTCATGCCTCTACTGCTAGGCAAGCATGGTTCAGACATCCATATGGCTGGGATAATGTCCTTGGCCAAGTTAACCAAGCCCAGCAGAATACACATGTGCCCCCTCTGTGATGGGGCTTCAGCACAAGGCTGATGGGGTGCCGCAGGCAGCAATTCCCCGCCTTAAATTTATTAATTGAACACAAAGACAGACAAGCTTACAAACAATAAAGAAAATTAAAACAAAAACAAATAATAAGCAAAAAGTAAAATAAAAGACAAGCAACTACAGGAAGCCTATAATAAGGGGAGGTTGGAAGGGTCAACTTTGCTACTTGAACTTGCAGCGATCGAAGAAAGTGCTGACTGAGAGGGCATTTACAGTGTAGCATAATAATACCAGTATATTAGGCACAGTGCTAAATAAGGCAATACCACGTGGGGTAAACCGCAGTGATCTGCAGGCTCACAGGTTAGCACTTGACAACATTAACTTTTATTTTATGCTCAAACATCATTAAGTGGATTCGACTCTGCTTGCCATAGAGTTTTAGTAACTCAGTGGTTGGAGCATCTGATCTAGACCTCACAGGGTTGTGAGTCTGATTCTCAGCTGGACCTCAAAATTTTTTTGTGCTTTGAGGTGATTAAATTCTCTTCCTCCTTGAATTATGAGATGATAAAAGGACCACACACAAGTATTTAATACGCTTATTTGCCAACATGAGATTTTTTTCCCGCAATATTCTATTGAACATTTTCTACAATTTATTATCATGCTGCTTAAAGTTTTCCATTGATGGTTGATTATAATCAATCACTGCCACAACAATACATGATACAAATAGTAAAAACAAAAACATATAGATATTTCCAGCAACAATTTGCATTATTAACTTTGATCACATAGCAGAACAATATTGCAAATTTATGACATAATACTTGAGCTACAATCGGTGACAAAATGAGTTGAGACTCTTCGCCCAAAACTTGGCTTTTTTACATTTTTTTTAACTTCCAAGGGAGGAAATGTAGCTTTCCTCCCCCATCCCCTCCGTGCAATGTTGTGCCCTTCTTCTAGCTACCTGGAGAAAACAACAAATACCCCAACTTTGAATGGACGGGATAGTGGAGGGGTGCGGACTCTTTTGTTCTCCGCAGTTACCCTATTTGAGTACAATGTCTCAACAATTTTGTTGCCGATTGTAGATTAGCTTGGGGCCTAAATTGTACATAAAAAAATTATTCTTATCTGTAATGTGATGGTATTGCATTGTGTTAATGTCTAATCAGATTTTGGTATTTGCACATGTGCACTCGGGCTTGCTTTTGTCACAGTTTACTGTCATGGCTGCAAGTGAGTCTACTATGCTCTGATTAAACAAGTTGAAGTTTAAGAACGTGAGCAAGTTCTTTATAAATAATACCATCATAAGTAGGTTGAGTATGATTGTCCGGGTGATTGAGTCCTGAATAGGACTTTTGTTGTTGACAGTGACTGATGTTTCGACAACCTGTGCGGTAGTCATCTTCAGAGTCAAAGTGAGTTGTATCACATCAGCTGATGGTATTAAACTCTGGTTATTTGACCTGACTGGTCAACTAAAATGCAACGTTATTGGTCCTCTGTCAGTTAAGCCGTCAATTGTCCAGTCGTTCTTAAAAAGTTAGTTTTGCTTGATTCTCTCCATAAGTCATTTGCCAGTGCTGGTAACTGTTGACTACGATTTAGTGGCATTTGTTCCAAGTAAGTAACCCAGCTTTCTTTCACTTTGTAACATAATAATATAAATTCTGTGCAATTTTTATTTCAAAGATTCATATAACTATGTACTTACAGGGTAATTATTACCCCAGTTGTGTATACTGGTTCTTTCTTGCAGTAGATAGGTTTAGCCTCTTTGCTTCCTGCTTCAGCAACTCGTGGACTGAATTCAATCGTTATGTTAACTAATTTAAGAACTGAAAAGGAAAAGAGGGAGCATATAATTTTAGTACTCTGATCACGCTGTTAACTATGTTATATTGTTATACTTTTGAGTGCTATCACTTAACCTTGACATTGATTTTCACTGCGAGAATAAACATAAGTAAAATCCACAAAAACATTTAACAACTGACATTTATAATAACAAATTTATAGGAAAGCAAATTTGAAAAGTGGTCAGTCATAGATTTCTCCCCACAGACAAGCCGTACTGCTAATTTTCAGGCAAATGCTGCAGGGAAAAGGTTCCGTTTAATCATGAGCTGGTGTCTATCAAGAAGGCAATTTGCCAATGACATCATGATGATGCCGAAACCTCAGCTTTTTACACTCTTTTTTAATTATCTCTGTTTTCCTAAATCGCTGTTCGTTAGCAAATTTCTTGCAATTATTCACACAAGAGAGTGAGACTGGTCCTTCTACAAGAGCTGAGTATAATGCAGTTCAGCTGGAACAGACATGCTCCATTTACAGTCAGTTTAGTCTGGTGGGGTAATTCTGACAAAGCTCACTTAGAAAAAAAGGACCGCTGATAGAGCAATTTTTGTATGACCTTGAAAAATGGTTTTGGCAAGAGTTCGTTATTTGTTTTATCAGCCAATGGATAAAGAGGTCAAAACATGGCCTCTTTTTTTCCCGCCAAAGAAAAACCTAATATGGAGAAGGCATTGTTCGATTGGCCAATCATGTTGCAGTATGAAGTCAAAGCGAAGTATCGGTTGATTTCTCGAAAGTTCTCCAGCATGAAGGTTTTTCATCCAAGGTTCGCTTAACCAACTAAATACCACGCATGTTTGTATCTGTTTGATGAACCAATCAAATTGCTCTATTTCTGTTTGTTTGTTGTTTCTGTTTTGTTTGCGTGTTTTTATTTCACGGTCATACAAAAATCGCTCTAAGATGAACCAGTGAAGATTAAAGTTGATATTGACCATCTGAAAAAATCAGACTGCCCCTCAGGGTGCAAAGAAAGACAGTTTTGCAGCTTGCTTTTGGGGCAAGTTGAAGTTAGTATGTACTATCCAGAAAGTCAGTTTGACTTGTGCTCCCCCCCCCCCCCCCCACCCACCAAAAAAAAAATCTTGACCAGCAGGATTGATTACACTTCTATGAAATTATTTGAATTCCCCCGGAAAACTTCACGTGCAAGTGTAGAACTTGGGATGAGCAAGGAAAGTAGTGTTCTTTCACACTTCCACACCGTGGAGAAGTGTAGAACTACATTGTATAAGGATGAAAAAGGAAAGTAGGGATCTTGTGGCCAGCGCTGGACATTATTTTGTGGGCAAGTTAGGAACAGAATTCACTAGCCCAATAGCAAAATACACTAGCCTCGGGATATCAGAAACCACCTTCTTTGCACGCTGCCCAGTTGATCATTGATTATAATCAAATAAGTACTACACCATGTGCTTTTGTACACCATGTCTATGATCGGTATCATATAATGCAGAAAAAATGTATCACTGCAGTCCTAGTTAGCATAAATGAAAAAATAAATGTTTTAATATAAACAATGGCTAACTTACAGGCAAGAAATTTATCCACCAAGTTAGTTAAATCTTGCTCATCACATTGTTTGGGTGCACATATTCCCCATTGTATAGGAAATGCCTGGAATAATAGAAAAGAGAAAAGGTACTCTTAGTAAATGAGGAGTACCTTTACTTAAAAGTTGCCCACACACATCATTTTCCCCTTTTTCTAAGTACAGCAGGGGTATTTTATTTGCAGAATGCAGAACGCTGAATGTAGAATGCAGAACAGCAAATGACACTGAAGTAATTAGTGATTAGGGTTTATAGGAAACAGAGTGAATAAAGTTTTAGGTCAACTTCAGTGGCGGATCCAGACTTTCATACAACGGAAGGGCCTGGTCATCCAGACCCTGAGATGAGAGGGGTGCCTGGTCTCCAAAAAATTGTTTGGGCCTTTGGCCCTTAGTTTGGTCTACAAATAAGGGGAACCCCCTGGATCCGCCACTGAACTTTTCCGGTATAATGACTCTAAATGGAACTTGATTCACTCTGTTTCCTCACCATAATCACTAAATTTCAGAGTCATTTGGCCTTTTGCATTCTGCTGTCTGATTCAGCATTCTGCAAAATACTTCTGCCACTAAAAGTATGAATTCATAAAATCTTCTTTTAGGAAGTAAAACCTTCGAAATACTTAATTATCCACTCCCCTTATGGTGCTTTTCAGGGATAATGAAACAAATAAATCTAAATGGAAAAACAAGGTTAAAAATCCTAACTGGTAGGAGGCAAACCAGTGGGCTTTAATGTACAAGTGTGGCTGTGGATTTGAGCTCAGGACTACCCAGAACAAATCCAGCTAGCAGTTAGAGCAGGACTTGAACTCGGAGCCTCTGGATTACAAATCCATTGCTCTCACCGCTCGGCCACGCTGTCTCCTTACAGATAAAGACACGGATTGACAAACTTAAAGAAGTTTAAAATGGATTGCCAGCATGCAAAGAAAATGGTGTCCGATAACCTGGGACCAGTGGATTTTGCTATCAGGCTACTGAATTCTGTTCTTAACTTGCCCAACAGGCAAGTGATTTTTTTCTTGGGGAATTCAAATTACAGAAGAAATGAAATCAATCCTGCTTATCAAATCTTTTTTCAGGCTAGTTGAAATGACTTTCAGGCTAGTACATGCTAGCTACAGCTTGCCTGAATGGCAAGCTGTAAAACTGACTTTCTTTGCACCCTGATCGATGATTGCACTGAAAACCTGTCAGCCTAACAGTTTTTCAAACTTCATTTTTGTTGTTTTTAACATTTGAAATGACTTGATACAATGCTACACAAATAATGGAAAACATATTTGTTTGATACTAAGCTGTGGTTTAGCCATTCACAAGCCGTTACAATGTATTTCTCAAGTTCCATCACAAACATGGATGGTAATCAAATGGTGAAAGCATTCTCACCTTGGTCAGTAGTTGAATAGGTGTATCAAAGAAGGCCATGCAGTAATGTGCATCAGGAACATACTTTGTGCACTCATCATACGATCCTAACCAGGCAAGATTTCCAACAAGAATTCCACTTGGAGGTTTACCAGTAGCATCCAAGTCTGAAAAAGAATAATGAATCTAATATTATTCTGTTGATTATCAATTAAAATCAATCATTGATCAAAATCTTTTAAAGATGTGGGAGGAAAAAAATTCAATCTATGATTGTACGAAAAAAATACAATAATATAAGATTATTCTATTTCTTGTTGACAATTGACATGTTAAACACTTGAGTGTTGTCTTTTTCATGGTCTCATAATTAAGTAAGAAAGGAAATTTGATCACCTATAATCTCTGGTGACAGTTAGAAAATTTGGGATCATTATACGTCTCTGGGAAACTGCCCACCTACCCCTCTCCTAAGCCAACATTTTGCCCCAGGTGAGAGGTAAGTGTTAATGTTGGCTTAGGGGAGGGGTAGGTGGGCAGTTTCCCAGAAACATATAATCATCATGCTTTCAGCTTAGGGTGAGTGTAAAGGAGGATGTTACCATCTTCCCAGCATGCCTTGTGCCTTTTTTAGGGTGATTGTCTCCAGTCTGTGTGATGAAAACATGAATTTTAATTAAAGTTTCTGAGAAATTTTTGCCACTTTAAAGAGGAGATATGGAGGTAAAGTAGGTCTGTATAATTTCTCATCTTTCACTAGGAAGAAAGAATGATTTCCTGATTAAATTATCCTGTTTTCTGTAAGATTTGACCATGTGACCTTTCTTTTGTCATGCGTCATTGCTTATCTGTTGTATTTATAGTGTTTTTGAGTTATTCATTTCCGTAATCAAACAAGGAGGTGATTGAGAATTGAGACAAAATTCCATGCTATTATACTTCAAGCATTCTAACTAACCCAATCGACTCCTTTTGACTCCCCATTTTCCCAACAAATAATTTTTCATCTTAAATGTGGAGTATTATTGGAGCTATCTTATTATGATTAGAGACAAGTTCGTGTTGCAGGAGTGCATTTAGTAATATTTTCAACAAGTTTCCAATCAAATAGTAGCATTCATTTACTTATTCTTATATTCAGACAGGAGATTACTGTAACTGTAGTTATTGTTTCACGACAGTAGTGTTGCAGGTCAACAACTTGTTTGAAGCTGCAAAAGATGCGTACATGTTGGTATATGGGCCAGCTCAGTAAGATACCTACTGGTCATGTTAATCATGAATGAATATTTATTGCGTATTGAGTTTCTTGTAGCCAGCTTCTTTGATACCTTCTACAGTAAATGCATATTTTACCACAAACCACATACCAAGCTTTTTTTAAAAAAAGTATTACTGAATATTATTTTATTTCACAGCGGACCCCCGTAGCAAGGGTTTATCAGACTGGTATAAGCTTTTATTTACAAAATCTTAAACCTGAGAAGGGCATCTGTAGAAATTCTATACTGTACAATTGATACAGTTTACACTGAGTATGCTGGATTTCTAAAAAATTATTTCATGTTTCTCTGTTACCTTCGCGGTGACACTTTAGAAAATAAAATGAGCCATGCTGGGTTGGCCGTTTTGACCACAACGCATTACAGGACGATGGTAATATCCTCCTTTAGTAATTGTAACATATACCAATCACATCCTGCAACATTCCCCTATAAGTCAATCAGCATTGCGATCAAATCTGACTGCAGCATACCCTGCGAGCAGAAGCCCTTCCATCTTCCCAGATAAGTCTTCCCGATTTATCTAGGAAGATCGAAGGGCCTCTGCTCGCAGGGTAGCCGCAGCATAACAGCCTGGTGAGAGTTTGTATCGGGCCCAGCATAAGGTCTGCCGGATTATGCCGGCACAATTTTGAGCATAATACTATATCTGGAGCATCAGGCATAATGCTGGCATAATATTAATATTTTTGGAGCATAATGCCTCTGTTTCTGAAAACTGTGAGAGGAGTATGCAAATTTTGCCTAGACTACAAGTAGTCCCCCATTTTTCCTCAGGGATAGTAGAGCGAGCGAAACGCGAGCGCCCGTGAAAATCACCCCACGCCAGGGAAAAGGCGACACGCGGTGGGGAGAGAGAAAAATGAGGGACTACAGACAAAGCCCAAGCTTTTGAACTAATGCGTTGCTCTCACAACGCAAAACTCTGATTGGCTCTTCCATGGAAATCTGTCAACATCTGTCAAAAATGCGCCAGCCGCTTTCAACAATCGACATAATCTCAATTTACAGAACAAATAACTAGAGCAGAACTAATAACAGCAAAGAACAAATAACTAGTCAGAGTTGCTCTTGTAGAAGCAACTAAGAAGAAAGCCAACCCGACAACTGATGAGGTTCGCGTGGAGAACCGAAACCATGGTCTTGTCTGATCACAAAGTGGGAAATGAATAACAGAAAAGTCGCAAGGCTGTTAAGCTTATTCAGAAGTTATCACCAAGGGAGGAACTACGCATCCAGTCCAAATACTCACATTATCTCCAGAAAAACAAGCGGCAGTTAAAAGTCATGAGCAGTCATGACTCAGTCACATCGCAGTTCTCCATAGTTGATGTAGTTTTAGTTTAAGCTGCAATCCATTCTTCGAGATTTGGATATCGCTATCCGACCTGCTAAAAACGCTATCGAGCTGGGCCCAGCGTGACAAAACATTGCAGGAAACCGTCACGTTCACGGCCAAAAAGAAGATCGCTTAAAATTATTCAGATCCAGGAGGCAATCGCCGGAGAAATTAAACAACCTCAAACCCTTATTTAGCCGCATTGAAGAGCTTTACTTTTCAAAAGAGGTCAAAGAAAATGCTCTTGCATTAGAGGGCAAATCATGCCGACCATAAACAATAACCGCAGAAAATTAATATGCGTGTCACAACCTCTCAGTGTGAAATAAGCGGCAAAAATCACTTTTGCTCAGTCAAAACTTTTTCCTCCAGAGCATAATCTATCCGTCAGAGAAAAAAAATTCATTGGAACAAGCAGCATTTTGGCATGACCAAAAGTCGTGTGTTGCCTACACTATCAAGTTCTTCACGCAAAACAACCGTGAAGAAAATTAGTATCTGGGTTTTCTTTTGCTTGCAATAAGTATCCCCCGCAGTTTACCGATGACAAGAGCAATGACAGCTCAATTAGGGAAGGAATCCCATTGGATGCGCTTAATTGATTTGGAAGGGGATACGAACTTCACACTCCAAAATCAGTCGGCCGTGAAGGGTCAAAAGCTTGGGCTTTGTCCGTAGTCCCTCATTTTTCTCTCTCCCTGCTGCGTGTCGCCTTTTCTCGCGTGGGTTGATTTTCACACGCGCTCGCGTTTTGCTCGCTCTACTATCCCTGAGGAAAAACGGGGGACTACTGGTAGTCTAAATTTTGCCAGCAACTCGCTCTTAGCGACACTCTAGAATGTACAAAGTTGATAAAAGTGGGAATATTTTAACGTTAGACTCGTTCGTACCCAGTGCATTTTGCAATAATCCAAGTTCATTGGAGAAAGACATATAGTAAGCCTTTCAATGCCTCACAATTTCCGACCTTTCGCTTGCTCATCAAATGTTTAACTGAATAATTATTGTCTAACAATTCTTTCAAAAATGAAAGACTAGGAATGTTTAGTAACAGATACAGGCCTATGGGGGGGGGGGGGGGTGGGGTGGAAGTGTCATTTTAGTCCGGCATAATTTGAACATAATAACTCCAGTCGAGTCACAGGTAACCCAGGCTCTGTGATAGTACCACAGTACGGTTCCAGTAAAATTACAGTGTTTGTATGGGGTAAAAATATCATCCTAAAATTTCTAGGAAATACTTAAGAAAGATCAATGAAACTTACTCTGCAGTTAATTGTTGTTGTCCTTATTGCTCCAACAAAGTTTCGTGATAATTTGCAGTAATTTCTTCAAATTCACTCTATCTACAATAATAATATACAAGGTAGGAAACACGAGGTGCCATTTTCGCCGACATGCTCTCATTCAACACAACTTTTTCCACGAAATTCGAACTCCAACGGAAAATAAACATGCCAGGATCGTAGAAATAGGATAGCAGCAGATATAGAAACCAATGAAGCTTTCCCAGATAGAGAAACGAATCCCACAGACTTTGACAAACTCGAAGAATATAATCCAAACACACCGAGAATACGCTCGCCGAAGCAGCCGGGCCAGATCAACGCGCGGCCAAGAAAATGAAGCCTGGGCACTGTACAAAAAAATTCCATCCCGGGAGTCCTGGGGTGACCTTTCTAGGGACCGATACATCATTTGCCCAAAGCCACCCTCCCCTGCTGGAAAAATACTTGATAGAAGGCAATTGTTCTTCCTAGCCAATCACCATTTACCAGAGCAAACCCCGCACACGCGCCTGAATTTAAATGGCTAAAAAAAAGTAATATAATCAGGAGAGTCTGCGGAGTTACAAGGCGTCCCATTTCTTTTACTATTAAGGAATGCAAATAACAGTTATGCAACTAATGAAATAACAACGCGAAATGCTTACAAGGCGGGCTAAAAACAAGGTTGAACAAAAGGTAGATGATGACTGAGATACTGTTGCTGTGAACTCTCGAGCGAAACTATCGTAAATAAACGGTGAAGCTTACAAACTAATGTCAAAAATTATACAGAAAATTGCGACAGAACATGAATTGCGATAACTGAGACGAATGTGAAAGGCACGTGCACTAGTAAACAAAGGACTAGCGCGATTAACATATTTAGCGATTAATGCGGCAGTAACACGCCGACTTCTTGTCAATACAAGTGAACGCTCTATCGGTTAAATATGTGAATCATTGTGATACACCTCTCTTTGAATTTGGTCCTGTTGTACAAATGCCTCGGTAAGAGCGAAAATTCACTTATATCTTTTGCTCGTTTTAAGTTTTGTAAATCGTCCTTCGTTGTTCTTTCCTTTGCCCTTATAACCTTGCCCTATTGATGTTTGATAAACTTTCTGAGGACCAGCGCCAGGAGCTGAATATAGTTCGAGAGGAAAATAATCTCTTTATAACAGGCCATAGTGATTGGCTAGGAAGAACAATTGCCTTCTATCAAGTATTTTTCCAGCAGGGGAGGGTGGCTTTGGGCAAATGATGTATCGGTCCCTAGAAAGGTCACCCCAGGACTCCCGGGATGGAATTTTTTTGTACAGTGCCCAGGCTTCATTTTCTTGGCCGCGCGTTGATCTGGCCCGGCTGCTTCGGCGAGCGTATTCTCGGTGTGTTTGGATTATATTCTTCGAGTTTGTCAAAGTCTGTGGGATTCGTTTCTCTATCTGGGAAAGCTTCATTGGTTTCTATATCTGCTGCTATCCTATTTCTACGATCCTGGCATGTTTATTTTCCGTTGGAGTTCGAATTTCGTGGAAAAAGTTGTGTTGAATGAGAGCATGTCGGCGAAAATGGCACCTCGTGTTTCCTACCTTGTATATTATTATTGTAGATAGAGTGAATTTGAAGAAATTACTGCAAATTATCACGAAACTTTGTTGGAGCAATAAGGACAACAACAATTAACTGCAGAGTAAGTTTCATTGATCTTTCTTAAGTATTTCCTAGAAATTTTAGGATGATATTTTTACCCCATACAAACACTGTAATTTTACTGGAACCGTACTGTGGTACTATCACAGAGCCTGGGTTACCTGTGGTCGAGTATAATTTTGAGCATAATACCCTAGTTTCACGGGTGACGCCCGAAAGCATAATACTCTATTTTTCGAGCATAATCCAGCAGACCCTAGCCCAGCGTGACCGTATATGACATTGCAAAAATTGGGCCAGATCTCAGCTCAGGTTACGTACTGCGAGATAGTGTAGCGCGCTGCAAACTTGCTAGCTTGAGAAAACAGCCGACAGTCTCTCGAGTGAGTGGTAACTGATTAAGTGATTCAACGCCTAGTTGGCAATGCTGCTATTAAAGTTTGACACTAAAGAAACTATACTTGCCGTGTACTGGTGTAGGCCACCATACAGAACCGGCGGCGAGATCGCGCGAACAATCCATTCTTTTGGCAATAAAACAGAAAAAAGGCCAATTGTTCGTCAATTCAACCTTGAAATTGACTGAATGCGTTCAAGCGTTTATTTTAGTCATACTTACAATACTCCAGAAGTTTGGGGTTACTAAACAGACTGTGGAGGCTGTAGTTGCATTGCACAGAGACGTTAAGAGACAAACTTGGAAGTTGGGGAAGTGGAAATGGAACTCCAAACTTTTGTGCAATTTGACTGTAGGAATCAGAAAGCAATCCAGGAGATGCAGTTAAAGGTGTTGCAAATGGAAGGAAAACGAGAACACTGGAGAAAAATACCACCGCAAACGAAGAACCTGCCGCCATTTTCCCGGCGTTTATCTTCAGTCACAAGATCTACATGACGTCTTACTTAAAAGTAAGACAAGTAAATATATATAATGATGTCATTGTTGACAGTAGTGCCTTTCAAAATATTTTCGACAACTTTAACAAGTTCCTTCAAACGAAAATCAGCCTCTCTTTTCTTCGTTATTTTACAAATAAATTTTACAGCTGTTTTAGATCGTCCATTTCCCGGATCCATTTGGATCTGCATTACCCTGGGTCCATGATGTTTCTGACTTTAGCTCGCTAGTGAAGCTTTTAAAAGGGCTCTTGCGTTGGTTCTTAAGTGTATGAATATATATAAGATAGGTTTACTTTACCCAATAACTGAACTTTATTTATTGTTTCGCATTTTACGTTTCCCATTTTTTCCCATACAAAATCATTAGAAGGGCACACAGTATCTTAGCTTGGGTAGCCTGTGCAGAGAGCTCATAAAAGTTTCTATTTTTATGAATTGACCCACTTCTTATATTGAATGAAGAACACTTTTATACTTTCATCAGGAACCCATAACCCGGAGCGAGCAACTTCCAGGCGCATGTGTCACGGCGCTGTCACGGACCAGTTTATTTTTAGAACGGTTTTGGCGCGAGTTTTCAGATATCTTTAAATTCCAAAAACCGGTCTGCAAAACCCACAGACCTAAAAATGTGATTTTTTCGCCTTTTAATAACGTTTAGTTTTTGTTTTTGATATCTTATACTTCGAATGCGCTCATAGACATGGCGGAGATTCTATTTTCGTTGGAAAAAGTGCCCTATGATGTGTCTAAAAATAAACTGGTTCGTAAAAACGCCGTGACTTAGGCCTAGTATGGAAGTTGCTCGCTCTAAATTATGGGCTCCTGTTTTCATCTACAGAACAAACATTCTGGTACGTTTGCTAACCGTTAATATGAAGAACTATCTTACCCAAAAAGATCAGAAAACCTGCGACCCCATTCTAGTAACTCTATTGAAAATGCGACCCCATTATAGTCAATCCGGTCCTGAAAATGCGACCCCATCCAGCGGCACATCCCCATTAGCCTCTTATGAGCAAGTAGACTTGCCGTGTTTTAGTATCAAGAAGATAAAAAAACCTACAGCTAAGCTAAAACTTACTGCACTTTTCAATAACATGCGACCGAACACAGAAGTTCAAAAGCAACGAACCTTGAAACACAAAAACACACAAAACGGATCGAAATCCACCAATCACAAATCACAAACCACGACCTTTTGTTTCCTAGGAAGTCCGCTAAGATCTGAAGGCGAGAAAGCGCCGATTCTTCAGATTTTGATTGACGTCGCAGAAAAACCCCAAATCCAAAGACGTTTTTGACATCGCAGGTCGCGTGCTATCCGAAACAGCTGTAATCTAATGAACTCAAGGGTTTCAAAAATAACTGTCACGAACGCAGTTTGCACGTGAAGATATTGGGCTCGGCCCCTTTCACGGTTCGAGAGTGAAAGAACAAACCTGTTTACGAGATCATTTTGCTCAATAAGATTTTAAGAAATCACCTCCTTTCCGAAAATGTAAAGATTGTGGCAAAGTATGAAACTGAACGACTTATTAGTGTTCATAGTGAAACAACTCACTTCTTCATAAAGAAAATGGTTTATATCTCCTAACAATTTTGTTTGAAATAGGTATTTTCCCCTCTCGTTTCCTACTTAATTGTAATTACTATTTGTTATAATTGCTTACTTTTCTTGTAAGTTTAAGTGTAAGTTAGTTATTTTATTTTATTATTATTATTTTGTTCCCTTTCTTTCCTGTATAATTTGTGATTTATGTGGTTAATAAAGCATTTTAAAAAAGTTACAATGCTATGTTTACAAAGATCACCAAAAAATTATTATGGTTAGTGCACCCTGAAGAAATTTGTTTGATTTCTTCTTCATAACTTTACAGGAGAACTTTGCGTATGGTTTAAGGTACTAGGTATCGATAAGTAATGACTTCTGCACAGGATTGATCAAACACAGCAATTGTTGGCTTCACACTAGAGCTTCAAGTATAATGTAAGTGTACTTAGAACCTACTTTGAATGTGAAGAGGTAAAATGTACCTACTTCAACTTTACTTGGTGATCGTGGAAACGTGACCATGGAAACGTAAACGTAATTGGTGTTCATGGAAACGTAATGTGCCATGTGCATATGTAGCGGTTCCAAGATTCTAATGAACGGACAGATTGACAGCTTTTACTTCAAGTAATATACTTTGTCAACAGGTGTGAAGCCCGTTTCCACAGAGCGACTTAAGATTTCCAGGTGCACTTGAATCAAGTGCTTACCTGAAATGAACTTCGCCTCTAGTGTGAAGCCAACAAATATTCTCATGACATAGACCCTTTAACTGACGTCAGAACTCAGCGTTTCGTTTTAAAAATCAGCTTCTCCAGTTGTATCATGGGAAACTCGACACACACTGAAACAATGAAGGCTGCAGCATATGAAAGGACCACCGAACCAGTAAAGAAAAAAGCCTGTGGAGAAATAAGAGAAAACACAAATAATTCCTAGTAAATAGATCATAAATAAAGCCTCCAAAATCACTGTTATGTACAACTTCTTTGCCAGGGTTTCCCTCTTACTCGGAGCGAAGACAAGAGGATGAGTAAGAGAGGACCCTGGGAACGAGGTTGTGTTGTATAAGTTGGTCATTTTGAGTTCCAGCGTGAAACTAGGCCGGTGTTGTGATGAACTTCAACATCTGATTGTTTTAAGTATGCGATCGCTTCTTTCATTGGCTATTACAAAGTTGCGCCGGAGACTGGGTCAAACTTTGGCCCCGAAAAACAGTTCCCTGGTGCAGTTCGGCAAAACATCGACCCAGACTCAAACGCGAACTTAAAATGGAAGAAGACCTTGGTGTATATGTGGTGGTTCAATTTTATCTTTTCAAACTAATTATCATACATTACCATACTCAAAAACAAAGGGGAATAAAATTTAAACCAAGGACAAAATTGAACCACAACATTGACAGGGATGTGCTCCTTAAGGTGAACTGTGTGGCAGGTAGTTATGTTGATGTTCCGGCCATAACCTTTCCAGGGTTAATGACAGAGTATTGTAAGATAGCCCTAACCTTGGAGTTTGTGGACGAAACCCTATAGTGCGACCATTTAAATGAAACCTCTTTGGTCGTTTTTTGACATGATAATGTTTGTTCACAATTACAATGAATTTTGAAATTTTGGTCGCATTTTGACTTTCACAACTTCAAAGGCCAAAGTCAAGTGTCAACGGTAAGTTAGATTAGAGGAGGTTCTACTCACAATATGGACATCTGAATAATCGTAATTAGTCTGCTGCGAAACGAAATATGTGTGCTGGACGATAGGATGAACCAGGTAGGCAGAGTAAGTCAGTCGACTTAATGGGATCCAGAAATGAGCTGACAGAATTTTGTCCACCAAACCTACAAAATAGAAAACCGCAGAATTACTTGAAATGAGCTCAAACCCGATTCTGTAAAATTTTCTTTTTTCCAAAATAACGAAAACAGATGGTACCAAACGAAAGCTGCAAAGAAAAAGTGTATTGCACTTTTTCAATGTAAACTGCACACTCCTTTAGTGCAGTCAAATGCCGTATTTACTCAATAAAACGGCCTCTTGAATTGATGACAACCTCAAACGCCGCAGATGGAAGCAAAATTACCAATAAACGCCACACCCAATCAGAAGAATGCGGCGTTTATTCGCGGATTATGAGAAACAACTTGGTACAACTTGGTAATCTACTCCATCCAGACACACTACGATTCTATCCCAACAAAAAGGTGAGATATTGGAACTTAAACACATCTTTCTCTTTTTTACACAATATTTAGGGAAAAACTGAGGAAAATTACAGAAAACTGTCAACGTCAATGAAACACTGAGAAAACGGTCCAAACATATGTCTAAAGGTAAGGTTTTTAATACATACGTGGCCAATATTGGGCTAAAGAGGCGCTATGCCTCGGAAGTTTCATTGTCGACGCCCGACGAGTGGTAAACATGACAACCAGGTGTTTCCGTAACACTTAAAATGACTGAATGACTAAATAGTGAATGACTGAATCGACTGAATCAACACCCTGACTCGCTCCCAGTCGTCTTCGCGCAACGCGCGCGGCGGGAGCAGGGGATGATGGGTAAGAAGACGCTCTCCCTCGCTTTCCTCCTTTCCATCACACCCCGCGCGCCACCAGGGAGAGATAGAGAGACGACTGGCGAAGAGTCAAAACAACTCTTACCTCCGAGCCCGCGATGACATGCAAAAATCACCCAAGCTAGTGCCAAGCCCCATGCGCAGTGTGAGAAGGTCCCGTATATGATATTTTCGGCGCGAGTGAAGGGCTTTGGATTGTCCTTTCTCACAGCACTGTATTCACCGTAGAGTGTGGATAAAGCGACAACGATAGCAACACACCACCCGGCAGCATTGAACATATATGTACGCACCTGAGAAAGGGAAGAAGTTTCAGGAACCTGGTTGTGTTTATATTGTTTTATCACAAGCCAAACGAGGCGAACGTGGTATTTTGCGCAAAACGCAAAAAGAAAGCGAAGTGCGCACACGTTTCGCGTTTCGCTCAAAATGCCGCGTTTGCCCCGCTTGGCTAATAAAGCGCCTGTTATGCAGGCTATTTTATCACTTGCACTAAAAAATAAAGCTCAACATCAAGTCGTTTTAAAAGTACTTTTAGAGCGATTTTCGTATGACCTTGAAATGAAAACGCGCGAACAAAATGGAAACAACGAACGAACGGAAATAGAGCGACTTGATTGGTTTATCGAAAGGATACAAACGCGCGTGGCTTTTGGTTAGTTAAGCGAAAGTTCGGGTGAAAAATCTTCATGAACGAGAACTTTCGATACTTCGCTTTGACAACATACTCCAACAACTGGCCAATCAAACAATGCCTTCTCCATATTAGGCTTTTCTTTGACGGGAAAACGAAGAGTCCATGTTTTGATCTTTTCACCCATTGGCTGATAATACAAATAAGGAACATTTATCGAAACCATTTTTCAAGGTCATACGAAAATACGTGAAAATCGCTTTAACATTTTATAATATTTCTTGGTTCTCCAAACCAGCAGTCCCAGAGTTTGCAAGGGCCAGCAAACCATAGTAATTTATATAAGTCTGAGTCACTGCATTGGTTTTTTTTGTGGCATTTTCTTCATTTTTATATAAGAAAAAGGCTGAATTGGTTGTTATAAATATGGTTCTTTATTAGCCAAAGTTCAGCCTGATATTCTTAATCCGCTCGTTCTCACAAGCTGGTGTTTACTGTACTGCAAGTAGACGACATCAGGACATTTGCCTTGTTTATGTAATCTATAGCTACGCAAGTGGAATGGTTATGAAGCTTGACAGACTCCTTTGTTATATGTTTTTGTTCGCTTTTTTGGACCTTACCGTACACAACGTTCATTAGCATTCCTATCATTATGAACCTCATGACCTATAAAAACATTGCATTGATTGAGCACGGTCAAGGAACTTCCAAAATAAAGTGGAGCACCGTTGTTTTCATCTTTGATTTTACCAGCTTTCATAACCGGTGTCCTCTACTAACTGGAGACCTTAAAGGGACAGGTTCACGGTTCGGTGCATGCTCATTTATCAAAATGCTGTTTTTCTGCCGCGACTTGTTGTATCGTCTATGCAAGCAATGTGTTCATGTCATAATGATGTCAAAGAACCAATCTGCACACTCCCCTGGCAGTCACTCGATCAACTTATGTGCAAATAACCATAAATTAATCAAAGATGGAATAAAACCTTCGAGTCAACAATATATTTAACGTTGGTAGTGTTGGCATAATCTACTAATTTTTTCCTGTGATTTTAGTACTCCTCCATCCCACTTCAGGTTACTCTGAAATACACTTCTACTTTGAAATACACTCTGAGATCGCTGAGATATTTGTGAGTGGAATAATCAACTGATAGAATTAATAATAAAGGAAAAAAAGTAATTTAATTAATGAGCATGCGCTTAACCGTGAACCTGTCCCTTTAAGATTCGAGGACGAGGACGAGGACGACTACAAGTACGAGATTTGACTTTAAGTTTTTTCCTGCATTATCAAAATATAGACTCCCCGGAAAGCTTCATTTTACCATTTTTCCTTAGAAAAGTGAGCACTGTCATCTTTAGTGAAGGAGGTTACGCCCTCTCCCGATCGCAAAATGATAAACGTCTAACATTTGACGACTTGTTTCCGCCAGTACGACATTCTTGCTAAAACTCGTAGTAGAATGACGACGGCTACCACATTTTCCCGCCAAAATGAAGCTACTTCACCCGCGAGCACTACTTAGTGTTGAGAATGAGAAAATCCCGTACTCGTTGCCATACTCTTCTTAGAATCTAAAGGTCTCTACTATGTGTAATCTTAGACTGAGAAAACAGTCGACATTTCCGACGCCAACTATGGTTTACCTACAAAATGACGTCTGAGGAACGACTGCGGAAATTCTATACTGATGATGCGTCACTACCCAGAACTAGGTAGTGTTTCTGATTTGACGAAGCAAATTTCCAACCAATCAGAAGTACTATCCAGATCTGGGTAGTGACGCGTCATCAATATGGAATTTTTGTGCTCTTTCTCAGACGTCATTACGCAGGGAAACCAGAGGTGCCGTCGGGAAATGTCGGCTGTTTTCATAGCGGTGTAATCTGACCTGCGTTAACAAATAAGTCATGTATGTACGTATGTTTTAACTTGTTACCTTGGACATCTTCCAGTCCTTAAAGTGTAAAATTATGTATCCTAACAGCATACCAACAAGGTACGGTGCAATGCGACAGTAAGGTTTCACATACGTCAGAGATTGTGAATCTATACCTTTGGCCCTGCAACAACAAAATTATTCCCATATGAGCTGGGGTGCCACCCAGGTGGAAATCTTGTGCACAAACATAAAACTATAAAATTTGACGTGGTGGAGGAAAGACCCGTTACAAAATATATCCAAATCAATCTACCGAACAAACTAAAAAGAGTGCAAAAATTGCATCCCCTCAAATCACAGCCCATTTTTTCTGAAGCTTCCCGAACGGCGCAAACCATTTGATTTGAATTTCTAGTTTTCCCATGTATTATAAAATGGCAAGTACCCCAGGTGTTCGCAATTAAACATTAGCTAGCGCTGGATATTGGAAATTCCGGACCAATTTAGGTTTCTGGGAAACTGTTCAACTACCCCTTCCCTAAGCTAACATTAACAGTTACTCCTCACTCACTTAGGGCAAAATGATGATTTAGGGGACGGGTAGGTGGGAAGTTTACCAGAAACCTAAATTGATCCGAAATTCCTTATCCCAGAGATGGTCCTGGTAGCAAGGTAGACTACTTATAGATCGTTGATATCAAGTACGGGTGAAAAGGGTGACAACCTTAGTTTCAAAAGTACCATGGGGGCGGGTGTCGGGAATTATGGCGAAAGAAGAAAGGAGGCACCCCAAACGTAACCTGCGAGAAATTTCTCCAGGGGGTACGGGAGTGTTCTCCTGAGGAAGCTTACTTGCAGGCTACCCCTAAATGTTAACACCCGTAAAGAGCCTTCTCCGCCTTCCAAATTGCTGTTTAGGGAAACTAGTATAAAAGACGTTGAAACCAATCAAATACGCAGCTACCAGTCACAATCACATTCAGTTAAATGCAACAAGGCAAAATATTCGGTGCCTAATTGGAGAGCCTAAGCAAATGAACATTTCTGGGGTGACAAGTATGATTAAACACTCATGACAATTCTTACTTGTTAGCTCGTGCTTTCGCCCCTAACAACACGGCTGCAAGGTCATAGTGAGCGTATATAATGGCCGTTGTAATAAAACTGGCACCCATAAGCACACCAACAATTATCAGCATTCCTACAAGACGAAACCTAACAAAACAACAGCATTACATTAGAATCGATTTTACCTGCCCATACTTGCTTAATACTTACAAAACTAGTTCATATGTACCCCCAAAATATTAAAATTACAAATTACAATTTAAAAGTAAAGAATTCTGTTACTCCATACAAATCTGAAATTTAAAACTATTAAGCGTAACATCTAATTTTAATCAAAGTTAACCGAATGGGGAACTGGTGGATATTTTGTTTAGATAAACTCCAGGTATGGCAAAGTGAAAATTTCTTTCCGTATATGCGAGTAAACGATATTTGACCTTCCAAATGACGAACTGTGTTATAGTTTCGCGACATTTTTCGAACTTGTTTAGGTGGACTAATTTTTTGGTTATACTTGTTTTAGACTATGTTTGAGTGGTATAACGTATTGGTAGTTACAAACCCTTTTTTTAATTGTTGGGAGTATAACTATTTGTATTTTCTCTGTTAGAAACGAGGAAAAAATTGAAGCCTGGGTCTTGGCTCCGAGATGGGAAAAAAGGGAAAACATCCGCGAGCAAAGCGAGCCTTGGGAGGAGCTGGAGACAAAGCTAGTGAGGGGAAAAGGGCGGGGCAGCCTCTCCCACATTCCCCAACCTCCCCACTTCCATTTTTTCTCTCGCCGCCTCCGCGCGATTTTTAGCCCCCTACTTCCAAACGGAGAGCCTGTTCAAAGGCTAAGAAATGCAAACAGGAAATTGTCACTTGTGTAAAGAATCCATGCAATTTATCGTGTAACACAAAATAACGAACGGGATTTACATTTACGGTAGTTTCTTAATTCAAGTATTAATTTGGGTATTAATTTTTTTTTAAATGTAAATCTTTCCTTGTTACAGTAGTCTGCTACACAGCTGTTTTTAGTGTCGTCACGCGACACTCACCAAAAACGTGGCGTGACGACAGTAAAAACGGCTGTGTAGCAGACTATTGTTACAGTTAAACCTCCATGAAGCAGCCACACTCGGGATGACTAACCCTTGGAATCGTACTTTGAATGAGCAAAAATACTACAGTACATACTATGGCGAAAACTTTATTCTCAGGCTAAGGTGGCAATGTCTGTAACTGAAATGTTATTGTGAAAGGTTGAACTCAGGAGTCATTTCAAAAGTAGGTTGAGTTTGATCGTCCGGGTGAACGTATTCCTGAAGAGGACTGTTGTTGTTGACAGTGACTGACATTTCGACAACCTGTGCGGTAGTCATCTTCAGTGTCAAAGTGAGTTGTATCACGTCAGTTGATGTCAGTTGATGTCAGTTGATGTCAGTTGTTGATGTCAGTTGACTCTGGTTATAGATCTGATTGGTGAATTACGTCGCGATGTTATTGGTCGTCTGCCCTGTCAGTTAAGATGTCTGTCAGTTAAGCCGGCTTAACTGACAGACGACCAATAACATCGCAACGTAATTGACCAATCAGATCTACAACAAGAGTATTGACGTGATACAACTCACTTTGACTCTGAGGATGACTACCGTACAGGTTGTCGAAACGTCTGTCACTGTCAACAACAACAGTCCTGATTCAGGACTACGTTCACCCGGACGATCAAACTCAACCTACTTTTGAAATGTTATTACAGGTCCACAATCAGTTGTCACCTGGCCGCTTTACCTTAACCCTTTAAGCCCTAAGAGTGATCAGCATCAAATTTCTCCTTGTAATATCAATGATTTGTAAAAAAGAGTGGTCATGAGAATTACGGACATGGTCACACAAGATGAATTTGCTTGATATTTTCTTAACTTCTGCCCACTACTTCTGTAGGAAATGAATAGAGGCAACAAATGGGAATTCAAATTTGGATCTTAAGCCCGGTTCAAACGCCGATCTTTTCATGAGCTGAACCTAATACTTTGAATTAAGTACATTACAAGTTCGGCGTCTGAATCAATTAGGAACGCCTATTTCAATTTGGAACGGCTTTGATTCAGCGCGGAACTTTCCATGTACCGAACCTAATGCATAAATTATTATAACATATTTTGCAAACAGTTCGACCGAAATGAGCATTTTTCTCCTTTTGAATTTAGTTCGGCTGGAATTAAGATCGATGTCTGAATCAATTAAGGCGGTCTAAATAGTTTGGGTCGGCCTAAATTCGAATTAGGTTCGGCTCATGAAAAGATCGGCGTTTGAACCGGGCCTTAGGGTTTAAAGGGTTAACAGAGAAGAAAATAATAGGAAAACACTCGTTGGGACGGCCAAAATGATGGATGTAGAGATGGGTTCTTTTACACCACTGGTGTTTGGTACAAACGGGGGCATGGGACTCGACTGTCACAACTTTTTAAGAACTCTCGCAAATAAGCTTTCGACTAAGAACAATGAACCCTACGCCAGCGTTATTTCCTGGCTTCGAATATAGCTTTCATTTGCTATATTAAGAACTGTACACAGATGGTCAGAGGTTCTAGATATCCATTCAAATCACGTGAGGTCTCAGAAGACTACACTTTCGCTGTAGCTGGTCTACATCTGCGCTCATAATTTTAGACCTAGATTTTTGATCGTTTTTTTTTCTTAGTAATGCTTAATTTTCCTTTTCCCACTTTCAAAATTATTCACAATTGTAAATAGTTTCCTATCGTGGACATATATTTAGTTTTTAATTTGTAAACAATACGATATAGTTTAAAATTGTAAATATTACTTTATATTGTTCTGATACTTAATGGAGGTTTAACTTACAATTTTATTCTATTATTATTTTTCGGACTTCTGCTTGATAGAGGGTGGCCATTTAATAGGTAGCTGTTCAGGGCTGTCAAAAAGTTTTTAAGTAGCAGGCTGATAATGAATAGTAAGCGGCTTTGGAACTCGCACAAAAGGCACAAGTGCTTGAGGGCTGAGGCATCTTCTGTAAGGACATTTTGACATTTAGAGTCTCGGAAATGGCGTCTCCAGCGGTGAGGGTAAAAGGAGGAATGAGTTTGCGGAATGGCATGTGGCATGGCTTGCGGAATGTAAAATATGGAAAATGGCGCAAAGAAATAAATTAAACTGAAAAGTATTCGCGCGTCTTTGCCGCGCCTTTTTTTGGCGCCAATTTGAGTGAGCAACTGCTTTGCTGGTCAATTTATTACTGCTGGTGCAAACTAACAAGGCAGAGCAGAAAGTAGCTATATATAAGCTTTACTGAATTCGTGTCTTTAATTCTTAATTAATACTTAATTTATTTTGGTGTTTTCGACAACACTTTCTCTCTTTCTGCCCACCATTATAATATAGTCAAATGTCAAAACGTTAGAGCGAAAAGAACGCTTGTCGGGCTAGCTACAATTCTAAGGATTATTGATTAATACGTGGAAGAATCAGATCATATTTGAGACTAAATGAACGCTCCGAGTCAAACATTAATCTGTGATCCAGAAATCGCGTGAAGGGAACTGCTATTGTGTCTCCTTTCGGCCTTTCCGCGTGTCTTCGCACCTTCCGTGTTTGGGTGAGTGTATGCGTTTGATCGTGAAAAAATGGTAAAACGGTAGGGAGGGGAAAAAAAGACACACTCAATTGGCAGGATCCGAACGCGCCCTTCTCCGCTAGCTGTTAGCTTCGCGTGCCGGAAACGTAACAGCTCAGCCAAGGAAAAGAAATACAGGATCCGTTTCATCTCTGAATATTATGTCACGATCACTAACCCACCGTCTGAAAAAGAAACACTTCTCACGCGACTTCAAATACAAATATAGGTAAAAAGAAACTGATAAGGCCATCCCCATAAAATGTTTCGTTTCCCATCGCCCGACCGACCCATTTTTTTGGAAAAGTAAAAAAAAAAAAAAAATCCACAATCACTTGTAAAGAAGCAAGTACTTTAAATTACAAGCACACGATCTTGTCTTATTAACACCAATTGTCTTAAATTATCTAACAACTTTTGCAGAAAAAGATTAAAGTAGAAGGGACCTGGGAGGGAGAGTGACCTTCCAAAACATCTTTTCTTCAATGGCCGACTTCCGTGATGTGATATCGGTGCTGCTGCATGCAGCTCGACTAATAAAGGCAAGAAAAATCTTTGTGGCTGATTGACCATGAGCCTTCGTGTCATGGTATGCTCGCAACATAAACACAGCGGCTGCGTTAGCAAATTGATTGGCGCCAAAAAAGGACGCACTTTTCAGTTTAATTTATTTCTTTGGGTCATTTGCGTATATTACATTCCGCATAATTATGTCATTCCTCAAACCATGCCACATGACATTCCGCAAACTCATTCCTCCTGTCACCCTTACCGCCTCTCCAGGGCTTTTCAAGAGGTATTTCCACCCCAGATGCCCTGTTGTTTCATAAGAATACAGGCAAGACTGGGAACTGCCGTTAAAACGTCCCAGCCGTTCCACGACATCGCACGGTTCGAACGTTTCACCCCTTGTTTAAATATGCATTCAGTAACATTCAAAACTGGGAAACGGATGTTTTACAATTTTATTCGATGGTGCTTAATTTTTGCTAGCAGTTATGGTGGAAGAAGATGAAGGTAGCTGGCTAAGGATGGCTAACTAGCTACCGACCCTTATTGACAGCCCTGGGCTGTTTAACGGAGCCTCAACTGTAATAACTATAGAAAAGTGAACTATTTTTTACATGTAAGCGGCCACAACACGTTACCTGTATGCCATGAAAAGGACAGCCGGAGCAATTATGTAGAACTGCATGTCATTAGCGAGATACCAAGTCCATCCCATACACTGAAAAGAGTAGAGATATCAAAATCATTCAAAATCATTTGAAATGCCATAGAAAAAAGGGCACTAGGACTAAATAAAAATTTGATTATTTTTTTTATCCTTTGGAAACTTCAACGGTCTTTAACAGAATTGAATTCTTCATGCTAACAACCAAATTGCTTGGTCAAGATAATATGCAAAATGTTATTAATATTAGTAACCATAGGGGTTTTGACGATTAACAACACTACCTTATCCGCAAAGCAAGGAATGCACAAAAACTAGTGTGGAGAAAAGTACATTGATATTAGGTTTGAAATGATGTACTGCAACTCAACTTAATTAGCTGAATTGGATAAGCGCCAGACTCAGTTTCAGCGGGAGGCTGGATTCAAAATCCAGCTTCATCATGAACCAGTGTCTTTAAAAAACTGGTTGATAAAGACATTTTCTCAGTTCAGATAATCATGTTATTGGGCATTAAGCGATTAGCATTCTCTCATTCATCACTTTTTCATCAGCTAATTTAACGGAAATGTTATAGAACCCACACTAGTGGGACAGGGGGTGGGGGGTGAGGGACTGGGAGAATAGGGACAGGGCGGGCTTGAGGCACAGGAGAGGAAAGGGCAGAAGATGGGATTTCTAAAATGATGGGAAACAAGAGCGGAAAAGCGTGGAGGCCAGGAGAAAAGGGGTGGTAACTGGAAATGCAAGGTAGAGGAAACGAGAGACATAACCACCCCCCCCCCTCCCCAGTAATACTTATAGCGAATACACTTTGTCAGTCCCTTGGCCCTTCATTATATTGAGGTTTCTACGGCAATATAAAAGTAAGTAAAGAGGACATGCACTGTTATACTCTCATCTATGACATTAACATGACAATGAATTTGATATTTTGCATTTTTTGCTGCTGGTAATAAAATAAATACACAAGTTTTCTGTTGTGAAATAATGATCCAGCGAAACATATTCGTCAAAATTTAAAACAAACAATAGAACAATAATGTCAAAAACTGACCGAAGCATCCTTTTGTGTAGGATAAAAGTTGTTGATGTAGAGCAGATTTGTCCACCAGTATTTGTTACAAGCTTCATCTGACTGATGATTGAACCAATAAGGGTCTTCACCAAGAAATACTGTCAGTTTGTCCCAAAACAGCAAAACAAACATGTATGTTGGAGTCAATCTGCGGAGTATTAGTGATACAAGTAATATTAGAAACTTTAACCAAGAGCTGCTACCCACTTGCACCTACAGTTTACTCCCGATAACTAGAACCCTCGCTAACTCGAACCAAAATCGATCCCCCCTGGATTTCCGTCATACATTTACTGTAATTTTACCCTCGGTAACTCGAACCCTCGATAACTCGAACCTCCCGGTAACTTGAAGTAGGTTTTGTTTCCCCTCAGATCATTTCTACATAATTTTACCCTCGATAACTCGAACCAAGTTTTGAGCCCTTAAAAGTCTGGAAAAAACAGTCCACTGGCGTCCCAAACATTGAATTTTGAATTTCCCATTGGCGTGTTGTAGGCATATAGTTTACTATTGGAGGCTGATGTTGTTTGTCACAAATCTAACGTGAAACAGCTTTACTTCTCAAAACAGTAAAACGCATGCTCTATTTAACCAAGGTTTTGTTATGTTACGTTCTGATTTATAATCTAGAAGTATCTTTTAATTTTCACTTGACATTTCTACAATTAAATGTGATTAAAATGTTCACTGCGCAGTAAAAACTGTTTTTTGCTTACTCCCGGCTATTTTTTTCGAGCTCCCGATAACTCGAACCTTTTTTTGATTTCCCTTGAACGTTCGAGTTATCGGGAGTCGACTGTATTTATAATTGTTATCATCATCACTGACATCATCATCACTGACATCATCATCATCATCATCATTATTATCATTATTAGTATCCATTCGAAATATTTCTCTGTTTCTGATTGGCTTAAATCACATGGCTAATTCTTATAAACAGCTTGTTCAGACCAAATTTGGAAGACTTTAATTTGCAATACCTGGAAAATGATGTCAAAAGTACAAGAGGGCTGCAACCGAGAAACCCTGGAGAGGGGATTGTGTTGACTAGGTAGGGCAGGCTACACTCACCTGGCCAATCATATTCCCCATAGTTAAGACATGTCTGACTGTTCAAAACATTAACTGAATAATAGCGGGGTCTGGGGGAGGGCTCCCCAGGAAATTTTTTGGATTTTTACTCCTTAAAGTCCCCTTTCCTGGGTTTCCAAGTCATTCAGACAGGATATTGGCCAGTTTTCAACTTGGAAAGTGTTTTGTATCATTAAAAATATATTTATAATAAAAAATGTGACAAATTTCCGTAAAACGGTGGAAACCGGTGTGGATCCGCGCCTGATAGTATTGTTATAACTAGTATTACGAACTTCACGTTTTACTGGCTAAATGTAATTAATTTAACCTCGAAACAACGCTGGTTAGCAGTTTTCCCCACTACAATTGCATGGTGTTTTGTTTTTATGCAGTTATTTGCTTGCAAAGTGTCTTTTCCTATAGCATTGTTAATTGCATGCCATTTTAGTGCTGCGTTTCTCCCAACCTCCTTCTTTTATTGAAGTTTGAAGTTTGTTGATCTTCAAATGTTACAAATTAAATTACATTAAAATAAAACATATATATATATACACAAACATCTTCTGCTGGCAAATAGCTTAGCTAATTGAGGCGGGCAGAGGAAAACAAAGTAATTTGTAACTAGGAAGAAATTAAATAGAATAAAGGAAAAGGAAAATAGATCTATATAAATGACACAAGAGAGTGGACTTAAGTTATTGCAATACTATGAGGATTTATAAAATAAAATATATTAATTAAGGGGTCACCTAGCTAAGTATTGGTGGTTAAGTATTCTACTGAGTGGTTGAGTGTGACGATGCCTTGTGGGGGTTGCTCCCAGGGTTCCCTTTCTCGTGCTAGAGCACCCGGGGGGGGGGTACTTCTGCCATATATGGGCTATGTAGGTATGTGCCGCTGTGAAGGGTATGGTTTTCAAGCAGTTTACTCTAGGATAGGGTGTATAAATCAGAGCGTTTGGGTCTAGAATAGGGTATCATTTTTCAGGAAACTGATCAGTTGGTTGAAGATTTTTTCTAGACTAGGGAAACAGCTACTCTAGGATAGGGGGGATTTGGGGAGTTTACTCTAGTATAGGGTAGCAAAATTCAGCTGAACTAGCTCTTGTATAGGTTAAGGGTTCCAGGGTCCCAGCGGCACATCCCCACCCAGAAATTCCTAAAGTACCCTCCCCCCCCGGGCTATAGCATTACCCAGCTAATTACTAGCCTGAATGTAAACACCAGCACTCAAACTCATCCATTGATGATGAGTTTAAATTTGCATTACTGGGGCAATTTCACAAGAATTCTCCATTTTCGTGCAAAGCAGACTAACGTTACTTTTGAAAGTACACATGCTGATGGCTGGTAAATTTTACCTGAATTAAACTCATCACAAATAGATGAGCTTGGGAACTGGTGCCTTAAAGGCTAGCGGGGTGCCAAATGCCATAGCCAAAGGAAGGCATCCATGGCAACCCTGGAACACGCTAACCACCCAAACGAACGTCACACTGAAAAAATCACTGGAAATAACTTACCTTAAAGGATACTTACCCTGGCAACCAAATGCAAAAGAGAGGGAGAAGAGGGTGCAAGAATCCGCACTGATTCAGAATAGCTAAGCTTTTGATCCACAAAGATCAGCTGATAACACTGCACGTGAAAAGCAGTGAATCTTGAAACAGTGCAAAACAACTGGAGGCCACCCCAAAGGTCACGTACTGCAGATGAGGAAGACTGCTGGCTGCATTTGCTCAAATTTAACTTTGCGTAAATGATGTTTACCCAGGTTAAAAAGGAGAGCATGTCTGCTGTTCACTTACCTCCAAAATCGATGAAAATAGTAATTAAAGAGTGGAAGCTGCCCATTATTTTTCTCCATGTGCCGAAGAGACAAATATGCAACTAAGAGGCCGCTGTTGAGTACAATAGAAGTACAGTAGAATCAATGTACATGTAAGTCTTTGACTGCCTCCTCAGGAAAGACACTTTGGGTGCCTTCGATTGGCTGTATTCCAGAATAAGAAACACTTGTTTTGGTTTTCATTACACGCTAAAATCCAGATACCTGGTGAACATTACAGGGTGTTTATTAGGCATAAGAGATCGGAGAATTCTCGGTTTACTACCCAGAAATCTCAGGCTAATCTTCGGTAGCCAATGACAATTTTTTTTTCAGACGTAGAGCCTTTTTCAAAGTATTCCCCTGTCACATTACACCTTACTCCTGCTACAATCGAACCTCCACGTGCGACCACCTGGAAACAATTTTGTCATATTGAACCGATGACGTCAAAATGACAACAAAAGTGCCTGGTTGCAGGATGTGAACCGTTTACCTTGAAAACATGGGGAAAAGGTTGAGTTGTTCTGGTTAGAACAAAATGGCAGAACACTCGGCGGAACATTTTACTCGTTTGACGGCAAAAAATTGTCTTAAAACATGGCTAGAACAGCATGAAGACGGACGACATCTGCTATTTGGAGTAAATCTGCACATAGTTAGTTCCCCTCTACTAGCTATGATCTGCAGACCTGAACAGACCTTTATATCCAAAACTTCCCGATAAAGATGTATTATCGATGTGAACTTACATCGACCAAAGTTAGCATGTTTTAGCTTCTTTCTAAACTTGGAATTATTTTGAAGGAATAATGAAACAATTATTGAATTCGGCTTTCGTAGGATATGAAGAATTCTGCAGATCTCGGAGGGTGTTATCCGCCGAGGCCGAAGGCAGAATTCTTCATATCCTACTCAGCCTCATTCAAAAATTGCTAATTATTAGTTCGATCGATCTATAACTACAATATTTTACATTACCCTTGAGAAAAGACTCAGATTTCCAGGTTTCAGCACAAGAAGTTAAGTTTTAGTTTTTGTTCGTCAAACGTTTTAGGCACATTTCTGTACAAAACGTCACCTACACAGGTAAAAACTTTTAACCACAAATTTATAACGCGCGTTATCTAATTAATTACACTTCCGTAAATGAACTGTCACATAGAATAGCTGACGATTTTGTCACAAAAACTACCAGTAATTGTCAGGGGGAAAGTAAACTTGCAGTATTTTTTTAGAATAAATATACCACTTCATTCTAGGTTGACTTAAAACTTTCGCCCTTGCAGTCTGACTCTCGTAAGCGACCACCAAGTCTTTGCATTTTGGGTGGTCGCTTACGAGAGGTTCAACTGCGCTAGAATTCTTAATGAAAACCCTGACATTAATAATAAGATAAATGTACCAAACTAACGGCTGAACCTTTTGCAGTTGAGGAGATTAACCACAAATTTCTGTGTCTTCTTATTCCGGAATATAATCAATCCAATGCACCCTGGCCCCTAATGATCCGTTCTAAATCATTATTCATTTCTGGGAAACTGCCCACCTGCTGGAAGCAGAAGCTTTTTTTGGCTATTGTTTCTGGTATGTCACTGTAAAGGCTGTATGCTGTAGGTAGTATGGCCCACAGGTAACAGCACTGGACTTGTAATCCAGAGGCCCCGCGATGACCACTATAGCTGGATCTGTTCTTGGTAGTTCGAGTTCAAATCCTCGGCCAGGCTTGTAAAAACCAACTGGTTTGCCTTTTACCAGTCTGGATTCTTAATTATCATCAATGTTATTTTCCATTTAAATCATTTGTATCATTATCCCTGAAAAGCCTCTTAAGGAGAGGGGATAATTAAGTAATTATCATTATTAATTATAATTATTTACAATGTATATGTAATAATTATAACATACCTCAAGAAAAAGAAACTGTCAACTGAAAAGATTGCATTTTCGATAGCTTGAAATGTAAAGCGTTTAATGATGCCAAAAAATGTGAGAGGGTTACCTACAAAACATACAAAAACACATCACTCAAGGTTTAGGATAAACTGTTCCTTCAGCCATGCTTATAGATAGGGGAAAGCTTTTGGTAGCAAACAGATTAAATATATTGTCTTTACCTTTTGAATCTGTGAGGGAAAAAGTAAGACCATTTAAATGAAACTTCTATCGGTGTTCTTTGTGAAACTAAACTGAAATATAAAATAACTTTTTTGATTTCAAACCTCAGGGGCCCATTTCTTGATAGTCGGGGAGCATATGTCACTAAAAAAAGTTCTATGGGATTTTTGTGATGATTTCTAGCGACTACTGTAGAGGTGTTGAGGGGGACCTGAGGAACATGTTTACTGTTACCGGCACTTCCGTAATTCCTGCAGGAGGGTATTTAAAAAACGAGGCTAAAGTTTGGAAATGCTTAAAACAACTGCCGTTCAATCACGCTTTTTGCTGTAGATGTAAAAGTTATATATCATAAGGTATCTAGGAATGTTAAATTACCTCTAGTGCATTGGTAAAAGTTGATAAAATCCGAATTTTTAGTTTTAATTCCTTGGAATATCAATTATGTGGGAAAACAACTAATTTGTCCTGTAACAAATGTGAACATTAAAAGTGATGTATAAACTAGATTGCTTTTATGATAATTAAGAAATTCCAATTTCAATCTATGATAGTTATATAGGCTATTTTTTTTTCTTCATTGCACGTGCTAATACATATTCCAGTTTCTAGTTTTGTGTTGTGTGTTGGGGCATGAACATCTGAGGTACATATTGCCGTTTTACGTCTTTTATCCAGTCTAAATGTCGAGTTCTACAGAGACTGGAGAGGCCAAAGACCTCAATTTAAGTTTGTGTATTATTTGTGGCCAAATTAAGCCAAATGAACGACTTGTGAAGAACCCAACTTCTCATGACAGAGTATTGACGTGCCTACAAAAATGGTCGTCGTGCGAAAGTTGGTCAAAATTAAAAACGTTCACATCTCAAAAGCTTAAGGATAAAGGAGCATCGTGGCCAGACAGTGTTCAAGTGGAATAGAGTGTTTTCACTCAGGTGGCCGGCATCTATACAAATTTATTGGAACAAGAGAAAGCGTTTGCATAAGAAAAGAGTTCAACTCCCACAGGACTGGTTTGGGACACCGACATGGCCTCCGTTTCATTGTTTTAGGACACCAATATGGCCGACGTGACGTCACGTGAGAACACTCTACAAGAACGCCATCCATAGGGTCATATATCGCAATTGTTCACAGATTTTCACAAACGAGGGGCTGCTGGCAGTCTATATAGGAATGCTCAGGCGAGCAAGAGAACGGCACGAGGGGGAGTTGGCTGAACCTAACGAGACAAGACGGAAGATTTCAAAACTGGCACCAGAGAAAATACCGCTGCGGCTAACAAGATCTAAAAGATCACCATTTAGCAGAGATAAGTGCTTCTTTCGTGACGCCAGTGAGTCCCGCGGGAAAGCCTTTTTACTGTTTCCAGTCCTTCTGTTACCCAGTCCTTACGTACTGCAATTCTGGAAACGACCGGCTCCCCTGTAAAACTGGGTACATTTTTAGACACCAGTGATGAACAAGATTCTGGAATTAGGTATCATAAGGTATGGTGGGTGAATAATGTCACAAATGTGCAATGCAAGCCTGACCCGGGAACTACTTCGAACAATGATGCATCGACAAGCGAGAAAACTGCTCAAACAGAGTTTTTAGCAATGACAGAGATCAACTTAAGAGATGGCACGATATTAATTATGTCCGATTTACAAGCTGCATATTCATTACAGTATTCTTGAAGCAAACAAAGTCCACGAGACCGTACGGTACGCAATCAAAAAACGCTTCAACAGTTAATTCAAATTTTGAGACCTGAAGTGGAATTTCACCGACCTCCAAAAGTTAACGAATCAGACCGACTAAGCATTAAGAACACACACGATGCCGCCCGATTCATCTAGTAGAAACGAAAGGTATACTGACGATCCAAAACAAATGAAAGTATTGTTTGAAGCTGCACTCTTGTTACGAAAGGCAATCAATAGCCGCACGAAATGGGTGTTTTCAGTGATTGGCCAGTGCGAATTTTCTGTCAGTTCCGTGGTCTTTGTTTGCACCCGATGGTAAAATGCTTCACTGTTCTGCAAAGAGCGCTTTGATGAAACTTCTTGAAAAGTTTAGCGCTTGGTGGCGAATCAGAGCAAAGAATGACCACTGGTCCTCAGATTAGTGCAAATGAAACAGTAAATATAGAAACCTAATGTCAACCACGAGTTGCTGTCAGTTGACGCCAAATATATGGTTGAACTTCAATCTTTGGCAATCAACCATAAGTAGAAGTCCAATGATGAGGTCTGTCCGATTTCCTATATAGATATGGCTTGCCAGTGTCTCTGAAAACAGCTACCTGACTAAACAGGCATCCCATATATTACTGTATTAGTAATTCCACGTACATCGCCAAGGTACCAATGAGAAGACTCCTTTCTCATAGTATAGTCAAGCAGAACAAGCAAGAACGAGCTATCTAGCTACCTGGCAGAAAAGCTCCTAGATCATGCTATGAAGACAAATCTACGAGCTGCTGGCCTGGGGATGCCAGTGTCGTGCAACACATCAAAATGTGAACCATCTTCAAAGTGATCGATCATGAAGAAGCAGACACTAAGACGTTGTTACATGCTCTGGACGCAACTGCCAACGGTGCCACAGAGCTTTATATCTATTCTCCAGACACAAATGCTTTAGTTCTGCCTTTAAGGCGCTATCTGGAGCTGTGTGTGACGACATGATTTGTCGCAGGTATGGCTGATAACCATTGCGTGATTGGCCTTGGTCCATTAAGTTTCAAGACCAGTTGTAATTCTGTGCTCTGTTATTTTTTCTCTGCTCTGTAGTGCCTTTAACCATATTTACATAATTATCTATTTGATTGTTTTTGTATTGTATTGTCTTCTGTTATTGTCACTGACCTTCCTTGTAATTCAGCCTTTAGGCTGCGAGAGAGATATCAATAAACTATTACTTATTACTTATTACTTATAATAGCTAGCGCCCTCGGCAGTGTTAAATCTGCAGAAGTACCAGAGTTCCACGCATTCAGCGAGGCTGATATCACTGGGAGTTTTTCTTGTGAAGGGAAACTTTCATGCTGGAAAACCTCCATGGATGCAGAAGAAGATACAATAACCTTGGAACCACATTGCATCCCCCAGACGAGATATTAGCCCTTGTAGAGATGTTTATATGCAAGCTCACACTAAGATGGCATATGTTCATTACAAATCAGACGGAATCGGATAGGCTTCCACCAACACAGGGGGCACTTTATGAAGCAATTCTCCGCGCCCACTATCAAATAATAGTGTGGAACAATGATAAAGTGTGTTGTCCTAGTTTGCCACAGCCAGATGGATTCGGGTGGGAGAAAAGGGAGGATAAATGGATCCCCATTATGACAAAAGAAGCACCTGCTCCTGAGGCAATCGTCCAATTGGTCAAGTGCAACGACTGTTAAAAGAACGGATGCTCAAACGATGTCACTTGTGGAAATCAGGCTTGAGTTGCACCTACCTCTGTTCTTGCTGTGACAGTGATGATCCCTGTGAAAATGCATGTGAAGATACTGATACACTAAAAACTGAGTACGACTGCGAGGACTCTGACAGTGAAGAGAAGAAAGATTAAAAAGTCGAAATTTGGTGAAAAATATAAGTCTCAATTTGTTTATGTGGAAATGTATTGATGTTAGTACTCTTTAAAAGTCACGTTGTCTTAAGTCTCTTCTTCAGCCTCGTTCTCATGCAGGTCAGTGCAGAGCGCTTCATTTAATGCCTTCTACAAATCCTCTGCACGCAATACAAAAGTGCCGAGAACATTAAGCATGTTCCTTAGGTCCCCCTTAAAACTTCTGAACTGGTCGCTTCAAATCATCACAAAATTTCCCCGGGAAAAACATTGCTTCCAGATTAATTCCATACCCTAACTCCTGAAAGAGGCTGAAGTAATATATAGATTTAGCCAGGGCTAAAAGCGAAGCTCTTGTTAATAAAACTTGTAAACAAAAAAAATTAAATCGTCTAATGCTAAACGGGGAGGCCAATGGAAATGGCATCAATAGATCTAATTAGCAAAAAAACAAATTGCACGTGCAGCACACTTTTTTTTTCTAATTAGCAAAACAACAAAATTTGCACGTGCAGCACGCTTTTCGTCCTTCTTTGCCGTTGTTTTGCACAACTACAACGCTGTTTTGTAGGACTAAACGTCAAACTTCCTAGTTGCACATTATTTTTTGGAGGAATTCTTACCCAATTGTCTCCTGTGTTGATGTTCGCTTTTATTTTTCACTGCCGCTCAGTTTCACCTTGCTGGCCACTAGCATTTCTCATTGTCTCACAGCCGCTTTGAATTTTCATGTTTTTCTTCCTACAAAATTCTTCTCTTTTGTTCTCAGAAACTAGCGCTAGCTCAGTTTCTCTGTTATCCACGTGAGTGTAAACATCAAAAATAACGTTGAAAAAGACACGACTTTGTTGTTTTTTCTTTCTAAAAGTCCGGGCGGCCATGCGATTTCTTTCTAAATAAAACCTTGAGTTGCATTTGGGTTGCCATACCTGTTAATTGAATTATTTTACATTGGTATGTCTGTGGTGCGGACGGACGGTCGGGCGGGCGGGCGGGCGGTCGGTGTACGGTCACGTGATTACCAAATTTTCTCGGATGGGTAGTTTACCACATTTTTTTACCCATGGTGCTCCGCTGCGCGCTTCGCGCGCGAGAGCTCCGCTAACAAGTTCACCAAAAACAAATGTCATTTTGTAAAATCCTAGGAAATGAATACCATGCAAGAACGTAGAAAGAGAGGTTTCATTTAAATGGTTACACTATAGGATTACATCCATGCACAGTAAAAAGTTAGAATGATAAAAAATCTAGCCATAGCTTGGGCTATGATCAAAATTTCAAATGTAATCTGTTTACCCTCAAAACACTTAGGAGTTACAAACATTAACCACAAGGGACGCAAAAGACCGCAAACGAATATGCCGAAGAACGTAGGATCTATAAAGACCTGATCAGCAAAAATAATAACATAGACATTAAATTCTGCAAGCAGAATACTGCAATGCTGATCGTACTACGTGAAATTAACTCTGCAAGACATCAACACGACACCGAAAAAACTCAAAACAGAGAGGGATTGTAGCCATAGACAGCTGTTTCGCCCTCTTTGGGGCTCGTCAGTATGGCTTAACAACCAGAGATCAGGCTCTGATGAAAAAATATCCGTGCACTCTGATTTTAGCCCTGACCCAGAACTCCTAACACCCGCAGAATCACGTCATATCACGTGTCTTCTGGGGGAAAAGAGTCCAAGTGTCAAGTTGATGTCTCGCAGAGAAAATAAAGAGTTGGCCAAAACCAACCTAAAAAACATGGACAAAACCAGGCAAAAATTACAGCATATCAGATCTATAGATGCACTGACACTCCTCAGACCCGGCGTTGCACAAAAGGCCCTTTTCGCATCTAGAATATTGAATAAGTTGCTGCCTACTTGAATTAAATTAACTGCAAAAACCGTGGACGAAAATCCTGCTAGTTGTAAACATTGGATCTCAAGAAAAGACATCTAATCAGCCAAAATATAACGAACCAAAAACGAGAAGTCCAAAGGCTAGTGCAGAGCTGATTCATAACAACGTGTGTGGTTTTTTTTATAACAATATTTCGGCTGGCCATACCAGCCTTCTTCAGGTTTACAGATGTTACTGAACTTATGTAGCAATCACAATATTATATAGATGGAGAATGTCGCAATAAAAATTGTTTAAGAGGTAGAGGCGAAATTGACGTACAACACAAAAACTGGAAGGGAAAAATACTAAGGATATGGATTACAATAATTGGTCACGGCGGTTTAGCTTATCTATCAAATGCGACTCCCTAGCCTTACGAACTGAGTCACGTGAAGAATGAATTTTCTCTTGTGGGATTAACTGCATGTCAGTATGAGAATGGTTAGAGTGAGAGAGAAAGTGTTCAGAAACAGTAGTGGATTTACTATAATTATTTCGTCCTCTAGAGTAAATTTTTGGGAGAACCTTGGTGTTAAAAATATGAAATAACTTACTTGGACGATGAGACAGCATAGAAAAATAACAGTGTCCAAGTATAACCCACCACATACTCAATACTCTCATGCCATTAATTGATGTTATTGCGCCTGGAGGAACTTTAGTACTCATAATGCGGTTTGTGTTTTGGATAAGAGAAAAACACAAAAGGAATTGTGCCACCACATCTGTGTGTATAAAAAAGCACTTGTAATTAAACAAATAAATTGCCTTTCACAATCAACAAAAGTATTCAGTGCAGATTTGAAAGTGAACATGATCTTTCTCCGGTAGTTCAAAGTATGATTCATTTCATCAATTATTCATGTCAATTCTAACATCGGGTATATTACGAACTCACAATGGCTTGCCCTCCAGCTACAGCTTGAATGGAACGGTCAGGGTTTGATTCCCAATCCTGAATTTTTTTCAGGTTATTTTTTTTTCAAACGCTTTGGTTGTTCATTCTACTGCAATGGTAATGGTCACTTTCTTAGATAACCTAATAAGGAAAACTGACATCTGCTGCAGCAAAGCCTGAAATCTGGTTCAAAAGATACACAGGAAATTGATTCCTCAGCATGTGATCTCACTGCATTGCCTTTCACAATCAACAAAAGTATTCAGTGCAGATTTGAAAGTGAACATGATCTTTCTCCGGTAGTTCAAAGTATGATTCATTTCATCAATTATTCATGTCAATTCTAACATCGGGTATATTACGAACTCACAATGGCTTGCCCTCCAGCTACAGCTTGAATGGAACGGTCAGGGTTTGATTCCCAATCCTGAATTTTTTTCAGGTTATTTTTTTTTCAAACGCTTTGGTTGTTCATTCTACTGCAATGGTAATGGTCACTTTCTTAGATAACCTAATAAGGAAAACTGACATCTGCTGCAGCAAAGCCTGAAATCTGGTTCAAAAGATACTCAGGAAATTGATTCCTCAGCATGTGATCTCACTTCAGCAGAGGTACAACCCCTGTAGGTGAAAAAGGCAAGATAGAAAGCTGCCCTAATCACTGCACGGGCCTTTCTCCCAGTCACTCCCTTTAGAATTGGCCATATGGCCAACAACCCCACCCCCCAATCCCCCCAAGTAACAGGATGGTGAAGGATGCAGGTCTTGCCTTGATACCTATTTCAGAAATAATTTACCAAGGAACAGATTGCTGTAGATGCCAAGGAAGAAAATTGGAGGTAATAGAAGACGGCCAAAAATGGCTTCATGGTGCTATGTTTAACTGTCCTGGCTAAACAGGTAGCAAAATAAATAAGAGTACCAAGTGAAGCAAGCAAGAATCAGTTTTAAAAAAGTTATCTGACAACACTCAAAACTCACTTGGTTCCTTCGGCTGTTCAGGAGAGCTGGTAAATGGAGAACACTCAGGAACCTCTGTCCCCTCTTGGTAGGAATGAATCATTTGTGAGTTGTCACTGATAAGAGGAGCCTGATTATTATCAATAGCTATGGAAACATTTTCGATTGGCATATATCCTTCAGTGTTGTTCACTGTTGATAGGCGTGGTTTGAAAAAGCTAGAGAGTATATCAAGGACTGTTCCAACAAGGCAGAGGGACAAGATTATTCCACACAAGGTTCTAAATACAAGAAGAAATAGACAACAAAAATATTCAACAGAACTTTCCATTTTCGAACATATATTAACCTACATTTTGGCAACAAAACTAGCAGGACCATCATTAAAAGATGCAATATAATGATTTATGCAGGGTGCAAAGAAAATCACTTTTACAGCTTGTCATTCGGGCAAACTAAAGCTAGCATTTACTAGCCCAGACGTCATTTCAACTAGCCCCAAAAACGTTTTGACTAGCAGAATTGATTAACAGTTCTTCTGTTATTTGAATTCCTCAAAAAACATCACATGCCCATCAGGCAAATTAAAAACAGAATTCACTAGCCCGATAGCAAAATCCACTAGCCCCAGGCTATCGGACACTACTTTCTTTGCACACTGTTATGGGTGTTACGAAATTTAAGACCCTCGAAAACTAAGACGGGCTTAGGTCTTAGTTTTCGAGATTATGAAAAATCGAATTCGTCGAAGTATGAAGTCAAATTATAACCTAAGGAGGTCTAATCCGTCAAATTATCTTCTGTGCAATCCTTTCCATGGAGTTCTAGGTCAAATTTAGCGGTAAAATTAGGAGTCTTAATTTTGGTAGTTTTGAAAACAAAGATCCCGCTTAGTTTTCGTCAATACGAAAACTAAGACCCCCACAAAACCACTCCGTAAAATATATAAAACATCGGATTACGACCGATCCGCTTCTTCTAATTTGTAGACATTATTTATTTAGGAATACATAAGGTTGAAAGCCACAGAATACGTATATATAAATTGTACACTGAATATATGCCTTACCCCGATTTATCGATAATTTTTAAAATCGAAAAATCAACATTCTGCTGTAGATGGATTTTTGTCTTCGTTGCCGGCTGACCTGATTCACGTTACCTGAATATTATCAAAATCGCTTCCGATCTGATCATCAATTGGTTTATCGGTTAAACATCACAAAAATAAGGATTTTTTCCTTTTCTGGCCACGCCAAAACCGGAGAAACGCATTCTTAAAAAGGGCGAGAAAAAAGTATATGCTACATTGCGCTTTCCAAGAGTTATTCTATCGTTGCTGGCATATGCATACATAAAACTAAACCATGAAACAAACGTGCATGCCAGCTCAAAAAAGTGAAGATTACATGACAGTTGTGTGTCGAGAGGTCAGCGAATCTATCTACAGCAGAATGCTAATTTTAAGATTTTAAGGATAAACTACCAAAATTATCGATAAATCAGGGTAAGGCATATTTTCCGTGTACAATTTTTTTTATACACAGGTAGTGTATGACTTTCATCCTTGGGCAAGCCTGAATTCTAATATGTCTGCAAAGTAGAAGAAGGATGGTAGTTTTCAGTACTTTTACACCCAGTTTTACAGAATGTAGTCTTGAAACGGTCGTAAACCGACATAATTTACGGATTGATTTTGTGGAGGGTCTTATAGTTTTCGTAATAACGAAAACTAAGAGGGGTCTTTGTTTTCGAAACTACGAAACCTTAAGACCCCTAAATTTACCGCTAAATGTGACCTAAAAGTCCGTAGAAAGGATCGGTCAGAAGATAATTTGACAGATTAGACCTACCTCGGTTATAATTTGACTTCATACTTCGACGAATTCAATTTTAGAGTTTTCGTAATCTCAAAAACTAAGACGGTCTTGGTTTTCGTAACACCCAATTATTTATGGCCAAGTTCAGCACGGTAACTATTTCAAACTTTCAATACAACAAATGTATGTTTCACAAAAGGGGCATAAGTGGATTCAACCCTGTTTGCGATAGAGTTCCAGTAACTCAGTGGTTGGGGCATCTGATCTAGAACTCACTGGGTCGTGAGTTTGATTCTCCGATGAACCTCAATTTTTTTTGTGCTTTGAGGTGATTAAATTCTCTTTTTCCTTGAATTATGAGACGATAAAAAGACAACACACAAGTATTTAATACTCTTATTTGCCTACATGAAGTTTTTTCCTGCAATAATTGATTGAACGTTTTTTAAAATTGATTATCGTGTTGCTTAAAGATTTTGATTGATGGTTGATTATAATCGATCATCGGCACCCCGATACATGTGACAAACTGTTAAAACAAAAACATATAGATACTTCCCGTTACAATTTGCATTACTTTGAACACATAGTGGCACAATATTGCAAATTTGCGACTTAATACTTGGGCTACCGTAAAATTTCCAAAATAAGCCCCTCCATGTATAAGCCCGTCCAAATACATGTATATTAGCCCCCCAAAGTCGTAACAAAAAAAAACCCTCTGATAAATCGCCCCTCCAAATACAAGCCCTCAGGGGCTTGTACTTGGAAATTGCCCTTAAATTCAAAATAAAACAAAGCAAAAAACTGCACACTGCATTTGCCAAAGGACTATAGCTATTACGTGTGCCAAATGATTGCGGTCAAAAAGTGTCACAGTATATTGCTGTTTCCGTAGTTCACTCTTCAATCTTGGCTTGGATTTAAAGACGCATATTTCCCTCCCATTACATTGAGCCTAGGCGATTTTGAAACACAAATTTCCCGCTGTATATAGGCACCTCTGAATACAAGCCCCTCAAAAGATAAGCCCCTCAAAAAGGCCTTTGAAAGAAAAATATAAGCCCTGGGGCTTATTTTCGGAATTTTACGGTAGGTTAGTTGCATATAAATAATCATTCTAATCTATAATACTATCATTTTGTAACGACTAATGAATACTAACAATTCTGCACAATTGTTATTTCAAAGATTCATATAGCTATGTACTTACAGAGCAACAATCACTCCAGTTGTGTATTCTGGTTCTTTCTGGCATAAAAAGTAAATAGGTTTAGCCTCTTTGCTTCCTTTAGCAACTCGAAGACTGAATTCAGTCGTTATGTTAACTACCGGTAATTTGAGAACTGAAAGGGAAAAGAGAGAGCATATTGTTATAGTACTCTGATCACGCAGTTAACCATGTTATATTGTTACATTAGCTCTTGTGAGTGGTATTACTTAACCTGGACATTGATTTTTAGTTCGAGTAAAACATAAGTAAAATCCAAAAACTATTTTAACAACTAACATCAAATAAATTTGTTATTATAAATTTTATAAAATTTTATAACAACAAATTTATAACAAAAATTTATAACAAAACAAATTTGAAAAGTGGTCGATCATAGATTTTTTCCCACAGACAAGTTGTACTGCTAATTTTCAGTCAAATGCTGCACGGAAAAGGTTCTGCTTAATGATCCGTGCTGGTGTTTATCAATAAGGTAATTTGCCAATGACATTATGATGACGCCGAAACCTCCGTTTTTAATGCTCTTTTTAAATTGTCTCTGTTCCACTAAATCGCTGTTCATTAGCAAATTTCTTGCAGTTATTTACACAAGAGAGTGAGAAATGACTGGTCCTTCTACAAGAGCTGAGTTTAGCTGGAACAGACATGCTCCATTTACAGACAGTTTAGTCTGGCGGGGTAATTCTGAAAAAGCTCACTTAGAAAACAAGGAAAGCTAGTATGATAAACCAGAGAAGATTAAAGTTGTTATTGACCAGCTTAAAAAATCAGACTGTCCCTCAGGGTGCAAAGAAAGTCAGTTTTGCAGCTTGCCTTTTGGGCAAGTTAATGAAGTTAGCCCCCCCAAATTCTTGGACCAGCAGGATTGATACACTTCTTCTGTAAATTATTTGAATTCCCCCAGAAAACTTCACTTGCACATAAGAACAGGTTAAGAACAGAATTCACTAGCCCAATAAGCAAAATACACTAGCCCCGGGAAATCAGAGACGACTTTCTTTTTACGCTGCCCCGTTGATCATCGATTATAATCAAATAAGTCTTTAGTTAGCATAAATGAAAAAAAATAAACGTTTCAATATAAACAATGGCCACCTTACCAGGAAAAAAAATATCCACCAATTTAGTTAAATCGTTCTTATCACATTGTTTCGGTGCACATATTCCCCATCGTATAGGATGTAACTGGAATAAAAAAAAAGAGAAAAGGTGGTCTTAATAAATAAGGAGTACTAATGAGAAGTTCACCCCACACATTATTTTTCCCTTTTTCTAAAAAGTACAACAGGGGTATTTTATTTGCGGAATGCAGAACGCTGAATGTAGAATGCAGAATACCAAATGACACTGAAGTTTAGTGATTAGGGTTAGGAAACAGGGTGAATAAACTTTCCGGTCAATTTTCCCTGTATAATAACTCTAAATGGAAATTGATTCACTCCATTTCCAAACCCTAATCACTAAACTTCAGAGTCATTTGGCGTTCTGCATTCTCATTCAGCGTTTGGCAAAATAGCCCTGCCGCTAAAAAAAAGGTAATGAGTTTTTACAAATTATCTTCATTTAGGAAGTAAATACTTCGAAATACTTAATTATCCACTCCCCTTATGGGGCTTTTCAGGGATAATGAAACAAATAAATCTACATGAAAAATAATAAGGTTAAAAATCCAAACTGAGAAGGAGGCAAACCAGTGGGCTTTAATTTACAAGCGTGGCTGTAGATTTTAGCTCAGGACTACCGTGGACAAATCCAGCTAGCAGTTAGGGCAGGACTCGAGCTCGGGGTCTCTAGATTACAAGTCCATTGCTCTAACTGCTCAGCCACGCTGCCTCAGCTTGCCTCCCTACAGATAATGACACTTATTGACAAACTTAAAGAAGTTTAAAATGGACTGCACTGGAAACTTGTCAGCCGAACAGTTTATCAAACTTCATTCTGTTGTTTGTAACATTTGATATGGCTTTGATATAGTGCTACACAATGGGAAGCATAATTATTTGTTTGATGTTATGCTGTGTTTTGCCATTCACAAGTTATTTCTCAAGTTCCATCGCGAATAAGATGAACATTAGATGGTAAACTAATGGTGAGTGCATATTAGGAGGTGTTTACATGACACCGGGGCGACTTTCGTGCCGGCGCGAGCTAACTCCGGTTCCCTCTCATGCGTCTATATTTGTTTACATGATACCACCACAAAATGTTATGCCGGCGCGAGTCACCCCGGCGTGAGTTCACCCCGGTTGTTGTACCGGGGCGAGAATTTCACTCCGGTACGAAATCTCGCAACGTTATCATGTGAACGCGAAACGACCACACGTTTCGGTGTGAAATCGGTCTGCCGGTAGACTGAAACGGGTAGCGCATGCGTAATGTTTGCGATTTTGAATCTTAGGTGTATTTTATCAACATGAAGTGTACCTTCAAATAACGGGATATGAAATGACCCAGTCATAATGTAAACGCGATACGAAACAAAAAAGTCATCCCGGTATGAAACTCGCGCCGGTGCGAGTTTTCTCATGTAAACATCCCCTTAGTACTGCTCTGTTATTTCTTCTCACCATGCAGTAATGTGCGTCAGGAATATAATTTGTGCACTCATCATACGATCCTAACGAGGCAACGTTTCCAACAAGAATTCCACTGGGAGGCTTACCAGTAGCATCCAAGTCTGAAAAAAAAAATGAATCTAATATTATACTCAACAAGTGTTCTGTTGATTATCAATTAAAATTGATCATCGATCAAAATCTTTAAGAGACATGTAAGGAAAAAATTCATCTATGATTGCACGAAAAAATACAATAATATAATAATTCCATATCTTGTTGACATATTAACAAATTAAACACTTGAGTGTTGTCTTTTTCATGGGCTCATATTAAATAGGAAAGGAAATTAGATCACCTATAATCTTGAAAGGGGTATAGAGCAGTTTGACGTCACAAGAATTTAAATTTGTGAAATTATAGGATTGGTTGACATATCCAGAAAGAACAAGATGGCAAAAATCAGGCTGTTAGTACAAATAGATGGGGATATATCCTATCCTTAGTTTAAATTTTCTTTTCTTCTGTTTTTGGGCATGATAATGTATGATAATAAGTTTGAAACAAAAGAAAATAAAATTTAACCCAAGAAAAATGTTGCACTACAACATATACACAGTCTTATGCTCTGCACCAAATTCAAATTGTTTTTTCAACCTCTGTATCATTATTCAGTTAAATTGAAAGGAAATCTCAACAGGCAACGTAATGCTTGTATTGTTCCTCAAAATCTCTGGGTAAGGTAGCAGTATTAACGTAGTCGCGCACGCGCGCCCTTGTAGGAATTCAGTATACTTTTAAACCCTTTAAAAAGTATACTTCATTTGTACGTAACCTCAGTAAACTGGAAAAAACGATTCTTGCCGATATTTTGTCTTTATTGAAAGACTCCGTCAGGGCAACTGACTTATGTGGAACTGAACTGAATTAAAATAATTTTCTTCTTGATGTGAAACAACGCATCTGCTTTATACATTTGCACCAAAAGGTATTGAAAAATGATAATCAATTGCTAATGGTGCTGCACTGGCAGATTACCACACTTGATTTTATCGGAGGATAGCACGAAAACACTTTTTGTGCATGGCCTCCTGCATATAGAAAACATTATATTTACAGCTTTCCCGAGAAGGGTTGTCCGAAAAAAAGTGCTTGCGACAAACCTGAAAGGTAATATGGGATATGATCAACACTTTGTTCCTGACACTGCAGCTGTCGAATTTTATATTGTTGCTTTCGTTTAGCATTCGCAAACATACTTCTATCGCCTCTCTTGCCATTCTTTCAAATTTCTCTGAAGAACACAGAACAGTGAACTCAACACCACCCACAATACCTTTCAGGACTGTCGCGCGCACTTTTTCCGAAAACCTTTCTCGAAATAGTTGCAATATGAAGACATTTTCCTTCTTCAAAACGGCAAGAAAAAAAGACAGTTAAATCCCTCTATCGGAGGTGCGAACAGCTGATCACTCATGAAGATTTTCCAGTGCCACAGACATGCAAGGAATAACTGCTTTCAACTAAGGGTGATTGTAACCTTTGATGATAGCTCACTTGCACTAAGAGGTTACGTGACCAATGCTTGCTTTAAATAATGAGTTGGAATCTTGCTCATGCCAAAAATTGACAGAGCACGTAAAGATTATCTTACACCCGAAATTTGAGAGGAAACGCATTTAAGGGAGATATTTTATGGCACTTTGATTTTTCAACAAAGTAGTATGATTTGTATCGGCCGCCATGTCTTGCCCTCCATCATGGCGGCCAAAACTACGTTTTGCTTATATCTTGTTAAACGTTTGATAGGTATGCTCAGATGTGCTGTAAACGTTACCACTCATCTTTTCAACCTTTCCCTTGAAGTTTAAGTGCAAAATTTGTGTTCAGAAAGAGGTACAGCGACCTCGTTCCCAGGGTTCTCTCTTACCTGCCCTACGTAGGGCGGGTAGGAGAGAACCTTGGGAACGAGGTTGGAGGTACAATTCATAATTTTAAAAATCACATTGTGGTCACGTGACCAGCTACGAAATTACTCATTTTAAGAGCCAATGTCTGTAATTTTCGAAAATCGGTTGACAGCAGTGAATTTTTGAATATCTTCATATTTTGCCAAAATAACCTTCTATAGTACATTTTTTTTCAAAAATCACATTAAAATTGTAACGGCTTTTTATTTTTTCATTAATCGGGCAAAGATAACTCTAAATCGGCGCTCTTTCGAGTATGATAATATCTCTAAATGAAATCAAGTCGCAAAACAGACACGCGCTTTTACTTTATAATTCTTTCGTATGAAATTAGCGAAAATTTATGGTTGGCCATCCGTTTCAAAATTATGACATCGTGTACGTGGGCTTTTTTGCCGCGTATAATCGTTTATAATCGCTATGTATGGGCTTTTATCCCATATACAACCATTTATATCGCGTATATACGCGTATTTAATACGCGTATATGTGCAAAATCAAATGCACGTCTATACGCGTTGCTAAAAACCCGTATATATGCGTACCTGTCAAAGCCCACGTATACGCGTTCAAAAAATGGGCATATACGCGGGGTTCAGAAATCAGACTTGGTATAAGATGGCACGAAAAGTGCCTCTAACGGAATAGGTTTCATGTATCGTGGCAATGAAAAGTGCCTTTCGCAATGCAAACATGGCTTCCTCTCTAGCTCTTGTAGTGATATGTATCTTGTCAACTAGTTCTTACAGTTCTCCCACATCGGATCTTCTGGAGACGGTTTCTCGTGTATGAAGGGATTGCTCCAGGTTTTATCCACACGCCGATCGAAACATGGCTGAAAACTTGGTAGTCCGCCTTCAGGTAGCTGTCGATTCAGTTCTATTATTATTATTATTTATTATTTTTTAAGGAAATGATGTCATAATACCAGAGCTTGAATCACTGTTGAGGCAACTTCAATACTTATTAAACAGATGGGAGATGCTGGCAATAAGAGCAAGTTCTTGCACGACAGTTCGCCCCATAAGGACTTTGCATAAGTGCCAAAATAAGTTGCCGAGTTTCCAAGTAGAGATCCACCCCATAGTTATCACTCACTGACAGAGGTTGAATATGAGAAATAGCTCCAAGTTCTGTGTCAGTTAATGGAATGTTTGTATCTGGTACATCAACACTACCCAGGTCAAACTCATTTGGCGCAGGTCCTGTTGGATCTTCACCATATAACTCATCTGGCTAGCTGTTGTCATGAAATATGTCCCTGACTGCAGTATTCCCAGAATTATCTTGTGAAATAACACCATTTACCCAGATTTGGCAAGGAGTCCAATGACCTTCTGTGCATACAGGATGATTATTCCATGCTTCAACTAGGAGATTTAACTGGTGGTTTATTCTTGGAAGAAATATGTAATGTAAACAGAACAGATCTATGACACTTGTTGATTCCAGGATACCATTTTCTTCCATTTGGTAAAACAGAGTGTAGAAGAAGTGACCAACTCCTATAAAGACATCTCTCCACAGTCGCTCAATCCTTTGATTGTGTACAGAGAGTCCAGCAATCATGCTTCCCCTGTTCAACCCTCTGTGCCTTAGCATAGCTCTTGCTACGTCTAGATTTTCACCCCCTTTGTCTGAACGTACTCTAGAGGGCCATCCATATCTCTGCACAGCTGCTAAGAAGAGGGCAAGCACAGTCGAGGCATAGTTATTTGTAGCACAACTTAAATACACTATAAGTCTGGAAAACCCATCGATACCTCCATGTATGACGAACCTCCAACGGATGAGACAATGCAGGGGCGAACTGTCGTGCAAGAACTTGCTCTTATTGCCAGCATCTCCCATCTGTTTAATAAGTATTGAAGTTGCCTCAACAGTGATTCAAGCTCTGGTATTCTGACATCATTTCCTTGATCGTCTCAACGACTCTACCAAACGACGAACTGAATCGACAGCTACCTGAAGGCGGACTACCAAGTTTTCAGCCATGTTTCGATCGGCGTGTGGATAAAACCTGGAGCAATCCCTTCATACACGAGAAACCGTCTCCAGAAGATCCGTTGTGGGAGAACTGTAAGAACTAGTTGACAAGATACATATCACTACAAGAGCTAGAGAGGAAGCCATGTTTGCATTGCGAAAGGCACTTTTCATTGCCACGATACCTATTCCGTTAGAGGCACTTTTCGTGCCATCTTATACCAAGTCTGATTTCTGAACCCCGCGTATATGCCCATTTTTGCACGCGTATACGTGGGCTTTGACAGGTACGCATATATACGGGTTTTTAGCAACGCGTATAGACGTGCATTTGATTTTACACATATACGCGTATTAAATACGCGTATATACGCGATATAAATGGTTGTATATGGGATAAAAGCCCATACATAGCGATTATAAACGATTATACGCGGCAAAAAAGCCCACGTACACGATGTCATAATTTTGAAACGGATGGCCAACCATATTATAGTGTAAATATTGACCTCTAGTCTCTGCACCTAAAACAAAGCCGCTAGAAACGGCGTGCTAGCTCTAAATGGGACACGAGATCTATAAGAATTAACTTACAACAGTCGTTTCAACTGAAAGTAGCCGCAGTTTACTGAAATCTTGGACTAAACGCTGTGAAAGCCCGCGTGTGATTTGAGTCAGGTCACGCAACTGTACAGACAAGGAATAATCATCGCACGAGTGTACAAGAAAAAATAAAATGACAATGAAACTGTTTTATTTTTTAGTTTTATAACGACTTCTCCAAAATATTTCGAACTAATCTTGATTTTAGGACGTACAAACCGAAACTCAAACTTAGAAAGAAAAAAAATAGAGTAAGCAGAGTCTGCAAACTTTTCAGACTAGTTTTCTTTTATTTGCACTTAGCCTTCTGAGCCTTTGCCTGTAATAAACTAATCTCAACCCCGCTCAGCGGCGCATAGACTTCTTTTTCAGTCACCTCAGCATGAATTGAGGGATTTGGGTACACACGTACGCCACATGCAACATGAAAGTAGAGCAGGGAAATGGAAACGAGTAAAACTGTTTGAAAAATTCCTGAAAAACCAAAAATCGACAATGGAAAATGGACACATTTGATGAGCGAAATACAAGTATTTAACATGTTTCAATTACTGAAAGTAGTATTGCTTTGCTCCTCTGCAGCAAGGGCATCTTCTGGCGAGACCTCAACCTGCTGTTGACGAATTCTACATTATCTGATCCCCCGCCCCTCGAACAGACGAGGCCAGTCTACACAGTATGGTAGACCTCGACGAGATCTCGTGCGTGCAGAGCTATTTTGAGCCGCATAGGACGCGTGCAATACGAGCTGTCAGACCAGAATGTACGTACATGCTAGCTCCCCTAAAAAAAGGAATAGTCACCTGCCTCTGTCTGCCACCACCTCACAACACTTGTTCGCAGGCTAGAAAATAAACCAATTCACTGACAAGTTCTTTTCCTTAACATAAAAATCCGTCGCGTAAATGAAAATATGCTTAAAAATGCCTCACCCATTTTACTTACTATGTTTTAACCAAATACGTTGCAGAGAAAAAAGAGAAAAGGCTGTAAATGGCTTTTCTTTTCGATTTAAAGTTTCAGATGGAGAATTCCCTTTTCACTAGGTTTTTACCTGCAGTGACTTGTGTGCTAAAACTCTTTCGTGGTGGTATCTCTCAGGCAAAAACGACAGCCTAGCGGCAAAGAGCAAGGAGAAAAGTCCGTGGCCATTTTCGAAAGAAAAAAAAGAAGTGTAAAGGCTGCATCTTCGTCGCTCAGAAAACGTCTGCGTATATCATTTTCTTCAGGCCGCTCATAGTCATCAATTAATGTGCCTTTACGGACCCCTTTATGAGCAGCCAGTAGGCTGTTCTGGAACGGTACAACGTGATTTGTGCTCCGCCACCCGGAACCAAACATTCAGCTGTGGTGAGGATCAAGCAAGTCTGCTAGCTCTAAATGTAGTGATAAAGACATGAATTTTTGTATTTTGTATGTGTAGGGTTGAACCTAATGGAGAACTTAATGCAAACCAACCCACCTATCCCCTCCTCCTTTCCTAGAGTTAAACAAGCTAAGTAGACTTTTCGTGATGTTAGCATAGTCACCTGAGACCTCTTGTAATGTTCACTGAAATAATAGCAAGCACCTTCGTAGCCTGTTCACAGATCTTCTACTTTTTCTTTAGAGATCGTCCATCTATTTTCTCTTTGGAGATCGTCGATTTCGCGTATTAAAATCAAAACCGCTGGGGATTTAATGAGCTCTAGCCCAACGGGCTCTCTCTCGTCTCTCTCGCGCTCGTCTATTTTCGAAACGAAAAAGAAGTGTAAAGGCTGGAACTTCGTCGCTCAGAAAACGTCTGCGTATATCATCTTCTTCAGGCCATACAGATTCATCAATCAATGTGCCTTTACAGACCCCTTTATGAGAAGCCAGTAGGCTGTTCTGGAACGGTACCACGTGATTCGTTGCACCGCTACCCGGAACCGAACATTTAGCGGTGGTGAGGAAAAACTCTTATTTTCATGCGCCAATTTTGTGGATCAAACAAAGAAACCTAACGTAAATGCAGAAAACCTTACTTTCATCATTAGCATGGTAGGGTCGATGTTTGGTTATTACCCTACATACTCTCGTGACTAACAAGTGAGCATACCAAGTGACACAAGACATCTTTTCTGTAATTGCAATACATTCAGCATTACTGGGGCCACAGGCGCCACCACCCAAGTTTGAATATGTGTGAGAAGCTATACAACAGAACATACAACAAAGACTTAAAGCTAAAATCAGTCTGAAAGGAATCATGTTAAACCGGACAGAAACGCCCAAATATAATCTGAAATCGTTACAACTCTGAATAGGGTTTAAATGTCGAAGTAACTTTACGTTTGCGATAGAGGATTAATATCAGGGGCACCCAACGGCAATTTTCGGAAAATATCTGTTCGGAAGACGAGTTGAGATCTAGAATTTTCGGAACATTTGTTGTAAAATTTCTTGCTTGCCTGCCTCTCCTAGGATTTTCGAACATCCAAACAATAGTATAATTGGCCATTTTTAACGGATTTTTACCCTAAAAAAGCTGGTCACCTAGAATTTTCGGTAGCCTTTTTTGTCGCCGAAATATTCGAAAAGGTAAGTTTTGAACCCTATAATTTTCGGATCACTAGACTTTCAGCTAGGAAATCCGAGCAGATGAAAAATTTCTAGGAGATAAAAATATGCCTATATCTACCTTTTAAATACTAAAATACGTTTAACAATGCTATGTTTAAGTGGATATTCTCGTTGGGTGCCCCTGTAATATTCGAAGCGTCGAAACTTGCTTGTTGCACGCACTTTTCTGGTGTCATTTTGGTCTATCGACAGGGCGCGTTTGAAATGCGGCCAGAAATGTTTTGACACAAACAACAACAAAGGATATGCTTCAATACAGTTCTTCTTCTTCCATGTACCAACTGGGTTTTAACGATGGTGAAGTTAGGTCCAATTTGCCATTTTTGAAAACTGCTGAAACCGTGTTTCTTCTTGCGGCCGGTACAGTCACATTTAAACGGAAAATTGAAAGTTAATTGCTGAATTGTAAAGTAAAAGCGCGTGTCTGTTTTGTGACTTGATTTCATTTAGAGATATTATCATACTCGAAAGAGCGCCGATTTAGAGTTTTTCAAACTTTGCCTGATTCCTGAAAAATTAAAAAAGCTGTTACAAGTTTTAACGTGATCTTCTAAATTAGTGTACGATAGGGATTATTTGGGCAAAATATGAAGAAATTCAAAAATTCACGACTGTCAACCGATTTTCGAAAATTACAGACATTGGATCTTAAGAAAATGGCGCGGGTTTGAAAAACCAAATCACTATTATTTTGTTTAAGATATAACCCACTAATCGTTTTTCGAAGGCAAAATCATATACCTTTCATTTTCATGAAACTATGTCACATGACCTCTTAGTACATAAATCACACCCTGTATCATTTTCCTAACAGTCAACTTCAACATTTCAGCCAAATCTGGCCGCAGAAAACGACCGAGTGAGTGGTAACTGATTACTGAAGTGTTTCAAAGCCTAGCTGGTAATGCTGCTAAGCTTGACACTAAGGAAACTAGTCGTGTTGGCCATCATGAATGACAGAGTCGTGAGTGGTTTAGCTAACCGGCGGCCAGACCACATGGTAACGCGGTAGATCGCGCGAAGAATCCATTACACAGAAAAAAGGCCAATTGTTCTTCAACTCAACCTTGAAATGGACCGAATGCAATCAAGCGTTTATTTTATTCATACTTACAATACGCCAGAAGTTTGGGGTTTCTAAACAGATTGTAGAGGCTGTGGATGCATTGTTCAGAGACGCCACGAGACAAACTTGGAAGTTGGGGAAGTGGAAATGGAACTCCAAACTTCTGTGCAATTTGACTGTAGGAATCAGAAAGCAATCCAGGAGATGCAATTGAAGGTGCTGCAAATAGAAAAAAAAGGAGAAAACTGGAGAAAAATACCACCGCGGACGAAGAACCTTTCGCCATTTTCCCCGGCGTTTATCTTCAGTCATAAGATCTACAAGACGTCATTGTTTAAGTTAGCCTGTTCACAGACCCTCTACTTTCTCTTCAAAGTCCGTCGAGCGAGCGTGATAAAAAATAAACCGCGGGTGATTTATTGACCGCCAGCGAAAAGGGGTGCTCGCCTCGCTCTCGCGCACCCCGATGATTCCCGCCAAAAGAAGGAAAAGAAATATAAAACAACGTCTGTGTACAGGCTATCATCAGTGCTGGATCCAGACCTTGAGATAAGGGGGGGGGGGGGGGTGGTTGGAGTCATCCAGACCCTTAGATAAGAGGGAGGAGGTGGGGGGGGGGTCTCCAAAAAATATTTTTTCGGCCCTTCGGGCCTCAGTTTGGTCTAAAAATAAGGGGGGCGGCCCCTCTCCTAGATCAACCACTGATCATTAAGTAAGACAGAGTACAAGTAAAGACATACATGTGTAACTACTAATAACGGAAGGTTAGGGAGTGCGGGCGACAATAATCGAAGGTCAAAATCACTGTGCTTTGCGTAAGTTTTGTGTGACAGATGGTCAAAACACGCCTGATTACTGGATTATGTCATGAAGGGTAGAAGGTCGAAACGCGCGTGATCAGATCCTGGTCAGGAGTGGGCGTGCTGCTAGACAATCCCAAGGTCAACACTACTTGGGAAATATCCTAGCGCTCAAGGGCTGTTACAGAGTTTCATTCAGTTCCTCACTCTGTCCCAGAGTGGAATCATCGGCCCCCTCACATTCGGCATCCTTCTTCTGTTGACCGCTTTAAACCCGGGGGGCAGGGGAACACTTGGCTTAATTTTGGGGTAATTTGTTTACATAAATATTTTTTCGTCTTGCCGTAAGGATCAGTTTGCCGTTTCATATTTTTCTACAAGTTTAATTATACTGATCCAGGTCTACAACTGGGAGATCCGGCACAACTCATTGTTTTGTTACTGTGGACTTGCTGATATTTTATACACTTACTTTTCACCTACAGTACAAGCATTCTGGTACGTCTGCTAACCGTAAATATTTACAAATGTACCGTCATAAATGGTTGAAAATGAAAGCATTGACAACATTCTTCTTTAAACGTGAACGTTATAATAGGACTTGGTGGACTTTGTTCTGGACCCATGGTTTTGTGCTATTGAGTAACTAGTTAAAGTTGTGGTTTCAAGAACGGAAAGTAATGCGGTCAATGCGAGCTGATTATTAAATTTTTAAATAAACAACAACTTTCTAAACCGTGAAAATGCGACCCCATCAAGCGGCACATCCCCATTAGCCTCTTATAAGGAAGTACTCCCCCCCCCCCGGGCTTTAAGTCTTCCCTCATGCGCGACCAAGACATTAAGACGGAATCCACCAGGAAATTGAGTAATTTTAATTTTCAGTGGACAAAAACCTTGTAACAGAATGATTTAAAGAATATTGCCAATTTTTTTACATTTTCAAGGGCTAAAGATGTTATTTTGTCATCTGTAATAACACCAAAGAAAATTTCTCATGGGAGTTTAAGAAAACGAATTTCAAATTTCACAAGAATTTTGTAAACACAGGTAAAATTCTGAAAATTTAATATGTAAGATGTAATTTTGTGAAATTTGACATTCATTTTCTCCGGCTCTCATAAGAAATTTTCTTTGGCGTTACTACAGACGACTAATTAAATCTTTAGTTCTTCAAAAATGTAAAAGAAGAATGCAATATGCTTTAAATTATTCTGTTACAAGGTTTTTGTCCACTGAAAATTAAAATTACTCAATTTCCTGGTGGATTCCGTCTCGACGATTTAATCGGTGAAATCCATTCAGAAATTGGTAGGTACTTCACCCAGAAATTCTTAATAACCGCTGACCGTTCCCTGTCCAAATATATCCTATGTGGGCGGAGATTTGCACGGTATTAGATTTAGAATTAGATTGAGATCAAATTGCGTTTTGTGTATTCCATTCAGTGTTAGTGGAAGTCCAAACGAATGTTGGCTACATACATGCGACGCATGCGTTACAATAACAACCTGGAGATTAGGATTGCCGGCTCCTCAATTATAACAAGTTCTTTCAAACGAGCTTTTCAAACGTGAATCCGACGTTCTTTTCTTCGTTTATTTACAAATATATTTTACTTCTGTTTTAGATCCTCTATTTCCCGCGTCCATTTGGATCTGCATGAACGATGATGTTTCTAATTTGTCACGTTAGTCTTATCAATACCGTAGAGCATCTAGCACGGTCGGTAATTGATAGAAACCAGACTGATCTTTTGATCTTAGACTTTCTAAAGCCTTCGATAAAGTAGCACACAAACATCTGTTACTTAAATTAGAGTACTATGGCTTTCGTGGTTTAGTCTTAGCCTGGATAAAGGCAAGGCTAACAGGAAGAACTCAACAGGTGGTCCTTGAAGTCGAGTACAGTGAGAAACCTTGCGTGATATCCGGAGTCCCGCGAGGTGCCCTGTTGGGTTCCGTGTGCTTCTTGTTATTCGTTAACGATATAGGTTATGATATTACCTCAAATATTAAGATATTTGCTGACGACACCCTGTTGTATGGTCTGGTTTTATATTTCGTAGTAGTAGTGTTTTAATTATTAGTTAGAGGCTTGCGAATCCCGGGGGGGGGGGGGGGGACTAATAATGAAATGATCAAGCACGCATTACATGATTTCTATCTATAATAACTTAATAAATGGTATCTAACTACTAATTATCTAAAATATACTATGATAAAATTAAAATATACAACATATGTTAAAATACTATTAATTATCGTGATAAAAATTAAAAATTAATAAATTAATAAAAAGCTTCCCTAAAGAGGTGCGTTTTCAGATGGCGGGACTCCGCATATGAAAGGCGTGGGGATGATCGTCGGAAGTTTTGAATTAAACCCCTAAAGGAGACCGGTCTGGGCGTGGCCCAACCCTTTTTTGACCCCTAAAAGAGACCATGTTAAAACACAGACATATATATTTTTTCGCGTGCAACCCTAAACGAGACCTTCACGGCTAAATATGATGGCGTTTTGCCCAGAACACACTAAATGAGACCAAAATCCGAAATTACGTCTGTTCTTATAGATATTAGAAGATGATATATTTTAATGTAGTGAAGATTCAGAGCTCGTGCGTTGGTTCTTAAAAGTATGACTATGAGATAAGTTTACTTAACTTAAAATCATGTCAATCATAAGAAGGGAACACACTTTATTTGTTTCGGATCCCTGTGCACCGAGCTCACTTTGGCAAACTGGGTCTAAATTTTATCCCTAGTATCCAGACTCCCACCAAACGGACTTCTCATTTACCGGAAAACCGAAAAGGGAGTTTTCATCGCATAAACCCAAGATGGATAGCTTATTCCTGGAGCTTTTTATTAGTCTTTTACTGGGAATATTAATCGGAGAGATTTCCAGCACAGGCGAAGTTGTATATGCTGTAAATAGCGGCGGACCGGCCCACACAGATCTGAACGGAGTGCATTACCAAGCTGACAAGCTGACCGTAGGAACCTCGTCGGACTTTGGCAAATCTCTTTCGATTGGTAGAGTCGCTCCTGCAGACCAAATTTTATATCAAACGGAACGTTATCATTTTTCGAACTTTGGCTACAACGTTCCCATAAAGGAAAACGGCGATTATGTGCTAATTTTGAAGTTTTGTGAAGTTTATTTTCAAGCTCCAAGGCTAAAGGTAAGCTAGATAAGCAAGTTCGGTCCACGTGTATGAATTTAATCGATGTTTATACCGTTCGGGATTCAAACTAGCTGTTACTAGCTCTTTGTTTAAACTGATTTTAAGACGTCTTTTTTAGAAATTGTTTTTGTTTTTGTGAATGTGTTGTTCTGTAAGCGTTTTACTGGTAGAAGAATAATAATGAACAATGTACATGAAATATACATACATGTCGGAATGAATTCGAGTCACCGTTTAAGCGTGCAAGTTTGTGTACTTCGTTTGTTAATGTGCCCGCCACATGTTTCAGAGGTGATTCAAAGCAATCGATAATCATATTGCTGTGAAAGGAAAGGAACTTTGTCAGCAGGGTTGTCGATATGATTAATAGGACTTGTCATTAAGGTTTTTTTACAGCTGTACAATGTCTTTATTTTGTACGCGAAAGTGTGACTAATAGAACCATAGCCTTATACGAGGCCGGTATTTATTTATTGAACTACATTCAGTTAATGTTCTACTTAAATTAAGTTTTTCCATCAGACTATCTGGTCATTTTAAAGAGCAAAAATAAAAAAAATTGGCGAAAACGTTGTGTGCAACCTCACAAAGACACCTGTCTCCTGTTTAGTTGGTCAAGAAGCTTCATTGTAAACACAGAACTTTTTGCTTCCTTTTTCTTTTCCATATTTGAGCACTAAAGAGATCAAAGCCTTTAAAAAAATCTATACAAATTGAGTGTTGGCCTTAGAATGTTATAAATGAATCCTTGCAATTTGGTTAATGTTTTTTTTTTGCTTTTTTAATGTACCCCTTTAGTTATCTGCAGAAGTAAGTAAAGCAGATGACACATGTTTTTGTCAACTATTTAAAGTTTTATATTGTAGTATAAAAAAGTGGTATTGCTATCTTAAGGCGTGTAAGTCATTTTATACCATTTGATGCTAGAGTGAATATGTACAATGCACTGGTAATGCCATATTTTAATTACTGTGGTGCCGTATGGAGTAATATCAATAAGGGACTAGCAGACAAACTTCAAGAGCTGCAGAATAGGGCTGCTAGAATTCTCACCTTTTCTAACTATGACATTCGCTCAAGTGTTTTGTTGGATGAGCTTGGCTGGGAAAGGCTAGAATATGTAAGACTTAAACAGTTGGCTGTGACAATGTATAAAATCCATAATAGTCTTTCCCCGTCATATCTGAGGCGGATCTTTACCAACACCTCAAATGTACATTCACACAATCTTAGAAATTCTGAGTTAAATTATCATGTCCCCAGACCCAGAACTGAGTCCGCAAAAGGGAGCCTACACTACAGAGGATCTGTTCTGTGGAACAAGATTCCCTCAGAGATTAGAAAACTGCCTAGTTTAAATATTTTTAAAACTTCAATTCATGGGAAAGATTTTTCTAATACACCATGACCCATTGTAACTCTTATTATTCATAATGTAAGTTTTTGTATTTTTAACATTCTAGTCAATGGTTTTAAATTTTAAAGTTTTAAACACGATTCCTAGGAAGACCATGTAAAATGATACGATTTCGTGTATAAATAAAGATTGATGATGATGATGATGATGATGATGATGATCATAAATGTGTCACTTTGATTACAATGCTCAGTTTTCTTGTAACAAAACTGTTATTGCTCCTGACAGAATTAGTGGAGAAAAGTCCGTGTTAAGCTGTGTGTTGTTAGCCATAAGATAAATTTTGTGTTTAAGGGTTAACTTTCGCCCATCGCACGTGGGCTGGTAATTCTAGTGTTTTTTGCACAAATGCATTATATAACTGTCGCTCTGGCCAGTTGGAATTTTTTTTATTACTTTTAGGCTTAAAAACATTAAAAGTTGCAACTGGGAAATGTGATAGGTATATACCGTAAAATTCAGAAAATAAGGCCCGGGGCTTATATTTTTCAAAGGCCCTTTTTAAGGGGCTAATTTTTGGAGGGGCTTACATTCGTAGGGGCTCATCTACGGAGGGAAATTTGCGTTTCAAAATCGATTGGGCTAGCCTTTTACTTGGAAGTAAATTGACCACTTTTGCTTTACTTTGTATTTGAGGGCATTTTCCAAGTACAAGCACCCAGGGGGCTTGGAGGGGCAATTTAATGGAGGTTTTTTTGCGTTACTGGTTTGGGGGCCTATATTTGGAGGGGCTTATTTTCAGAATTTTACGGTATGCAAAATGCTGCAAATGACTCTACCCATAGCATTTGGTTTTATAATGTGGCAGTTACTTGTACCGATTACACTGTACTTCATCAACTGAGAATATATAATGTTTACATTTATTTTTTTGTGTGCAGGTTTTTGATGTAGCTGTAAATCAACACACTGTAATAAAAGGATTAGACATTTATGAGAGAGTGGGTCGAGGAGTTGGCCATGATGAGTACATTCCTTTTAGAGTTAACAACAATCAATTACTGATTGATGGAGAAACAGTACCATTTGGTGGTTCTGTATATGTTGAATTTTTAAAGGTAAGTGTGTTTTATTTTTGTTACGTTTTCCTGGTTATAAAAACTTTATAGCAGGAGTTTTGTTTTTGAGTGAAACCTCTCCAATTATTCAGACATCAAAATTAATTAAAGGAACTGAACTTTTCTTGTCTTTTTCTCAGCCATAGCATTCATCTGTTAACCCTTTTGGGCCTTTTTACTGACCAAAATGACAAATTTCCCTGCCCTTTCATATACTTCAACATCAGTGAAACCCCTACCATTTTATATTATTAAAGCCTAAAAAAGGTATCCCTCTTGGGTGGAACCTCCCCTTATAGGCCATTATAGGGAGTAACCCCCCTCCCCCCCCAGGATTTTCCAGTATTGTTTAATATAGAGCTGAGCTTTAAATAACAGTCAGTCCCTGGATTATTTCTTCACTAAGTTTTCCCTTGTCCAACAAAATCTTATTTGCTGTCAGGCATGGTTATGACGACCTGACAGATTAAAAAAACTTTCATTTTGTAGCTGAAAGATTTGCATATGAGGTAATTGAAATAATATTAAAAGTGCAACGTGCAACCCAGTAAAAGTGAGCCGGCAGCAAGGCAATTTTGCCACTTCCAGTGGAATAGTTGCTACCTAATCAACACTCGGGTTTAGTAATATTAACAGGGTTCTCCTGAAATTTTGAAGTAGAAGGAGAACGAAGGGGAGTAGCCGTCAGAGAAAATTCTTTAAGGCGCGACAGTGCCTTCCACATGCCCTTGGCGCGTGTGGGGGGAGAGTATGGGAGGGAGGACATCCCTCCCATAGGGGGGTCCGGGTGGCCTTCCCCTGGAAAAATTTTGCAATTTGGAGCTCGTAAAGTGCATTTTGGAAGATGACTGCCATGATGATAGAACTTTTATTAATCCACCTTCTCACATATATTACATTTTTGAGAAAAACTTCAGAAATGCGATGCACCCAACATCAAAGTTCAATTTTTTCTGTAATACTTCAAAAATAGTTTAAAGATCTGATAGTGTGTTAAAATGTCTAGAAATCAACGTCAAACTCGAAGTCTGAATCTACATCAGACGACTCATCTAGCATGTCCATCTCAGTAAGTGCCTTGTGAACACTGTTTGCGAAGGCTGATGCCTGAGTTACTAGCTGGGGTTCTTCTTCCATCGATATCACATCCATCAAGCATCAAGCCACGCTTTTCAGTCACGTTTTCTGCGACGTTTTCAAACTTAACACCTTGCAAAATTGAAAATGTTCTACAGTCCCACAAAGATCAGATCTTACCGAACGGGTTGATCAAAGAAATGAAAGCACATGAACAAAAGGAACATTTTTTGTATGTTTATTGAATCTAAAATATTCCGTGTCGGTCGGGCTGATCGCGTTGGTGACGTGTTGAAAGTACAAAATTTAATTATGCGTACTTTCGATTCGGATATAAATAGAAATAAAATTTACAAAGGAAAATCAACCTACCTTGTTCTGTGCCTTCTTTGGGCCTTTTATTCCACGCGTTGAAGAGTGTCTGTTGTTTTGCCAGTCGCTTCATTTCGGTTCTCATTTGTTGCAATTACGTTTCTGTTCTCATGAAAAAATTTTTCCGTGCTGCTGTCACGGGTCGGTGCACACGTGAAAAATGCCGCGATTACAAGCGGCAAGACGTTGTATCAAACTTCACCTATTTTCAATTTTCATGCCAAAACTTTGATTTTAATTACAGTTTTATTTCAACTTGGAAACGGTAATGCATTTGTTTTTATCACCGCGCTTGAAGTGAAAAGTTTACACAGTGAATTTTTCCATCTTCCAAAATAAATATTTTTTTATTTGGATCTGAGTAGCCGGCGCGCCAAGGACGACTAGACGGCGATTTTCGCCGGTCGCCGGGGCTTACGGAGATCTCTGATATTAATTAAGTAAAAACCACCCAATCTTTGCCACTGGTGTTACTCTGGTTATCCTGCCTACTGTAGAGATACGGTTAAGGTCAGGAGGCGATTACTTATATCGGCTCCTCGTTAAGCCAGGAGTCGATTACTTGTCAAGTAAAATTCTGACAAGTGACATGGCCCAGAACATTGACATAAGACAGCAAAATGGCAACAAATGACACAACGATGTGAAACTGTGACGGCAAAGGAGACATAGCTTCCTTGTCAACATGCGAAACGACAGGTTTTGAAAACAGACAAGGGACGTACATGCCCCCGCCCCGCCCCTAATAGGACCTCAACATTTTGAATGGACTGCAACACTATATATCTCCAACAGCTTTTTCTCGTGGTTTGTTGGGCTAAAACATGACTTGGTCAGACATCCTTTCTGAAAAGAAGACCTTTTTGATGGCCATTGGAGGTAGCTATCATCTGACACCTGTCAATTAACACCGGATAAACTGTTCATTTGATGAACTTGCCATGAAATGCTGAGTCAGTCTTAATTCAAAATGGGGATTTCCCTCTCATGAGAGACTTTGGAAGTCGGCAGTTTCTATCTAAAGTGATTTTTTTAAGGGGCATAAAATAGTCAAACTAACATATGTTTTTGGTGGGAGGAGAATAATTGTTCAGGGGTTTGAACAATTGAGGTTTCAAGAAGTCAGGTTCGTGGTACTGTACGTTAACTATAAGTTTGCAATAATTTGCACAGTGTGCTCTTCTTATAGCAGTCTTTTTCATTTTGAAATTCAGGGCTATTATGATAATCCTAAAATCAATGCTGTTTTGGTTATGAAAGGAACATTAGAGGGTAAGTTTCAATACTTTCCCACATTGATAGAGTTTCCAGACACATTACTTAAACAATATTTTCATTCCCAGATATTAACACACATCAGTTAATTTTAGAGCATTCATTTGGGTATATACAAGTTGTTTATATTTTGGATTTAAAATCTCCAGACACACAACCAAGTCAGGATATTAATTGTTTTTTGAATTCATGCATCTGTCTGTAAGCAGCAAAATAAATCTGGTACCAAATTGTTCTGGATTGATCATGAGTCCAGGAAAATCTCCTCTAGTGTAAAACTAGTCCAAGAAAAATGCCATCCAAATGTAAAGAGAATGTCAGAAATGATTATTACTATGTGTACTTATGGCATCCCTTTTCAGCTATTTGTATCACTTTGGATAACAAGACTGTTTAGAAAATACAGAAATTAATAATTAATTAATAATTTCTTGTTCATCACCAACAGTTTCTTGAAAGTTACCCCTGAAACCATCTCTTTCACACAAGATCCACAAGGCCATAAATGTCAATACTTGGCGACTGCAGGGCAATGGACCATGATCAGGGTCACCACCTTCCCCCAATTTATGAAAGCCCTGCTTTGCAGCCTTATTAAAAGAAGCATGTAAAGAATAACAGCAAATGTCTCTGATGAAAGGATATAGATGGCTTCTGAAAGCTCTTTGTAACATTCAACGAACTGTTGGTGATAATTAATATTATAAAGAATTTGAATATTTCGCTGTAATATCATGTCCCAACAGCCAAATCTTCATTCTTTCACTACAAGATAATATTTTGAACTTGGCTTTTTTTACAGATGTTCCAAAGTTGCCACCCTTGCCACGCCCAGGGGAAGACAATGAGGATGAGGATGATGAAGAGGAATCAAAGGAAGATAAACCAAAGAAACAGCGCAAGTTATCTGGCCCCAAAGCCATCAATCCATATGCTAATGATGAATCTAGCATGCTAATTCCAATTGCTGTTGCCATTGCCGTCTTTCTACCCACACTGTTTTGTCTGTGTAAATTGTGATAGACTGGGGTTGGACTTTATTTATTGCATTGCAAGTTTCTCTGTTGTTATCTATTGTAGGCTTTAAAAACTCTACTGATCAGAAACAAAAATACCACAACCAATTTAGGATTTTGGGTTTACTTTCTATGTTTTAAATGTTGGGTATAGGCTGTAATTTGTTTGGAAAAAAGATCCGGTTTTTAGTCAAAAATAAACCAAAAAAATGTTAAAAAACTGGTTGGTCATGATTGTGAAGGTAACTTGGTTACTATCTTTAAGGGACAGTGTCATGGGGTGGGGGGTGGGGGGGATGGACTCCCATATGCAGACTTTGGGGTTGCTTGTGGTCTCCCACCCCCAGAGTGAAAATTTAGACATTTTTGGTCTCTCTTAGGGTGTTGAGGACACAAAGCAGAATTTTTATCCATAGAGCTATTTCTTAAGGTTCTGCATATAAAATATCTGTACAAAAAAAACAAATGCCATCTTACTGTTTTGGATGATGGTCTTCTAACTTTGAGGTCACTGAAAGCCTGGACCATACCCAGATTGGTCTCTGTTAGGGGTTTAATTGTTATTTTCTGACAAGCTTCCCCATTGTTTTCATATTAGGGCCCCCCCTGGCAGCATCACCAAGATTTAGCACTCCTTGAAAATTCAATGTCAAAATCAAAAATGTCAATCAATCAAAATGTCAATGAGAACGGACTTGATAAACAACACTTTATACTCAGACATGTAAACTAGTAAAGTCTCTTGACTGATGATGGGTGAAAATACCTTATTGGTTCTTAATAATTTTGGGGGTACTTAATTTCATGATTTTGGCAAGAGAGTATTTCGCGGGGACTCATTTTTACAATTTCAATAGGCAAATATAAAAAAGGACATTAAATTTCGCAATTCAAGCGTCCTCAACTTGATTTTAGTTTTCAATCTTCTGAACTTTTTAAAATATCCAGATAAAATGAAACAAGCAAACTGCATATTGTTATTTCACAACAGAAGACACAGTCATGGAATGGAGTGCACCAGTAAAACCAGCTAATAACATGTCAAATTTGTCGACACGTATTATAGTTATTAAATGTTATTCATTTTTTCTGCAATTTGAATTTTCTATATGGGTATTAAATTTTGTGTTTTTAAATTTTGCAGATATTTTTATTTGTGGACCGTCACGATTTTTTCACAATTGCAAAAAACACAAAATTAAAGACCCGTGAAATAAATTACCAATAATGTAGTCTACAAAAACCCTCTGGGTTTTCAAGTTGGCCGTGGTATATGTACGTGTATTTGAGGAAAACCTGCACTCAAAATTGTGGTTAACCCGATAATCCACTAAAGTAATCTGCATCAAGTTTTTCTCCATAAGATCACTGCTCTGTGAAACAGGGTGGTCACAATGATTAGGGACATGATCACACAAGATAAATTTGCTTGGTATTTTATCAACTTCTCCCTGCTGCTTCTTTAGGAGATAAAAGGGGGCAAGAAATGAGATTCAGCATTTTGGTCTTAAGGTTTATGGTTTACTCACACATTTGAGTATGAATTTATATCTTTTTCTTGTTGTTTGAAGTTCTGTATTGGGAAATATACAAACAAGACAGGTTACAAAAAGTTTGGGAGAATGCTTTTAATACTGTCCCTTTAAATAATTGTGTTCTTGATGGAAGTTTCTATCCACCATCTTCATTATTTAGAAGGTCACTTACACCAAGTGTTATTTAAAAAGAAAAACTGAACTTTTTGTGTCAGTGTTACTTAATTTTGTGTTATAGGTAGGCACTATTAAGATATTTTAATTATTTTTGTGTTGTAAAGATTTTGTGTGACTTTAAGATTAAAACATTTCAACATTATATTTGAGTTTATTTTTTATTTCTCATGCTGATTGTAACTCGACTCCTTGATGGGTTCTTATCTCCCACTTTATTAGCAGTTCTTAAGGGAGCAGTTTCCAGGCCACCTTTACGAAGAGAAATTGAAGTGGCTCTGAACCCACTCCCTCAGACTTTTTTTAACTCTAAGCAAACCCACCCTGGTTACAGTTTCCATAAAAACTGAAATCACTATTTCTGTCATTTTATAAGTAGGTGGGTACCACAGGTAGGTAGGTAGATAGGTAGATATCTTGATGTTAAAAGCCACCCACGAAATTGTCTTCATTTTCCTCCCAATTGATACCAGGTTCTTTGAAACCTCGCTACCTTTTCTTCATCCTCCCTGCCATGTGTGAAGGATTTGCTCAAAAAAATGTCAATGCCCAAAATCTTTAATTAAGTGAATAATCAATACTTAGTAAAGAAACGAACTGCCAACATAACAGGTGACTATCAATCATGAGGGCACAGAGCTTAAAATGAGAGTGCCATGACCATTTTGATCAAATTTTTAGGGAAACTACAGAGAAATAACAAGTTTGACTTTTTAAAACCAGCAACAGTTTATTGATAACTATTAATAAGTTAAGAAACTGCCATGCTTTCCTGTGGCAACAAAGTAATCAATAGTGAAACAAAAAAAAAAAAAATTGCAGGAAAAGGAATTTAACTATTAATGACCAGCGCAGGTCCTGCAAGAAACCACCATTCCTGTACAAATCAGTATTCTTTTTAATAAATAAATATCTAAAATGAAACTTTATTTTATAAATCTCAATAAATAATTTATTACTGCATTTAATTATATCTTTCCAAAACAAGAATGGTTCTTATAGAGTGTGGAAAATATAATTATGGAAGCATGGTTGTGCACTGTAATTCTTAATATTTGTTGTTCCAGAAAACACCAATACATCCAACACGGAGTGTTTTTTTGGGTTGAACCCCCCTCCCCTCCCCCTCAACACTACCTCATACCTCTGAAAAATCCAGCTGTATATTGGCCTTTACAAGACTACCCTCCCCCTCAGAAATTTCAGAATGACCCTCCATGGGGGAGTGTGTGGATATTTTGTGGAAGTACACACTATGAAATATATTACCTTGTTGTCTGAGGTAGTAGTTCAATGACAAAACACATACAGTTAAATTAAACAACAACAAAAAAAAAATGTCAAATATAAATGACCTTGTTGGTCATAAGGATTTGTAAAGAAAAATAACAGGAAAATAGCTTCTATTTACCTAAGTGAAACAGTGATGGTATCCTCAGAGTAAAAACAAGGCTAATGTATTAACACTAACAAAAAATAATTACGGTAGATATTTGCAACTTAAAAGTCAAAACATTAAGCACAGCTGCTGCAGTTCATTATCATTTTGATTACGACATGTTTTTATCGTGGCTAGTGCATGTAACTGATAGTGTAACTGTAAAAATCATAACACAGGATGTAATTTTGAATAATATTAATATCAATTACCCCGTCTTGTCTAAAATATAAAACAAATGTCCATGACAATGATAAAAACATTTAAATAATAACTACTTGTAAATGTTTTTCAAGGTGTAATTTTTTACACATACCAGTGGCAGTAAATGTTGCTGAGAAAAGGTACAGCACTTAAAACATTTTTATCCATCAATGGCTGTTAACTTAATAATTTACAAACTTACATGTAAGCCATAAAAGCTTTTGATTTATGTAAACTAGCCAATAAATAAATTTTAAAACGTCCTGGACATGTATAATTTTCTGTATGATTTATCTACATTGCACACTGCAGTTCTTTGATCCTGGACTAATATATTAATTTATTTTCCCTTATTGAAGATCCAGCTCTAAAGATAGTTAATTCATTGAAAGTGATTGCTTATAGTCCATTTTGTTTTCCTGATAAAATTATTTATAAGACTGGGTATATTGTATAATAATAACTCATTGCTTTTTGGAAGCTACACCCATATACAGTGAAATAGGAGTGTAACTTGTAACTATAATTTTACCATAAATTTTATGGTAAAATTATACATTGTACCAATTCCTATGCATGGTGGAATTGGTACAATGTATATAATTTTACCATAAACAATCTATAATGCTCAAAAAGTACCATTATATACACCTGTATGGAAATTGTTTTTGGCTTTGGATATGATGATTTTGAACATCTCAATTTTAAATTGCCTGCCATTAAATAAATAAGTTGTATCTCATCGTGTTTATTAATCCTTCAAATAAATTATGCATGAATGGGTAAAACGTTTTCACTAAATAAATAATTAAAATTAATAATAAATAATGCATGAATGGGTAAAACGTTTTCATTAATATAACCAGGTTGTGACTTAAATCCGTGGTAGTCACAAGATAATGTCACAAAAATTAAGGACCTGGCTTTGGTACTCAAGGATAGTCTATTAAATAAAATGACAAGTATAAATTTATTACTGCGAAAATTAATCCATTTTGCCCTGATCGAATACTACTTCGTCTTTTCAACATGGTTGCTTATTACAGGACAAAAGTGATTTTTGTGAAACAATCCATTTTCACCATTTAGCTGGTCTTTTTCGATTGGTGTGTTTTGAGGCATCTTCGTTTGCCGACTAAAGAATCTTAAGACACCGCGCATAATCATGAGAAACCAATAGACTTGGAGGCTGAACAGGAGCAAACAGAAAGTGTTGCAAAAGACTGGGACTTTAAGTGGAGTACTGTGGAATGGAATATTGGCGTAGTTGGAGTAACACCAATACATGAAGGGGTAGATAAGGACTCGGCAACACAGGAATACAGTCGCCAGGAGAACACCATTTGTCACATACAAGGCTGACTTTCTCATTTCAAGCTGAAACAAAATTTAAAACAAAAATTTTGTTTAAGTTACACACAATCGGTATGGGGACACTGAAAAGGGTGCCTTTCCAATTGGGATCTATTTCTTTTCTCCAAACAAACAAGTTATAGCATAAAAAGGGAGAAGTTTATTCCAAAATGGTACTGTTTTTTTCTTTTGGCCGACAGAAAGATTATACAAAGGTATATAAGTTACTCACCAAAATTTCAGCTTCCAAAGGGCTTTCCAACCCGATGAAATTATCATCTAAAGTAGCCTGAAATTCGATATCTGGGGGCCGCAATCTTGGAGAACTCCTAGCAGCCTGGTGACAAATGCTTGACATCGATGCACTCAACCTGAGTTTAGCCTGTACACAGATGTTGTTTTATTTTTCCTTTTTTCTTCCCCACCCCCACCCTCTTGCACTGGTGGTCAATATATCCCCCGCGTTTTTTTTTATCACGCACTCTCGACGGGCTTTGAAGTGAAAATAGAGGATCTGTGAACAGGTTACCTGAGTTTGGCAGACAGATTAAATCACTCAACATTTTTTTTTCTTCATTTTGGATTGTGTTTTTTTGTGGCCATGGCTTCTTGTGCAGCTTCGAAAAGAAGATGGCGGCCCCCAGCTCTCGAATTTCAGGCTACTTTAGACAGGAACTTCATAGGGTTGGAAAGCTCTTTGGAAGTCGAAATTTTGGTGAGTAACCCACCTTTGTATAATCCTTTTGTTGGCAAAAAGAAAAAATTTGCCATTTTGGAATGAACTTCTCCTTTAAGTGAATAAACTGGTAGGCCAGCTGTACAACCACTTCAGGCTAGTACACTTTAGCCCAAGGGCAAGTATTATTATTTTTTTATTTTTCATGAGTGTGTTTGTGTCTTATGCAAGACATTATCTTCCCCTGTAGAAAGGGCCCCAATATAAATATACAATGAAACAAATACCTTTTCCAAAATAGCCTTAAGAGACAAAAATGGTGTGCTCATCTCATTCAGATATATACAAGCTAAGAAAAAGTCTCCTTTTGCTTTCCTCCAAATCTAAAAAAAAAGAGCAAAATTAAGAGGACATCTGTAACATTTTAGGGAAATTGTTTTTTCTTCTAATAAACGATTTTGTAGTAGAGCAGAAATAAAAAATATTGATCACTGAATGCATTATATTGGTTGGCTAGGTTGAGGTTGGTAGGAAACCCTAAACATCAGAAATTATAGACTACTTGCAATTATTAACCAAGAGTGAGGTCGTTACAGGGAAATCTCAGACCGAAGCCATCAAGGCTGAGGTCTGAGATTTCCCTGTAATGACCGAATGGCAGAGGTTAATAAGTTATTTATTATATGGCCTTTTTATTATGGACCTGAGCCTGCGACCAAATTAAAACCAGCAACTTGTCACTGGATAAAAAAATTGTCATCTTAATGAGTTGTATACTTGAACCTGCATTACAGTCAGGTGACACTGGTCAGCAGATACCCTTTTAGACAGCTGTCAGTTGACCATATCATGGATGTCCATACGATGTCCACTATCAAGTTAAACACAGATTGTATATGCCTTGGACACCTAGCTAGTAATGCCTGGTCATTACAAGGAAATATGCCCGGTGATTAAAACAAAACAGCCAATCAGAGCACGCATACTATTGTACCCACATAATAAATACTAGTTATTCACCAAGAGTGAAGTCATTAGAGGGAAATTTCAGACCTAGGTCAACACATCAAGGCCGAGGTCTGAGATTTCCCTGTAATGACCGAACGGACGAGGTTAATAAGTTATTTATTATATGGCCTTTTCATTATGGACCCGAGCCTGCAATAAAAAAAAACCAACAACTGTCCTGCAGATAACTTTAAAAAAACACGTCACCTCAATGAGTGGTTAACACTTGAGCCTGCAACAAAGTCAGGTGACACTGGTCAACCTTACCCTAACCCTAACTGCCCACCCACACGCACCCAACCTGCTACATGTTCCTTACAGCTGCAAGACTATAAAGCATGATTTTGGTTCACTGTCAATTTAAATAAAATCTTAATATTATTGTTCATTCACTTTGACTTCAGGTAATTATAAATTATCTCTATAATTTGTTGTATTTGATATTTGGATTTAGGGTACCCCATTCAGTTTAAAAGCCTAATGAGATTGTAATATATAACTCACAATGACTTTAACTGGCACATAAATAGACCATATTCTTACCATAATACATACATGTAACAGCACTTTTAATTTTAAATTTGACTTTTGACATGACCCACCCGGTGTACATGTTCTAATATTACACCTATTAACCCATTCGCCCCTGGAAAATGATGTTGAAAAATGCGTTTTGAAGCTAGTTGAGCAGTTTTGTGGTCGCTGTGATGCTATAAAGAGCTAAAACTTACCCTAAAGCCATTTACAGGTCGTTACATATCACGGCCTTCCGATCCAGATGCAAAATATTAGCTTGCAAAGTTCGAGCATGTGCAGAAAGCAAAATTTTGAGAGAGTTCTTGGGTTTAAAAGTGACACAGCAGTTTTTACTGTTATTTTTCTCTTTCTCTTCCCCTTTTTGCTTTCCTTGCCTCATTTTCTTTCTTTCGCTGCGATGCGGGTATTATTTTAGTAGGCTTCATTTTTGTGTGAAAAGTTTTTAAGAGAGCTTTTAGGATCTTAGGATTAGAAGAAAGGAAAGGTAGGTGGGTAGTAGAACAAGATTTTCATTGAAATTTTTACGTCAATGTTACATGGCTTTTTGGCTTTTTCTCCAGTGTTCTTGACTGAATTGTGCTTATTCTGGTTATGGTTTGAAAGATCTCTTCATTCTGCACAAGTTAGCAAACAATGTTGTCCTTGACCATTAAAACTGATGACATCACAAATGGTAAAAGGGATGTGGATCCACACGGCTGGTTACAGGCAGCTCAGGGGCAAATGGGTTAATACCCATTAATAAGTTTTTAAAACGTGTCTAAATTCTTACAGTTACTGCTGGAAATCCAAATATTGGCAGAAGAATGTGATGGATGATGATTAATTTCTTCTTGTTGTAAAGCTTTGCCCATACATCTGAGTATTGTGGCTCTCTTCGAGGATGTTTATGCTTTTCCTCAAGGTAGGCTCCAATGAACATCACCACAACGTCATAATAGAAGTAGCTCAGTCCAAAACAAGCATACTGAGTTAAGATTGGCTGCCTACATGAAGGTAAAAAATGCAAAATATTATGTTATATAGTATACTAACCACCTCTTTTCTGATCCTTCAATTCTGAGAAAGGTGGCTCCAGACCCTCCCCTCCCCTCAGGCATATTTTTTCTTTCCTTTTTTTCATTTTGTGAACAGAAATAACATCAGTTTCCAAAGCACTAGGGTAGGGTACTTAGGGTATAGATAGATAGATAATAAGATAGATAGCTAGATAGATGCCTTTGATGAATTCAAAAGATAAAAATACAACTATTTACATCAAGGAATTAATATCATAGCTAAAGATAAGTCTATTCACATGGGATGATTTGAAGCGCTCTGTTGTCACTAATTTAGGATGATAAAAGCATGGTTTTCTTAGTGCATAATTGGTGAAATTCCTTTCTGGTAAAATCTTCACAAGGCAGGGTGCAAAGAAAATCATTTTTACATCTTGCCATTCGGGAAAGCTGAAGCTAGCATTAACTAGTCCAGACGTCATTTCAGCTAGCCCCAAAAGCGTTTTGACAAGCAGAATTGCTTTCACAGTTCTTCTGTTATTCGAATTCCTCAAAAGCCCCATAGCAAAATCCACTAGCCCCGGGCTATCGGACACTACTTTCTTTGCACGCTGCAAGGGACAAATTTGTACTCAATGCCTTTCTAAAAATATGGCAATTTGATCTTTCAAGCAGCTCCCTATTATTCAAATTCCTTGACTATATGTACCTGTGTTTATAGCACCTATCTCAAAAATGCTTTACGTTGTTAAGATCAGAAGAGGAGGCTCCGTACACTGATAAACCATACAAAAAAATAGGCACAACAATTGACTGAAACAGATAAAAAAAATAATCCAGCTCCTCCTGATCTGATCTGGTATGTTCACTCTGTACCTAACCAAATATGTAACTTTTCATGTCAAGTAAAACTATCCAATAACGGTATAAACGGCAAGTACGGCCTGAGACTGGCACAAGTTGTTCAAGCACATCAAACATAATTGTGTGGGAGTGGTTGGCCAAGAGGGTTTGGTGCACTAAATTCCAATCCTCATTGCTGAATATTAACATTTACTTCTGTTTTGGTGGTTTACGATCCTCGCTCCTTCTTATTCACTTCGACAACAGTTTGAATAGATGTTCACACCGTGTCAAAGCAAGGCACAGAGTTTATCCGATATGTGATGCTCCACTTTTGAGATTGACCTGACGCAGTTTCACTCTATCACAGAAATGGCACTGAAATCACTGTTCTTATGCGTGAATAGAGGCCCTATCCTGTATGATTTTCATGGCCGCGCAAGAGCTACACTGTATCCAGTATACTGTGAACATAGCCTTACTAATACAACAAAAATTTAATTTTCACCACATATAGAATTCCATAACCCAATTCCATCTAGGAACCTCTACCAAAAAAGAAATTGTTTGGATTTCAAGAACAACTCCTCCCCCTTAATTTGGAATATTATATAAATTTAATAAGCCCATCTATGTTTTATACACCTGGCCCCAGTTGTTCAAGAGATGGATAGCGCTATCCATTGGATAAATCTCTATCCACCGGATAACGCAATTGGTTTCCCTAATCCTTATATGCTTGATAGTTTAATATTTATCCAGTGGATTGTGCTATCCAAAAATTGAACAACCCAGGCCTGTATTTCAACTTTTGACAAAGGACAACTTTGCCAAAATCTCCTGACACAGCTTAAAAGAGTGTCTTAAAATCAGATTTTCTTGCCATGTTTGAAACTAAACTATTTTTCCAGATGTTTGTAGGTGGGAGGGGGACTAATTTAACTTGCTACTACCATTACAAACATCTCCAAAATGTTGTGTCTTCCTAGGCTGCTTATACATCTTTGTAACAGGTTTTAAAAGGGCTTATAAACAGGGGAGCTTCATATTAATTGCAATCCTAGTTTGACGGGATTTATTTCCAGGGGGATGATAATCACATGTATTTTTTGATTACAGGTAGAAGGACCTGTACCTGGGGTGGAGGGGGGTTAGCTTACAGTATGGCCTAAGAAGATAAATTAAAATAGTAAACATGGGCCGTAGTTGAAAAAAAGGATGAGAAACTGACCAGAAAAAAAACGAAGAAACAGAATGGACAATTTTTAATCAAACTGAAGTTCTGGCTCTTCTCGAATTTTTCACAATATTTTAAAGCCCTCAAGTGCCCTTTGTTACTTTTCAGTCGCTAAATGAGTATTCAAAACATAGCATCAGAGCAATTTTCAACTGAAACTTCCAGTCATGTTATCATATCTATCTATAATCGCATGCAGCTGCACTGATATTATTTTGAAAAATATAAACCTGTTGGTTTCTTGACTGTGGGATTTTTCTTTTGTGCAAGTGACCATAAGTTAAACATTTCGAAAGCTGAATTATTATTAGATCCCAAGGTCAACCCAAACTTTTAAAGCTAGTTTTTATCAATTTTTCCACTCAAATATTTTGTAAGATATACTGTGCATAGAAAAGAATGAAGAAAATTGAAATTTCTGGAAAGAAAAAACTGAACACCCCAAACTAGATGGATGCGGTCTTGAAATATTGGTTGACCATGTCAGTTTAGGTGGCGAAATTAAGTCCCCGTTGCTTCTTGCTTGGGTAGACTTAAGTGTTTCTATTTAATAATCCCCGTAATTAATATGATGTATAGTTATTAAAAGAACTGTTTCTGTTTTAGGCAATTCATAATACATGTAAATGACAAACGCAAGGCAAGCAGAATAATTTTTATAAAGCGCGTTAAAGAATTGTAAGGTTTTGAGGTGATTTTAGCTATTTCTCTCCCTAGAAAAAAAAAAGGAATTCGGAGAAGAAGCTAGTAATAGTGATATGTTTCAATAAACACTGTGCATAAATTTGTTTCTTAATTTCACCTGTCGCAAAACTCTCGACATCAAAACAAACTACACGTACTTGTCTCAAATTTCAGCAACTCTAAAACAGATGTTCAAGAGTCGTAAAAAAGGCAAGAAGCGAGATACGACACTTTAGACAAAGCGTTCAAATGAATAAAAGTATGGTTCAGCTGTCAATAGCTTAGAAGTAAGCGATAAACAAAGTTAAATTGCAGAGAATTAAACTGTTTTGAGGGATTTTATAGAGTTACGATTTATTTACACTGTGCTTACCTATCAAGCATAATATCGGTGGAGGTAAAAACACATTTTAACCCAACGACAGTTGCAGCAAATGCTTGAAGGGATGATACAAATCTGTCGAAATTAATTTGCAAACAGTTGAAATAATTCTAACTCCTTAAATTTAAGGAAACAGTTTCTGTAAACTTCTAAACAACAGGCGAACAATGAACTCAATTTTCACAACTCAAAAACACGGTTGTCCGCAAAACACTTTACCTTGTACTGATGGCAAATCTGTCGACAAAATTTAGACTTGGAAAGATGAATTTTTGGAGATAAGTGAAGAGGATGTGGGACGACGGAAAGAAGAGGAAACCAGCTGTAAACAGATACAAGTAATCCATTCTTTCTTCCGCCGGTTTCCGCCGATTGATAACTGCACATAAAAGCCGGTCAGCACCCCTCGCTGACAAAATCACGCCATACGTCCGAAAATATGACGAAGCTTGTTCGGAAAGTTGCCGATGTCTTCCGACTTCATCCGTTTATGACACAAGTGGCGCATCTGTTTTGATTTTGGCGGAGTAAAAACAGTAGCTAAAATGAGAAGATCGAGAAATCCAAATTCTTCCTCAACAGGCCAGGCTAATAGTTCAGCCGCTGGTTCTTCAGGAAGTAGCAACACAAACACAGTTCCTTCCTTGTTAAAAGAACTTCACGGCCTCGTGTTGCAAATTCAGGTAGTGTGATACTCGTTCCATCTTTTGTCCCGGGGTATCCAATCGATCACTGTCGCGTGTTAAACGCCGTACGTAAAGTCACAGCAGTTACTGTAGTTGACGTTATTGCTGGTTGTTTACTTGAAATGATTCCTCTCTCTGTGCAACAGTATTTTGATTTGTCAAAAATGCGAGAAAAAGCTGGATAGTGGATGCATGGCGCCATACTGAATACGAAGGAGAGGGACTGGGTAGAGTTAATGATGGGCATACGAGATTTCTTGGGTGCTGTAATGGTACGCAAACAATTCAAGAAATTTATGCCCAAGAAATTCTCATGAATGATCCATGCTGTCACGCATGCTATATCCCATGGAATTCCCCAAAGTTTCACTTGAAATGTTGTAAGTGTTGCTCAGGTTTGAATTTTTGTGAAAATATATGGTTGGTTCCCTTGATTGGGTATGCTTTTCTGTTTCTTCTTTGGTTTGATATGTTTCGTTAGGATGTAAGGTCTTTGACCAGGCACTCTGACATTATCCAAAACACCCTCAACCTGGTTTCTTTCAATCTCAATCACATATATTTAAGGAGATAAAAAAAAAACCTTTATGTTACATAGCCAACTCCTGCCTTGAGGATACCTTCCTATCAATATTAGAGAACTTGATCATGCTAACATGGATAATAGCTGAATCTGCAGCAACAATACAGTCAATTTGACTGAACTCTTAATATTACGATACATGTAATTAGCATTTAACTGTTGGGTAAGGCTGAGTATGATCTGAAGAATTATGGAGATTGAGGAAAGTGTTTCTGGCCGAGGTGGATAACACACTGACAAAGATTATTCTGTCATTACAATATCATAAAAGTGAATTTTGATGGTGTTATTCATGTACGTACAGTAAGTCTTGATATAATGTCCCAAGCCATAATCCCATGTTATGATTTGGATAGTGGTTGTACTGGGAGGGATTAGGGTCGTTGATATTGGGGGATATGTGGTACAGACCTTTTATTATATGTCTGTTTGCTGAGATCTGAAATCAGTAAGCAAAAGGTTGTGGCTTCTGTGATAATGGCTTTAGTTTGTTGGTGATCATCAGTGAAAGATTTCCTCCTTCACTGAACTGGGAAAATCTGATAAATAAAGTTTATTCGTTAACTTATAGGAACAACGGTCTCAAAGTGAGCAAAACCTCAGTACAATTGCTAAGACTCACGAAAAGATGAAGACCGAAGTGCGAGGTTTGTTTGTGTAGGAGATTCATGTAATACAAAGTCAGAACTAGACTGCACTCCTCAGAAATGACTGGGGAGTTGGAGGAGTAATAATCAGTAAATAAGTTGTAACATATCATATTATAGAAAATTTATGCTTCATGAAGTTACCGCTAATTTCCAAAATATGTGTTAATTTTAGGCATGTTAATTTCTGTTCATGTTAATTTCTGTGCCATTAATCAGGGTTGGCCAGGGTTTTTGGGTATACGGTATACAGGGGCTTTTTAAATTGGGTATACGGTATTTTGCAGCTTAAATACGGGTATTCGGTATATCACTTTCTTTGAATTTCAGGTATAAAGTATACCTGGGTATAATTTTGGGTATATTTGGATGAATTTTGGGTATTTTTGGGTATTTTGGCGCATTTTTTTCGGGTATACTGGTATACCACTACCCCCCCTGGCCGACCCTGAGGAGTACTTTATCAGCCAGGATGGAGTTCCGCCGGTAACAGTGAAACTAAGTAGAACTTGAAGTGGCCAGATTTCTTTCCTTAACCCCCTTCTTACATTTAAGGAAAGAACCAAGAACAAAGTATCCTTTTCTAATTTTTGTAAATGTCAATTTTCATGCTATTAATTAAGTGGAGACCCTAATTCCTGGAGCCTTTGTTCAACTGTAATATAACCTCAGGGTTTAGACGAAACCTTAAAATAGTAAATTTGTTGCATTTTTGTAGTATCTTCTTATTTCAAGTCCAAGTTGCGAGGCTTATACAAAACAGCAGGCTCTGACGCAGAGGCTGAAGTTGAGTGAGTATAGAACGTTTGATTGCCTTTCTTATCTATAGTTAAATATAACTTGATACACTTGTATATACCTCACTAATAATGAAGATTGTTTTACCAGATGAGTATGTTTTATTATTTACACACCTGGGCTTGTTCTTTTTTTACTTTAATTAAGGCAATTTCATTATGTCTTCAAGGGGTCAGCAAAACTTTTGGGGGGAGTAGTTGTGAATTTTTTGCTTATGTAAAGATAAATGAAAGCCCTCTTCATTTTTCTTTAACTGTTTTTCTTTGAAGTTCAATAAAAAAGGCATTGGACAAGATAGCCATCATCAAAGCACTTAGAAATGACAGAAGGATTGGTGAGGAGAATGAATATTTCCTTGTTGGTGTAAATACCATGATTTGCTATGAGAGTTGTGGAAAGGTGTTTTTTAAAGGTCTGGGTCTGTTTATTTCAAAGATTCCATACCAGCTGAATGAATGTTTACTCTATGGCTTTAACTTCTGTACTTTCACACATAAATCTTCAAAGGAGGACTATGATTTGTAACGTATGAATGCACTAGAAAAGCTCCTTTATACATACAGGTTTTTAGGTTTCTAAAATTGATAAGCAGCAGAGTTGGTATTTTTGTCTACGATGTTTGTTTTCCATCCCAACACTCTGGAGGGTTTGAGGCAGCGCCACAGTTCAACTATTGGGTTCGAGCCATACAAGAAGGATTTACACCCTGCAGGATATAGCGTCTATAATTATTATTTGGCTCACCTGATATATGTGACAATTACATATTCATAATTTGATAAATGATGTTTTAATCATATTTTTGTCTCTTTATCAGTCCGAGGTGGCAGTGGAAGGCTAGGCAATCAAGAAACAGGGGAACCAAGGTAATTTGTTAGAGTTTTAAGAATTAACATGCAGTTCTAATCATAAAAGCATATGACAAAAGACTAAGAGTAAAAAATACAGATGAAAGTCCCGTAAGGGAGAAGTGATTTTGAAAGTTTGGATAGTTACAGTTGTAGTTGCTTATGAGAGAGGTTTGACTCAATAAAACTTTGCTTCCAGTTGTTATTGTGGTTGTCCAACTACTGTATGTATTGTTCTTAATTATATTTCTTGTAAATATTTCTTTTAGTCTACAGTAGAAATAAACTTGTTGTTGTTGATGATGATTATCACAAATCACACTAAAAAATGTTTGCAAAGTTGTAGACCGCTCACAGCCCCCCTTTTTTTCTGTATTATCGAAATCAAGCATTAACCCTCATGGATGGGCATTTTGTTTGGCACACATCACTCCCTCTTAAAACCAACATGGCTGCATGTTATAAACATTAAATCTTATGGAAATATAGGGAACTGGCAAGTACAAAATGCAGTCTAGCAAAGTTGTTTTTCTTTTTTTTTTTACTTTTTTAGGAAGGTAATGAGACGAGGAGTGCTAATGACAATGTTACAGCAAGCTGCAGTTCAGTTACCAATGTGGATGGGAAAATCTTCTGAAAGGTATGACATGTATAAGTGTTACAGTGTAGGATTATGTCCATTTTATTTATGACTTAAGTATTGCTTGAGCGCAGGCTGGGGATTAATGCTTTGCTTAACCAGTGACCTGACCATACCACTACCTGGTTTGTTAGTTCAGCTGGTGGTGAGTTGCTAGACTGCGGAGTGGCAGGGTGGAAGATTGTGGCTTCAAATGACAGCCAGAACCCCAAGCAGGGTCTTCAAAGAACTAGAAAGATGATACTGGACCATATTTTTAGAGCTAAAGATACTTTTATTCTTTAGTAGTGTTTGTCCTACACCCACCTCTATTCATACTTCATTTGAAAAGAATAGGTGGAATCATTAGTATTGTGATTTGGAATGATTTGTTAATGGGTGTGGTGTGGTGGGAACTCTAAATCAGGATTAAAATCTTAAACCATATCCTTCAACCTTCTTGCTTTCTTCCCAGCCCGCCTTCACTATGTGGTTGCATTCAAGCTGAAGCAAATTATGTGGCCCAGCAAGGGGATCATGTAAGTTATACGTAGTGTTCCATGCAAAGAAGAATAGCAATGCATCTTATTTTTAGGCCAAACTGAAGCCTAGAAGGGGCCCACAAAAATTATTTTCAAGGCAGGGCCTCTAACTTATGAGTGAGGTGCTAATTTACTTGAAGAACTGAATCTGCCACTTTTTTTTAATGTTTAGCTGGCAGTATTATAAGTGTGATGGTTAACCATTTATTGCCTCCAAAATGTCCCCATTTTTAAGGCTGTAAAGGTGATGTGTGGACCATAAAATGTCAAATAATAGAAGTTTGCTTTATTTTTTTATTGTAGGTTGCTGCTCGTGTGCGAACACCTGACGGCGAAGAACAGTTGATCTTAGCAGAAATTGTCTCTTTTAACCCTTCGACAAATAAGTATCTTTCAAAACTTTTTGCTGTCCAAGACAATGTAAGATGAAGGAACTTGGACATTCTGTTATCAGTACAGTGCCATTAAAATTTACGTGTTGTCAGGTAGCCTTTGCCGCAGATGATACTTAACTCTGGTTAAGTCCATCTGCAAAACAGCGCTGAAATCCTTGTTCCCACCTGTGTACCAGAATTTGAGTTTGCATCATGATTGGCCCGTAAAAATGCCATTGTTGATTTGCCAATCAAGATAAAAGGAAATTCGAAATGCTCTTCCGGTAATTAATTGAGTCCGTTGGGGGCCCAAGGATAATCAGCGCTGCTTCGCAGATGTTACTAACCAAGAATACATTAAGTCTGCAATGAAGGCTAGTTGTCAGGTGGTCTTTAAAAAAATATGACCTGATTAAATAGTTAAGGGAGAATAGTGTCAGTGCTAGAATAACTCACTTTGCTTGGTGGGAACATCCTGGGTGCAGTTGTTTAGAAGGTGTATAGTACCATCTTGTGGTTAAGTCTCTATCTAGTAGATACTGCAATTGGTTGTCCTAATAGTTGTCCAACGTTTGAACAACAAGGGCCTAATAAAATTCAGATTGCGATAATTAGTTAACCAGATCAAGTCAAAATGGCCATCCCTTCAAAAATCTAATAACGACTTAATTATTCTTTTTAAAGCAAGCCTTTCCAATAATTTTTTTCTTCCTACCTTTAGCTTGCAAGTAACAACATGATAGAATGAGGGGTGGGGTGGTGCAATCAACCCTGGATTAGGGTTCATACCTGCTAGATTATTTGGCAAGATTGTGCATCCCTAGTGCATTGACTGTGTCCAAGTTTGTGAGTGTCATCCTTGACTTAGCGTGTAAGATATGATGTTGATGACATTGATGAAGAAGCTGGAAGAAATGGCAAAGAGTAAGTGAAGGAGTTTGCACTGACCCGCCTAGTCTAGCAATGTTGACAGTTTTTTTGGTTTTTGTTGACAACTTTGACAAACTTGCTATGGACAGCAAACACCTACGATCTCTTTCAACCCCCTTTTTGTGAGGTAGTGTGGACTCTTATAAATGTAGTCTCTGTATATGCGGTATTTATGGATTTTAAAGAGATGAAATGATGCAAAGGTGCTCAAAACATGAATATACCATTGTACATTAATAACTGGCTTTGCGTTTCTTCCGTTGAATTCACAATTTTGGTTTTGCAAACGTGGTCATGCACTCAGATGTTAGAAATTGACTGACCAATATATTATTTGTAATTTAATATACGATGCCACAAATGTTTACCTACCCTGGGTGCCAGAGGCCTTTCATGCGCCGTTTCTGGTTTCGGTCAAGTTTGGCCAAAGACGTGTAGGCCTATGGCCGACTTAGCTCTTCGTCGCTCGCAAGTCAAAAGCTCTGTTACCCAGAGTAATTTATACCCAGAATGTTTTTTTTTTATTTCAGACGTCATCACTTGAGTCGAAGGCGAGTGATACCACTTCCAAAGACAAAAGCAAACCCGATAACTCATCCTCAAGCTCTCTTTCAAAAAGATCAGGTTAGTGGAAAGCTAAAATACAAAGTCACCCACAAAATGTGTGTCAAACGCAATGTTTGTCCATATTACCCTCTTTCTCATTGGGTGTGGTCGAGAGTGAGGTTTCACTAAATTTCTGATATGCTTTACCAAGAAGGAGTTTCAGCAAAACTGTTGAGACGGCAGTTTTGATATTGACAATGATACTGACACAACTCAGAAAGTTTTGAGATCATATGGGACCTTTTTCTCCCGACAAGATAAAAGCCTTTGCCCTTACAATCACGCCACCACCCTTGACTCGGCTAAGGACTGGGGAGCCCCTCCGCCCTCCCCCCCTCCCAAAAAAAAAAAAATCAACGTGCAGGTGCATTTTTGTCCCATCATAATGTGTAAAAGAAACCGTGTGTATAAATACAGAGTGTTCATGTCTGCATCCCAGCATTTTCTTTCTCTTTTCTTTTTTTTTTTTGGGGGGGGGGGGGGGGAAGGGCTTGTATTTGAATCGTACACGTACTTGCAAATGAGCAGCCAAGGGTAAATTCACACAATTTACATGGGGTGTTTTTCTTGTAGATTGTGATGGCGCTGTATCCTCAAACTACGTGTTTTTACAAAGCCGTTATCCACGAACCACCAACAAGGGTACGTAATCAATGATGGCAGTGACTACGCAGATGACACCCAACTATCGCAGTAACAGGTGGCTACGTGGAAGCTAAGCCAAGTTCGATATTTTGGAATCTTTTTTACTAGCGTCTTTCTACTTTGCAAGAATCCAGCTTTTTCTTGTTTTTCAATCCAGCCGAAATTTTCCTCGCTTCGACCCCAACAACCTTTATATCAAATTTTCCTTGCCCATTTAAGGATGCTTTTACAGTGGAACACTGATCTTTTATGATCACCAGCCGACTACCTCCTGTTATAAGTTAATGTTTGTGATTGACTCGTACGTATAATTTACTTAGGGAAAATTTGAGAAGGCAGGTACACCTAAAATTCTTAAAGACAACATTTAGCAAGGAAAGAGGGCGGGGTAGGGGTGCAAACATTTACGCATACTAACTCAAAAAATGCACCCCCACCACCCCTCCTCTAACCCAAAATTTTGCCCTAAGTTTGACGTTACAATTAACTGTGTGGTAAGGGAGGGGTAGGTGGGCAATTTCCTAGAATCTCACCCTGATTCAAAATACACCTTTTAGCGCATTGCATGTCAGCTAGCATGAACATTTTTAGTAAGTAACCTTACCTTTCTTTTATTTTTAACCTTATTTCAGCCGCAAGATGATTACTTGGTGTCCTTCGAGGACACATCCTACGCTGATGGCTTTGCTCCACCGCTTAACGTCCCACAGCGCTACGTTGTGGCGTCTAAGGAAACAAGAAAGAGATAACCTCAAGAACGCATACGTGCACAATTATGGAGCAAGTCGCTTACTACTTACCAGCTGTTGCGTGTGTGACACAAGGGACTTTAATGCTACATTTACACAGCACCGGACAAATTTTTGACCGGTTGAAAATTCGTACGTTTAGGTGTTGTGTTCACACGGAACCACCTTAACCACCATAATTTAAAATTTAGACGCCTAGCCAGGGGTTCAAAGTTCCGTGTGAACAAAGCGAAAATATTAAACGCTTCCGTGTGTACGAAGTGTCCGGTCAAATTTTTCCGCCGGTCGATAATTCGTCCGGTGCAATGTGAACGGCATGTGCAAGTGTGTTCAGAACGTTCTTCTAGTATTAAACTTTGATTCTACGGTGCGTAAATAAAGGCTACCCGTCTGGCATCGTGTACATACTCGTAGAGTCCTTGTAGCTGTTAGCTCGAAGAAAGTCTGTGGACAATACGTACAAATTATAGAAAGCTTGTGAAGGAATAGCAGAATAAAGTTTGTATTCCTCTGTCTACTTTACCTGCATCCGGAAGAAAATGGCAAGACAGCTGTGGAATGTTGCTGACGGGATAATTTTTGCTTAACAGGCTTGTTGTTGCGAATCCGTCTTGGTCTTTGCAACGTTTATATGTGTAACTGGTTTGTTTTTGTTTCTCTCGGTTAGCAAATTCCCAAACTTTTTTGTCTGCTTGATTTCGTTTTGTATTACTTTTCTTAACTTTGACTTCCAAGAAGTCCGAATGGAAGTTAAAACTCGGGTTTTAGAGTGTTATTTAAAAACTTGCTCCAGGGAATTCTGGAAAAATGAAAAAGTTCTTGGCTGTGCGCGGTATCCGCTCTATTTTTGGCGGGAAAATATGAAGGCCGCAAGCATCGCCGGGATTTTTCGTGCAATACCACCCGTTGCATCAACGGCTTTCTTCGCTTTCCGATTGGCTGTATCCTCTGTGGCATGGGATAAATATCTATACTTAGTAACTCAGAACCACAATCAAATGTTTTACTCAATAATGGAGTAAACTGTGTCGCAACAGTTCATTTTGAGAGGGCGTCCTTTAATAGTACGCGAATGTCGTGATGGAGCAAGCTCGTCCTCTTACTTCCAGCTTCGAAGGTGATGTTGCATGAGGAACCTGTTACCCAATGTTTAACCAGCAAGAGCTGACCCTGCGTGACGGACTGGAGGCTGATTTTGGTGACCCCTTAGGACGGGAGAGGAATTGAAAACAGAAAACCTTGTGTGACAAGCGTGACAATAACTTTGTTTGTTTTCGCTAAACTTCACCCTCCTTTAAACAGAAAACATTAATGTCAGTGAAGATCGCGACAAAACACGCAAGTAATAGCCTTGTCATGTTTGTCACACACGAGCGTTTTGCCGTCCTGTTGCGTAAACGTACTATTATTGAGAGACGACACTATAAGAGATATCTTAGTTAAGGATGGTTTCGTCAAACCCGGCGGAAAAATGTATGTTCCCCAAACCTTTGTGTAGAATAGACACCCCCCGCCCCCTCCCCGCCGCCCACCACAATTTCGTGCCATGGTCCAGGCTTCTGATAATCTTTTAACCCCCAATATCAGAATTTGAAATTCTTACTTGGTGCCTCAATAAATTTGTTTAGAAGAAGTGGGAAGAATTTTTTAAAGTATCAATTACATTCATTTCCTGTGGTCAAGTCCTTGATTCTTGTGACCAATGTTTAAGGGTTAATATCATAAACAGGTTCGTATATAACATAGATAGTGTTGATTTAGCCTGAGTATCAGGTGTTTCTGAAAGGAAAAGAGAAGAGAGAAGCGAAGGGAGACTCTTCCTATCTCTCCTCCCCCCCCGTTCCCCCTCTAAAATCTCTTCCCTAGCCCCTGAGGAAGGCCTGATACTCAGGATAGTGGTGATAGCTGTATATGGTGGGGATGACAAGACTACAGATAAAAGGGCAAATTATTGCTTAAATGATACAGACACCAACGGACTAAATGTAAGAAAGGAGCATCGACCAACCATTAAGATACCTCTGATCTCGCAAGCAATTGCTGTTGCATTTTGCGTAGTCTTTTGAAACAGTTATTTCAGCTACGTGACATTCACAATCGAATGTATCGAAGGAAATAACGGTGATATAGGCTAATTTTTATTTTAAAAACGTAGCTTACTGTTATTAAATTACAATATAATCACGTTAATTTGCGCTTAATTAATGTATTTCGAACATTAACAAAAATAAAACACAAAGTTACATATTAACAACACGGACGTTTTGTTTTGTGTTTGGACCTTTATAAAAGGTCGAGGCGCCAGACGTACGGTATTTGCTCTTTTTACACTAGAGTCCAACCTTAAGTCGTTTAACGCTGTGGTTATCGATAGTACTTTCCAGACATCTGTTGCTACTCACAATGATCACTACGTTGATATTTATTCTCGCTGTACAGGGCGACCGTTTTTTAAAGTTCGAGTGGTCACTGAATTCCTTACGTGCCACCATTTGCAGCTCTTTTGTGAACAATGTGAGATTTGTCAGGTTATTTTATGAGAGTGAGCTTCAGGGATAAATTTAAATAACGTAAAAAAACTAGGGGCTGTCTTCAGAAATATTGGAGGTATCAACAACCCCATTATCATCGTCGTCACTCAAGGGTTCGTAGTTATCCGACAAGAGAGGAGTCGGTTCTTGTGGCCTGGGTAACAAAGAAGAGCTACTTGGGCTGGAGCCTGAGGTCAAGCTAACCGCCAAAGCCTGAGGAACTGGTGATGAGCGAGCACTGCTGTTAGCGGAGCCGACGTTGAAGGACAAGGTGGAGTAAGGGAAAGGGTTTATGCGTGACGTTAAGGGCAAAGACATCAATGAAGAGTATTGGCTGTCGATTGTAGGCCACTGCGGAAGGAGCGAGGTACCGTCACATTTTGATTGGTGGTTCGGTGACTCGGGTGGGGCAGGAGAGATTGGTATCATATTAATGTAACAGTCTGAACTCAAGGTGGCTTCTTGACTTGATGATACCACTGAGGGACGTCTGGATGGCAGAGGCGTACTGTCCGCATCGCCTACTGACGCAGGCGATCCTTGAGGGGTTTCTACGGTTGCTTCATCCTCCGACTCGGGAATCTCCCCCTCAGATAACTGCTCGTCGCCAACAGTTTCACTACTTTGTGACGGTAGTTGATCACGATCGATTACGATTTGCGAAGTGTCAGGTAGCAAGTTAGACGGAGATTTCTCACTGGGCTCGCCACGCGAAAGAACTGCAGCTTCGTTATTCCCAGAATTTCCTTCCTGAGGAGGTAGTTCGTCTTCTGAATGACTGCTCTTCTGTGACGGTGTAATTTCTCCTTCGGATAAAGTATCGTCTGAGTGACGAGCGCTTTCGTCCGGACTTAGCACACCGGACGGCTCCTCTCGATTTGACGCAGTAGGTTCAGCCACATCTATTAATTCCCTCTCAGAAATACGGTCATCACCAATAGAGCTAGCCTCAGAGGCGATATTTGTGGAGCATCCAGATTTAATATCGGGGGAGTCTTCCTCACCCGGTAGGGGAACAAATTCACCGACAAAAGTAGGGTAAGTGGAATGACCCTCATCATCGGATACATCATCCATAGCTGAGCTTACCTCAGGCGGGTGACTTTCTGACAAGGGACTGAACGTATCAGGAGCGTTGAGAAACCCATCTTCACTACCAGGGTTATCTAATGTCTCCGCTTCATTTATTACTTCGTCGCTCTCGCTGCGGTTCACCAGTGGAGAAACTGTGTTGCTTCTTGTTGCTTCTGAAGTGCTTGGGCAAGAGTCGGCATCAGTCGCCGCGGTGACAAGAGCACTCTGTTCTTCGTTTAGTGACTGTTCTGCTGTTCTCACGTCATCCATTTCGACTGAGGTAACAACGTCCGTAAGATTCGCATCACGATCATGGACGTTTTCTTCAAGCGAGGAAGTGACATTTTCATCAGACATCGCCAAAGTGTTAGCAGAACTATCTGGAAAGTCCTCTGAGACTTGCTGGTGAGATGATACTACTTGTGGATGAGTTGACTCTATATCTGTTTCACTGCTCCCAACAAGACTATTCTCACTTGACTGAACCCTTACCACGTCCACTAGTTCGACTCCTTCATCTACTGACACGGGCAATGCCTCTGAAGAATCTTTCTCTAGCGAAGGTTCGTTAGGAGAGGAAACGTGGGGAGGTGTTAATTCATGGTCTGAAACTTCAACCGTTTCTTCACTGTTTTGCCCATCCAAAGTAACGTCAGTCTCTCCCTCCGTTTCTAAGAGTTCCTGTGGCTTTTCACCTTGCTGGCGAGACTCTTCAGGAGAAGCTGAAGTAGTAGGTATATCCTCCGTTTGCTGGGAGTTTATCGAAAGAGGTAATTCCGCACTGATAGGGCTCGTAAAGTCTCGCAAAATATCGCTTTTCTGTACGCCTTTCTCTTCGAGTGATCCTTCGGTGTGTTCATCTTCAATGTCAGAGTAGTCCTTTGACGTACTAGGAAGAGGAGTATTCGTATCCGCATCCGCATCCGCATCACACGTGTCAGCAAAAGTGGTATTGCCTATATCTTCCAGTACGCTCTCATTTCTTTCCTCGTGTCCGCCGTCAGCTTGTGTGTATACCTTGGTCGTGGTGCTAGGAAACATTTCATCACTACTCTCGGGCAAATGTTCAGACTCTTCAGCTGACAAGGTTTCACTGTCGCTGGCATCGTAAGTTTGGGTACTCCTCTGAGAATTCCTAGCCAGCGCGAGCACTCGAGGATGCAAACCTACAGAAGATGGCTGAACTGGAGTTTCAATGTCGATCTCTTCCTCTCCTTCCTCTGTCTCACTGCCAGACGCACATGAGGTGGTAGCGTCTGGGGGTGCCTTAGGCTGTGGCGACGACGTCGTTGCACCACTATAACTAATCACTGGTTTCTGTTCAAAAGGAAAGGCCTTATTGTTCACTTGCCAGTTTTCATGCGACCTTTCATCGCGTTTTTCACCCTGATCATGAGCATGGCGAGGCTGCATGGGCGGAGTACTTCTATGCACATCTCTACTATTTTCGTTTGATATCCACGAACGTGGAACCTCCCTAACGCTAGTAGCCTCTTTACGTTCCACAGCACTCGTAGATGACGGTAATGGCTGAAATTGTCCTGGTCGTGTAACCGAGGGTGGATGAAAGGATTCCAGATATTCTCTTGTTGCAACGATAGTCCTGACTTGGGAATGACCAAGTTGGCGTGGTGTTGAAGACGCGTTCTGTGCATCGCCGTGGGCCTTTTGCGAATGTAATTGTACCGATTCATTAAGATTCATCCAAAATTTCCTCTGAAAGTCTGGATCTATATAGGAGGCACTTTCATCTTCATGATATGAACTTTTAGATATGCTGGTCTCCTTGTCAGGTCTTTTTTTGGGTAAGGTATCTGGGTTAACTTTAGTTTTCACAGAACTAACAGCTTCTTTCTCGGGACTTCTCAGAGGGGGTGGTCCTCTAATCAAAGGAGGGGGCTCGTTAGGACTTGTCCCATGCGACGATCCCGTGGGACTTATTACAGAGGTAGATATTAATGGCGGGGGGCCATCAGGGCTAACAGATAGCTTAACTTTAGTCCCAGGTGGTGATGTAAGCTTGCTTGCACTTCGTGAGGCGGGAGTTGTAGTATGTCCTCCAACTGAAACGGAAAGAGAAATGGAACTGGAACTATTGCCCTCTGGGATGGACCTCACTCCCGTGATTGGCATGAGTGGTGGAGGCTTGGGTACCAGACCAGTCGAAATACCATACCGGGGTCCACCGGACATTCCTGGTGATACGCCGGTGGGATTGGGTGGAGACGAAAGTCTTGGTGGAGAAGTCATGCCATGTCCAGTAAATCTTGCATGAGGGTCACGAGTCTCTTGCCAAGGCGACGTTTCTTTCGTTACTGAAGCCTCTCCAGCAGAGGCTGGTCCTTCATGCTCTTCTTTGGCACAGTACGGGATGTCAACTTTTCGGGCTGCAGCTGCAACGTCTACTAAGGTGTCAAAGGCAGACATCGGAAAGACCTTTGCTAACGTGCTTTCTTTACTTTCTTTAGTTGGTTCTTTAGTGTCCCTGTTACCAGATGGCTCTGTGCGTCTAACCACGACCTCTCGGTTGGAGGGTTTGCTATCAGGCACAATCACGGGTTGTGGTTCTGGAAATGTTTGAGACAAAGCTTCAGTGTCTTTCAAATCAGGGATAACAGCAGCTCGATTGCGCATCTCAGACACGGAGGCTGGCCTTGATGGGATTCGAGAGAGGTACGTGGCTGCGGGAGGAGACACCGCTTTTGCTGCTTCAGTTTTTTGGGCAACATGTGGCTTCGTATCAGGTGGAATGGATTGTGGACGCTGGACTGGTTCGTGTGGTGAGCGGCTGGGGCGCGAAATCGTAGGTAACTCGCCAGGAGACAATCGTTCAGTAACTCCTGGTGCGTGCATGTGCCTTGACTGTCTAACAAGAAAAGGATGTGCTAGCTCCTGCTCTGAAATTTCATTTTCACGCCTTGTTGGTACTTCAAGTGGATGAGGAATGGCACGCCTTTCCTCACTCACGGGTACAGGGTGACGATGGCCATAAACCGTCATCGGCTGATATCTTATACCAGCAGGAAAATAACCGACTCCTTGAGGATAATGGGGAGCGTATGTGCCACTGATCTTAAAATGACTAGGTAGCTCTTCTCCATTGACGCTATGGGGTGGCACATGTTGCACGACTGGCACCAAGAAGGGACGATCAGGATGGTGGTGGAAAGACGTCATTGGGTGAGAAATGGATGGATGGAATGGATACCCGTACGGTGGAGGGGTTGATGTGCCTGCAGGATGTGGGTGAACATGGGCTTGATGTTGAGCTTGCAAAGCCATTAGTGAATACGGTTGAGTGGGATAGTCACTCCCAGTAGCAAACTCCCGAGGAACTGAAACGCACACATTACTAAGCGCGAACTTGCGTATTGCTTCATTTTGCTCGTACGCGCTTAGTTTAGTGTCAGGTGCCCTTAAGGGTAAATAGGTTTCTTCCCGTTTGCTTTGAGCGATCTTTTCAGTGGCATCAGTACTTTTATTCTCAGACGAGGCAGAAATCGCCAGGGCTTGAAGTGTGGCGCGAGCAGAAGAAGAACCCAGAGCGATGTGTGACCTCGATGATGGCCTTATAAGGGAAGACGTGTCGACCTCTCTATCCTCTGTCAAATCAACAGTCTCTACTACCGGTGTTCGCCTTTCCCTTTCACTAACTCTGTTATCTATTGGAGTATGGGTGTGACGTGAAGCATCCCTAACAGAGGTGGCCTCCTGGCTGTGATGCAAATAACGATCTTGGTTTCGATCACCGTGTACAGATCCTTCTCTGTGACGGGAGCTTTCAGGAGCCATATCTTGTGTCGTTATGTATTTTTTGTCGCGTGAAGAAGACATTTGTATTAGCGGTGGAGGAGGGTTAAGTACTTGCTGGCGAGCAGCCAGACTGTTGCTTGGCGGAGTGGCACTCCGCTGTGTTCTTGACTCGGTATGACTCATGAGGCGTGTATCAGACGACAATGGAAGACTCTGTGGACGCACTGGTTCACTTGCTGTTACCACGTGTTCTGAGGAGGTTGAAAATAAGGTAGCAAATAAATATCTTACTACTCTTACCCCTAAAAAAGTTTTAAGTAAAAATTCCACAAAATTTATTGTTTAATATTTGAAAAAAAAAATAAATAAAATAGCACCTCGTGAAAGTAGGACCAAAACGGTTTCATTTGAATGGTCACAACACAGGATTTAATCCACTGACTCAAAAATTAAAACCACTTTCTAAGACTCCAATATTCGCTCAGAGAGTGAAAGAGTTACGCCATCTATGATGTTTCTTTTTGCACGATTTATAAACGGGCATGGATAGGTACTGAGCGTTTTCATATGACGTCACGGCAGCCATATTGGTGTTCCAAAACAATGAACGGCCGCCACGTTGGTGTTCCTGTGGAAGGTGAACTCTTTTTAGAGTAATAATGATGTGAACTGCAAAAATACAAATTGAATCCCGTTAAGCTCCTGACATTTTTTCGGGTTAATTTGCAATTGCAATTACCACTGCGACGATCATATCTTCATTTCAATTTGTATTTCCGCAGTCCACATCATCATCATTCTAGTTTCACTCCTTTCACGGGTTAAGATGAACTCAACAAATTGGCCTGTTCGCGATACACGAGTCTTCATAGCTCAGTTGGTAGAGAACTGCAGCGCTAACGCAGAGGCCATGGGTTCGAATCCCGTTGAAGTTTTTCAGGTTAATTTGCTACTGCTTAAATTGCAATTACCACTGCGACGATCATAGCCGCATTTGAAATAGGTGAACTCCTTTCTTATATAAATGCTTTCGTTTGTCCCAATAAATTTGCATAGATTCTGGCCACGTAAGTGAAAAACGCTCTATCAGCATGAAAACCACACAAAAGTCTGGCCTAGAATAATGGCTTTCATTAATAAGAAAAGAAATTCATTCAAAATACAATATAAACACTTCTTTTTCATTTTTTTAAAACAAGTCTCGTACCAATTTGCCACTTAATTGCGTTCTTCACCATTTTCTATTTTTCATTTTCTTTAGCTTACCATTTCCTGCAGACGCTAGTCTCCTTAACATGCTTGAAGCTTGATTCCTGTCTGCCGTCTCAAGGCGTGGATAGCCTTCCACTATTTTCTTCTGCTCATCACCATCAATAACAATAACATCCGTAGGCTTCTTATGTATTTCTGGGCTGACTGTGAAGTGAATATGGACACAGTCAAAACAAATCAGTGAAGATAAGAATGATAGTTGTTTATATATAAATATAATTCCGCTATTTACCCTCGGCAGTATTTATAGCACTAATGCTAGTGGGGCCGAGCAATTGCCTGAAACAAATAATTTGAATTGAACTTAACAGGGTTTAGAATCCCAACTGGCCGGAGGCAAACTAGCGGGCTAGTTACAAGCATGGCTAAGGATTTGAACTTGGGACTACCGTGAACAAATCCAGCTAGCGGTCAGAGCAGCGTGCGAAAAAAGTAGTGACCGATATCCCGGGGCAACTGGATTTTTCTATCGGGCCAGTGAATTTTGTTCTTAACTTTTTTCGCGGAATTCAAATTATAGAAGAACTGTGAAATCAATTCTGCTCATCAAAATCTTTTTGGGGCTAATGAAATGACGTTTGGGCTAGTACATGCTAGCTTCAGCTTGCCCGAATGGCAAGCTTTAAAAACTACTTCCTTTGCACCCTGGGTCAGAGCGGGACTTTAACTCGGGGCCTCCCAATTGCAAGTTCGGCGCTCTAACCACTCGGCCACGCTGCCTCCAGACCGGCCAAAATTGTAAAGTAATCGACTAGAAATGGGTAACAAGTGCTGCTAAAGTGATGAGTCAATACTTAAGTCACACATTGAATGAAACAAGTGTTAATATTTATTATTGAAAACTGAAGCAAACTGGTCAATCAACAACTGGTACTGAGTATTTAACAGTAACATGGCACACGGACGTTTTACGACTTTTATGTCAATAAGAAAAAATGCTTGTGATTCTTACGCCCCAGACCAAGCTAAAGCAGGTGTCGTTTTAAACATAGAACCATGGTTGTAAGGTGTGTCTCCAAGGCCCGTAACATGACATAGCATATCAACACAGCGTTGCTATGTTGGAACAATGTTGTAACTATTCGAAACAGTGTTGCAACAATGTTGCAACGCTGTGTTGCGCTAAAAATCGTCGTTGCGAATCGTCTCGTGCAACATCACCTTTAAACAGTTCTACAAGCACACACTAATAACCATACCTCTTCGCACGTCTTCCGTTTTCATGATAATCCTACTGACTGGTTCACCTCGCACATTCCCAGGATATGAACTCAAAGGCAGTGGCTTGTGTGAGGAAGGATGGCCTACGGTTCCTTCTTTGAGAAATGTCACTTGGCTGTGAGGCTTATCCTGAGGAGTTACAATAACGGGAGAGTGGCTACGCGGACGACTTCTGTGACTATGTGCGGGACCAGACGAGGTGAATAAAATGGAGCTTGCTGAATGTGGTCCACCAGTATGAGAAATGCCAGGATGCGGTGTCAGAGTGTGTGGAACTCCCGGTTGCGGTACCGGAGGATGCGATGTTCCGGGATGTGAGGTACTGCCTTGAGATGATCCTAGATTCGACGATGTAACATGGGAAGTCTCTGGATTGGACGTCACTGCATAAGAAAATCCAGGAAGTGGTACCTCTTTAGAAGAAAGAACAATATTTGACGAAGAATGATGAGATGTGGTAGAGTGTGGGAGCTGCTTGAGTACCGAAGATCCTTCAAAAAGAGACTGCGAATCTGAATTCGAGTGCGCTGGATGCGAGGAAACCAAAGGTCCGTGTCTTGGATGAGATGAATCCACAGCTCTCGGATATACTAGCCCAGTGTGTATGGATTCCGGATGAAGGGTTCGTGACGAATGTTGCGTGTCCTGTTTCATGGATTCTATAAGCAAAGGCTGGTAAAATCCTTGCCCTTGGTGTGTAGTTCCCACATTTGGTGACGCTCTTCCAATAGAAGCAATCACTCCCGGAGTAGGCATAAAAAGAGTGGAGCTTGAGCTGGATAGCGGCAGTCGAGGAGATTGAGAACGGACTATTCTCGAACCTCCCAGTTGAAGATTGGACATAGAGGACGTCGTGGATGTAGTCGGTACATTTGCTGGAGATGCTACTGAGTTAGCAATTGTCCCAGATGTTGAATCTCTGGAGTTGATAACTGGAACATTGCTGGTAACAACACTGTTTGGTTTGGCGTTACTTTGATTTGGATGAGAAGTGTCTGATTGTTGCGCTCCAGGGCCTAACTTTGGTGTTGGTTCCTGCTTATCTTCAGCACTAGGAACATCTTTTTGTTGTGGTTGCTGCTGCTGCTGCGGTTGTTGTGGTGGATTATGATTTTGTCGCTGTTGATGTTGTTCCCGCTGCTGCTTTTGCTGTTGCTGAGCACGCTGAATCTAGATGAAAACCAAAATTTGAACTCTCCGCTATCAGTGGATAACTCAGAATGGAAACACACTCGCACCGACAAAAGAAAGCAGTGATTTTGCTATGTGATTGGCTACAAAAAGCAAATCAATCCGCCACTTTAGAAAGGAGAAAGAAACTGGACCGAGTTAACTTTTGCAAAGACTTCTGGTACTGTTACTAGGGAAAGGGAAAAAATTTGACCAATAGCTGAATGGCGCGTCCCCAGTAGCGATCCCAGAAACAATTGCGGGACTCATTTCGGCTCCAGTTTCCTTCTCGTTTCTAAAGTGGCGAATACTTATACTAATTATCATATTTCCTCGAATAATCGCCCTTCTTTGACGGAAATATTTAACTGGAAATAATCGCCTCCCTCGAATAATCGCGCCCCCCCCCCCGCCCCTCTCGCTATCTTCTCTTCCTTTTATCCTCTCCCTGTCAAGTTGAAGTGCAATGTGATCCAGCTAAACTGATCAGTAACGATTCAAGCTATGAAAATTAATCAAGGAATTAAATTGGGAACACTTAAAAAGCCCTTGTTCAGTGCATTTGATGTGATTATTTTTTGATTTAATGGGAAAATAAAACAAAATATTTAGGGAACGACTCTCAGTAAGGAGTGTCTGAAATAATCGCCCTACCTCGAATAATCGCCCCCGGCTATTATTCGAGGAAATACGGTACTTCAATTGCATACGACTTCATGTTTGACAAAATTGCTTGCGTTTAGCTGAGGATTAGGGCTAGGAGACACTTCGTGATGTCTTTCATAAAAAACTGAACAAGAATCTCATTAACTTGCAAATTTTAACGAAAAAGCTCTTCGGGCCCGGTTGATAACCGGAATGTTTAAGGGCCTGTTTACATGGAGGCGGGGGACCCCAGGTAGGTGAGGTAACCCGCGGCGCGTCACCCCATCTATCATGTAAATGTGATTAAATTAAAATGAGAGATAGACCTATTCGGCTAACTCAATGTTGTACCCAATTCAAACCCTTTGGAAATAAAGCTTTTTGTTTCAGGAATTTCCATACATTTAAATGAGAATGCCACATTATAATGCAAATACAATACACAAGAATCTTACCCCGGGAGATTTGAATTGGGTACAACATTGAGTTAGCTGAATAGGTCTTTTTTATGGACAGGCGGGTTACCCACCTAAGCGGGTAACCTTACCTACCTCGGGTCCCCTAGCCTGTGTACAGGGGGACGTCTGTACACAGGCTAGGGTCCCCACCTCCACGGAAACAGGCCCTACGAAACGGGTCCAAGGGATTCAAGAATAAGAAGAGGAAGTTAGTCTTTTCTCCATTCGGTGCTCTCAGTCGCCAACGTCATACCATAGGGGTTAACCCTTTAAGCCCCAATATCCACACTCAAATTCTCCTGACTGAACTCCATACATTTCCTTAAAGAATTAGTTGAGAGAATTGGATAAAAGATCAAACCATTTTCTCGTAGATGACCATTTTATCAATTCTCATAACCACTCCTCTTGATTATGTACGAATGTGGTTAGGAGAAAATTGATGTTGGTCACTCTTGGGACTTAGAGGATGAAACAAGCGGACCAATTTAGGTTTCTGGGAAACTGCCACCTACCCCTCCCCTAAGCTAACATTAACACTTACTTCTCACTTAGGACAAAATGATGGCTTAGGGGAGGGGTAGGTGGGCAGTTTCTCAGAAACCTAAATGGATCCACAAAAGCTTTTAAACTTGTATCAGACAGATGCGTTCCATCAAATCAAACACCAAACTTCCGGTTGCCATTCATGATACTTGGGACATCAGCGTTCTTGTTGCTTAACTTCGCAATTAATATTTTATTTTTTGAAAGCGTCAATAACGTGTAACAAAAGATTAAGATAATTACCTTTGTTTTGTCATATTCCGCTATAAGATCTTCCAAGCGCAGTTTTTTCTTGTAATTGAAATAGAAGTTCTTGCACTGTGCACCAGTCTTCGTCACCACTCTTCTAGCTATGGCTTCCCAATCACGACCACACTCCCTCAACCCTGGAAAGAAGCAATTTATTTTAATGAATGCAATTTGTCAATGCAAGTTCAATAATTTATGCCTTTCATTAATGGCACTACATTATCGTTTCAGTTTTAAAAGGGCTACTTCACTCACCCTAATTGCTATATTTCTAAAAAGCTAATTTTTTTTCGCATCAACTGAATTCCCAAATAATGGTGATTTTAAGACTTGAGTATGGCAAGGATTTATTTGGATTGAAACTTGATAACGTTGTGCCAACATTTTTAAGTTATGAATATATGAAAATCATATATGTGAACTGCGGAGTGAAGAATTATGTGAAGATCATCGCAGTTATCTACGCAACTTTTGCAGTTGCGAAAAGAAAGCTTGAAAAGCAAAAATTCAGGCTTGTACGGGATTCGAACCCTTGACCTCTGCGATACAGGTGCAGCGCCCTACCAATTAAGCTAACAATTCAACTAGGAGCAGGTCGTTGAATTGGTTTGTTATAAACCCGTGAAATTTTAAAGTTTTACTGCGCTATGCCTGCAAAAATCACCAAAACATTATTATGGACAGTGCTTCCCAACGAAATTTGTTTGATATCTATTCCATAACTCTACAAGAGCAAGTAATGAAGCACAGAATTGACCTAAAAGAGCAATATCCTTCTAACATAGCCCCTTTACAGCAAAGAGCCCAAAAGTGTGACTTCCTTTAATTAATTCACATTCTTTCCTGCAGACATTAACCAATCAGAAGTTGAGGACAGTTTCCAGTTGGCTTCTGATTGGATTAAATCTGCACCTAAGAATGTGAATAAATCAAAAGCGGTCACACTTTTGGGCCCCTTTGAGGACTGTCGTTTTTTGCTACAAATGTCGCAAGAATACAACTTCACCTTGAAGAGCTATTTCTATCTCCTTTTCACTCCAACGGGAAGTCTCTACATGATCTTTAAAAACAACAGCAAAAACAAATAAGAAATAAAATAATGGGTCTGAGTAGTTTACGAGGTAGCTGTCAGTTTGGGGGATATTGTGAGTAGTCACGCGCGAGGGGCCCGCGAGAGTGAGGGGCGAAGAAAATTCTTTCCCTCGCACAGCGCGGCTATGCCGCTCGCTCGCAAGTTGTCTCGCCGCTCGCTTCGCTTAGTTCCGAGTATTCTAAGTAAAGCTTTAAAAAGCCAAATGGCGGGCTTGAATGAAAGGAACGGTCTACAAAATTAATTACGAGCAGCTAAGTATAATGGAGAGCCAAGAAGTGTAAGATAGCTTTCTTAGTATCTTTAGCAAAATCAGCTTGAAAAGGATTAGCTGTGCTTTTCCACTTCGAGCTCACTCTTTTCATTCTGATTTACTCGAAAAAATTCTCATTAGATAATACCAAAGGATTATTGATCCTCGTGAGTTTTTACTTTCATGAAATATTAGAGCAGCTAATTCTTCGTTTTCTGCGTGGACGCGGCACGTACATGCCGGACGGGAGAGCTGTCGTGTGAGTGTTGGTTAAAGAAGTGACTACTTTTGGGGGATTTTGCTACCTGAACAGTCATTGTATTAGAAAAAGTAGTACTTTAATGTTTATGAGTTCCTCTAGAGATGAATTCACGCTTTCGTTGCAAAACGTAGTGACTGATGTTTCTGTGGGTTTCCGGTCAACACGTTGGTGCCCATCCTGATGGGAACCAACATGACATCTCCATCCAAAGCACTATAAATTTGGGCAAATCATTTCTCCAAATACTTCGCATATCGTCAACTGCATTGACCTGATTCTTGACGAGGGATTTTGCATATTTATCTCTTTTGATTTCACAGAATCTGAACTTTATCTATTGAACGGTTGGAGTTCGGCCCTTTCGATCGGAACTTAAGCAGTGATAATGAAACGACTTTGTATCGGAACAACTGTAAAACGAACGGTTTAAAACTTAATTTTTGATCGCGTGACAATGAAAACCAGCAACAGTAGAAAACGTTGGACTTAGCAGCGTAGCTACTTGTTGAAACTAACTTTTCAAAGGCGAAAAATATTCCAGATCAGCATAAGAGACTGATAGAGCGCGCGCCCATCCACCGCCCCCCTCCCCCCAACTAATCCAAAGTTATAACTACCTTTTCTCTGAAGGAAAAAGGTTGGATTAAGGGAGGGGTAGGTAGACGGATTCCCAGAATCTTATTCTGATCCTTAATATTTTTTTATGATACCTTTGTTTGTCTGGGAAACTACTCACCTACCCCTCTCCTGAAGCAACGTTAACCCTAACTTACCACTGAGGGCAAAACAATGGGTTAAGGGAGGGGTAGGTGGGCATATTTCCAGGATCTTATACTGATACTTAAAACAAAAACAAAAACAAAAAAACAAGCAAAATGTATGCAGCATCACACCTGGTCTCTTTGCTGGTGGTGTGGGTGTGGCCACTTGAGGGGTGGTTACAGGGGGTGGGGGGTTGTCCTCATTTTCCTCACTCTCCTCTGCTGAGTCTGTCATTTCTTCTAAATCCTCGTCTCCCTCGGAGCCTCCCCGATCACCTTTAGCACTGTAATAAACAATAAGAGCAACAATATTATAATGAGACAGAAACGTCTTACCATTTCCTCTACTAGCCTGCAATGAGACCTCTATTACTTTGTTGTACAGTGGAACCCCGCTATAACGAAGGCCCCGTTATAACGGAAAAACATCTGAAAGCCCGGCAGAATTCCAGTAAAATATGTGGAAACGCATCCCGCTATAACGAATAGATTTTGACGGCCCCAACGCACAATTTACCTCCCTGTAACGCATATTTTGTCCGGTCTCTCGCAGCAGTCGGTAAAAACGACAGATTTGAAAGTGATTTTCAATTTGATGTCTTGATTGTCAGCGATTTACACTTACAGTTTACATTGAGTATACAACAAATAAAAACGATGTTTTCTACGAGCAGTATTGAATTTTTGGTAATTGTTATTTATTAGATTAACCCGCTATAACGAATATTTTTGCTTTTAACCAGATAATTCCAGCCTCGTCCCCAGGGCGCTTTTCCCTGGCTTTGGAGGTGGGTCACTTACTGTACGTAAATGAAATGAGAAAAATGGCCACTTCTCCCGATGATGTTTTCTATACTTGCCCGGATCAATCGTCCCGCGCCATCAGAATGTTTTCACTAGAACGACTGTTATTAGAATATATTAAGTGATGTTACACGAGACCATTTGCAAGGACGATTTTTATAAAGGCAACAGTGTTGGACCAATGTTTTAACTGGAAACAATGTTGCAGCAATGTCGTAACGCTGTGTTCCGCTGAATATCGTGGTTGCACAGCTGTTGCAAATCGTCCCGTGTAACATTAGCTTTGGCCACCATGTTAGACAACGAGAGGCTAACGAGGTTGGACGTCTTTGTTCTAAGTCTCGACAAACTGTCTCCTTCCGTATTACTTGTTAGCCTGCGAGAAAGCTCCACATTTCCAGCGAACGAAGCGAACAACGAGAGAATGCGAGAACGAGCGGCGAAGCCGCGAGTGGAGGAGGAAAACTTCCTTTCCCCGTCTCTCGCTCCCACGTCGCCTTTCGCGTGCCGCACACGCGTGACATCTCGCGACTCCCCCGAATGGGAAGGTTGCTCGCAGGCTAAGTTACTTGTCACTTCATATTACCTGCTTTCTGAGGCACCGGCTCTTATCTTGTTTGAGGGAGCACCTTCACGCCCAGCTGCAAACTGTATAGAAAAACACAGCAGGTGTTTAAAGGCTGCATTCTGTGTAGAATTCTAACCAATAGGCCACTTCCGAGTTCCAAAAACCCTCCCTTTTAAAATGAGGCTAGGTGCACAACCTTTCTTGTGAAAATGAGTTTTATTTGCATGAGAATGAAAAATGATTTCCATATCAACGGCTGAGCACCTACCCTCGTTTTGAAACAGAGGCCCGGGGGAACTCGGAAATGGCTTATTAATTTGGTTTGCCTCGTAACTGTTAATTACCATGCTGACTGAAAAACATTTCTTATACCCTAGCAGTGTTGTAAAATGTATTTGGTAAAACAATGATAAACAAGAAGTGAACAGTCATCTATTGCTTCTTTAATTAGTTACTTATTCTACGTTTAGATTTTTATTTTTCAACGATTTATAATACTGAAGATGTAGGTTGGAACATACGAAAGGTCAAGTTAAAGTTTTAATTCTTTCCAGAAATGCGTTTATATATCCTTATGCTAATCATCGCAGTTTACTTTTTGTTTATTCTCAAGTACACCTTATATAGCATAATAGACAGCAGTACCATTAACCACTCTCTTTACTATACACGGTACTCATTTTCTGTCTCCCAATTGGCTAAGAGTCTATAGTTAATTATGGAAATCAGCATAACCTACAGATTATCTGCTAGAAGATAACTGGTACCAGATAACTAACTTAGTTGTTAAATGCACAGTCTCGTCTACATGTCTGTAAATGGATTTCATCCACAAATTCAAATGATACAAAAAATCAACTCAAAAAACTGAACCACAGCAAGCACTGCTTTCATTGAAAATTTGAAGGATAGAAGAGCCTTATACAGTGTAAAAAATTCATTTGCAGACAATAACTTTGAGTGGAGAGGTCCACACGAGATTTGTTCCTAGTTTGTTCTAACCACCAATATTAAGTAGAATTAAGTAGAACTTACTTGATCCCGGCGTCTTTTCTTCAAGTTAAGTCTTCGGGACAGTTGTTTGTAATGCTCCTTCTTTTTGGTCTGATAGTAGAACAGGATACAGTCTGCCACACTCTGGAAAGGACAGCCACAAAGAAACAATCTTTAGTGTCTCTCTGGTAATTATTTCAGGCATTACAAGTTTTATTATACCACAGACTTTGGCACACACCGTGTGAATGCCACGGCTGAGTTGACTGAATATGGTAAAACAAAAACTGGCCCATCACAACAAGTAAAGTTGATTAACTCAACCAATCAGAACTAAGAGAAATTAGTAGTCAGCAACAAGCGCGGGAAAACGCGTCGAGTTCGGGATTTTTATATCTCTTTACAAGGGACAGTGGAAAGACTGTTTCTCTAAATTTAACCTGCTTAGACACCTCAATATTACGGCCAAATAAGATAGCCAGGTACACGTTTGTAACGATTATTTACTTACTTTGCCGGGAAGAAACGACGAGATCAGATCAAAGTCTTTTGGGTTGTGGATAAACCTACAAATAAATAATTATCATAAGCGAAATCAACTAAAAAAATTCAAACAAAAAGACACTACAGGTAGACTATTACAGTATGCACTGCACTGTAAATAAAAAAGATCTGCTTTCCCCTCAAACTGCCAATTCAGCTCTGCAGGTCAAAGTCTGATACAGCTTTTCCTGGGTCCATATCAGCCGTAGGTAACTTAACTTAGCCTGTTCTAGGCTCTTAGATAGTGGGGGAAGACGTGAAAGAAGAAGGCACGCGAAAAGTTGGCGGGGCGGGAAAAAGAAAAAGGAAAGGTCTCCCCAGTTTCCTCCCGTTTTGTTTTCGTGTTTGCGCTTTCTTAATTCAGCGGACCCAGCTATTTTGGAGCCTGGAACAGGGTATAGGTAACTGGACTGTGTTGGCGCTAATCAAGGCAGCTAAATTAAACCCAAAAAATAGGACTGCATTTTACTCACAGAAACGGCCCCATTTTTAGGGCTAAAACAGATCTTTTTTATTTACAGTGTAGTTACCATCCTTGAGTTAAGTCTGGCAAAGAGTTAAATTATTAAAAAAAAAATGAATAATTCCATTCCAATAAAGGAGGCCCTAACTCACCTATAAGGTGAAACCTGATTGTTAAGCTGATTATAATGTAGTAAGTAATTCACTCATTTGTCTCTCAAGCTATGCCTTCTACTCTACATACTATGGTGAAAACGTCTTTCCTCTCCATACCCTGGCCTGCGAGCAGAGGTTTCTCTCTTGCATGTCTTTTAGCATTTACGAAGTCATTCGTGTGGCTTGTCAGTCGCGTAGTCGGTTTGTTTCTCCTGGGGCGTGTAAAACAAACCAACTACGCGACTGACAAGCGACACAAACAACTTCGTAAACGCTACAAGACATGCAAGAGAGAAACCTCTGCTCGCAGGGTATTCTCGCAACTACCTAACATGTAATAATGATCCCCCAACTAAATATATATCTTACTTGTCTTTAAATATCTGCCTTTCTTTTTCTGTCCATATGTTTCTGTGCTTTCTTTCATTGAGAGTTGCTAGTGGATCCCGTATGAGGCCTGTAAAAAGATAACAATGTCTTAGAGTAGGTTCTAGAACGCGGAAAAAACGATTTTTCACTAGAGGGAAGATCAAAGTCTTTATGTCAGCACGGTATTAAGTTAACTCTTAGAATATGGTAACCTGAAAAAAAAACGAACGCCTGGACGCAGGTTAAGATAATGGCCGCAAATGTCCAGGGAGGGGAGGGTACGCCCTATAGTGGCCTATACAGGAAGGCACCGCCCAAAAGTAGTACCTTTTTCAGGCTGCAGGTACATGAAAGGACAGGGAATTTACTGGTGAAAATATAAGAAAGGGGAGGGAAATCCGTCATTTTGGTCTGTAAAAAGACTTAAAAGGGCTGAGAGAGGCATATTGGGCTGTGAAAAGGACAAGACAACTTCCAGGTTTAATGATTTATTCTTATAAAAAACGGTGCAATTGCAGAAGTTAAAAGAGTTGCAGTGTTCTTCTGGATCAATTGAGGTTTCTGGGTAACTGACCACCTACCCCTCCCCTAAGTCAACATGAACACTTTCTTCTCACTTAGGGCAAAATTGAGACTTAGGGGAGGGGTAGGTAGTCAGATACTCAGAAACCTCAATTGATCCCTTCTTACTAGGTATATGGAAAGGGGTATCATTTGTCAATAGAAGGTATATGAAAGGAAGAACCTGAACTGTCTAAAATGGTATATAAAAAGGGTCAGGGGTTGGATCTCGGAGCGAAGCCTCAAAGTATATAACTTCGTCAAGTACCCCCACGGGCAAAAATTGGTCTCTCCTATGCAGTGCATAAAATGTATAAACAGATTTAAGTTAGTAAAAGAATTTGTCTCAACAAACTGAAGGATACCATTTCTGTTAATGAACTTCAATCTTCGTTCTTCCTTGTCTAACATGGGCGGTGGTTCAACAGCTAAAGTTCGCATGTGACGTTCATTGGCCTAAATTAAAAAAAACAAAAAAACAAAAACAAAATCAATACCGTAATTTATCTAATAGATGCCCGAGGCGTTTATTTAATTTTAGGGGTCGGCGAGGGGGTCTATAATAGGTAGAAGGCATTCACTTTCATTTTTGTAACAATCTCTACCAACTTTCCTTTCAGCAAATGAAAAATGAAGGGCGTTTATAAATAGTGGAATATCCAGTGCATCAATAAATTGATACATCTAGACCGTCTAGACATCGCTTTTTCAAATCTCAACATAGAAGTGTCATAGTTACTCTATCCTTACTTTGAAGTCGACGTTGAACAAGATGCAATGCGCAAAGCCTTGTTAAAGCGATTTTCGTATGACCTTGAAATAAAAACGCGCGAACAAAACAGAAACAAGAAACGAACAGTAATACAGCTATTTGATTGGTTTATCGAACAGATACAAACGCGCGTGGATTTTGGTTGGTTAAGCGAACGCTTGGGTGAAAAAACTTCATGCCCGGGAACTTTCTAGAAATCAATCAATACTTCACTTTGACGTCATACTACAACACGATTGGCCAATGCCTTCTCCATTTTAGGGTTTTCTTTGGTTGGAAAACAAAGAGGCCATGTTTTGATCTTTCATCCATTGGCTGATGAAAAAAATCGAACACTTTCCGAAACCATTTTTCAAGGTCATACGAAAATCGCTCTAATTAAGCAACAAACTGAATAAATTGAATGATTTTGCGCTCTTATGCGAATTCCTAGTATTTTTGAGTAACTGTCAAGGGAGGGGAGTGTATTAGAAGTCCTCGTTCACCGGGTCATTGAGTTGTCATCTTTACTCTATCCTTACTTTCAACTTGACATTGAACAAGATGCAGTACGCAAACCCTTGTTAATGAAGCAATAAACCGAATAAATTGAATGATTTCGCTCTTTTTTGCCATTTCCTAGTATTTTGGAGTAACTGTCATGGGGGGGCGAGGGCGTTTATTAGAGAGGGAAGTCGAATAAAAACGTAACATGGCAGAGGGGACTTTTATTAGACAAAAGGCGTTTATTTGATAGGGGGAGTCAATTAGATCATTTACAGTAACCATGGCATACTGGAAAGCTTTTTCTTTTAATTACCACCTTGTCCATACCTCTTGTTCATTAAGATTGTCAACAATCTCATTGAACTCAGCCTCACTTCTAGCTACTATACCCCAGTTACTTCTGGAACCCATCCTGCAAACAGAGTGACAACAAATATCTCATTGTTATACCTCTAACCCTTTACACTCAGTATTAACATAAGCACTTCAAAGACAAGGTAACTTACCGAGTGAATCTCTCAGTTTGCTCTCTCTGCTTTTTTATTTCAGGAAATACTTTCTCATAAAACTCTCGCAGCTTTGCTTCTTTTTGCCTGACAAAAAAAATAACAATGGTAAGAAAACAAAGAATAAACTTGATATAGAAACTAATGAGAGATGCACTTTATATCCAATCACCTATAAATTTAACCAAAATAATCAACCTCGTTGCCAGCTCGTTCAAAGCTGGGTTAAGATAACCTAGGGTTAGTGAGAGATGTAAATTCAGTTTATTTCCTGTTGACTACAATTGGATTAATTACTATATGCTCCAAAAACAATAGAGAAAATTGTCTGAGAAAATGCTTTTGAACAAAAGAAAAAGAACCCCGAATTAAAGTTTAACCTCGGGTTAACGCTAACAGACCTTCGAACAACTCAGCCCTGGCCTCCTTACAACCCCAACCCCGCTCCATTTCTAAGGGAAATGCTCAATAGACGAGGTCGCAAAATAATACTTACTTCCTCTTAGGGTTGTTTTCATGTCGCTCTATTTTCTTGAGCCATGCTTGTTTTAAAGTCTTGTACTCTTTACATAACTGACGATTCTGAAATAAAACGTGCACAACATGTTTGTTTCTAGCCTACGAAAACAGCCGTCATTCCTGGCTCTTGCTAGCAGCGAGGAGTGAGGAGAGACGGCTGTTTTTGCAGCCTAGTTTGCTTCATATCGAAAGAGTAGAAGGTGACATTAAAGTGTAACCTGCACGAAGGTGGATACCCGGAATCCAGTGGACGGGAAAACAGCCGTCACTCCTTGCTCTTGATAGCGGCGAGGAGTGAGAAGAGACGGCTTTGTAGGCAAGTTTGCTTCATATCAAAATAGTAGAAGGTGACATTAAGGCCTCGCCTTCACAAATTCGGACACTTATGAAAAGTGGTTACTCGGATTCCAGTAGGCAGCCCCTTAAACTACTCTTGAGAGCGGTTTCAATAAGATGTGGTTTTGATAAGTGAATTCAGTTGTCTGATGTGGATAGAAGGCCAATTCGTGTATTAACAAAAGTACAAATTAAAAAATATCCAATTCGTGTGGACATGGCCTTTAATAAATTTTGTAGGCTTGTTTCAAGTGAAGTTGAAGTTTTTTGAACTCTTCCCTGAGAGGCTTTACAGTGATACACAAGGCTGTCACTTAGAACCGCAGGCCGGGGATTTTCCTTGGCTACTATAAGTGTGGGCCGCGGCTACTTTCACAGGAAACAATAGGAAAATAGAATCAAAAGGACTTCCCATCTGTGCAATTCTCCTCCTACTAATTACATATACCGTATTTTATCGGCTATAAGCCGAGCGATTTTTACACATGTTTAGCCTAACTTGAATTAAAATCTGACTTGTAGAGGGGGTTTCGGCTTATAGGCGAGAGTTTAACCTGAACAAAAATTATGGACTTACTAAAACTAAGATAAATACGCATATATTCGCATACAAGCCGAGCAATACACATGGACAAAAAAGCAAGAGTTATTGGTCATTAACTTTTAATATGTGGTGGCTCCTAAAGGAGCCGTTTGTTTTCGGTTGTGAACTGCACGTTCGAGGATGTCAGCTTATGGCTCATCTTCGCTTTCCGTATCAAATTCTTCATCCATTTCATCTTCTTCGGCGTCGTTGCCTTGCTCCTCTGGACAAAAGGTATCCATGGCGCTGGCGAGTTGCGATCACGAACCGGTGGAATTTTACTGTTTGCTCTTCGAGATCATTTGGCAGACGCTGGGCAAGGGTGGTCTTCGTTCGGAGAGTGATGGAATGGCGCCGCTTCCAGTTTATGTACCAGCCTACAGATGCTTTGAATGCGGGATCATCGCAGAATTCTTTCGCCTTCAAACGCAACATCAGTCCACCGACAGCAATTCCTAAAACGAAGGAAAGATAGAACAGATAAGCAATGATACTAATGTTTTGACAACTATCAAAAACTGACCAATGAGAATGTTCTGTTCCCACGGTTGTGTAAACAAACTTGTCACATGATTCTCACCTTGACTTCTCTGCTCGGAAAACCATTCCAGCAGTCTTTGATCCATCTCGGGATACTTTGGTGTAAAACAGCCCATCGTTTTACGTTTTGCGGACAGTTTTATTTCGCCGTTGAAGAGGTTTTCTTGGTCTCTTCTCCAGCGACGAACCATTGACTCACTGATGCCGTATTCCCTCGCGATCTCAGAGTTGTTCTCGACGGCTTCTGCTTCGGCGACTATTTTAAGTTTGAACGCTAGATTATATGATGTACGACGGGCTTTTGGCATGATAACGGATTGACAATGAACGACTATCGACACAGGATTGTTAAAGACAGGTCTCTGAACTTGGAATGTTCATATGATCAAGCCGTGAATTCAATTTTATTCATTTGATCGGATCACATTAAATTCAGCTTAACTGTGATTTGTTGTTATTCTTAGCCATTGTATTGAGTAGGTAACAATATTGATACAGTTGTTTCCCGAGAGGTAAGCCTAGCTTTCGTTAAATATTCATGACACCTTGCTTTTCAAGCGAATTGCCCGTGCCGTTGGATAATTAACCAGTTCTTTCATTTCATTTTAACAGATTTTAAAAGCTAAATGTGATTAAAATTTTTCATGAGCTCTTATACGTTTTAAGAACTGGGTCTCGGCTTACAGCTGAATGTTTTGTGTTTATGTTTGAAGACGATCGCATTAAGTTTAAGAGTTAAAAGTTTAGGGTCTCGGCTTATAGCCGGGCTCGGCTTATAGCCGATAAAATACGGTACCCAGCAACTTGAAATTTTAGCGACAGATTTTTTATTGTTTTTCCCTGTTAACAATAATATAGCAATCTGCAGCCCAGTCAAATCGGTGGGTTTTTTTGTTTGTTTACAGGTAGATGGGCCTATAACTGGAAGGCTTGTAGGTGAGAGGGAACATAAAAGCAGAACTTTACAGTACATTACAATAACAAAATCTAATTTAGTTTCAATTTTACAAGTGACTCAATAACTTCAGTCTTTTGTTAACCAAGTATCTATGCAATGAACAAGATTTTCTTTGAAAATAAAAATGATATTTTTCCATGTGCACTGATCTGAATTATTATTTCCCTGAGAGATATCCTTGTACTGTACTGAGGGCTGCATAAAACCTATCCACGAACAACAGTACATCAAGTGAGATAGCCTGCAGCCAAGCTCTCCATTTGGGGAGTCACGAGAGGTCACATGAGAGCAGCACACGAAAGGAGACACGAGTGCGCTCGGGCATTCTCTCTCGCATTCTCTCACGACTCACTTTGCTCCCCATAAATGGAAAGCTTGCTAGCAGGCATCAAGTGAGACAACAACATTTAGCTATAGTTCTAGAGATTGCAGATTACCTTAATTTCTTTGGCTTGTTTTCTCAACTGAAAATATTTCACCAACTTAGCCTTGACAGCTGGGGCTCTAAAAAACAACAGCACATCATTTTAAAAGTAAAAATCATGAACGCCATAATAAAAGCTGTCTTTTCAAGAATTAAAAAGCTATCATGAACATAAGATGATTACGCTAATGGTATTTGAGTTAGTCACTCACTTTCTTAGATTCTCATGGTAACATGGAAGATCAGAAGGCTGATTATACAATGGCTGTTATAGTGATAAAAAAAAAAACAAACATTAGTTAGTACACATATTTATATTATGAAGCTCAGTATGCATCCTACATAGTACAAAGCTGTCCTCTTTTGTTGCTTATTGTTCTACGGTAATTTACTTTTGACTGTAGGCAGTGAAGAAATCTCAGATTTGCACCAAACATACTTGTTGTAAGAGAAAGGCATGCTGGATATCATACAGTGAGGAGTTGGGGTCATGTAAGTATTTTTCTTGGTGAAAAAAATGTAAGTTGACTGGGCATTTTTCAATCCTTGAAATTTAGATAATTATGTGGTTAAACAAGCTGGGATACAGAAATTTTGTTCACAGATTCAATGATTTATGTATATGAGAAAAATTAAAACAGCAATGGTCACAAGCAGAGTGTTTTACACTTTTCCAAAGAAAGTCAGTCAAGCAACAGGCTCATTAATAACCCTTAATTGACTGCAGACTTGTGAGTCCTCACAATATTCAATAATGATTTGAGAAACTGGGTCCCATCACTTCTAAGACTTACAAGGTTAACTTAATCAAGAAATGCACACTGAAGAGGGTAAGGAAGGGGTTACATATGTCCCCAGTCTCAATTTCCAAACCCATCGATTTGCATATCGAGGAGGACCCCTTGTCCCTGTTGGTATTTTATTACTTTATTTTTGCTTGCCCTTATCAAAGTTTCAGTCCATTTTGTGTGGTTTGTCACTATTTCATTTGCCTTATGTCATCATTTTAAGGCCATACTGCTTGTCTAAATTTTACCCAAACAGCTAACAGGGCCTCTCTGTAACAGCTATTAAAGGGATTTTAGCTCTTAATTGAGTTTATACCTTTCCACCAGGAAGAGGTACACCAAGTTTTGCTAATCTTGCTTGGGCTGCTTCAGCTTTTTTCTGCATATGAAAGAGTGAGTTAAGTATCATAGTTAAATTTTGTCTTATATACCACTCTTTCTGGCCATGGTTTACCATTAAATATAAAAGAACTAGATTTTGTAAGTTCATATTCCAGACATATCTGTGCTGTTGATACAAGTAAAGCAAAAGTGAAATCCAGTAGCCTCGGAGCTACAACTACAAGTGATCAAATCTAATGATGCATAGCTGTATAAATCAAATTTGGGAAACTTAGTGTTGAGGAGATAATTAATAAATGAATTAAATGAATTAAATTATGCTGTGCATAGCAAACATACTCTGTTTTCTTCATAGATAATCTGCACAACACTTTTGGGCTTGACTTCTGGAGCAGGTATTTCTTCTTTTTTGGGTTCATCTTGTTGTTTGGAAGCTTCATCCTCAAGTTGTTTCTACAATATTGGGCAAATATTGGTATGACCATAATGGTGAATAAGCTTTTACATCGGTACAACACAGCTGCACTTGTACATCTACAGTGCACATGATAATATGTACACAAGTTTTAGAATACATTGAAAATAAAGGATGAAACATTGAAGAAGAGCTACATGTATGAATGTGCAAAAAAGTATCCACAGAAAATCACTGGAAATGCAGTAGTTTTTTCTTCTGTGTGTCAGGCAATGCTTATTCCTGCTGAAAAGTGAAAAGTTTTGTGTCACAACACCAAGAATGGCTTCTTAAGGTTACTAGATACCTTAGGGATGTGCCACGTTCAAGTGTTGAAGCCCTTTTGTTTAAACTGCAGATAACTAAAATCCTTTTTCAAATTAGACTGGCCACAGTTCGCTATTTTTGCCGTAAGATCATCAAGATTGAGCACTTACCATTGCGGGTGGCCATCTTGGTTTCAAATGTACCAAGTTTGGGATAAGTATCAAACTAATGTAAGAGCTTGATTTTGACAATCTTATACAGTGATTTTGTTACAAATGGTCATGGTGAGTCCCAGGACTCATTTTGTGAAAAATCATGAGTCCCAGTTGAAAAAAACAAGTCCAAAATTGAAAATACTTGGGCATTTATGTAACCAGACAGTTAAACTGAAGACAGACTCCAAAACTCTTTACTACAGTATAATGAAATAATTATTAAAATATAGACCTTCCGTTTTAAAGCACAACAAAGGCTAACAGAAATATACATCGTCAAACAACAGCCATAATAACTACCACAGAAATTACGCAAACACAATATTTCTACAAAAACACATGGATCAATCAATCAATCTTTGCGTGCTATGAGATGCATGCCAAGAATTATTTTGCATCTTTAAGGATTTTTATGTGTCAGGGATGCAGGATGCAGAGGTAACAAAATCACTGCCTATAGAAAAATAGGGGGCTACGAACAGTCTAACATCAAATAAGCCACTTTTACTGGGTTGTCACTAAGATTTCAAGTTGGCTGGTAAATGGAACAAGTAGGCAGGAAATGAAACAGGTAGGGATTTTCTTTTTCAGATTATCAAAATTATTCACTATTGGCTCTAAGGCTGAGGGGAATAAAACAAAAGAAATGAATTTTTGATCCCTGAATCTCAATGTGTTCCATTTACCCCTCAGCCTGTTGGCGCCAAGTATGAATTTTAATAATTTGAAACTGGCCAATTAAAGATCATTAAACTAGCCATCTTAATAAACCATCATTTTGTTTTAAAAAAAGTGCACTGTCGATTTTTTTTATGATTTTTTTAATGTGAACTCAAGCATGTTAAAAAGGATCCTAGTCTCTTACCTGCATTTTTTTAAGGTTGGTGATTTGTTGGTTGACCTGTGCAATCTCCCGGTCCACCTTCTCCATACCTTGTAAAAGTTCATCTTTAGACATCATATCTGATTGCTCATCTTTGACTTCTTTCTTACTATCACCACCTTTTTCCATGCCTGTTTCAGAAGCTAGAGTGATTTATAATGGTAACAGGACTGAGTGGAGTCCAATTCAGACTGTAACCATACAACTGATTACACGAAATCGGACAACTGCGTAGCTGGGGTCCAATTTGTTCATTCACAAGTATGATTACAGACTGAATTGGACGAGACAAAGTTCTCTTTCCAAAACTCTTTGAAAATGAAAACACAAATCTTTCCAATAATTTTTCGCTAGAAGTGAAAAAAAAAAAACTCAAGTGTAGGCACGATGGCATGTATTGTCCAATTACTTAGCCAAGACACATACTGCCCTATTACAATTTCCCATTAATGTTGAAATCAGGGCTGCTGATAGCCAATCAGATTAGAGAATTTTGTTATGATTATGTTAATTATAATATTCCCCACTATAGGTTAGGGCTAAGTGAGACAAGGGCCAATATTACAGTCAAACTCTAAAAGTAATGGTTTACCTTGATAACAAACTTGTATTCAACTTGAATGAAATAAAAATTTGTTTATGGCATCTGTCTCATACCACTAGCTTTAATGCTGCATAAATTACCACAGATTAGAGAGGGTGAATTGAGGAAATCTACAAATTTCTTGTACAAGTACAACTGTACTTACGTGATCTGTTTATTGACTTATTAAAAATAAACATAGTAAAACTGTCACTCATTCATAATGACTAATGATGAACTGATTTTACAATAATTTGTACATTTAGCATTAACTGCAATGCAATTTTTACAACACATAACTTGTACAAATACAAATAACAGAGTCTTGTATTTACCTGGAGCAGAAGGAGATATGGCTTCCACCATAGGACCAGAATATGACTCCTGTTCATTAAAAATTTATAGCAGTAAGTCACCCCAGTATTTGTTAATAAATGATGCCCCATCCTATTTGCACAAGCCATAAACTGTCAGTATCTTAAATTGACCTGTGCACAGGTTAAGATACATGCGTAAGTAATTTGTTTTTGGCTGCTTCTGCTAGAATGCTATGCATTTTCCTAGAAAGGCATTCTAAGTGGCTTAAAGTTACACCGTACACTAACAAATCATAATGCAGGGCTGTCATTAAGAGCTGGGGGCCGGGGATTTTCCCCGGCTCCTCTCATTGGAAAATAGAAGAAAAATAGAACCAAAAGAAATCCCTAGCTGTTTCATTCCCCGCCTACTGTACTTGATATATTTAACCAGCAACTTGAAATCTTAGTGTCAACCCTGCAATATGACCTGTTTTCCACATACAGTGTAAACCTACCTTTCTTTGAAGTCCTTCATGAGGTGAAAGTGAAGATATGAGAGTTGGCCTTCCTGTGCCATCTTTCAATTTATTTCCCAAAACAGGACCATATCCAGGTACAGACTGAGATGGTGTGGAACAAACTGTGAGTAACGGATGCTGCTTTGAAGCCAGAATGTCGTCATCTGATGATGACACTGATGGTACTTTAGATGAGGGAGTTGACTGTGATGTGACAATTAACAGTGGTTGAGTTATTGAGGAGCTTGTTGATGAAGGAGGTGAAGCAGGTCGTGCCCTTGGTGACTGCTGTCGAGGTGAGAATCTTGGAGACACTCTACTGGCGTGGGGTGATATTGGCGCACTTGTAGACTGTTGCTGAGAGGAATTCCCACTGCCTTCAGTTGAAGATTGTCGCTTTTTACCGTGAGACTCAGATCTTTCAAAATCTCTTCTACTTCCATCTCTACAGGGAAATAACGTAACCTGTGAAGAGCCTTGCTTTGATTTAAATAATGGGTTATTCCCAAGGGGCAGCGAATCTGTGCAGTGACAGAAATGGACTTGCATTCCAGGGGCCCCTAGTCTAAGTTCCGCCCTGACTGCTGCCTAGATTTGTTCTCGATAGTCCCAAGTTCAAAGCCTTGCTCATGCTGGTTTGCCTTTGGTCAGTCGGGATTCTTAACCCTGTTATGTTTATTTGAATTATTTGTTTCAGTCATTTGCATGGCCCCACTGTATGTAGCCTTTGTGCTATAAGTAGGGCCAAGACTATATAGGGAATTATTACTTTTATTAAGTTTTATTATTGCATTTAATTCTCCCCACTAATAAAACAGCAAATGGAGTTTTATAAATATTTTCAACACAACTGACCTTTCATGAATCTTTAGATCTTTTTCAACACTAACTGAACTGAAGTCATTAAATTCACCCAATCCAACTTCCTGTAAACAAGAAAAAGAGATATTCATTAAAATATCCAGTGAGCGGATCTCAAATTACTGTAATTAATACACTTCCTTGTGGCCACCTACAGAGCATTTAATATGTACTCTACAGTTAAACTCATTGCCAAAAACATTGCTGAGCTTGAGAACTGGTGCCTTATTGGTTGATTGGGAGTCTAGCCTATTCCAGTGCAGCAGGGAGGTAACCGTGGCAACCCTGTGAACAGGAACCACCCCGGGAAGCAGCCACCAGCTGGCACTGTCACACTGAAGAGGGTATCGGTGGTAAATACCTAGCAAACCATAACCCAAGATCCAGAAAAAAGAGGGTGGGAGGGCAGGGAAAGTAATCTGTCACAATTTGCAGCCAAAACAAGGCAAGTGTTCCACAAAAACAGTAAACAAGGCAACTGTAATAACTACCATAAATCCTCTATTAAGCCTCCCTCTCAAATAAGCCCCCTTCCTCTAATAGCCCCCCGACTCTTTTCAGGGGAAGAAAGTTAATAAGCCCCCCTGCCCTCCTCTAATAATAATTATTATTCTTCCCTAATAAATGATAGACTGTAAAAACTCAGTATGAATGGATCCATGGATTTGATTCTGATTTGATTCTGATTCTGATCCTTGCCTTCAGGACCTCCAGCCTTCTTGTCCTTGAGCTTTTCCACTTCGTATTGTAGTTATTTATGGAGAACTGATACCATTGTCTTTTCTAAATTAAATACACCCCCACCCCCCATCTCAAATAAGCCCCCTGTCACTATTAAGCCCCCCTGTAGGCTTAATAGAGGATTTACGGTAATACACTCATCACTAAGGTATAACACATATATTGCAGATGTATGTATACTTGTAGAAAATACTCATACCTGATGTCTCACAAATGGAGGATCATAATAAGCTGGTCCATAAGGAGCCATTTCATCATCACTGCTGTGGCGCCTCTGTCTCTTGTAAGGTGGACCACCATAGTAACCATAAGATCTTTGGAAAAAATAAAATGGTAATACAATACAATACAATAGTTTATTGACACTCCCCTGGTGGGGCTTTTCAGTGACAATGTGACAACTAATTAAGATAAGAGAAGTAGTTAACAATTCAATTAAAAAGGAAAGAGTGCGGTGAACAAAAGCAATATAAACATACCTATTTAAGAGTTAATCGAATAATAAATATTCTCACTACGTACTATACAATATGCATATTTTTAAGTTAAAATTATAATAAAATAAGATACTAGTAAGATACTAAAATACTATCATAACGTGCTATTTAAAAAGTCAGTAATCAATTTATTTTTCAAATAAAATTTAAAAGTAGAAATCGATTTTGCAGTTTTAAGAGTACTGTCTAGATTGTTCCAAATGTGCACCATACGGTAGTGGAATGTTCTCTGTCCGGTACTCGACTTAAGAAAGAAATTACATACTTCCTCTGTAGAGTTTTACCAGTATTAACTAAATAGAATCAGGAATTTTTTGACTGAACAAGTGATTATAGAAAGTTTGGTTTTGTAACCAAAATTATGCTGTTTACTTTAACAACAGTTAGGCAGATATAAAAAAAGTGAAAATGATAACAGTCAGATAAAAGTGGTACATTAATGATACATGTAAGACGACAAAAAACAAAGAAGTTTAAATAAAGCAACCATGATACAGCAGTCATGTAAATAAATCAGCTGCAGATGGTACACGGATGAGGTCAATACATTGATGTCAAGAAGTCAAACCAAAGTTTTCTGGTTGTTTAAGAGCAGGAAAAGGTGAATATAAAAAACTCCAAAGGAGTAAAAAACCTCCAGAGCATCCCTGCCTTCTAAACAAACTATTGCAGCTGGTTCAAGTTTTGATTTTAACATAAAGTTGCTACTCACTCTGCATAATTTTCATCTTTTAAAGCTTTTACTTTAACCCTTTAAGTCCCAATATCCACATATAAATTCTCCATACTGATTTTCATACAAGTCTTTAAAGAATTAGTTGAGAGAGTTTGACAACAGATCAAAGCATTTTCCCTTCAGTGATCATTTTATTAACTCTCATAACCATTTCTCTTGGCAACATATGGATATTGTTAGGAGAAAACTGATGTTGGTCAATATTGGGACTTGAGGGGTTAATGTTTCCTTCATTGCCTGTCAAGGCATCAGGACTGTTGCAGACTTTATGTCAGGGTACAAAGAAAGTCAGTTTTACAGCTTGCCATTCAGGTAAGCTGTAGCTATCATGTGCTAGCCAAAATTCATTTCAACTAGCCGCACTCTTGGAGATTCATTTTCCTGTAATCTGAGGTATGACTTAAGCAGAGTGTAAAGAAAACCAGTTTTGGAGCATGTGATGTGTAAGGACATACTGTTCTAGCCAAAAGCCATTTTGACTAGCCCCAAAAAGTAAATGTCTTAAGTTGTTTGGCCAACATGTTAGGTCTGAAGGTTGAAGGAAGAGGTATAATAATCATACATAAGTAGCACTTGTTTTTGTTTCATGAGAGTTATGACTTAGGACATAAGCTGAAAGGACATTTGTCAGGGCTGTCAAAAAGTTTTTAAGTAGCAGGCTGATAATGAATAGTAAGCAGCTTTGGAACTCACACCAGAGGCACAAGTTTTTTAAGGTTGAGGCATCTAGGGACATTTTGAAATTTAGAGTCTTGGAAATGTCATTTCCAGGGGGTTTCAAGAGGTATTTTCCAATGCAGATGCCATGTTGTTTAGTCAGAATACACGCAAGACTGGGAACAATGCTGTCGAAATGTGTCAGGCATTCCATGACATCACACGGTTTGAACATTTCACAGATCTAAACCTGTTTAAATATTCATTCAATGTCATTCAAAACTGGGAAGTGGATGTTTTACAATTTTATTCGATGGTGCTTATTTTTTTTGTTAGCAGTTATGGTAGAAGGAGATGAAAGTAGCTGGCTAAGGATGGCCAACTAGCCGGTGGTTTTGGCCAGCTATTGGCCCTTGTTGACAGCCCTGTTTGCAAAACAACGCATAAGCCACAAGACAAGTCTAAAGTCTGTCCCATTCAACACACTTGCATATCACTCACACCTCTATCCCTGAGAAAATTGAGATACTAGTCTTAATCTAAGGAAAGAGAATTTACAAAATCAAAAGTTTCTGAGGAGCTTTTCTTAGCCTGAGAAAACATTTGACATTTGGCGACACTACCACTGGTTTCCCCACCAAACGATGTCTGATTGGTTGAATCAAATTTCCCACGCAGCATTACCAATCAGAAGCACTACCAGATCTGGGTAGTGATGCATCATCAGTATGGAATTTCTGCGCTTGTTTCTCAGACGTCATTTGGCAGGGAAACCAGTGGTAGCATTGCCAAATGTTGGCTGTTTTCTCAGGCTAAGCTTTTCTGAGACAAATCCCCAACAGAAAATTTGACCTTCAAAAAATTGAGTTGTTAAGAATGTCTAAATATACACGTATGGAAAAAAAAAATGGAATTGAAGCACGTACGGCTAAGCTTTAAAACCAAAATAAATGGTTTAAATTTAGCACAGAGAATTTAACTTGAACATGCACTACTTTAGGATCGCAGTGGATGTTACCCTGAAAATTCAACTCCATATCTTGGTGGATATCCTCTGAGTCTCTCACCACTGGAATTGTATCTTTAATACAACAAGACAAGAGTTTATAAAATAGTAACCACTCAAATTGGGCACCCCAATTTTCAGGGACGTTTCTAAGAGCTGGCTGCCTGCTTATAGGCCACTTTGAAAAAATACCATAATATTCTCAAATTGTCATTTGGGTAGTGCTTTGTGTAAACCTCATTTTTGCATCATCTTTTTTGTATGATTTGTACATGCAATGAGTCCAAAATTTGCACACTCAGTGTATTTGTGTTCAAACACAGATGAGCTAACCTTCAGCATTGGCTGAAGTATAGTTTAGTACTTTTGTATTTTTAATAAACTCAGAAGTTTGGCTACAAGTGTGAGTTGGAAGGACTCTTTAATAAGGAAGCTTATGTTCTAGTGCTTGCAAGCCTCCAATACATACTCTGAATTCTATAGTCATGTCATCGTAACAAAAAAAAGGCCAGAATAATTTATTATTATGCATTATTGATTATTATGTTACTTTCGGAAATCAGCCATTGCACATGCAGTTCATGTAAAAAGAACAAAAGATAATGTGAACATCGGCTTTACATGAGACTCTGCCAAATGGTAATTTGAGAGTACATAATTATTACAGTATATTCAAAGTGACCTATTTCACTGGCTGAAAAAGAACTTACCATCAGCTCAAAATTGCTCTAGAAAACAAAGACATGGGGGAATTTTGAAGGTGCATTTAAGTAAAAAAGCCAGCTTGACAAATAAAAAAGCAAGCTAAGCTTTTCCTTAGCTTCATCTCTGCATGTCATCTTCCCACAGCGTTTTGTTACCCAAAAATCAGAGCTATGACACCAGAAATTTGTTTTTAAAAAGATACATGTAGCCATGCACCCTTAATATTGTCCTTAAGCAATGAAAAGGCAGTGGTGGCATAGTCATGAAGGGCAACAGCTCCAAATAGCTATTGGCTGAAGAACTTTGGGTGAGATGACTTGCAGATGATTTGACCACAAAGCTTTAAAATACGCTAAAAGTTGGATTGGATCTGTCCTAGCCTGAGAAAATATTCGACATTTTGCAACACTACATGTGCAACTGGAATCTTTTTCTCAGGCTGGATAGGTCCAGGAGTAAAAATATATACTTTACAGGGATAAAAACACAATTACAGTGACTGAGAAGTCGACATCCTAGGCACAGTACAACTAAAAACGGAAGATACAGTACAAATAAACCCTATGTAGCGGCAAACCAGAACAGAATAATGCTAAAAAGGTACGTCAAACAAAAGTTCCATAGCAGCCGTAAGTAACTAAATTACGTTGCAACCTTGAAATAATTCGTCAGCAGAGTTTTATAACTGTTTATAACAACAAATTTCAAAATATAACTACAAAACGCCTTCTACACTTTTTCTAGTACGAAAAAAAACACACCAGAGTTAACCTTTTACCAACAAATAGAAGAATATTATCGACATGAGAACCAATCTTGAATGAAACAGCTGCACCATAAAATAGTACAAATTTTCGCGCATGTAAGAAAATATAACAAATATTTTGCTACTCACCGATGAGGTGGACCTCTAGACATACTCTAAAGTCTGTTTGCTGGCCGTAAATGATTGTTTTGGGCGTAGAAATGGCTTTGTTGTTTGCTAAGCTCTCCAGTAATAAGCTTTGACAAAGCCGCCATTTTGAGAACTAACAGACTGCGAAGGGCTTGGTACGGTACGACGTCACAACTTTTTGAGGGTAACTGAGAACAGCTGAACTTACAGAAACATAAATCAACTGGGAGTCACTGCGATTTGTTTGAAGATGCTTTAGAAGGTGCCTTTTTTCCTAATTTGAGCAGTTAGTTGATCCTAGAATCCCGAAAGCACTTGGCCACTGACCCGTGAGCTATTAAAACGAGGAAGAGTTCACGTAGAGCTCCTAATCGGAAGGAAACGCTCAAGAAGTCACTTAGCCAAGGAACGTTGCAAACCGCACATTTGCAAGTAACAAAGGTTTTTGGCCATTTCAACGCAAAAAAATATGCGGAAACTTCACTTAATACGTGAAAGGAACACGCTTGCATCTAGGAATTGTTCCGAGATTAATGAGACTTCGAAATAATTTTTTCCCCAGCTGGGACGATCTAGATCAAGACAGTTGTTCTATTTCATCTCAATTTTTCTCCCCAGTAACCTGAGAAAATCGTACCAGGCTTTTGTTCAGGTTTTCACGACCGAATGGCCGATACAAAAGGAACGAGTAAAATTTCCGCAAATTTGGTCAATGGTCAAGAGAGTGTAGTCAAGACAGGAGCCATATGAGCTATCTGGACAAATTGAACTTTGTTAAAACGAACCAGATATGTTTTATAAAGGCCCATTAATGATGCAGACAATGTAGTAATATTGTTCTACGATGATTCACCCAGGTCTAGTTTTTTCTTGGCTGCACAATGCTGTACTCTGTTGAGAGTTGCCGAGACAGAATTTTATCACTGAGTTCTCTGATCTATTTGTTAGTGTTGCCCGGCCCCGATACTTGCTTTAACTGAAAACAGTTAACAATACGAGTGACCTTTTTTTTTTCAAATTTTGGAGAAGGCCGGTGTAATGTATGGATAAAAAAAAGCGTTAAAAATTCCTTTTTGTGCTGTACTTAAAATGTGCATAATTTCTATCCGATCGATTTTATTTCAATAGGTACTCAATACCCTCCGTAGTCATTATCGTCCTCAGAGCCACCAGGCTTAATTTGTAATCACGTGACCAAGAAACAACGGGCTCTGGGGACGAGAATGAACCTTGGTCAACTATTGGTCAATTGGTCAACTAACGCATGATTTCACTTTAGATCGTAGGCCACTTCCGAGAGACCGAAGCCTCTTTTTCAAACGAGTTTGGGACTGTTTCTCTGGGGCAGCTTAAACATCGTTGAAAAATTACATACAGTGTGCAACCTCATCCCCTGGGCTTTTTAAAATTGATAAACGCGGTTAGATTTAGGAAGCCGATTAAAATCACGTTATTTTTATCGGACTTTGTCTACTTTCGTTAATTGAGCCCTCTAAATTGACCGGCAAAGCAAGTCTTTTTTATAGGAAAATGTCACGGTCGCATGACTAAAAACAATATCTTCCAAAGAGCTGCAAGTCACGCTTTGTTACAGACTAGGATAAACTTTAAAAACTCCGCACCTAAAGCCCCATTCACACTAAAGGTTAAACGTTTTAAGAAGCTGTTTAGTTGAACACGGTTAAAAATTTTTTCCTTTATAAAGCTGATCACTGACTTAAGTTGATTGCAAATTTAGTGCAAATTACATCGCATTTGAATCCTTTGTGAAAAACAGTGTTCAAGTTTTCTGGGATGACACTTTGGTGTGAATGGGGCATAAGTCTTCAACTTTAAACAGACGTTGTAGGCTTCAATTTTTTCTAAATTCTACCTATGTACAATTTGTAATCGTTTTTATTAGCCTGCGAGCAAGCTCACCATTTGGGCAAACAAAAGGAGCCGCGCGAGAACGCTTGCTGTCGCGTCTCATCTCGCGTGCCACTCGCGCGGGTACTTTTCACGATATCTCCCAAATGGGGAGCTTGCTTGCAGGCTATCGCTTTTATTTGACCTCTTCACAGCTTTCAACGGTTTTTTTAAAATTTCTAATTCCCTTTTTCTTTTTAGTTTGTAGCATAAGTGCTAAAATTATTATAACAGCGACATCTGATCAATGACCCCTTTAAAGAGAGGGCGTTTTTTTTTTTACAGATAATTAAGTTTTAGGTATTTAAGCTTTATCAGCGTCTTAATGGGTGATTAATCATTCGTTGACGTATAATAACGTTTGATAATTCTTACACATTGCGAATGAATACCAAATGATTCTGTGTAAGGACCATTTTAGAGTATTTGCTGGAAGCTTTTATCTTTTAGACTGTTACGTAAGCTTAGATCTGTCGTTTCATGAATCCTTACATGTCCTTGCCGACGGGTAGAATCGAAGAGCGTCTTTTCCGCAATCTCCGTGGAAAAGACGTTTGAGTGAAAAACAGTGGAATAACAGTCAAGCCGATCAGATGCAATTTTCCTAACTGCAATGCTAAAGGAAGCGTCTCATTGCCAACATGGAAACAAGAAAAGCGAATGCAAGGGAGGACAGTAAGACGAATACAGTAACCAGCTTGATAGCCGTCAAGTTCAAGCAAAAAGAATATACGAAAAACGGTTGCAAGGAAGACACCATGAACAAGCCAGCAAAACAAATGACACCGCTTTTAAGCAAGCTAAGGCGAAGCTATGAGAACCACGTCAAATCGAAAGCTGACGGTTCCAAAGAAAGCCATAAGGCGCAAGCGAAAGCGGGATTGAGTAGTACAAAGTTTCAAAATGATCCTGTCAAGCAAAGGAGGACATCGTACAGTGGTCCATCATATACATGTAGAAAAAAGAACTTTCAATTTGGCCGAAAATTCTTAAGGAGCAAATCTTGGGGTAGCCGAGAGCTGACTTCACAACCTCAAAGACAAGCCGATGGCCAGATTGTGGGGGACTTTCAGTGTAATGAGAACGGACCAAAAAATATCTATAATGAGAACAAAGTTAACAAAAGCGTCATGAGTGTGAGCGAACCGAACCGTGTAAGCCTGTATAGTATTCTTAGATATTTTGAGCTCAAAGCGTTGAAGCTTCAAAGAAGACCTGAACAAAAATGGGGTATCGAGCTGACGGAAGTCGACGAAGAGTCATCAGCGAGTCAAAATTACACAGAATTCAAGACTAAAGCGAGGCCGTTTCTTTCATTCAATTCTATCACTGACCAAAGTGACGAAATCCCTCCTCCATCAATTACCCATACTGGTCTTTTAATGACTGAATTACGAGAGAGTTTCAGAAAAAGTGTGAAACATAGAAAATGTGGAATAAAGAAACCCCTTTCAGTTGTTCCTAGAGAAGAAAATCATCAGCCACGGCATGGAGTGCGCATTACTGGATTGACCGAGCAGGGAGTGGCGACCAGAGACGGAATGCTTGCAGTTGACGATTTAATTGTGGAGGTCAGGATTGTGAGTTACTCTTTTAATTTTAGTGTCGAAAAGGAAAAAGGGACCTTTTTACAAAGAGGATGAATTTACAATGAAAGAAAGAGGTGAAAGAAAGAAGTGAATTTAACTGACGTGCAGGCGATTCACAGACCGTCTCTCTCCCTGTTTTTTTTTTCGGAGGGGAGGGGGGCGTCTGTGCAAGGGCTAGCCACAAGCGGGCTCGAGGGAAACTTGATGTGGTACCCGGCTGCCTATCTTGACATTGTCTATTAGTCCTTTCTCCAATAATTTCCCATAATTCTTAGAAACCCTCGCCAACCCCCCCTCCGCCCCACCCCTCCAAAACCACCACTAACACCATTTTCTTCATCTAATGAAATCTGGGCGAGATTGAACTGCTAAAATATCTAAAGAATACTCATCTGACCGTTATGCCAACTTTAATAGTTCTTTACCTATAATGTTTTTAAGGCAACAGTTGACTGTTATTCTTCTGTTTGTTAGATCAATGGTGTTATTGTTCTGGATGTGTCATTCGAAGAAGTTGTTACCATGCTAGAAGAATCCCTTACTCTGAATTTGGTGGTGCTCAGAGGAAAGCAGAAATAAAACAAAAAACATTGCTCTTGTGAAGTACATTCAGGCAACTCAAGGCTCAATGTAGGCTTGTTGAATATCTACTTGATGGAAGCGAAACTTTTAAAATTTACCATTAAGTAGTCTTTGTAGTATACTTTGGTATTACATAGCTATTCCATCCGTACCACTCTAAAGTTTATGTTTTGAGTAGCCTAAGTTGCAAGGATTTCCGCCCGAGTTCGTTGAGAAAGTTGGAACAAGAGCGAAAAAAAGGGATGAAAGGGAAGGGGTGAAAAGGAAACTGCGCCCTGCCCCTCCCTCTACCTCCATATTTTTTGTTCTCGCTACAACTTCGATCAGAAACGCTTGCTACACAGGCCATGTTTTGGGTATTCCTCTTTTCTGTTTATATCTTTCAAAATAAAATATAAATGCCATGTGTCTTACATAAGTCGTACGTAAAATTGTACGCAAATCTGTTATTTGTAAGAGCATATATGACTTTTCTAAGCTAAATCAATGAGACGCTTGGTCAGAATATTTACTAGTGTAAAAGGGAAGGTAAAAAATGCGTCTCATTTTTTCTCGTACAAATGGCAATACGCCCAGATCTGGAAAATTCTAATGCAGAAAGATAAGTCGGGTCTTCTAAAAACAAAGAGGGAACACACAAAACTTCTTTCGAAATTTGAAGAGTAAAATTCTAACAGTTGATTAAACTTCTGGGGTTTATAATTTGAAACTAGAACACACTTTTAAAACTGATTTCAGGTTCATGTTCTATGAAACCCCTAATACAAATAAGCTTTGTCCAAGCTTGGTTCTCAAGCAAATGGCTTGGCCGGAGCAGGGAACCCAATGTTGACCGTGTTATTGTTATCCGCCAGCACTCGTACTCCTAAGTACGAGAGCAACCCATCCACAGTCAAACCTTGACTGCGCATTATACTAGCGTATGCTTCCGCTTCCGCTTCCAAGGCAGCAAGAATACTAGAAGCTTCCGCTTCCGCTTTGGATTGGATGACCTTGCTGTCTGATGTAGCTTTCTGAACATTTATGAGTCCCTGCGTAACAGCTTCCTCCTTTGCAGTATTTGCCTCGATCAGCGCGCGCGGTCGTTGATTCCGCGCAATTTCAATGTTTTCCTTGGCAGATTCCTTGTTTCTCACCACAGTTTCGTATTCCGATGGCCGCTTGATGTTACTCACTTGGAGGTCGGTTATATCAGCGTTCACACTCGTAAAGCGCTTTACCATTATGGTATAGACGAGTTCTTGAAAATAAGAGCGACGGGTTTGGAACTCGCTGGTATTGAATTGGCTGCAAGCGTCCTGGATGCTCGCACGGGCCAGAAACCTGCACCAGATTTAAAAGCGCAAAATAACGACAAACTTAGACAACGGTTTTCTTTTGATAATTTGCATTGATACACTTTCTTATGGAGCGTTTTCACATGACGTCACGGCGGCCATATTGGTGTCCCAAAACAACAAAACGGCGGCCATATTGGTGTCCCAAACCAGTCCTGTGGGAGTTGAACTCTTTTCTTTTGTAAACGCTTTCTTTTGTTCCCATAAATTTTCATAGACGCTGGTCACGTGAGTGAAAACGCTCTATTGGCCGGAAAATCTCGCACCATTCGCAGAAATCAGTTAACGGCAAAAGCATATCACAGGCGTGTTCTTTCGTTTTTTGCCCCTGATTAGGCTCAATTTCCTCCGCCCTCTCGGCCCTCCCCGAGAGCCGAGAGTCTGTTCGTGGAAGGAGCTCGGGCTGATTTCCCGAACAGGGCCTACAATAGATCCCATCGGCCGTAGCCCCTTTCTCCCCTCATGAAATTACACAAGGTGGAACTGTTTTCTGATTTTATATCACACTTCGATATTATTTCAAGCTGGAAATGTTCATAAAAGTGCATGGAAAGACAGTAGGATTCGAACCCACGACCCAGACGGTTCAGTATACTACGCTAACCACTAGACCACTATCTGTAAAAGGCAGTGCTTAACTCCAATTAGTAAAGGGCAAAATAACGTTGTGTAAATTTCACGAAGTGTCCGAAGGGGCTACGGTAGATGGGATCTAATGATAACCCCCGAACAGCACTAGGCAGGCGGGGGCCAAAGACTTTTCTCGTCTCCAGAGCTGCGATCTTTTGGTCAGCGCCACGGATCGATCCATGGAGAAGAAAAAGGACCAACACCATTCTCGTCCCCAGGGCTTGTCGTTTTGTTTGGTAATTTTAAAAGTACGCCGAGTGGCCCTGGGGGCGAGAATGGCGCCAACACATAATCCTGCTTATGCGGCTGCTAACGCTATAACGGTGCGCAATGCATATCTACAAAGACGCATTAATAACTAAAAGACTTGAAACTAGGCAAACAAGGAGCTTTACTTTTCATTTCCAGCCACATCAAAAATTTCATGAGTTTACTTACTTGATCATTTTGACATAATTGTCATGGTCTTTAAACTCCATGATAATGTCTCTTAACTTCTGAGGCCTTGCACGGTACTGAAACTCGATCTGCAGCTCAATGTCCACGCCTTCGCGATTAAGACATTCCTCCTTATCAAACTCCAGGGTTTTGAAAACGCTTGGAAACTTGATAAATTTGAAGCCAGGTGCACCATTATGTAAGCCAGCTTTCTTAGTATCGGAGGAGAGTTTCTTTTGATAGGTGTCATACGCAACACCAACTGTTGGAAGTAAGAGAAAAGAAACACAACTCGCACATGATCCGTAGGTAACCTGTGCCACGCTGTTGGGTAGTGAAGACGTCGCGGAAACGAGGTCGAGGGAAAATGGGACGCGCGTGATCTAGGAAAGAGGGGAGCGGCGGGAAAAAATGACCTTCTATCTCCCCAGCCCCCGCGCTTTTTTCGCATAACGTTGTACGATCTCTTCAGATTACTATCTTGAAGCCTGGTGACAGGCTAACCCATAGAAGTCTACGTATTTTAAAGCTGTTTCACCAAGGATGGAATGTTACTTCATCAAAGTGTTGCACCACGTTGCTGATAACAATTTCAAGAGAATACTTAGACAGGAGCCCTTGGGTACCTACGAACTCTCCACACACCCCACCCCCGTTAAGACAAAAAGAAAAGTAATCATGAAACAACCAGATTATAGCGAATAAAAAGACAATCATAATTTACATTTTGTCGGCTGAATCCAGTGATCAACTGGTGGGAAACTCGATAAAAAATTTTACACCTGTCAGAATTTTGCTAGCCTGTGTAGCAGGTGCTAGGAATTAATGGACGTAAGAAAAAATGGGCACGCGCGAGGGAGACACGCTTGTCTCCCTCGCGCGTCTCTTCTTCCTTGCGCCCAAGCGCCTGCTAAGCAGGCTAGAATTTTGCTATTGTCTTATAACTCTTAAACAGTGGTCGCGCTCAGTCTTTACGCTTACAAAACGTTTATTGAACTAAGTCCACTGTGGAATGTTGGACCTAGAGTTTCCAAATTTTTTAAGAGCAGGCTGACAATCCTTCGATCGAAGACGGAAACCACGAAAGGAAAGGCCGCGACAAGGAAACGCTTGACTTGACAGAATGACCGAAAGCGGAAGCCACGCAAGGAAAGTTGCTGGTACCTAGCGCAGGAGATTGGAAGTAGTATGTTTTCATTCTAGTAAGAGAGGATGGCCTAAACTTCAATATCAAAAATTCTATTTAAGCCGGTGCATTTCTTCACCTCGGTTCCGAGGGAGAGTACGTCGGAGCAGAGTTAATTGGGGGCTTTAGCAACGACGACGGCGACGGCAACCAGGACGTCAAAAAAGCAATAGGTTTATTACGTAAAACAACAACTTTGCACGTGCATCACGCTTTTTGTACATTTCTTTACCGTCCTTGCACGACTACGACGTGAAAATGCCTAATTGCAAGTTTTATGGAGGACGTAAACAAGCGACGACGAATCTCTTTTTCTGTTTCTTTCGCGTAAACTTGCCGTTTTCAGCAAATTCGGAATAAACGCGACAAAGATTGAAAAAACGGGAATTCATTTTAAAAGTGACGTTTTTGCTGGCGTTGCCGTCGTCGATGCTAAAGTTCCCTAATTATATCTGGGGATACACCGTATCAGCTCCTGACTGTATCAAGTTGGGACCCTGAAAAGAATCCACCGCGATTACGGACCTTCACGAATGACAGCATCCATCTCAGAAATCCAAAAAATGAAACGAAAAGCAATTTTGCTTGGATTAAGCATTTCAGTTTCCCTAGGGTTTTTCAGTTACGGGAGTTTTTTGCAGATGCCTCTCACCCAACCCTCCACACAACTAGACTGCGTAGCAGGCGCTTGGAAGTAGTGGGCACAAGAAAAAACGGGCGCGCGAGCCCTCGCGCGCGCCCGTTCTCTCTTTAGCCCACTTCTTCCAAGTGCCTGCTACGCAGGCCACCACACAAGGTAGAGTGCGTTAGACACTAAAGTTCGCTTCTTTTTTTCAAAATCTAAACCTTGATCGCCTAATATCTGGAGCCCACAATGGCAATCCACTCAGTGGCTAAGAACGAAACCTATACGGACTTTTTACATCATTATCCTTCCAATAAGATCCAGGCAGTCACGCACTCGCTTAAGAGCTTCTATCTCCCCCACGCCCTTTTTCGAGGCACTTATTAGCGAATTGGCGTTTAAGAACAGATTAAAGTGTAGAAATACTTATTAAAAATCCGTTCTAGTTCGTAGTAAACAAAGAAGAAGGGAATTAAACTACTTTCCATCCTCAGATGCCCAAAAGTAATCCAAAACGTGACATGGCCTGAGCAGGTCATTTTAACCCGTGTTTATCCCTGAGGGACTGAATCAATTAACGCAGATCATGAGGCATACTCCGATCCCTGTCGCTGGGCCGCAGAGTGAGACGATTGCGGTGCTTGTAAAAGCAAATCAAAGTATTTTCTATTCCACAGTTACGATGTTATGCAGCGGTTTCATATATAAGGTCTGATAAGGTAGGAAGCTCAAACTCAAATCTGAACAGCGGCTAAAACAGAATATTTAATACCTACCTTCGTCCGAGGCAAGCTTACGCAGAGAAGTCGCTATAAGTGCTATAGACATTATCACGATCGCCACAGAGAAAACGCAGCATCCGCCGATAGAAATGTATTTTTTAAATTCGCCCATCTTTACAGCGATTTAGGAGATGTGCAGTGTTGCATGCGTGGAGGTGATTGCTTTGTAAGATGTGCTCTGTCGTGTCGAGTTGTCAATAGTGGATTGACAGAAAGTGGGGAGATAAGGTTAGTGAAAAGTAAGGGGAGCCATGTTATGATTTGCACTTAGTCTAATAAATAGTGACTGTCTTAAATTATAGCTCCCAGCTTTGTCAAAGGATCAATAAGATTTTACTTAGGAAATTAACTCTAACAAAATTCTCTACACCTTTATTCCCGGCGTTTAATCTACAACTAGAAAAATTTCCTATCCGAGAAAAGAGGAATTCTTAAGGAGGGTTATTTGGAAAAAAGTAACCCCCGGAATTATCCTTGGGCAGGGGTGAAAGACATGTTTAAGTCACAAAACAACAGACTTGATTGGTTTAGAATTCTCGACAATGTCACATCATTGTAAAAATAACTTACGAAAGAGCAATATTTTGTTTTCTCCTCGACCTTCTGCCTGCAGGAGTTACCATTTTGCCCGAAAAGCGTGGCAAAATAATTGCTGTTTAAGGAATCTATGGACATTGAAGAAGGCCAAAGACCTCGCGTAGTCACCGGTGGAATGCAGGGGTACCAAAAATGTCTGCTTATATTCTTGGGGATCGGACTTTTGACCATGGTTATCGTTTTGCCCCTGAGTTTCAGTGGAGTCGAATATTACGAGGTAGGTATTTGCCCAATATTGAATACTTATGTTAAAAATACTACAGCCTAAAAAATCGTTTCGCGGTTGTTAATGTAGCTTTGCTGTGAACTGTAGTATTAATCCGAATTCTGCAGAACGACAAGCGGACGCCACAAGCACTGTAATTGCATGACACTTGAATTTCAGAGACACTCCCTTGCTTGGACATTGAAGGTCACGCAATACACTGCCTCTCAAAGCGTGGACAAAGTCAAACAGCTTACACCCGGCAGGAAGGAAATAGATCAATGTTTGTCAATAGAATAAAAGGAGCACATTATAAAAACCGGTAGTTTTCGCCATATTTGTGAGATCGCTTTGCCTGAGATAGATCGCTGTCGCGTTTTGTTTTTGGACAGTCAATTTCTTGCACTTTTTCCTCCGGGCTATTTAACCAATGATAAACCCTCTTTAAAATAGGCTGCATTTAACAGGTCAAGCTGCATCTGCGTACAACACATTTCTCATTCTTAATTTTCCAGCTGGGAATTAGAAAACAGAAGTCAACTGGGAATATCAAACTGGATAAAGTATACACCGGCGGTCGACACTTGATTGGTCCTGATTATACGTTCAAAAAATTTGAGGCTACAGTGCATTACGAGGAGCTGAAGAAGATCGAAACCTTTACTAAAGGAACCGCTGATAGTCTTGGCGTGGCAGTCGAGATTACTTGTGCGATGCAGTACTTCCTTCGCCCAGAAGACCTGAAAGATTTGCATCAGCAGTATGACTTGTATTACAAGTATGGCTTTATTGACTTTTTCCTTGCCTCCTAGCCTGTATTTTTGCGTAGGTCAAGTACGCATGCGCATGAGCGGTCCAAAGGAGGGTCTGGAGCGAAGATGAAAACGGAGAGTGAGACTAGGGAGAGGCGCGAAAAAATGTAGGGAATGTGTGGCTCGTGTGCTTCGCGCGAGAATTTCAGGCTGGCCATCGCGCCTTGAAAAACGATCAGTTCAGAGAAAAAGACCCGACTGTTTTGCAGTTTTATGCGCCCGGCTGCTTGCACCCCTTTCTCTTCTATTGTTATTTAACTAAGGGCCTAAAGCGGTATGCGGTACCACGATGGGCCGCGTATCAGTGCTGATCGAATTGATTTGCGTTTTTTTACAGGCCTGTGGTTAGAACAACAGCAAATGCTGCCATTAAGGGTCGTGCTGCAGAATTGTCAGTGTCCCAGTTTATTCGTGATAGAGAAACAGTGGAAACGGAACTCTTTAAGGCAGTTAAACTTAGACTTGAAGGTATGTTTATATAGATAAAGACTTTGTGAAGTAAAAATGCACTTGTTTGCGGATTGAAATGACTCTTCATCAAGAGATCTCTAATACGACATTATGATCTCTTGCTCTTCTTCGAATTCGAACTTTTAAATGCTGAAAGAAATTAAAGAAACGATTGCTTTGCGGTCTTGGGTCTATGGGTATTTCCGACGAAATTTAGGCCGCGACGATCTCTCTTAAAGAAACGACGATCTTCGAGGTTAGAGCAACGATTTAATTGCCATTCCGATTAAGTTTGATAACGTTAGTCGTGCTATGACGACAAACAAATCTGTCAAAACGTGTGCTGCACGTTGAGGCGTTTTATTTGCTTATAAAACCTACAACCTGTAGCCTAAAGGTTTTTTTATTTCCTCGTTCCCGTCTTCGTCACCTTGGTTGCTCAAGCTTGCTAGCGACGTTACCAAGGAGAAAAATTCTTGACATGCGACATTTTCGTTGAAAAACCGACGATTTGATGGAAAACGCGCGGCGAAAATGATGACCAAAGGTTCTCAGAGACTCACCTTTGGACCCAGGCTCAGAAAGCGTCATTTTTTAGAAAAAAAGTTTAGGGAATTCGACGGGTTTTTACAAGGCTTTTTGTCTGGTTTAAAGCAGTCGGACCTTCTTCGCAAAAGAAACGGGCTTTTCCAAATGTAGTACCTATTTTCGGCCTCAGTTAGCTAAACGATTCCAAGAATTCCCCAATATTATGTTGTTGGAAATGCGTTCTATAATGCTTTGTGTCTATGTTTGTTTTGGTATTTTTGTTATTTCCTTCATAGGCACCTGTTGTCTCAAGGATTGTGCTGCCAAAAAAGCGTGCGTTCCCGGATGTGTGGAGTACTCCAAGTGTACGACGTCTCAAAAAGGCCTGTTTGTAGAAGTTAGATATTTTCAGTTCTTGGACTTTGACATCCATGATGATGTAAAGAAGAAATATTTTGAACGGGTGAAGGAAGTAGAGCAGAAACAACAGGCTCAGTTTGAGCAAGATGAGAAGGTCAGCGATAAATAGTGAAACCTTCCTTTTTAGTTCATAATAATTTCCAGATCTCCTTTGGATGACGCCTATTTTCGCCTTCGGCTTCGTCGACAAGATGACGGACACCTTTGGGACCGGCAATATGTGTCTGTGTTAAAGAGATCTCCCTCTAATAAAGAGTCAGCTTAGCTCAAGAGTAAAGAAAGGCATGGTGTCTGTTTTAGCAAGGTGTCCGTTCTATAGGGGTGTCCGTTCTATGGACGTGTCCGGTAAGAAGGAGTTGACTATCGCACTTAGCTACGACTCTAACAATGATCCAAAAACATCATTAAAAAGCCAACTCTAGTAGGAGACAGTCAGTTGAGTCGTTTTACAAGTAAATTAAGTATGGCCGAACAGAGACAAACATCCTGAAAAAATAGGCTAGCAATCAAAGAGAGACTTACCCGAGGGCGTCTAGATGCGAATCCGACGCGCTGACTACTCGGCCGCGCTGCCACAGCAAAACGCGGTTGGCGATGCAATTGCTGGTTTCGTTTCGGTTTTAATCCACTATTATGTTTTTCTACGCAGGTCGTGCGAAAGGAAACTGAGCGCATGAAGAACGAAATCAACAACGCAGCCGCAGAAATCGCACAGAATTCCTCTGCCCAAGCCACAGTCATTCTTGCGAAGGCAAAAGCCGAAGCGCTACTCAAGGTGGAGAAAGCACGTGACACGGGGCTGTCCTACATCTACCAACAACTGAATATCACTAAAGAAGCACAAAAGTCTGCCTTCAATTATTTACGCACGCTTCGGGGGCAACAAAACGTCAAGCTTAATGTTGGTTACCAAACGCTTATGGCAAGAGATTAAGGGAGAGATTATGGCAAGAGATTTATGGCAATTACTTAAACTCAATCCCGTCGAATAATCTGATTAATGGTTTCTGTAGGAATGATATCTTCTCATAGTTACTCGTAATCATTTGACGTTTTAAGATGTTATTTTAGAAGACACTTGCTTAGTTTCTAGAAGTCACTTGTTGGAGGTTTTCAACTGGGTTAACTGTCACCCGAAAAACGACGATAAATTAAGTAGTTAACAAAAAAAATTGGAGAAAAAAAGTAATTGTTTGTCGTGAAAAATAGCGTATGGCAGACACCAGTTATTTTTATGGTCATTTTTTACAAAACGCCCCGAGCGAGTGAAGACGCGAAGACCACTCTTTCAGAGAGGTGGAGTTCGAGTTCTTAGTTCAGTAATAGTTTTAACATTATCTAAAAATAAAAAAATCAGAGGTCAGAGACGAGGGAATTGAGATGGTGTTGGAGTTAAGGCTTTCAGGATGTTGGAAGGGAAGCCCCTTTATTAAAGGGTGCCTTAAACCTCTGCCCGCTGATGATTTAAGATCGTTGATTACACTTATGGCCAAGCAGTTGAATGAGGTGTCGGCGACATGTTCTTCAAATGCATTGAAATGCAGTCCGGGCGTGTAGCGACAAAACCTTTCTTATTACCCGGGACAATATTTCTCCCTTATGATCACTCTTTTCCTAAGCTTTATGAGGTTTTCTGATACACGTCTTTCTAGTACAATGTTGCATGTTTTTACTGAAGTCCACAAAAGGCGGTAAAGCGGTAATCCTATGCAGTCAAGGACTGCCTTTTACATGAAATTCGGTTTTTAAAAAGGGGACACGAAAATGAATGACAACAAAAATTCATTTTCTCCTCTTACGCTACAGTCATTTTGAGACTAAACATTGTTACTATACTTTTAAATATTTAATAACACATGCAATTAAAGATTACAATCTAAACTATACGCCTGCTTGGCCGCGTATTGATCAACTGTACCACTAAACATTACCAATCCAATTGACCGAAATTTTGAAGAACAGAAGTCAAAGAAGTTTATTCATGCTTGCTACTTACATATAAAAAACCCAATTCGCCTAGTTAGGAAAGAAAGGGAAACTGGGCCGAGTTAACTTTTACAAAGATTTTTGGGACTGTTGCTTGGTACAGGGAAAAAATTGGCCAATAGCTGACCGGAGTGTCCCCAGGAACACATTTCGGCTCCATCCTCCTTATCGTTTCTAAAGTGGCGATGTTACGGTGATTGATGGGCATCCCCATTCCCAAAACCCTAGTGATATGGGAATCCCTTTTCCAAGAGAGAATGAGCTAGATCATTCTCTCTTGCCTTTTCATATTAACTTAACGATTTGGGGTTAGGGTTAGGGTTACAGGGGATCCCCATATCACTAGGGTTTTGAGAATGGGGATGCCCATATCACTGTGACAGCGAATCAATGCAATTTGTCAAATGGTAGTTATACATGCTTGTCACCTTAATTCTGAAATTGTGCAAGTGATTTATAGCCTACATTCAGCTTCACATTTTTGTTCTGACGCAGTGATCGTAGGTAATTGAACGCGGCCTTCTGTTCATCTGTAGTGATCCCTAATACTGTGTACATGTTCTTCAAACCATCAGATCTTGCCTTCTCTACTATACCCAGAGCGTCGGCCTTGGCCTGGGCACTAATCACCGTTGCCTTGGCGCTTGCATTCTGTGCAATCTCCCTGGCTTGGTTATAGATTTCGTTTTTGATTCTCTCGGTTTCCTTTCGAACCACCTATTATGTGGAAAAATGAAGGGATTATACACCACTGACACGAAGGAGTAGAATCTTAAAATTTATGTACACCCTCCAGGCAGCCTTTCTTGTACGCGGGTCCCCGATAGGTTTTTCCGGTCTGCGGGATTTGCCTTACTTGACGGCCGGGATTCGAGATTCTTAAGCAAAATATGGGTGGTATTCAGGATTGAAATTTTATGCACAGGATGTGGGATGCCCAAAATAACCATCGGGATTACAGAGTTGAGCGGAAAATTTGGTTCGGGATGACGGGATTAAAGAACCCTATACGGCGAGCGAGAGCGCGAAGGTCGCCCGAGGGTCGCCCTCTATCCATAGAGGGTCCCAAGTAGGTTTTTCGCGACACAGGATTTGCCTTATATGAATGCCGGGATTCGGGATTTTGAAGCAAAACAGGGCAAGATTCGGGAATGAAAGTATCACAGTATGCGGGATGCCGAAAATAACGATCGGGATTACGGGATTGGGTCGGGATGACGGGATTGAATAGCCCTAATGGGACCCTCTCGTATCTTACTGCTGTGGTATCTGTGTGGTACTAGCATAATCGCTCCATTCGGCCCTACAACTTTGTAACAGAACAAATCACCTTCTCTTGCAACTCAAATTCGGCCCGTTCTTCCTCAGCTGCCTCAGTGACCTGGCGCAGGTAGCGACTCTTGACATCTTCATGAACATCAACTTCAAGCAGCTGGAAATATCGTACTTCTACGAATATTCCCTTCTGATTGCTTTTACACAGAGCATTTGTTATGCAGTAACCACAAGGCGGCATTTCTCCTTCCTGAGGAGGACATGTCTCCCTGCAACATCCATCCACACGTCTTGCCAGCGCCTTGAAAAGCTCTCTTTCTATGTTTTCGCGATTCCTGGGTATCGATAGAAAAAGTCCGTTTTTAGCAGTGGCGGATCCAGGGGAGGGGCCCGGGGCCCCCTAATTTTTAGACCAATCCGAATGAGACCGCCCCCGCTTATCTCAGGGTCTTGATGACCGCCCCCCCCCCCCTTATCTGAACGTCTAGATCCGCCACCGATCCTTAAGCAAATTGCCGCTGAAAGAGTTTTAAAACAACTGAAGCCAAAAAAATCAGTGAGGGACAAGTTGTGAATACCGAGTGGAGGTTACTCCCTATAACAGGGTGAATGGAGAGGCTCCAATTGAAGGAGGTCCCTTTTCTACGTAATACGTACAAAAAGGGCGGGGATTACGAAAGGTATGGGGAGAAATCCAGGATGTTCAGTGGCTAAAGTGTGGGCTCATATGATTTTTCGTTCGTTTTAGAAATTTGTGGGCGAAATAGGGCAGAACTGCTGCTTAAAGCACGCAATTGAGCTTTTATAGTGTAGTATAGTATACTATGGTATGGTATGGTATGGTATGGTATGGTATGGTATGGTAGGGTATGGTATGGTAGGGTATGGTATGGTAGGGTATGGTATAGTATAAAGCTGTTTCTATAAAGGTTGCTTCGGGCGTTGGGAATTGGGCATTGGGAATTGGGCATTGGGAAGCTATTGTAGGGTGGTCACTCAAGTAAAATCATTGCATGGTTCCATATGCCCAAATTTCCAATGACCAATTACCAAAGCAACCCTTTTTGATTTAGCTGTATAGGGAAGTTCACAGTCGCTACTATAATCTGTTTGAAGAGCTCGTTGCTAACAGCTATATTACTCATAAAAGTTTCTCTCTTTTCTTAAACAAACCTAATGTAATCGTCGATTGGTAAATCCGCTGCCCGCCCTTTTATAGCGTCTATAGCTGTTCCCTTGACAACGGGCTGATAGTCAACATTGTAGGCCTCATGCAAGTCTGGCAGAAAGTTCTTTTTAAGGAAATACTGAAAAGTGCAGGTTATCTTGATTTCAATCTTATCTCCTGTCCACACTGCAATCTTGTCCAATTTTACAAAATGTGCATTGGCCTGGAACACCTTGAATGTGTAGTCCGGGCCTACAAAGTATCGCCCGGAGGTATATACCTTATCGATGTCGACATAACCAGTAGATTTACGTCTTTTGAAGCCGAGCTGCGATAAAAAATACGGTCGGAATAAGTAGTTGTCAGACTCGACTGATGCAAGATTAATGCCCACACTGAGTTCTCGAAAAAACCCGGATTGAGGCACCATCCAAACTACGCTATTGAAAAATAAAAAAGTATATTGAGGAAGTCAGCTGTTTAAATTTGTTGATTTCCTTTTTAAAGTCAATTTTCGGTTCAGTTCAAAAGTTATTTTATTATTATTTATATACCGCTACAGCAACCCCTCAAAAAGAGGATTATTAGTCGGTGTGGTAAAAAAACAAACAAACAAAACAATTAGTAACTGTTAGTTAGTGCATGTAGCTCAATTCCGAAAATCACTCCAACTGATGATGGGTGATTTCAGACACACTGGCCCGGAACTGAGCAGGATCAGCGGAGAGAGTACTGAAATACATCTTGAGACAAGGAGTTCCACTGAACTATAGCCCTAGGATAGAAAGACAGTCTGTGAGAGGTTGTTGAGGTCGAAATTGGGGTAAAGGAGTGATCATGGACATGTCTACTTAGAAACCACTTGCCATAGAATGTCAACGTTTAGGTAGTTTTTCCAGATTTTCGAGGATGCAGATGGTTCTCTCGCATTCTGGTCGCAGTCGTCTGGTCGTAGGAACGTTTCCAATGGATTTTCAATGAAGTTTTATCTTGTAAGCATGCACTAAGAATTTTTTATGCTCAAAGAATTTCATAATACAGCCTATCATAAGACCTGAAGGTAATGGAAGGAAAGCTTGCAAGTTCGTATTCTTGGTACGTATATTCTTCGTTTCTTGATCGGAAAACTTCGAACGCCTTTAGTAATTTTGAAGAAGTGATGTCGATCATCTAGGAAAATGTCTCACTACCAGTATATAGCCACTTGTATCAAATCGATCACGCATTTCCCTGTGGCACTATTACACTAGAAGTAGTATATCAAACATGAGACGCAGTGTTTCATCACCAGATGAAACACCGAGAAGAGAGTTGAAAATACGACGCGTGGCGGAGTATTTTTGACGAACGTCGAGGTGTTTCATCTGGTGATGAAACACTGTGTCGAATGTTTGATATTTCTTCTCAAACAAAATCATTTTTGAAGGAGAAATTAAGGATGCAAAAATGAACAGTTTTTCATCCGATATCCAAACACTCATTAAACATTAATTTCCTTTGAATTTTCTTTATGAATCATTTGAGTTTGAGAAGGGTGTTTGCTTGTTTAGACGGCTGTGAAACTGCCCACCTACCCCTCCTCTAAGCCAACACTTTGTTCTAAGTAAGAACAAAGTGTTTATGTTGGTTTAGGGGAGGGGTAGGTGGGAAGTTTCCCAGAAATGAAAATGATCCGTTTAGACATGCATATCTTCAATGGTAAGAAAATAACTCTTCAGAAACAAACTCCTAAAACTGTTCTGTTTTTGCGCAAAACATCAAGCCCAACAAAGAATATTTCAAGGCTAAGGTTTTCGCATAACAAGTATACATATTTTTTGCATTTATAATCAGACTAGTAAGGCAGTTATAACAGTTTAAGTTAAAGCTTCACACCCTTACTGCGTATCGAAACATGGTATAACACAAATATATACATGTTACAAGAGAGGGCCTCAATGAGACAGTTCACCGTTAGCCGTTCACTAGAACGGCTAAAACATTAATCGTGGCGTACGACTTGTTTCGGGTTGACCGTTCTGAGTAAGTCTGGATGAGTTTTACTATTAGCCGCAATCAGCCAAACTTTTAATGGTAAGGCGTAAAATTTGGAAAGTTCAGTTTAACAGCTAGTTAAAGCTTTTCCTTGTTTTAAGAGATTCGCTAGTCACGTACATGTACAGTCGACTTCCAATAACTCGAACCTTCAAGAAGAGATTGAAAACAGTTCGAGTTATCGAGAGCTCGAAAGGATGGAATGGGGGAGTAAAGCAAGTACTGTACACTTCTCTTCAAGGGAAACAAGAGATATATTGATATTTTGAAAACGAAATTTCGCAACAAAGCCTTGATTAATAACCCTAAACATTATATTTGAATTGGACTGACGAAAAATAAAGAATCTTAAAGAGAAAGATTACATGATTGTTTTGACAGAAGTTCTATGTTTTGGACTGCAGTTCACTGCGTCTTTTTCGAATTTTCACGCGCTTAAAACATGGTTCGAGTTATCGAGGGTAAAATTGTATAGAAATGATCTGAAGGGAAACAAAAATTACTTTTAGAGCCGGAGGTTCTAGTTATCGAGGGTTCGAGTTATCAAGGGTAAAATTACAGTAAATCAATGAAGTAAATTCAAGGATCTTGGCCTTCGAGTTAGCACGAGGTTCGAGTTATCGGGAGTCGACTTTATAATGTCTTGTAACTTTAAAACCCTTTCTTTTCCTTTCCTGAGATTTCCGTTCACATAACAGAACGATACCGACCGTTAGCCGTTTTAAACAACAAAATAGGGACCTTAAGATTGCAGGACGGGCGACGGCAGCGAAAACGTCACTGAAAAAGTGAATTCGCGCTCTTTCAATCTTCATCGCGATTACTTCAAGTCACTAACTTTGTCAAATGTAGGTGAACCCTCCTAAAGTTGAATTCCTAAGAACCATATCCAAGTTCAGAAATAGCGAAGAAATTTGGTCATCCCTTGTGTCTTTCCTCTGTGAAACGTGAAATTGGGCATTTTCACGTCGTAGTCGTGCAGTGACGGCAAAGAAATGTACAAAAACGCGTGATGCACGTGCAATATTGTTATTTTAGATATTAAACCTACTGCTTTTTTGACGTCCTCGTTGCTGTCGTGGTCGTCGGATCTTAAGGTCCCTAATATCAACTTTTATTGGGTTGTATGAATGACAACTGCACATATTCGACTGTTTACAGCCGTTAAAGTTTCCACCCCATTGAGACCCTTTAGCGAATTCCGTTGCAACTTCCTCGCATACCTCATAATATTCGACATCGGAAAAGCTAACTGGCCATATGATAACGAGGAGAAGAAGTAGCAAACATGTACAAATGAGAGCTACTACTTGCACTTTTCGCCTGGAAGATGTCATAACATTTGAGTCACAGAGACAAACTTTCCTCTCCCCGAGAAATGACGAGTCACTGCTTGGAGGCTGTAAACACGGAAGTAAATGACAGGTTGTATTCACGGCTCAGTGATGCATTTTTCAATCACGAACGCCAGTAAATGTCAGTATAATATCAACAGCAATATTGGATCTTCTGATGCAAGGATTAAGAAACCTCGGCTCCACATGAATCCGCAAAAATTTCTGTTTGATCCTTAGGTGCTATACAACAGCGCCCAAAAGCCTGGGTGGCAGCCATATATTATGGTCACTTCAATCAAGGGTGTGGTAAGGGAAGGAATGCTTTGAATACGACGAAGACCTCTACTGTTTGGCCTTAATCTTTGTGAATTTGGTTAACGCGGATATGATTTTCTTTTTTTTTTGCAAAAGCAAGGCTGCTCCACTTTTAGATTGTTAACGAGAGCGCAAAGTAAGCGAACAAAAATAGACAAGGAGTATTTCTACTTCCTCTTTAATGGAATACTACTGAACGTTAATATTGACTAGGTGTCCGCAACGGTATTGATATGTAAATGCAAGATGCAGGTATAGAACATGTTTTAAAATGAATGAATGAACTTTATTTAAGTGTCAAGGTGTTTAGCTAGCTTAAGCTAATTGTGGACACCAAAAGAACATTCCAGATACAAAATAAAAATTTAAATAGCAATTCTAAGAGTGTTAAAAATCTATTTTAAAATTTATAATCTTTTTGAAGACAGGGAAGGTTATTCATAATAAAACTCTAAAATTTGCACGATTCACAAATTTTTAATATCGTTTAGTTCTAAGAAAAACTGATATTTAGAATATTTACGAATGTATAGTTATTTAGTTAAAAAGTGATAAAATTCCATTGCAAACGTGGTTAAGTGATACATAAGTTACAATTGATGCACGTGCCCTCAATAAGAGAAGTCAAGTCTTTCTTTCTGATTTTCCATCTAAAATTAACAAGCAAGGGTCGCTGTCGATCACTTGAGAAAATTCTGGACCAAAGATATGGGCTTAGGTATCTAATAGAGTGTTTTCCATATCTTACCGTTGAGTAGCGAGGTATATCAAAATCTGCATTTCCTACGGAGTACCCTTTGTTTACAAAATTGAAAAGTGCACCTATTGGCAGTCAGGGGCCAAACCATTTCTAATATAACTCTCGAGTAACCCCGAGTAACATATAAAGTGTCCTTCATAGTGTAGCTAACCGAAATAAGAATACGCGGTTTTTTGTGACCCATTCTCTCTTGCTGTAATCTATAAGTTAAAATTAATACCATTTTTTTTAAATGAAGACCCTTGTTTTGTTAACACTATGCGTCAACCTTTCCTTTGTTGAATAATTAACATGTTACTGTTTATGAAGATTACGACTACATGCCAAAGTCAAGATCAGGTCTCGTTGTTTCTGTTGGCGTATTCAGGAAGCCAAGTAATGCAATGTTGCGCACGCACAAAGCCTAAAGCGCAAACATAAGAGTAATTTTACTTAACCCGTGAAATAGGGAGTAGAATATTACGCACTATTATGCAATAAAGTCATTATCTTCTTTTGTTTGCCCTTGCTATTTTGCACTATTTCACTTGTTAGTATCCGGTTGACGGTTCAAGTAAAATTACTCTATCTGATGAACGGTAGAGAGAAAATGTTTCTGCTTAAATCATCAAATACTTATTTAAATGTACGCGAACATCTTAACGAAGTAAAAGGAGAATTTTGGGACGTTGAATATGTCGTCAACTGATAATAAAATTTAGATACAGTTAGTGCTAAAGGCCATTGACACGGAACGATATCATTCGGGGGTGAAGAACAATAAGGGGGTATTCACAAGCCCAAGTTTCGTTCTTCCATTATTCCACTCCCGAAAGGAGCATTATTTTAATATTTCAACAGGAAATTTTAGGTATTTCTACACCATTATATTTCTCTTCCGCCCCAGAATATCGTGTAGAAATCAACAAAATTGGGTTCCTTATAAAATGGTTTCATCACGAGATTACCCTTGAAAAACCGCGAAAACTGCAAAATGTATAGCTCCCATTAGTTTACACATCGATGTGATGCCAATTTGAGGATGACACGATGCCTTATCTAAATATTTTATTTTTAATTAACCTGTTCTATGGTTTGTCGGTGGGTTATTACTAGATTACAAACAGAGAAAAGATTTGAGCTATAAGAGGAAGATTACGATGACGATAACTTTTTCTTTTTATGACGGTTTGCATCCATCAGTGATATGTATGGTATAGCTGATAACGTTATAAGCGCTGATAGGTATGCACGAAGTCGAAAGTGGATGGAAGAATGTTAGTTTGAATTGAATTAAAATAGTTAGCACTCTTTTGAAGCAAAATCATAACTTGAAATAAGCTCACCTCGTAGTATTCGACGTCAGAGAAACTGGTGGGAATCAAAATAAGAATTAGGAGTGAAACAATTGCAACTCCTATGATCATAAACCAGATGACGCTGCTGTTGGTCGACATGTTGTGGCAGAGCTATCTATTATCTATCTCTCTGAACGAAGACGACTAGGAACGCAGTTTAATCATGCATATATTATATGCTAGCGGCCTACATCAAACAATAGGGGCTTAGTTAGTCGATCAGAATAACAATTTCATTAGAAATGTACGTCATGCCTTTCTTGAGTGCCCAATAACATTGGTAAAGAAGGGAAAATTTATGCACACTTTCGATGGTTGCTATTGTGTTTATGTGTTGAAGATACGGATAGCGAAGACTTTCAGTCGAAGTGTGTTGCTGTTCACAAATGGAAAATAAAGGTAAAATATTCCTTGGAGCAGTAGTCGCGGTGATCATTTTTATTGGAGCGATGGTTGGAACGTCTTTACGAAAGCTGAGCACAGAAGAAGGTAGGTCTGAATGCGCTTGCAAATATTACAAAGTGTTTTAGGCAATGCAGGAAATAAGCACCTGTCTTCATAGCATCCCAGTTTACATTTTTTCAATTTTCGTTAAGTAAGAATCCATTCAGTCCTTAGCAAAGCCGAAATTCAAAATTGAAGAAAAAAACAGATTTCACTCTGCAAAATGCAGAAAAATTTATATGAAGCATTATGTGAAATTACTGCTGAAGACTGAGGAGTACTATGTGCCACAATAGTCACACCACGAGATGTCATCCACGTACTCAGAAGTTAAAACCACTTATTTGCCTCGAATTTCATACATAGCTTTCAAATATTCGCTTTGACGTTGTTTTTAGTAATACATACTGAATTTGCATAAAGAGGTTTTTAATAGCTCCGCAAAAAGGCTCGTGCCATTTTATTGTTCTTGTTTGATTACTTAGTGTTCGTTAACGCAATAATTCTAGAAAAAGCCAACAGTGTTTACAGCTATCAGAACTATTTGCCACTGATTCTTTTCAACTGGACACATTTAACTTCAATTGTTGACTTTTAGTAAAAAATCATTAGTTTTCAGAATAATGGCTATGAATTTTGTTTTATCTTTTAATTTAAGCTTTCCTTTTATTCTGCACGACGTCCGTTCACGTTAGCACCTTTTTACAGATGTACCTCGTTTTAATTGCATTTTACCTATATGTATTTGCGAATATAACGTTCGTTAGTCTGTTGGTTAAATACTGGCACAGCTGAGTTTGGGATATGAAAGGTTTTGCTCACTTGCAAATTCCTTTAAACTAGGAAACTAGTAATTATTAGTACGCGTTTCTTCCTGTTTGAACAGACGCTAGCTGACCTTGCGATTTCATTCATATTGTAATATATTGTGCATAAACACTGTTTTGCTGACCTAGCAAACTTAGCTAGCTTTTGTTCCAGTAATTTTACTTTTTCAAAAATAGCAACACGTACAAGCTATAACTACCTCTTTTCTTTGACTTTCATTTACTTCTAAACGATTCCTGTTTAGATATATATTGTACTCTTTTGTTTTCAATAGTTAGTCATAATCATATATAAGTAAGTTGCTTTGAACTGATTTGTCGATTACATTGCTCATTACATCGCGAATTTCAGAGCTGATTACATTGCCGATTCCATTTGTGAGACTTGTGAGCTAAGTTACACTACGTATACAAGAATAAACGCTGTTGGAACCAAAGTTCAGTTTGTCTTTGCTGTACCAGTTAGTGGTTTGATCCCGAACCTCAAGAGAAGTGACGGCTCTTTCCCGCAAGCGAATTGCCAATTGAGTTTAGTTTCCCGGTTAATCGAGAGTTAAAGGGCCGCGTTCCCGTTGAGTGTTCAAATCGTTCGAAAGTGGAAAAACTGGGTGTCTCGAAAACTAAGGCCTAAGACATAAGATCTAAGACCTAAGACCTAAGACCCCCTCCAAGTCTCGAAACCTAAGAACTAAGACCCCCTCCAAGTCTCGAAACCTAAGAACTAAGACCCCCTCCAAGTCTCGAAACCTAAGAACTAAGACCCCTTCCAAGTCTCGAAACCTAAGAACTAAGACCCCCTCCAAGTCTCGAAACCTAAGAACTAAGACCCCTTCCAAGTCTCGAAACCTAAGAACTAAGACCCCTTCCAAGTCTCGAAACCTAAGAACTAAGACCCCCTCCAAGTCTCGAAACCTAAGAATTAAGACCCCCTCCAAGTCTCGAAACCTAAGAGTTAAGATCCCTTCCAAATCTCGAAACCTAAGACCTAAGACCCCTTCCAAATCTCGAAAACGAAGACTTAAACCGAAAATCTCAGCTAATTTTACAACTGTTAAAACACAACGAAAGGAAACGTTTCGTAGGAATGCCCACTTTAAACTACAAAACGAAGACGAAATCAAAGTGACGCGAACATGATGTGTCGCGACTCACATAACAAAACATTGACAAAAAAGGCCCGTGAGAACTGTTTATTGGATGTTTTTAAACGGTGTCTTTCCAAGTGTCACGGTTTTTTAAAAATTGCCACAGACAAGAGATAACCGGAAATGTCACGCGAGCGATCATAAAAACGAGTCGATAAAAGAAGTTCTCCTGTGCTTGCTTTGTACGGTCAAAGATGTCTCCAATAAATATATCCATAAATACATAGATGAATAAATAATTAAATGACAGAAAAGGATCACGAGATGGAGGTGTGTCACGTGAGAGGTGGCAAAATCTTGAATTCGTGCTAAGCCTGAGCCCCCCGAGAAGCTAAACGACCTTTGTAACAACAAACCAATTCTTGTAAGAACTTTGGATGGAAAGCACACGCCCCGATACTACATAGACTGAGTTCCATTGAGAAATCACTTAGCTTGTTGCTCCTTGTCCCCGGGTGATCTCCTGTCTGTATTACGCAAAGGTCGACTTGTATGACCCTCCTACGTAAGCAAATGTATGCAAAGGTCATCGACAGGATAATCTCCCGCCAGAATTTAATTTTGACCGGGAAATTACATATCACTTGCTTATGTGGCTCCTGGTAGATAATGATGTTTTTTTCGAAATTTTCATCTTCCACGACTCTTGAGGAAACGGAAATCTGACAACGAAAGTATTGTTAACATACCGCGCGTTGATTGTCATGGTCTGGCAGTTAAAGAGCGGCTCGGACAAGGTTCTTTTGGCGACTTGTACACCGTGGATTATGAAGCTCCAGGAAAACGTAGGAAAGGTTGCCGAAACAGTGGTTGTGAAGAAAATTTTATATCCTTCAATCAAATTTGCAAAATGAAACCATCTGTTGGCAGTTTCCAGCAGGAGAAGTGAATAGCTTACACTGTTCTTTCTTTATAAGTAACGGCACGACAATATTTCATACCGGAATATCTTTATTTAGTTTATTAAAACTAAATACATTCAACACTCAACTGACAATTGCTAAAATACTCTGTCACGACAGTTGGTGTGGCCTACAATATCCATCAGAAGGAACTTTCCTCAGAGGTGAAAAGAGAGGGTCTTCACGCTGGTGCTCCTGGGTATCGCTTTATCATCTTCCCCAGTGTGTTCCAGAGCATAACATACTCAGATATTGAGTGTCTTAACAAGGAAGGCATAGAGATTGAACTGGATGTGCAACTGCAGTACCGTGCGCGCCCTAATGATTTAAGACAGATTATTCTGCAATTCAAAGACAAGGAAGACTACCTGGAGGTTCTAAAGTAAGTACACGACCTTATTTACTTAATTTTTCATAAGTTGCATATATAGACAAGATGGTGTGTAGTAGAAAGCACGTTAAAGACATTCTTGGTTCGGTCAGCGTGACTTCTACCCTTCTGTAATTTCCAGCAACAGAAAAGGATTTTTGGTCTGCATGATCTCTCTCTATAGCCAAGGTAACTGAGACAGAAACACTTCTTTTTATTAAAATATCCGAGTTTGAGGTCTGTACTGTAAATAATGCATTGAAATCGCTGGAGAAGACGAGGATGCAACTTCGTGAAAACAAGTTAATAACGGTATATTAAAATGATTTTTTGCGATAATAGACTTTTGTCATTTCGCCATTTCGTACTTTCAGAGTTGTTGGAGAGTCAGCCATCCACGACGCATGCAGTGCATTTAACACCAGTCAACTCCAGTCTCAACGCGCTTCTTTTCAAGACCTCGTTCGCAAGACCCTGGGTCGGAGATTTGGCACTCTATGGGGGGATGTGACAGATCTTCAGGTACCAACGTTTTAAACTCGTATAATTTTTGGCACCACCCCCTACCCAAACTGACACTCTAAAGCTAATCCGCAACCCTTTCTCAGGCTAATAAGGGTATAGTACTTTATTCATTCTTGAAAAATGAGTGGGAAAATTGTTGCTACATGTCATAGTAAAGCAGGGGTTTTTATCGTAAAGAACAACTCTTTCACCAAATAACCCAATACTAGCTCAGAAACTGAAGAAAATGACCGTCAACATTTGACTGAAAGGTTTCTATTCACGTTAGGTTCAAAATATCAAGCGCCCAGACACTTACGAGAAAGTAATCCGTCAGAAAGAAGCAGCCAAAGAAAACATCAAAATTGCCGAAAATGAGCGCCCGCGACAAGTAGTGCAAGCCAAGGCTGAGAAAGAGGAAGCTGTAACACAAGCAAAGATAACTGTTCAACGGGCAGAGTCTGAGGCGAGAGTGATTCTATCCAAAGCACAGGCCGAGGCTGATAGTATCAAAGCAGCTTTCGATGCAGAGGCTCAAGCTTTCTTAAAGCTGAAAACAGATAGCTTTAACAACAGTGTGGATGGGTTGCTGTCTTATCTTGGTGTTCGACTAATCGCTGAGAGCAACAATACGGTTAATTTAGCGATTGATGCACCAGCTAAGACAAAGTATACATACACGTAGGTAATTCTACGTAGTGAAAGAATCCAAATTTATTAATTATTAAGCCGCACCAGCAATGTTTTCTGTTGAGCCTTAAATATCTTTAAAAGCAAGCTCTTCTTATTTTGCAGTTTATATAGTTTTTAACTGTCAAAACTGAAGTTCTCTGTGTGAGACTATAACAATCATTCTTTGTAAATAAGGCAATAAAGTAAAGTGAAGTTTTTTTTTTTTGTCTAAAAGTGATTCTTGCATCCGTGGATTAGCAACCTCGTCCCCAGTGCGCTTTTCCCTGGCTTTTCCCGCCCAACTCCAAAGCCATGGAAAAGCGCCCTGTCAGTAGACCGCTAGTTTAGAAGTATAAAAATTCATACTGGCTCCGAGGCTGAGGGTAAAAAAAAAAGAAATCCCAAAAAAGGAAGCCAAGTATGAATTTTTGTAATTCGAAGCTGGCCTATTGTAAATGGACTATGTAAACGCTTTCGTCGCACAAGAGCAACTCCGTCCCCTGGGTAGCTTGCGTGGCAGGCGTTCGAAAGGGAATTTGGGAGTAATTGGGGCGCTCAGTTTGGACAAGAGGGAGGAGCCCCCAAACCCCCTTAACGTAGCCTGGGAGAAGGCTCCGCATTGGGAGAAAAAGAGAAAAAGAGAAAAAGTCGGCTTGGGCGGAAAAAAAAATCGGCGAGCGAAGCAAGCCGAGAGGCAGTCTGGGGAGGGGAAACAGTGGACCTTTCCACTTCCCTAGGCCATCGCTCGGCTCGCTTTGCTCGCCATTGCTCGCCGATATTTTTCCTATTTGATCCCGTTTTTTGCCTTTTTCCATTCCCCCAATACGAAGCCTGGTCCCATGTTATCCTGAACGCCGCCAATGAAAGCCCGTTGTGAAGGCTAGAAGAATATCGATCCTGGGAACCGAAGTAAGAATAAAAGGATCCTTAAGTAGAATATTGTACGTTTCTGATTGACCCGATTAATCCCCCGACTAATTCTTCGATAACCAGCTAGCGTTGACCAAATTTTAAAGATATTTGACGACATTAGTTCAGTTGATGTCAGTTACTCTGATAATCGACGGAAAAAAAATCACACTACGTGACTGCTCGGCTGTTTTGGCAGTGCAAAGCTTGAGAAAGTTTCGAAGGATTTCATACCTTATGTGAAGACGAAATAACTGGAACTATTGCCTCAAAGTTAAAACAAGGTAGGGATGGGAACTGCTATCTTCTTGCATAAAAGACGAGAAATTTAAACAGAGATAAGCATTTTTTGACTTTACCGGCGGATAATTCCCTTCTAGATCTGCATAAGTATTCATATTATACGAAAGGCTATTCCAATAATTATTAAGTAAAATTATAGTCATATTGTCGAAGTTGCGCTTACATGGATGGACTAAGGACTTGATTGAAGAGAATATGAATTGGTTTGATATTTTGCTATATTGCCTATTGGAGTCTTTCTTTCCAGAACTCTTATGCGAGGAAACAATAACTTTATTATAACAAAATAGTCCTAAGTACAAGCTTCTGCCTAACTTTATATTGAAAGAAATACAGTAAAAACCCACGTATAAGAGGCTAGATTTTTTCCAACTTAGCCTAAATAGGTTTTTTATAAAAATGGTATTTAGTGGGATTCTAGGCTACCTAGGTTCTTAATTTGATAGGGGCAGTAGTGATCAGCACAGACAACTACTCTACGGCATATGGGAGAGACACATGGAACTGTATTCTTAATAATTGCATTGTGTAATCCAGTATAGTATTGGCAAAGACATGATATGGTTTTCATTTTAGTTCATTGTTTGAATCTTACTGACTCAAAGTTAGACTAAAGGTTTTTTCTGTATTTCATCTGTGCCTTCATTTTTGAAAAAATAAGAACCTATTGAAAATTTTAGGCTAAGTAGGTTCTAATGAAAAGGGGGTTTAAAATAAAAATTTTAGCCTAACGGGTTCTTAAATTTTAGGTTCTTATATGTGGGTTTTTACTGTTGGCCATTTCCGAGTTTTAAAAACCAAACTAGTCTGGTGAAAATGAGTTTTATTAGTACGAGAATAGAAAAAATCATTTTCTTATTACTGGTTTTGCACTGTTCATCAGTTTTCGAAACCAGGAAGAGGTTCTAGGTAAGAGGTTCTAGGACACCCTTCCACAAAATTCCACAAGGGGATTTCATTGATGACTGCCGTTTAAACGCTATCTAAGCGTGTGTGATAATGGCGTGAGCTCATAAATTAGTTTAGTTGAAATGAACCGTTTTTTAACTGAATTTTTTTTTTCGAATATATATATATTTTTAATGGTATGAATTTTTTCAATGGAAATTAAGTGTCTATTTTTTGTAATCGAAAGGAATTGTATAAATTATAAATAGGATTTTATAGTTAGCTTTCTTATCGATAAAGTTTTTCATTAAAAGTTTTCTAAACTAAATTTCTGAGGACTCAGCCTCGTTCCCAGTCGTCCTCGGCGATTTCGGATGTGACGTCACCTGTCAAGCTTGTCTGGAAAATTCGCGGTCGGTTCGAAGACTCTTCTGGTAACTCGGATAGTTGAACTGGCCTGGGTACAAGGCTGCTAAGGACTGTGATGGCCCGAGAGAACATATCTATCATCATGAAACAGTTTTTGCCAGAAAAAGTTCATTATTATATAATGAAAGCAACTTGTACCAAACTTTTCTAGAAAGAAGAAAACAACTAAGACATCAGAGGAGTAGTGGACTTTTTCATCTTGCATGAGGTCTTTGGCGTCCATGGAGAATGCTAAAAGAGAGACCATGAAACGCAAAAGGTTTTCAATAAAAATCATCAAAATTGTCAATTTTGAAAATACAAACAGTGTCCTAGTGGATTTCTTCTTTAAGGGGCTCAGTTTAGTGAAGTTCACCGTGCAAACAACTACAGCCTTTAAAATGTTACACAAAGCGAAAGAAATAAGTAGTGGATAATAGAATGTGGTTTGTTCACCAAAGGTGCCCAAAATACACAATGCCAGGTATCTAAACGACGCTGCCAAAAGAAAGAAGCACAGTGACCAAAACTGGGGAAGGCTTTTCAGTTGTAGGACAACTGCCTCATAACCAGGAAAAGCGGAGATCTTTGGAAGAATTGTAATGGCAATGGTAAGGTGAAGACATACGCTGAGCAAATAGCACAGTTGTAGCTCCGCTGAATATTTGAAGCCAGCATTTATATCACACTTGTAGGTGGGGACCTTATGTTTAAAGCACGTGGCCGCGCGAACTAGGTACAAACACATCCCAATCAATTGCAAGCACAGAAACAGGCTGTAAACCACGGCCAACATTCTTCTCCACAGAATGCTTCGTGTCTCTCTCTTTCCATTAAATGTTAGGTTGGGTTCTTTTAAGAGTGGAACCGAGGGATCGGTGATAGGTTCTGTCGCCATAACAACTAAATCTGGAAATTGGTGAGAAAAACAGACTAAGAATAATTCTCTAATCACTAAGCGTAGCCTGTGCACAGAAACCCCCTCCCCCTCAGGGAAAAAAATGTCGGGGAGAGAGATTTTTTTAGGGGAGGGAACGGCTGCACACAGGCTAATTAAGTAATGTAACACATGTTTTTAACTTGTGTAAGATCATCTTCAGGTATAAGAATACGTCATGTTTTGAAATAATGACAAACACCGCTTTTATGATCAAACATTACAAGAACGTCATCATTGAAGAAAGTGAAAGTTAGTTTTCTATCATTTATCGTCATCAATTGATAAGTCCTCGTTGCATTAGACAACATATTAAAATGGTAGCAACTTTCGAGTTTTACTAAACTTTCTAAACTTTTAAATATTATCATTACTTTCTAAAGTTTGTGTTTTTGGGAACTTTATGGTAGAGAAGCTATTAATAGCTCTAATCAAGAGAGAATGATCATTCTCTCTTGCTCTAATGTTTTTTTTATAATTAGCAAACAGTTTTGGACAAACTTAAAGCTTTCTTGATTTTGATTCACGGGGTAGTTGCCTCCGCGGTTTCATGACTGATATTTAGAGAAACAAAATGTTTTTAAGATGTTGTCATGCACCCACTCTGTACCCCGACACCGCACAGTTTGGCCAGTTGAAAACCCGTAACCACCGGTGTACTCAAAACTTCAAGCCGGACATACAAGTCCGCGTTTGTTAATCTTTCCGTCAGATCAGTATAAAACTGCAAGTGAGTGTTGATTGAAAATCACAGTTAATTATTTTTAGCAACTCAAGCAGGTTTCACATACTCCTTCTTTGAAAGACATATGTGACTGTTGTGCAGGATATTGATATTCATTCAAGACAAGAAGCTCTTATAAATGTGAGCTAGATTAAGATCGCAAAGTTAGTAACAATTTGGTTATAGAATAACGCTGTGCGGTATATACGCCGCGTTCAGACCAAGATTCGGGGTACAGGAGGTCTTCGCAACTCGCCATATAACTGGGAACTGGATTTGCAAGCAAACCAACCCTCGACATTTTGTTGCGTTTGTATTATAAGGTCAGTCTATGATTTGCTCGCAATGCAGTGTTATATAACTGATCACGCTGATGATCTGTTAGTAATTAGTATTTCACCAAGGATTGCAACAATCGCTGGATGTAAATCATAAACACGCTCTAGCCTGCGTAGCAGGCGCTTGGAAGTAGTGGGCACAAGAAAAAAACTGGCGCGCGAGAAGAAGACACGCGAGGGGAGACACCCGCGCGTGTCTCCCTCGCGCGCTCCCGTTCTCTCTTTCACCCAATACTTCCGAGCGCCTGGTACGCAGGCTAAACATGCACGCTCAAGAATGGAAGCTCAAAGTATAAATGCAACAAAAAATCTAATATCATCATATTTAGCGGACCTTAGTGGTAATGGACAAAACAAATTTTAAATGCGCAAAATAAAATTATAGAAATTGGTAAAAACAAACATACCTAGGAATAGAAATGACATCATGTGGTCGTTACGCTTATGCAAGGGAAATTCTTAGTAAAAAGCCTACCAAAATCGTCTTCACAATTAAACAATTACTCTCGAACATTGATTCTTCAGCGGTCGAGACAAGGAGTAAACTTTTCGATGCCCTTGTTAAACCTGTACTACTTTACGGTTGTGAAATATGGGGACCAGAACTGATTATCTTATAAGACACATTTTAATAAAAGTACAATTGAAATTAAACAAACAATAAATGTCCCGTGGTACACAGAAAACATAGCCTGTAGAGTAGAACTTGGCCGATACCCTCTATCTATAGACATAAAGGCTTCCCTTTTATGCTACATACTGGCAAGAATAGAACAAAAATCAGACAACCCTCTTTTAAATAAAAAGCTTTTTTGTTTACGCAAGAAATCACAGTCAGTTTTATGGTTTATTAAATACTGACGAAACAATTTGACAAATGCACTACAAAACGAGGTAATAAAAACCAGCAATGTGTTAAGAACACTCGTTCTAGCATTAAACAACAGTTGCAGAAAAAATTTTCTCAAGATTGGTTAAAAGCTCAAAACGACATTTTGGATAGCTCTAGACAAAAATATACAAACAAGGAAATTAAAAAAGATTATCGCTTAGAGGAATACCTAAAGATAGTTAGAAATCCAGCTCATAGAATCCGGGTATGACTAAACTGCGATTGGGAGTTCATACTTTACGTAGTCAAACAGGGAAATATGAAAATAAAGGAGCTTCTATACCAGTGGAGGAAAGGCTTTGTTTAGTTTGCAAAAGAAACTGCATAGAAGACGAGAAACACTTCTTAATTGATTGTAATGAATACGATAGTCTCGAGACAGAAACTTTGTTTTCATATCTTCTGAAAATGACGCAAAATTCATCAATTTAACAGATCATGATAGAACGTTATAATTACTCAGATTAGACAATGACAATACTTCAAAAGTTATAGCCAAATATGCCCATCTAATGTTTCAAAAACGAAAACAGATCGTCAGTAAAAAATCTAATTGATTAGTTAATTAAATTATAGGATAATTATTATCAAAATAGTGCCGTATAATTTTGTTGTTTCCGTTCATATTTTATATAATTTGTTGTAGTCAGGAAAACCTTTAGTAACTAGACCAATGCCTTCCTTTGGAGAGTAGGGCACAATAAAGATATACTATACTTGCCGTTATTGAGGTGAAAATTAGTCTTTTAGTTGGAACTGAACACGGGGTGAGTGTACAATAACAGTCAAATCCCGCTTTATGGACACCCGCTTAATACAGAAACCTCATTATCACGGACAGTTTGCTTTGTCGCTGGGGAAAGAAAGACCCTTAACATTTTCTCTAAATTCAACTCTCTTAATACGGACACTTTCTATAGTCCCCTTAGTGTCCATATTAACGGGGTTTGACCATTAAATGACGCCCGTGAGAGAAGAATCTTATTTACTTGCCATATTTTTCATGCATTGGAAAAATTATCTTCAATTAATTAAAACCGTGTCTTATACTTTAAGATTGTGACAAAATTATTGTGCATGTTCAGTGTTATGTACTAACCTCTTGTTAAGCTTGCAAACCCTGTACATACCTTGTAAATGGTCGAAGTTCTGTGTCTCCACTTTTTTCTCACGGGTATAATTTATATCTGTTTGTCTACCGAAAATAAAACTGACAAAAAAATTCTTCTTTCAGTTTCTATACTTCAATACTTATCAGTCCACGTTTAAGCGAACCTTTTAATAGCTGACTACTGAAAGAACCTCGTGATATTGACCACTCCAGAAAATTCCATTACATACCATAATGCTCTTTGTTTGTCACCTTAAATTTTGCAGAAGCATCGTTTTCAGTTTCCCTTGGGGCTATTTTAACTACCAAGAGAAACTGAAGACAATGCTTATGCAAAATTTTGAAGTGACAAACAAAGAGTATTATGATATGTTACGGTATTTCTGGAGTGGTCAATTCGACATACTGACATGTTAGCGCCAATTAAAGCAGGTTATGAACTCATCATCTGTTCATCGTCCTTTTTCATTTTTCCCCATTTCCGAAAGTTTAAACATGTTTTGAGGCGCAAGTAGTATTGCGCATATATAGATCACCACGCTCATTGCCCTAATTTAAAACGGTAAATTGGCTTCCTGTCTATCAAGACGCGTACGTCAGCAGATGCACATTGATTCTCAAGATAACACTGACTCAGCAAAACTCCTGAATACCTGAAATCCGAGTTTGCTTCAACTGAATTCTGATGTCCACTCCAGAAACACACGTTTCAGCAAACTAAACCACTCTACTAAAGAGGGGCGAACGTTCTCGGTTAGATCAATTAAAGACTGGAATAACTTAGAGAAAGCGCTCAAAAACTCTCAGGTCAAAAAAAGTTTCAAAAAGATACTAATAAACACTCCTTTAGAAAGACAGAAAGAAACCAACATTTTCGGCAAGCCATTTTAGATTGTTTATTAATTAAAATAAACTATGATCATGATCGCTTTACTAATTTACTTTGTATTGTATGTATTATATAGAGAGATATAGAATCAATACTGAGTTATTTCTATGTCATTTTTGCATTTAAAAAATACTTTTAGTGTAGGTCATCGTTCATCTTAGGTTTTATTTTATAGAGGGCCACAGGGTGATCACTTTCACTACTATCACGTGCTTCCCTCTTAAAATAAAGTCTGTTGATTGATTGTTGGCAGTGAAAGTGAAAGAGGTGATTTATGCTCATTCTGGAAAAATGATTGGAAAAATTGTGGCTACGTTTCATGGTAAAACTTCATGGCGTTCACAGTGAAAGCCGGGTTGTTTTTCTTCATGCTAGCTTTAAAATATTAAGCGCTCAGACACTTACGAGAAAGTAATCCGTCAGAAAGAAGCAGCCAAAGAAAACATCAAAATTGCCGAAAATGAGCGCCCACGACAAGTAGTGCAAGCCAAGGCTGAGAAAGAGGAAGCTGTAACACAAGCAAAGGTAACTGTTCAAAGAGCGTAGTCTGAGGCGAGAGTGATTCTATCCAAAGCACAGGCCGAGGCTGATAGTATCAAAGCAGCTTTCGATGCAGAGGCTCAAGCTTTCTTAAAGCTGAAAACAGACAGCTTTAACAACAGTGTGGATGGGTTGCTGTCTTATCTTGGTGTTCGTCTAATCGCTGAGAGCAACAATACGGTTAATTTAGCGATTGATGCACCAGCTAAGACAAAGTATACATACACGTAGGTATTTCTACGCAGTGAACGAATTCAAATTTGTTAATTAAGCAGCACCAGCAATGTTTTCTGTTGAGCCTTAGGTATCTTTTAAAGCAAGCTGTTCCTATTTTACAGTTTATATAGTTTAAAACTGTCAAAACTGAAGTTCTCTGTGTGAGACTATAACAATCATTCTTTGTAAATATGGCAATAAAGTAAAGTGAAGGGTTTTTTTTTGTCTGAAAGTGACTCTTGCATCCGTGGATTAGCAACCTCGTCCCCAGTGCGCTTTTCCATGGCTTTTCCCGTCCCACCTCCAAAGCCAGGGAAAAGCGCCCTAGGGACGAGGTTGGTGGATTAGAGAACTGTTTCCATTGCTGTCAATAGGCCGCTAGTTTAGTAATATCAAAATTCATACTGGCTCTGAGGCTGAGGGCAAAAAAAAAAGAGAAATCCCAAAAAAAGGAAGCTAAGGATGAATTTTTGTAATTCGAATCTAGCCTATTGTAAATGGATTATACGGTAAATGCTTTCGTCGCACAAGAGCAACCCCGTTCCCTGGAGAATGGGAAGGGAATTTGGGAGTAATTGGGGTGCTCAGTTCGGACAAGAGGGAAGAGCCCCCAAAACCACCTGAACGTAGCCTGGGACCAGGCTCCGCATTGGGGGAAAAAGAAAAAAAATCCGCTTAGGCGGACGAAAAAATTGGCGAGCGAAGCAAACCGAGAGGTAGTCTGGGGAGGGGAAACGGATGACCTTTCCACTTCCTCAGCCATCACTCGGCTCGCTTTGCTCGCCGATATTTTTCCTATTTGACCCCGTTTTTTGCCTTTTTCCATTCCCCCAATGCGGAGCCTAGTCCCAGGTTAGCCTGAACGCCCCCAATGAAGCCCGTTGTTAATGCTAGAAGAATATCGACCCTGGGAACCGAAGTTGCAATAAGAGGATCCTTGCGTAGAATACTGTACGTTTCTGATTGACCCTATTAATCCCCCGGTTAATTCTTCGTAACCAGCTAGCGTTGACCAAAGTTTGAAGATGTTTGACGATATTAGTTCAGTTGACGTCAGTTACTCTGATAATCGACAGAAAAAAGGCACACTTCGTGACTGCTCGGCTGTTTTGGCAGTGCAAAGCTTGAGAAAGTTTCGGAGGATTTTATACGTTATGTGAAGACGAATATACTAAGCTTCTGCCTCAAAGTTAAAGCAAAAAGGATGACAACTGCTATATACTTGCATAAAAATCCCTTCATATCATGAAATGGCCAATGAAAAGTAATATATTTTTGAAGACAGGAGCTTAGCATGTTTTGACCTTTGGAATATTTTGAACGTTTTGGCGGATAATTCCCTTCTAGATCAGATCTGCATAATTATTCATAATATACGAAAGCCTATTCCAATAACTATTACATGAAATTATGGTCATGTTGTCGCGAGGTTGCGCTTACATGAATGGACTAAGAACTAGATTTATGAGAATATGAATTTGATTGATGATAATCAAATGTTGCTATATTGCCTATTGGAGTCTCTCTTTCCATTACTTTTGTGCGGACAAACAATAACTTTATTATAACTTAAACCGAAGTACTGTACAAGCTTCTGTCTAACTCTATTTTGGTAATAGACCATTTCCGAGTTTCAAAACTCTGACTTTCAAAACGAGGCTACGTGCAAAACCTTACTTATGAATTTAAGTTTTAGTTTGTACGAGAATAAAAAAACCATTTTCATATAATAATAAAAATAAATAATATTTAATATTTATATCGCCCAAATTAACATACAGGAGGATATGATCAACTGCGCTTTACGTATTAAAATTGAATCAAAATTACTATGTTACCTATTTAAAATTCTGAATTTACATTAAAATGCGAAGATGTATACTATATGAAACACTAAAAAGAAATTATAAATTAAACGCTTCTCTAAAATAGCGAGTTTTGAGCAATGACTTAAAGGTGTTAAAATTTTGCAGTGAATGTAATGATTGCGGGAGAGTGTTCCAAATCTTGGCGGATGCATCATTGGAAAAGGCTCGATCACCAAGCGTTTTTTTCTATCGTCGTGAACGGTCTTCCAACTGCCTTGGATACTGGTGCTCGAGCGGAGGTTGTATGTCGAAGTCTTCTTTATGGCGACCATGCTTTTCAGGCCCGTAACCAGGATTTTATGAGGGGGTGGGGGGTGCTAACGAGGCCAAAGTGGACCAAACTACCGAAATGTATTTTTTATTGTCTGATCCGTTTATTTAGGAAAGTAGCAATACATGAGAAATTGTAAGGGCAAAGTACACGGTAGTAACTGATTTTTTACATTTGTTGAATACATCTGTTTGAATTAAGTTATAAAGGAGTAATTCTACCATGTAAAATGATACATCAAAATACTGCGGAAATAATCCCTCAGAATAGTCCCGAGCTCCAGCCTCCGTGGGTGTTTGGTGGCAAACAGATTTACCACCTCATCCAAAACAATTTTAACTTGATAATGTGTGTGCACTAGTGCGAGGGACGACAGCGTTTCCTGGTCCATGCATTCCCTGTTATATGTATGCAGCCGCCTTAAAGAACTCGCACTTCTTTCACATTCAAAGCTCGTTGCAGGGATGGTGGCGCATCTCTGTGTTCCCCTCACTGGCTTTTTATTAAGCGAGTTTGTTTCATATCGATTGAAAAGCGACTAAATCTCAGAGCATAATAATGGGATCAAGAATTGTGGACATTGCGAAAATAAGTATGATCTACCGTCTATATCTCGCCGGTAAAACTGTAGTTAACTGGGGCGTCGATAAAACCCGGAACATGGAACATCCCGGAACATTCCGGAACATCCCGGAACATGAAAAAATTAAAATATTTTTCATGAAAAAAAATGTTGTAAAATAATAATAATGAAATAATTTTTGTAAAAATTAATAAGAACGTAAAATAACAAAAAAAAACCGAAAAATAATGAAATAATCAAGAAAAAGAAACTGGTATCCTCTCTGAGTATGAGAAAACAATATTTTGTCGCAACAAATTAAAATTTGTTGGGCGAGTGAGGGTTGATGCAAATGACAGTAATGAGTGAAGGCTTGCTTCTAAATTCAAAATATATTAAAATGGGTCGCGAGGAGGGGGTTTTCAAGCTTTCCTCACACAACCACCTCTTGTAATTGTTTGCCATGAGTTAATCATTTGGCGGTTATCCATTTACGGTTCTGCAATGGTCTGAAATGTCAGTGCAGTATTTCATGTCAAGCCAAGTCGGTAAGTAACTCATGTCAAGCCAACATATAGTCTCCTAGTATATAACCGACATTTGCTTACTTGAGGTGCTTTGCTTCACTTGAGGTTGACATGAATTACTTACAGACTAGGCGGCTCTGTAAACTTAAGAAGAGTATGGGGGCTCCTGTCTTTTAATTTTAGTGGACAATACTCACATTCGTAGTAGGTTCTATACTGTTTACAGTCAGCATGATATTTCGGACGTCTCCTCGAGTCGCAAGAGGAGTTTGCGGGGAGACGACTAAAATTCAGGCTAACTGACAACAGTTAGAAACTACCGCTGCGCTACCACCGCCACTGCAACTATTCTGCGGCGAATGTGATTGTTTAATTTTATTATCCAAGTCCAAAGCGACGAACCCCTAAGCTCTTCTTACGGTCGCAAAGGTGTAAATTGATAACCGTTAAACCGCATGGCAAACATTTACAAGAGGTGGCTGTGTGAGGAAAGCTTGCAAACCCCCTCCTCGCGACCCATTTTAGTATATTTTGAATTTAGAAGCAAGCCTTCACTCATTACTGTCATTTGAATGGACCCTCACTCGCCCAAAAAATTCATTGCGACAAAATATTGTTTTCTCATACTCGGAGATGATACCAGTTTCTTTTTCTTTCTTTCTTTCTTTATTTTTCGTTTTTATGATATGTTATGTTATTTATTTTGTTATTATAATTTTTTGCAAAAATTGTTTCCATCTATTGTTCATAAACTCCCGTGCAAAGCGTGCGCACTTTAATTTCATTACTCATTTAGATAAGCTCGGACATCTGTGCGCTAACTGAAATGTTGTGAATGGCTCAGGCTACTAGAGTGCAGCTCGTTTTATTTTCCTAGCGAAAACACTGATGCTTTTTCTATTCTTTGATTTTGTTTAAATATCACTGTTAAGTTTGAAACTTCAGTTTAACCGACTGCACTCCTTAACTTGGATATTGAGAATCAAAATGCGGACCTTTGGGGCCTGTGGGGGGGGGGGGGGGGGAGAGGGGGGTTGCGAACGCACCCTGTGCAGCCCCCCTGGTTACGGGTCTGCTTTTTAGATAATTAGGGGCGTGTCTATGAATGCACTTGAAACAGAGCATAGTAATCTTGAAATTGATTCTAAACTTAATCGGCAGCCAGTGAAGACGTATAAATGACGATGTGACGTTCATGTCTTGGCAAAGAGCACACCAATCGGACTGCCGCGTTTTGCACCCGTTGGAGCTAGCTTGCTAAGGTTCGTAGCGGCAACACCATACAATAGGCTATTGCAATAGTCTATTCTCGACATCACTATTGCCTGAACAATCGACTTTCTATCTTCAAAGCTAAAAAATCTTTTAATGCGCCCAATATTATGCAGATGGTAAAGTGCCGATTAACAAGTCTTGTTGATGGCGGTTTTCATGCTCAGATGGTTGTCGAACCACGTCCCTAGGTTCCGAACGTTGCATACTGCAGACACTTTATCAACGGTTTTGCACTTAGCCTCGCTTTGAAACAGAGGCTTGGGGCAACTTCTTTGAAATGGCCCATCCATCAGTTCTCTAAACTAAATTCGTGAGGACTGTGATGGCCAGAGAGAACATATCTATCGTCATAAAACAGTTTTTGCCAGAAAAAATTCATTATTTTAAAATGAAAGCCGCTTGTACCAAACTTTTCTAGAAAGAAGAAAACAACTAAGACATCAGAGGAGTAGTGGACTTTTTCATCTTGCATGAGGTCTTTGGCGTTCATGGAGAATGCTAAAAGAGAGACCATGAAACTCAAAAGGTTTTCAATAAAAATCATCAAAATTGCCAATTTTGAAAACACGAACAGCGTGCTAGAGGATTTCTTCTTTAACGTGTTGAGCTGGGTGAAATTTAATATGCAAACAGCTCCTGCTCTTAAAACGTTATACAAGGCGTAAGTAATAAGTAGTGGATAATAGAATGTGGTTTGTTCACCAAAGGTGCCCAAAATACACAATGCCAGATATCTAAACGACGCTGCCAGAAGAAAGAAGCACAGTGACCAAAACTGGGGAAGGCTTTTCAGTTGTAGGACAACTGCCTCATAACCAGGAAAAGCGGAGATCTTTGGAAGCATTATAATGGCGAGGGTAAGGTGAAGACATACGCTGAGCAAATAGCACAGTTGTAGTTCCGCTGAATATTTGAAGGCAGAATTTATATCACACTTGTAGGTGGGGACCTTATGTTTAAAGCACGTGGCCGCGCGAACAAGGTACAAGCACATCCCAATCAATTGCCAGCACAAAAACAGGCTGTAAACCACGGCCAACATTCTTCTCCACGGGGGGTTTCGTGCCTTTTTCTTTCCTTTAAATGTTAGGTTGGGTTCTTCCATAGGCTGTTTTAAGAGTGGAACTGAAAGATCCGTGGCAGGCTCTGTCACCATAGCAACTGAATCTGAAAAGGCGTTCGTAAAACAGACAAGGAATAATTTATAGATTAATTTTTTAACACATATTTAAGCTTGTCTAGGCAGTAGGCCTTTACGTTACTTTTAAAAGAACATCAGTATACGTTAAATTCAGTCAGTTCCTGTCATTTCATTACCATCAATGGAGGCCACTAATTTAATTCTAATTGGGGCAACTTTCCGCTGGACAAGGGTAATGCGGACTCCGGGAAATAGATTGTGGACCCTCACATGGGCTCTTAAGACGGTGGTGACTATCAGGGGCGAAGCTAAAAATTATCCAGAAGTAGCCACCTAATTTTCCAAATCAACCCTAACCCGTCTCCCAAATTTTTTCACGCGGGTTTCGTTTCTTATCTCACCTGATTTTTTAATCCGTGTTACGGTCTTCGCGAGAAGCATAATAGGGTGAAAACATCGCTTCTTGGTTGAAAAGGAGCAATGTGAGAGAAGTTAAAGGATAGTTACATAGGTCAATGCACCGTTCTTCAACTGTCCCTTATTTTCCTTCTGTTCCTGCTTTGTTTCTCTACTTTGTTTTAATCTATTACTATTGTGTTTTGGTTTACCGTAAACTGCCGCTAATTACCCCTCCAACTTATAAGCCTTTCCAGTTGAATGTCAATCTACCTATAAACGACAAAATACATCCGTATATAAGACCCCCTCGTGATATAAGCCCCCTCCAGGTTTGTGTTGAAATTAATTGAATTAATTTTTTACAATGAAGGCGTTTTTGAAGCTTAATTAAAAACCAGTAAATGCACTGCTATAGCTTGTTTCGAAGCGCTTTTTCTCTTCCGGTTGTAAGCGCTCTCGGATATGAGCCTTTCTAAAACCCCTTACGAAGATATATAAGCCCATGGCTTATAAGCGACAGTTCACAGCACATTTCCGGTTATAAGCCCCCCTCGGATATAAGTCCCTCCGTTAATAAGCCCTCCTAAAACCCCTTACGAAGATGTATAAGCCCAGGGCTTATAAGCAGCAGTTTACAGCATATTTCAGGTTATAAGCCCCCCTCGGATATAAGTCCCTCGGTTAATAAGCCCTCCTAAAACCCCTTACAAAGATGTATAAGCCCAGGGCTTATAAGCGGCAGTTTACAGCATATTTCCGGTTATAAGCCCCCCTCGGATATACGCCCCTCCCTTAATAAGCCCTCCTAAAACCCCTTACGAAGATGTATAAGCCCAGGGGTTATAAGCGGCAGTTTAAGGTATCTAAAGCCCCTTTAACACCAAAGCTTAAACATGTTTGAAAGCTTTTTAGTTAAACATGGTTTAAAATTGTCTCCTTCATATAATTATAAGCTGCTTACTGACTTGAATGGATTGCGAATTAAATCCCGGCGCAAATTACAAAACATTTTGAATTTGAATCCTCTGTAAAAACCCGTGTTCCAGTTTTCCATGACTATTTTTCAATTTTTAAAACCTGGTTTAGTTAAACATGTTTAGTTGGTGTGAATGGGGCATAAGATATTTTTTCAGGTACGCACGCTCGTTATGGCGCACAGGTAGCTTCGCCCTGACTATCGACTTTTACTAGTATCAGTTTGACATAACATAACATAACATAAAACTTTATTTATACTCGAATTTTAGAGTAGCTAACAAGCTAATATCTTCGAGCTGACACAGTTTAAATCTCATCAGTTATACTTTCGCAGGTTTGTGTTTTTCGCGAACTTTCAAAATGGTAGAGTTGCTATTATTAATAGCTTCAGGTAACCCTTTTGTAACTAATTGTTTTGAAGGAGCTTCAGATCGTCTTGTTTTGAATTTGGTAGTTGCTTCTCAAAACTCTCTAAGTACGTTTCTTCGTTAATCTCGTTATTTGCCTGCTTAGTAAGTTCATCAGGGCACAAGTATTCATAATGCCGAAAGAGTTTTTTTTAAATGTTATATCCATTGGCAGATCCGCCGTATCACTAATTCTCATAATAATATCATTCACCAAGAAAAACTCTATCAAAGACTATTACAAAATCATTCTGCTTGTTTACTCTATTGCACTAACCTCTTATTAAGATTGCAAACATGTAGATGGCTAGTACAAGGTCAAAGCTGTGTCTTCTTGTTTTTCCAAAAGTATCTGTTTTTTCTACCTAATAAAACTGACAAAAATGCTTCTCTCAGGTTCTATCTTTCAGTTTTTTCAGTGTGTCTGCAACGGGATAAATATACGGTGAATGATCATGAGCACCAGCGCCTTTTGAATTAATCAGTCCACGTTTAGCGAGTATTTAGCTGATATTTGAGTTTCGACACGCTATCACGTTAGCGGCACTGACTATGAAAACAGGTGATCAACTTATCAGCTGTTCTTCTTCCTATTTAATTTTCCCTTTCAAACAGCCAAATACAGATAACATATTTTCCCATACACATAAAGTATTTCCCCATACACATACGGTAAAATATTTCCCCTTCATGGTTCGCACATGCACTGAGGTGGAAGTTGCTGCGGCATATATAGATAATTCGTCACCTGTTGGCGGTAAAAGTGAAACAAATCGTTTCCAATAAAATTACACAATAACAAAAACAAAGAAAAGATTCCTTGAAGAAACAGCTCGACAGTTAGAAAGAACAGTTATCAGTGAGCTTGGCATGAACAAGATCTTTTACTCGAAACTTTTCCAATATATAAATAGTAAAAACCCACGTGTAAGAACCTAAATTTTAGCAAGTCTGGCAAAATTGTATTTTGGTCATTGGCAATTTATATAGACTAGGTAGGTTCTTATTCCCTTCTTCCGGCTTTCCTTCCTTCTTTCCACCAGTTACTGTGTTTCGTTTGCAAAGGACAATTCCTTTTAAGGTAAAGAAGGCTGCTGAGTCCATTCCAGGGTTTCCCCCATCTCTCGGCACCCCTGGGGTACTCCGGAACTTGTGTCTTTAAGACTCTCGATCTGTTCCGGAAGAAAAAAAAGAGATGAATTTGTGGCTTCGCTCTAGATTATAATGGTAAAAATAGGAATCCTGTACCAAACAATAAACAACAAAAATGTTCACATTATTATTATCAGGGGAGCGTAGTTTCGCACCTAACCTTGATTCAGAATAATTGCGGATTATGGCAAAAAATTGTCCCTGTTCCAGGGTAAAACTGAAGAAAGATGTGGTTACATCTCTTTCCAGTGAAAAAGTGTGATTTTAATTCCCTGTTTCAGGGTGAGAGAGGCAAAAGCGGGCCCTGCTGAGGGGTACATACCGGTATAGTCCATTATTATTTTATGGTGCGTATATCATAGACGTTATCATTACTTAAATGTAAATGGCCTTTATTGTAAATGGATCGATACCTCCATATCGGGAGTAAGGCACAATAAAGATACTGTTACTGTTATATGGGAGTACCCCTTCCCCCGCCAAACCAGTATCTTTCTCGGATTTACTACTGAGCCTGCGTGGCAGGTTCCAAATGGAAAGGGAAGGGCATTTCGAGCACAAATTCCCTTTCTCTTCCCTTTCGAACGTTAAGCTATCACATACTAAGCAAACAACACAACTAATCTTTTAAACCTTGGCCTTATCAGTACTTTCGGAAGTTTGTGTTTTTCTGAACTTAATGGTAGATGTTTTACTAAAAGCTGCAGGTGCCCTTTTTTGTAATTAACAGTTTTGAACAAACTTGAAGCCACTTGAGCCTCTCTATGGGTGCAGGCGGAAGTCGTTTCCGTTGCGGGTGGCCATCAAATCTTCAGTTTTTTTAACGAAATCGTCGCACATCAAGAGTTGTTTCGCCTGATAGCGTTACTAGAGAGCTCGAGAAACCACGAAGACCACGACGGAAACGAGAAATAATGATAAAAAAAAACAATAACTGGGGTTTGAGATGGAACTGAAGGCGGGCCGCGTGCTGAGATAAACGGCGCCCATGAGAAAAGAGGCCCTTACTGGCTTGCCATATGTTCCATGCTGCTGAAAAAATATCTACAATTGCTTTAACTCGTGGTGAGTTCTTCAAGGCACAGGTGTCCGTACGAAAAGAAAGGCTTAAATTTTAGATCGATGAAGATCAGGCTTGACACCAGTTCACGTAACAATACTGCAATCATCAGAAAAACCATGTCCAATACTAAGATATTTACTATATGCAATTAATATTATTGATTCCGGCTCGTCCATTAGCCTGTGTACAGACCCCCCCTCCCCTCAGGAAAAATCGGAGACATCAGCTTAACCATCCTCTGTTGCGCACATGCCTTACTTTCATAACGTCTTTACACGCAACATTTAGTGGGTTGCAGTAACTAGTTAAAGGTACTAAGGCGTTTTCCCTTACTCTTACTACCAGAACTCGCAATAAAAGTCTAAGTGTTGACGGCCATTTACAGCTGCATGTTATAGCCTTGTCAAAACTCATTGACAGTTAGGCTTACTATTCCACACGTCAAGTAAAAGGTCCCAAATATTAAATATTAACCTTGAAAAACCCAGATCCTACAAGGAGGTGCATAAAAGATATAATTTCGCATTCCTCACTCAGTCCCAGAGTAATAAATGCTTTGTTCCAAATGGCATTGTTCTAACTGACACTGCCACTCCACTCTAATAAAATTCCTTATTCAACAAATAGTTTGATTAAGCGGTTTTTAAGTGCATGTGTAATGAAGAACTGATAGTGGAACGCGGTTAACATGGACACCGAGGGGACATGCCACTGTGTCCGTATTAAAGGGGCTCTCAGAAAAATCGTCACTGACACATGAATTATTAGAGACCTTTAGATTCGAGAACTACAGTAGGAGGACGAGATTTAACTTAACGTTTTTTCTCGTATTCTCAAAAAATAGACACCCCGGAAAGCTTCGTTTTTCATTAGAAAAGATAGCACTGTTATCTATATTAAAGGAGGTTAAGCCCTCTCTCTGGACCTCAAAATGATAAAACTTCTAGCATTTGATAACTCGTTGCCGTCATTACGACATTCTCGCTAAAACTCGTAGTAGAATGACGACGGCTACCAAGTTTTCCCGCCAAAATGACGCTGCCCCACGCGCGCGCACTACTTAGTACTGAGGAAAAGCTCTCTATTGATATTAAGACGAAAACAGACAAAAAGGAGGAACGTTAGGACCAAACACTGTAGAATAAAGCCAAGGAAGCCAAACCTGTGTAATAAGAGGAAGAAAACTCTGTTTAAGGGCGTCACGGCAATACAAGGGTCCGGGGGGGGGGGTACTTCCTTATAAGAGGCTAATGGGGATGTGCCGCTGGATGTGGTCGCATTTTCAGGACCGGATTGACTATAATGGGGTCGCATTTTCAATAGAGTTACTAGAGTGGCGTCGCACATTTTCGGATTTTTGGGGTAAGACAGTTCTCCATATTTACGGGTAGGAAACGTACCAGAATGTTTGTACTGTAGGTGAAAAGTAAAGTGTTCTTCATTCAATATAAGGTAGATACATAAATAGAAAGTGACTAAGGCGGAATCTCGAAAATTACACATTTGCCCAAAAGTGAATAAGATGGGGTCTATAATTGGCCACAGAACAGCCTATAATGGGGTAGGGGCTCTGAGAGGCCAGCAGCACATACCCAGCAAAAATTAAAAAGAGTAACCCCCCGGGACAAGGGTCAAACACAGGAAGAACAGAGAGTCGCATTTGATAGATAAAGCCATGACTCTTGAACCTCCTGGCCTAAACCGCCGTGACGAATTATTGTAATCCATATCCTTAGTATTTTTCCTTTCCAGTTTTTGTGTTGTACGTCATTTCCGCCTCTCTCTTTTAAACGATTTTTATTGCGACATTCTTCATCTATATAATATTGTGATTCCTACATAAGTTCAGTAACATCTGTAAACCTGAAGACGGCTGGTATGGCCAGCCGAAATATTGTTATGAAAAAACGATACACGTTGTTCTGAATCAGCTTTGCAGTAGTCTTTGGACTTCTCGTTCTTGATTCTTTATACTTTGGCTGATTAGATCTCTTTTCTAGAGATCCAACGTTTACAACTAGCAGGATCCTCGTCTACGGTTTTTGCAGTTAATTTAATCCTTTATTATTCAAACGTGTCACTCTTTTTTGAAATCTGTCATTTACTGTACAATTTCTACAATTAGCTCATGATTGTGAAAATGAAAATAGGCAGTGCGCAGATAACTAGTTTCCGTAACGCGGGGTTGACGAGAAATGAGAGTTTTTGACTCGGGACACGGAGAAAAGCTCGCTGCCTGTATTAACCGGGTCCGTTTAAAGTGGGTTAATTTTATAGAAAACGTATGAGCTTTCAGTCGGGACAAACAAATCGCAGGCTCAACCTGGTCTCGATCGTTGTTAGTTAAGGGCTTCCAATGCGGAATGCGCCCCAATGCAAGTGTGGTAAGTAACGACACAGAGATGGATTTGGCTCCTTGCTAGCCTGCGTAGAATGGCGGTTTTGTCGAGCCGGGCGCACAAGTGGCGAAGCCGCGAAATTCGCGCGCAAAGCGCGCGAGAACGAGCGGCAAAGCCGCGAGAAAGTAAAATTTTTCTCTCTCCCCGTTGCGTGTCCCCTTTTCTCGCGTGGGGTGATTTTCACGCGCGCTCGCGTTTCGCTCGCTCTACTATCCCTGAGGAAAATGGAGGACTTCTCGTAGTCTAATAGGTGGTTTTCACGTTACGTCATCGCCGCCATGCTGGTGGACGGTAAACAAAAGATCGCTCATTAGCTCGCTTTGTTTGTCCACCAGCATTTGTTCATTTCACCATTGTTATTTGTGTCTCCCGAGATTGCATGAAAACCACCCATAGTGGGTAAGGTTTTATTAGCCTGCGAACAGCAGACGTATTTCCAGTCGTCGCTTCTCTCTCGCCATGGTAGCCTAGTTAATTCGCCTTTCGGTGAGTCTAGTTATTAATGTTTAAATTTTTCCTTGACTGGAGTAGGAGCAGTTTGTTTAATTTCCTCAATAAACGTTATTAATTGGGGTGGCGAAGTCGCGAGGGGCAGTTAGACTGCCCTTGGGTCGCCGAGGATGCCGCTCGGGTGATGATCATGAAAAGGGGGCGGATTAGAGGGCTGGTCTTTTATGACCATATATGGTAGGAACAAAAAGGCCTGGGTTCTTACTAGATGGAGGCAAGCGTCTAATCCATTTCACATCGTTTGCACCGCGAAAATGGCATGTATTTTGTTATTTTAAACGATTTATATCGTTTTATAGTTGAAATGACATATTTCGTTTTACTTCTTTCGTATTTTTAGACAACTTATACGGATAAAGGAGAGAAGGTAAGATAGATCAAGGAATGCAAATAAGCCACGTTTTCAGTTCCACCGACACAGCGTGCCTACGTTTTCGTGACAAAAACTTATGAAATTCCCCTCTTTACTTGAGGTCGTCAAATGTACTAATGTGAATGGGACAAGTTTTTTGTTGTTGATAATTGAAATAATCAGCTCGATGTTTGGCTGAAAGCGGGAAATTCGTGGTTAGTAATTTTTATGGGCCAAATATTTAAACATAGCTTAGCCAGTATTTATGAAAACCACGTTCTAAGTCATTTTCAATTTGCCGAACGATTTTATCTAAACATCATTTATTGTGAACAGTTTTATGAAAGTATAGAGAGAAGACTAGAGAAGATATCAAAGAAGAGATCTGAAGGTTCAAACATTCGTTAAACCGGGGCTTAAGTTAGACTTCGTTTAAATATTTGGCCCTTTGAGACCCTATGAGTTTGAAGTGAGCAACTAATTGAAATTTTGTGATTGAGTACCGTTTAATATAAAGGTTACTAGCAGTAAGAATGTGAATGCATGGTAAGATTTTAGTCACCAATCTGTGATGTTCCTGGGTGCATGAACTGCCATTGCCATTCCTGGGGCTGAGGGAGGGGGATTAATTTATTGGATGATGGTGTTCTACTGAACCAGACCATGCCCACTTATGATCAGATGTATTTTTCTGTTTGCAGGTAGATGGGTGTATAACCAGGGGGGGTTTACAAGCAGGGAGAAGGGGGAGGGGGGCATGTAAGCAGTAGATTATTGTACCTACAGAATTTTTTCTTGTTTGACCTGTTCATATTTTGAGTGTAGATGAACTGTCTGTCTGTCAAAGGCATTAACACAAAAGAAGTGGTCTTGCCAGGACCATTGTGTCCTGCCACGAAAATCTTAAGTTTTTATGCCAGTTCGCCTATCAGAAGTAGTTCATGCACTGCATGATCAAGTTCATGATCACCACATAAGCTCTAAATGAACATATTTTTGTCTTTTTCTAGCCTGAGGCTGGCTCTTTTATTGCTTTTGATCACATCACATTCTGGGTAGGAAATGCAAAGCAGGTTAGTATAGATATCTTAATCTTATTAATTAAGCATATCTCCAAACCTCTCTGACATTGAACGTGTGACTTTTTGATAAAGATACTTTTTACTACCAACAATCTTTATTCTCAATTGTTGGTTAAAGCTTGTGCTTGAAAAGGACATATCAAACATGATAATTCAAAGATTATTTGATATCATATTGTGAAGTGAAAGTATGGATGGTACGGTGGTGGCAAAACACTTAGCAATTAGCCATGACAAAATCAGCAATATTTCCCTCACAAATTCCAAATTTAAGCAATGTTGTCTGACAATCTTCCATTGTCAGTGTTTAAAGTAGCTATGTACAAGCCAGGTATTTTTTTATATATATTCTATTTCACCATTGGTCAACGTGAGATATGAATTGGAAAGCAGACCGGAGGCGGGGGCTACTCTGGATTTAAGGAGGAATTTTTTTGGGGTATTCAAAACAATCTCAAGATTCGTGGTATGCCTGTGTTTCCAGGCACAAACATGTGGTTCTTAATGTTTATATTTAATGTTATTTTTCCTGTTATATCCATAGATGCTGTCTGAAACTTTTTAAGGCTCGCAAATTCTGCTTGGCAGTTTGTGGGGTTAATTTTTGGTCCAGGGATTTTTATGGTTTTTATTGGAAGTCCTAGGGATATTTTTGGGTTTTGATTTTTGCTGCCATTCAATCATCCCTGTCACTTGAATCCCCAGTAGCCTTCTGGGAAACCAGAGTGCTCATTAAATAAAATATTTTTTCACTTCAACTATGTAATTTTTTTTGATCATCAACAGGGTTCTCAATAGAAGGCAGCACCTGGCGATTGATCGCCACTTACTTTGGGATTTATAGCCGCTTACTTTGTGCTTAAGTCGCTTTTCTTTGCTTTGTTTTGACACCTCTGGCTTTGCTGAAGAGCCTCCTACTTTATCAGTGATCACCTCCTATTTAAAAATCTATTGAGAACCCTGCATCAAGATTCTTGATTTTCCGGGCTAGTTACTCTAAGGTTCCTAGTTGTAGCTGTTGACCACTAGCTGTGACTTAATTATGCACAGACGTCACTGATGTGATTGATGCCTTTTCTAAACAAAACACCAACAGGCAGCCTCATATTACTGTACTAAAATGGGATTTGAACCATTTGGATACAAAGGGCTTGAGACAGGCTCCAGACAGGTGGTATCACATGCTGTCAAACAGGGAAAGGTAAGAATTGTTAAAACTCGCTTCCATCATGTATTTGCAGGCAGTTTCTCATTATTATGATCTGAACCTATGTGTCATTTATTTCATCACAGTTGTCATTTACCCTTGTTTGAATTAATTTGTTGCCATCATCACTGACTATAACAGTCAGCATCATTTTGGTGTCTGTCATCATCATTGATTTAAAGTTAACCATCCTCTCTTTTTTAAATTTATATATTAAATTACTGTCAATAAGTCATCAACATATAATAATTATTTGTTGAAGGATTAAGGAGTGAAATATAATTAGTTTCTGTTTAAATTTTTTTAAGCATCTGGTGATCAAATGAACTAGTTTTCTGAGTATCAGACACACATGCGTATATAAATGCTCTTTATTGATTCTTTCTAGATGGCACTGGCTTGATGGTGTTTTTATTATAGTTATTATTACTACTGGATTGTCATATTGATCAAAATGAACATTTGTCAATGTATTACAAGTCTGATTTCAAGTATTATTATTTTTTCAGATAATTTTTGTTTTCCAGTCTCCACTCAACCCATCAGGAGAGATATCAGAGGGTAAGAACAAATAATAATTATTATAAACAATTATTGGATGAGGTTTTTGTGATATCTAGAATAATCAAGGTCGAGGTAAGTGTTATCAGCTAAGCCGAAGGCCGAGGCTGATAACACTACTGAGACCTTGATTATTTAGGCTATCACAAAAACCGAATCTAATAATATTGTTTTTGAAGAAAGTAACAACAAACACACTGTCGCATGGAATCTGAAGTGATATTGTTATTGGAAATCATGCATTGTGCATGCAACCTACAGATTTATAATAGTCAGTTATCTGCTAGCAGGTAACTAATTAATCTTGTAGGTTGCGCTGATTTCCAAAATTAGCTGTAGGCTCTTAGCCAATGGGAAGACAGATAGTGAGTACAATGCATAATCATATGATTATAATTATTTTCTTATGAAAATATTTGATTGTCAGTTATATGTCGGTAGTTACAATGTGGTTTGCGGACATTATCTTTATTGTCTTTGTGCCTTTTACATTGTACTCATATTTTCAGCTATGGGAAAACATCTCATGGTCCATGGTGATGGTGTGAAAGATATTGCCTTTGAAGTGGAGGACTGCATTGGTCTTTACAAGGTGCAGTATCTTACTTCTTGTATATAAATCTGTTTTTCTATGCATGTGTTTTTCATGAGTGTCAATAAATTTGTTTAATAATTATATAATGATCTGGGGCCCGTTTCTTGAAAGGTCCGGAAACTCTTTTGGTCTGGAGGCAAATTTTGAAATCAAAACCTGTTGAATAGTAGCACAGTTCCTAGCTCACAAACCAGCCAATTTTGCTTCTTTAACTGATAGTTTCATTTTATCATTTTCAAAATTATTGAGACTTTGATCTTGAATGCCAGCACAACAGGCAAAAAGCAGCTTTTTGGGCCTGAAAAGTTATCATGGGTTTCGAGAAATGGACCCCTGGCCCCTGGAAAGTAGACATTTGAGATATCTAAACATTTCTAATGTTACGGTTATAGATGTCTTGACAGCCAAACCTTTCCAATTTTAGGATGAAATCCAAATGTTTCCAAGTTAACAATGACTTTAAAATTTTTGGAATCATTGAGAATTCCTAGGAATTCCCATAAATTCTCATTGGTGTGTGTCTGCAATTCCCAACATTTCTCATGAAATCCAGAGACGGTCTCCTTTAAACTTGGAATTATTGGGAATTCCTAGGAATTCCCAAAAATTCCCACTGCTGTTTTCACCCATTCCCAAGTATTCCCAGAAATTCCAAGGTTTTTTATCTTTGCTCATTTGTACGCCTTGGAATAAACTGGAATTCCTAGGAATTCCCAGAACTCTGGAAATTCATTTCGCAAGGGGTGCATGTCATTCAAGGTAGCATTAATTTGGTGTAGACAGGTGCAATTGGGTTTAGCGGGGTGGGGTTTGGGGTTTGGGCATCAGAAGCTTTATAAGGAAACTCTTAAATTAAATTTAGGTAAATTAGCTTTCCATAGGGCAATGTAATAGAAGTTGTGACCAAGTTTTACTTTGTGGACACAGAATTATTGGTTATGGTGTGATCACTCAAATTGAAACTTTGGAACTGTACACAGATACATGATGGTTTTCTACTTATTTCTCTTTTTAGGCTGCCCTTAAGAGGGGTGCTGTGTCAGTTAAAGAGCCATGGGATGAGACAGATGAAGGGGGCACAGTGACTTTTGCTACTGTCCAGACAGTAAGTACTAAAAATAATGCCCATTCTCTTACTTTGTTAGTGTTAATTATTTTAACGTTGATGAATTAAGTGGAAAAAAATGGAACCTTTGTGGTATCTAACTTTTCAAATTGCTTTTTTCAGCACTTCAAGTCAACAGATCAAATGCAATCCACATATCATAAATGAATAAATAAATAAATTTGTTTATAAATTCACTATTTCTGAGTGCTACTGAGGTTGTTGACAATTAAGAATTATATTAATTTATATTTTAATTTGGGCTATTTTTCCTCTTTACCCTTTTGTAATAAAGTTGACTTAATATGTTTTTTTGTTTATCTGTAGTATGGTGATACAACACACACTTTCGTTGAGCGAAAGGGGTATGATGGTGTCTTTTTACCAGGCTACAAACTACCAATGACCAAAGAACGCCATCTTGCTAAACTGTAAGTTCAGTGGGGCTTAAGTTAACCCCCCGATTCATGACTGATGTAATCATGTTAATAAAGCCCATATAACTCAACCATAATGCGTGTTCAGCTGGGGCATAAAAATGCAAGAACATATAACAATTCATATCTGAATACACCATATAATTTGTTATAAATCATGGGGATAGCTGAGAATGCAAGTTAAATATTTCTTATGAGGGAGCTAGAAAAGTCTTTGAATTGACCGTCTTAAAAATTATTTTTAAATATTTCTGAAATACATGTATTGCAATAAATAATAATTTTATCAAATTTAATTTTTCTACTAGCCCTGCTTTCCATGTATGATTCAAATTTGTGATGATAGATGAGGGCTATATTTTTTTCTTTCTTCTACTAGGCAACTGTACAACTGTTTAAAAAGTTGCACAGATAACTTTGCCGTCATTCTTCAGTTTCTTCAAATGAATTTTTTTATTTTTATTTTTAAATTTTGCTCTTAACAGGCCAGCAGGAAAACTTGCTTTCATTGATCATGTGGTTGGAAACCAACCTGATGATCAGATGGTGTCAATTGCTGAGTGGTGAGTAAAAATCTGCCAGCCAAATACAAACTGGCAGAGCATTTTTGATTGTTTAATTTGCTTTGCACGAATTATACCAGTGAAAATTCAGCTACTGCATGGTAAATAAGTGAATGAATCTTAGCCTGGGTGAGCAAGAGCTCTCAATTTTTTCCTGCATGTGAAATCATTAAGTCACATGGTCTTTGAGTTTGATTGCAAAGAGCAGAAAGTGGGGTTAAATTGGGTGGGCATTTTACTGTAAAGACTGAAAGAACAAAGTATTTCTCTCCTGCTCTCCTCCCTGTCTCCTTTGACATGTCCACCACATAACCCAAGTAACTTCCAGTGATCACAAAGAAGAAAGCCTATTCCAGACAATAAAGGTTTGACATACCTTCCTGAGTTTTCAAAAAATGCCAAGCTTCTGTCAAGCTTGGGCCTGAGAAACATTAATTTTTCCCCAGTAATTAACTTTTAATTGGCCCACTGCAAAAGAGCTAATGCTTTTACAAGAAATCCTTTTAATATTACCTAAGTGTGAATTTTGAGAGGGTAAAACTAATTGCTAGTAACCTAAACCCCAACCTTGCTGTGGCTCCTCCCCAAATTACAAAGGGGAGAGCCAACTTGAGAAGAGCCATGACTTTTTTAATTGGACTTCCCTGGTTTCTTTAAGGTAAAACTAAACTGGCATTTATGACTATGCCTCCTTCTATGCCAGTGCCTTAAAATTTATTACATTTTGATATCTGCTTTAAATTAAAGGTATGAAAGAAACTTGCAGTTTCACAGGTTTTGGTCTGTGGATGACAAGCAGGTACTTTTTCAAAGAGCTAAACTCTTTAATTTTGAAAGTACAGTAGTCTATTCTTCACCTACTCCCCTTCCTGCCACCCCCCTCCATCCCATAGCTGCACCCATGATCAAGTCAGTGACCTCTTTTTCCAGCATTGAATTTTTGGAAGGTTACTAAGATTATTCCATGTATATAACTTTCAGAATCAAAGAGTTTCAAATAAATTTTAGAAGTACATGTAAGAAGCAGTAATAATCTTCCCACTCCATCATTTTGTCGGAGATGCCAAAATTGGGAATGTAAATCACCCCTGAACTGTTACATGAAACTGCTGAGAATGATAGGACAGAAGAATGTTTTTTAATTATCATATAACAAGCAGGGGACAAGAATTAGAAAAAAAGACAGGATTGTTTAGTAATGTTTTACAATATGTACCAAATCATTAATTCTATTTAAGTTTATAAACATTTATGTGACTGGGTGAAGGGGGAGGGAATGGCACGTACGAGACATTTCTGCAAGGTTTGTGAGCTCACTATTTGCAAGTATTACTATTTAATATTCCCATTACCCTCTGTTATAATATAATATTCTAGATTCACACAGAATACAGTGCTCTAAGGTCAATTGTGGTAACAAACTGGGAGGAAACAATCAAGATGCCAATAAATGAACCAGCTCCTGGCAAAAGGAAAAGCCAAATACAGGTAAGATTACAAGGGTGTTTCATGCTCATGCATGTACTCATTAGTTTATTGATTGTTCGCTTGTGTTTTTTTATTATTAGTTTTAAATTGTGTGTTTTGTTTAATAATATTGCCTACTTGCATAAGGCTACATAACACTGGCTGTTCACTACAGTACTGGTGCAGCAACCAACACTATCTAAGCTTGGATAAGATGATTAAAAACCCATCCTAACGTTTCAAAACAGTTTTATGCTGCTGAGTATCTGCACACTTAACCCCAATTTAAAGAATCCAGAGTAATATTATTATTGATTTGCACTTTTGGATGTATTTCAGGAGTATGTAGACTACTATGGAAGTGCAGGAGTGCAGCATATTGCCCTCAATACATCTGATATCATCAGTTCTGTAAGTCACTAGAATCTGAACCCAAAAGCCCAGCTCTGAGCCAGTCATGTAAATCGTAATATTTGACATATCTGATGTTACCGAGTTCTGATTTCTCTGGCGTACTACCTTCGAATTCTTTCAAATAAGGTCGGAAAATATAACTTTTTTGTCATAATTTACGCAGAAAGAGAATTTGATCCAGGAAGTGAAGGTGTTGGGGGGGGGGGGGGGGGAGGGTCTCGAGGAAAGTTCAAGCTGAAAAGTTTGAAAGCAAGGTGCACGGGAAGGATTTTCCTGCTATTTTAGTTGTATATACCTGATATATATTTGTGAAGAAGTTGTTGGGAAAAATGTCAACTGGTCGATAAAAAGTGTGCAGCCGTACAAATATTGTTTACAGACAGATAGACGTCAACTCTCAGCAAATCGGTTCGACTTCACTTTAAAACTACAAACTTCAAAATTCCCATGATCAACGCACTGTGTTTCACTTCGTTCCGCTGTGGCTGCTACCTGTAGTGCATGTAGAGAATGGAAACGTTAAGAGCTTAAAATTGTAACATTAACCCCGCTTTTAAGATTAAGCTTAAATTGACAAGGTCAAGCGGGAGATGAGATGCCCGGGCACTGAAGCAAGATGACCATAAACTTTTACCGTTTATACTCCATGCTTACTTTGGCGGATTACCTCGGGCTTTTACAAAAGAGTTACGTTTTTCTTTTCCGAATAATTCTCGAAAATAGATGCTTACCTCCTGACTGGACTTTACGAATCTCTTCGTGTAGACTGTCTTCTAACTATATTAATCTTAAATGCGAATTTTTTTCAAAAAAACTGAAAAGTTTCTCTGAAGTATGGAGGATGTCTTGCTGGCAAACGTTGGAGGATTTCTCCCGCCTTCCGGCAATCCGGCTGGCTTACCGCCATCTGTTTTCCCGCCTTTTCCCTACCGCTGTTCATCGTATCACGTGGTTCAGTTTTGGTGGGAAACCGGACGTGGAAAACCACTCCCTTTGTTCATGAAAAAATACTTGAAAGATAAATAAATGGGAATTAGTTACATGATTTTGGTAGATCGAGGTATTTTTTAAAATCATCGCCTATAATTACCTTAAAAAGATTTGTTTTGCGGTTTTACGTTAGTGCACTTTTTTACGTTGGAGGACCTTGGAGAAATATTGCCATGACCACACCTAGTTGAGTATGAGTAATTGCTAGAGTTGAGGAATTGAAGAACGGTTTTAAAAACGATACCGAGTTTCGTTATTGGCTTTGTTATCGCTAAAACGAAGTGAAAACTTGAGACGAAAACGCCTTCTGATCTGCGGTCGCAGCCGGGATCAATAGGGAGCTTTAGCAACGACGACGGCGACGGCAACCAGGACGTCAAAAAAGCAATAGGTTTATTACGCAAAACAACAACTTTGCACGTGCATCACGCTTTTTGTACATTTCTTTACCGTCCTTGCACGACTACGACGTGAAAATGCCTAATTGCAAGTTTTATGGAGGACGTAAACAAGCGACGACGAATCTCTTTTTCTCTCTCTAAACTTGAGTGCGGTCCTCAAGAAATCAACTCCAGGGAAATTCGCCTACATTTGCCATTTTCACCAAACTGGAATAAACGCGACTGAAAAAACGGGAATTTATTTTGAAACTGACGTTTTCGCTGCCGTTGCCGTCGTGGATGCTAAAGCTCCCTACCCTTAACCAGGACGGATAAAGGTTACTGCGTCTGCCGACAGTCTTGCCTTACAAGACAGAAACTATTTTATTTGACGCTCTTAGTGGTCAAGGTTGGGTATTACCGGTACAAACAAATCCCGTTAATACGGAGACTGAAGAGGCCATAGAAAGTGTCCGTATTAAGCGGGTTGAATTTAGAGAAATGTTAGGGCTTTCTTTCCCCAGGGGCAAAACAAACTGTCCGTAATAATGAGGTATCACGTATCATGCGGGGTATTACCTTAACATGTACTCAGTTTCTTTTCTTTTTTGTCCGTAGGTAAGAAATTTGAAGGAAAGAGGGATGGATTTTCTCGTTATCCCTGACACATATTATGATAACCTACGCGCACGACTAAAAGATGCCCCTATTACTGTAAAGGAAGACTTGACTGTGGTGAGTTATCGCGGCTGGGAAAATTGTTCCGAAACTATAATAATCTTAAAGGGACCTTTCCTAATTCAGAATGGGTCCTGACGTTATGTTCATTTTCTTTGTTTTGTTATTGTTATAATTTTTTTTTTGGGGGGGGGGGGGGGGTTGGTGTGGGGAGGTGGGGTTTGTTGGGCAAGGTGGGGCAAGGTGGGGGGTCGAGGGGCAGATTTTCATCCTAATTCCGAAGTTAGTGTTACTAGAGAGAATAGAGAGTTTAAGCTTCACGTATACGGCAAACGGCAAAAGTCAAGTTGAGAATTTCTCAAAATAGAAAATGAGCAGATAAAAACAGCTCAGAAATTTCATATGGGAAAAAAATTGCGTGAAACTGACTAATTTATGTGTAGAAATAATGAACAGTGGGCGACAAGCAGAGGGAAACTTGGTCACGTGGTACAAATTCGCGTTTGACGTAGACGTGATGCTTATCCTCCACGTTTGGGTCTAACGGCAAACGCTAGTTTGTACCACGTGATCAGGTTTCCCTTTACTAGACGTTTACTACTCACTGTAACTACACGGAAATAAGAGGATTCACGCCAGTTTTATCCATAAGAATTGTTCTGAGCTGTTTTGTCCACTAATTTTCTATCTTTAGAATTTCTTAGCTTGAATCTGACGTTTGCCATTTGCCGTAAGCCTGACACTTATTATGATTAAATTCAGTCTGTTAGTTTGTTGGCTCTACTTTAATGCGTGTATTTTCTCTGCAGCTACAGGAGCTTAAGATTTTGGTGGACTTTGATGACAAAGGGTATTTGCTGCAAATATTTACTAAACCAATGCAGGACAGGCCTACTCTGTTTTTGGAAGTTATTCAAAGGCATAATCACCAGGTGGGTATATTGATGATAAAGTCTCTGTAGCTGTTCTCTTAAGAGGAGGCTACAGTGCACGGCCCAGGCAACACGGCTTACCCTCAGCCTCATAGCAAGTGTTTTAGAGTAAATGAAAAGAGGATTCATTATCCGTCAAGGCGGATAATGCGTCCTTAGTATAAAAACGGCCAGTATATGTATATATCGAGCCAGCGAGCAAGCTCTCCTTTTGGGAATCGAGACAGACGGAAGGTCATGCGCGGTCTCCTTTCCTGCCCCAGTCTTTCACAGATCGATCTTGGCAATTAAATGACCTTTGACTTGCGTGAGTCCCAGTGAGATCTCAGTGGTGGATCTTAGGGAGGGATCCGGGGGCCCGCTTTATTTTAAGTTCAAACTGAGGCCCTCAGGTCCAAGAAAATTTTTCTTCGAGGCCGCCTGCCCCTCTTACCGTGGGGACTTCCACTAATTTAAACACGTGGATCAGCCTCTGTACGTTGCTTAAGTTTGCAGGCTACTGATGTTTCTGTAGTAAGCACTTGTTGACTTTTTTAAATACACTGTACAGTCGACTCTCGCCTCGCAGACACCCCGATAATACAAACAGCAGCTATATCCCCGGCAAAAATAAGCGACAGACGTTTGACTTAAATAAAGTCCCGCTATTACGGACTCTCGCTAATGAGGACACTAACTCGAGGTCTCTACGGTGTCTCTACAGTGTCCGACAATTGACTATATATACCTTACCTATTTGTTTATAGCTTTGTCTCTTTTCTTTCAGGGTTTTGGAGCTGGTAATTTTAAGTCACTCTTTGAAGCAATAGAGCAAGACCAGGCTCAGAGAGGAAACCTTTACTGATTTTGTACTCCAATTATGCGACATATTCACAAATGTTAATGTAATCGAGCTCGCGCGAAACATCGTGGATGATGGTAACTTTCATACTAATTTAAGAGAAGCGTGGCCAAGTAATTATTAGATAAGAAAGCGCCACAATTGTTTAAGCAATTGCCCTTTTAGTTCATATACGTTAAACGCAATGGGTTTGAGCTAAATGCCAATCTCATAGTGGCGAAAACGGTAGTTGGCCTGAGATCATACGGATGGGCGAGGTAAACCACGCAAGTTGGTGGACCGTGACTCGTGATTCGTCAACCTGTGTTCTCTATGAAATAAGTTTGGCCATTGTTTATAAATTATTTGCGGCACGGTATATTTTCAGTGACAGCTTTCGTTATATTTTTTAAAGGCATATCGTTTTAGGGTTCGACCATTTGTAAGGTGGCATAAAATGTAAAAGCCAAGCTTTATGAAGTTGAGTAAAGTATTTAAAGTTTGAAGATATGTGTATTTTCAGCAAATAATCAGCTATATTTATAAATGTAAACGCGACTGTCCAGACTGCCAATAAACTGTGTTGGATTAATTTAGGTTTCTGGGAAACTGCCCACCTACCCCTCCCCTAAGCCAACATTATCACTTACTTCTCACTTAGGGCAAAATGTTGGCTTAGGGGAGGGGTAGGTGGTCAGCTTCCCCGGAATCCTATATTGATCCATTGTTTATACATTCCCAAACTTCTTTAAGTCGTCATTTTCCCCCTTCTAGGAGTCTAACTCCTGTATGGTAACTGCCACCTTACTGTCGGTTTTGTTTTTCTTCAGTTTATTTGCGAAGTAGAACCGGAAATTCTGTTTGGAAAATCAAATGGTTGGCGCAATGCCGTTTGGGAAACCTCAGAAATAAAATTATGGGCTGGGATTTGAGGGGATGCAATAGGCCATTTCCGAGTTCTAAAACCTCTCTCTTCCAAAACGAGGCGAGGTGAAAAACCCTCCTGTAATGTACAGCGGTTTACCATTACTAACATCCGGGACTTGCATCCGGGTTGATTAAAAGCGAGAGCGCGCGCCAAGAGTGTTGTTACTGAGTGTTAGGCGGCTATGAATAAACCGTTTGCTTTTTAAGCCTTTGTGGCGGATCTTCTATATTACACTTCCTTGCGAAAATGATTTGAGTTTGTGTGAAAGTGTACGGGTATGTGCCACCCGAAGGGTATGGTTATTGCGCCGTTTTGGTCTGAAAAAGGGTATAGACTTCGCCCATTTTTGGTCTGGAATCGGGTGTGGTTTTCGTGGGAACTATGGGAGTGTTTGAACGTATTTGTCGTTTCAATTCCAGATGAAAAAGAAAGAAAGATAATATGCGACTTTGAAATGGATTTTAAGAAATCTTTTTGTTGGCGTTCTGATCTAAGTAATGATGACATAATTTCTGCTTATGTAGGTCTGAAATCGGGTGTAGGTTTGAGAGGCTAGGTCTGAAAACGGGTGTGGAAAATTCCATTTTTTGATCTGAAATAGGGTCAGGATTTGGGGAACCGGGCGGCACGACACCATCAAGAATTCCTAGGAGTACCCACCCCGGGGCCTGGAACAGGCTAGACTTGTCTGACGCTGTCTTACTTTCCCAACAGATGAGATCTGGAGCGCTCACAATTTGTATGGAAAACCCGGGAATTCCGGGGAAAATTCAAATGGAACGGTTCATCCCGGTGGAAAAAAAGTAATACTTTTCCAGGTATTACTATTTTTCCCTTTTTACCAAAGCGACCGAAATTTTCTGTACCATTTGTTTGGATTACTAGTGCCAGGTTTCATGTCCAGTGAAAGCGAAAACTTTACCAGTATTTTGTAAATGGTTAAACTCAATCCCGTTCCTGTTTTCGGAGCCCAAAAAATACCAGTACCATGTGACGAAAATCTTAGCCTGTGTACGGCGGTTCCTTTCCTGTTTGTACGCAGACTAGAGGCAACCCACAGTGAATTTCTTAGAGAATACAAAATAAAAGTGGATGGCCAGCTCCGCCGATACAATCACTCTTGTTTCAGCTTCTCTAAAATGGCTACCTCCTTACTCAACGACCCCTTTTCTCTAGCTCTGACCTCAATGTTTCCGTTGAGGACGGTTCGAAATGCTGTGCGTGTGGTTTACAGCAACGTCCGTCCGCCAGTGGAGCCTAATCCAGTCCACTTCGCTACTTTTCCGGTCATTCAAAGTCGTTGTGCTAAGATGATCACATGACACATTCCGCTTTTGTTTTAAGGGAAAGTGCCGTGACCATCATGTTCATAAAGACGACACATTACTCATGACAACTGTGAAATCAACGTCCGGAAAATTGTTCTCTCCTCATTAAGTTGAGGAATCAAGAGGAAATTATTTCGGCAGATCTCAAAGTTATCTAAACGTGAGGTAATTTTACAGTTTCAGGTTAGTTACCGATATGAAGTTGAAATACCGGCGACCGGCGAGATGCCAAGACGTTATCAATTTTAGCTTATTATAAATTGATAATTTGTTGAACACGTTCGTTTCATCTTTTTAACCTTTTTTATTTCAGTATTTTATTCTAAAAGTGTGAGACAAAACTGTTCATCGGTTTATAGTAGAAAGCCGTCGTGAGAAACTGTTCCATTCATGGCGGCGAGTCAATGTTCCGATAATTTTTTATACTACTTCTGGTTCCCCCACACTGTGTGTGACCTTTGCTTCATAACAAGAAATTTGACGGGCAAATTGAAAATTCGTAATATTTTTAAGATTACTGGATTTTTTCGAAAGATTTGAAATGAATGATGTTCAAAACACGCCCCTGGTACTCTTGCTGTTCGTCATCGATTAAAATAGGTTCAGATGTTCCAGTAAAAATACACCCCTGTCTCTACCTGCTCCTGTCTGATCTGTTGACCTTTACACTGCAGCCAGTTCTAATTAAAGACAAGCTCTCCGAGTTAAGAAAAGGTTCCCAAAGTGTCTAGAACAGTGATAGACTGAAGATTGCGAAACACTTTTGAAGGCTTTCTCGCGCTATCTATTCTATTCTGCCCTTTGAATCGAAAGACGTCAATCTTACTAAAAGTTATTGATAGATGTTGCAGTTAATCTGTTATCTCAGGTAATTTTTGCTTTTCTTTTGTTTTTGGTCATGGCTAATGAAGTTGAAACAAAGGAAAAATAAAAATTACCTGAGATAAAAAATTAACTACAACATAGATATTGGGATGGAGGAAGGACACAAGTCATGTAATATAAGCTTATATTGAAATACAGATAAGCACAGTGTATGTTAGCATTTTGAGAGTTCTTTACTTGTGTAATATTCAACAGAAACTGTTGTGATTATTTTTTCAAAAGATTTTCTTTGTCCGGCCATTTTATTTTATAAACGTTTTAGATATTAAATTATAAATAATATCTACCCCGGTGGTCCTATAAAACTGACAGCCATCACAAATTTAGTACAGATGGGAGTTAGGTTAATGTACTCATTAGCATATAGCCTTCCTGTAGATGTCTCCTATTTACGGAAACGTCTGCGGAGACATCTACCGGCTAGGCAGGCTATTAGCATACCATAGTTTCTGAATGAAACACTGGACCTTTAATAAGTGGTAAGTCTTAAAGGAAAAGCTGTGAATAACCCTGAATTTCATCAAGAAGTTAAACTTCAAGTTTTGAGTCAGTAGTTGCTTACAAGAACTTTTAAACAAAGGAAAGACAAGCCGGTAATTCACTGAAGTGGTTGAGGTCATCCACCGGAGTAGAAGTTTACAAGAGTTTTTCGTTTTAAACCGCCTTGATCAGAGGGTTTCGTAGCGAGCACTGGTTTCTTATCAGTGTGTTCAAAAGGAAAGCATACAGTGTAGACTGTATTACGATTATTCCATTGGATATATTTTTATAGGGCTTAGGCAGACACAAGTAAAAAACTAAATTGGGATCACTTTATTTGCATACTTACCAGACAATAAAACTCATTGTTTTATCTATTCATAGACTAGTTGATTGAGTCTGTGTTTTGTATCTGCCCCATATCTAAACACAAAGATTTTGTGAAGAGTATAAAGTATTCTCTGACCACTAGTTTCTTTCATATTGCAGGAACTGAGTTCACATCTTAGTCTAGCGAATTGTCACTTCTTCACACCACCATGAATCTCTATTCCAAGTACTTGGAGATTGCTCCTTCATTTCTTTATGGTCTGTTATGCTTCTCTGCCATCTTAGTGTGGACATTGTTCGCGATTCTGACTCTACCCCTGTGGTTTCTGTTCAGAATGTTTAAATGGTTCCAAGGAGTTATCATTTCCTATTATAAACTGGGAAGAATTCTGGCAAGTAGTGATGTACCATTCGTACATGAGACTGAGAATAATCGTAACTACATCAATGGCTTGTTCGTGATGGAGGGGGAAATTGATTTGGATGAGCTTCGCAAACTCATCATCTCCCGTGTGGTCCAAAACAGTGAGGAACCTAGCTACGTTCGCATGCGTAAACGCGTCGTCAAACAATACTGGCGTTATGTTTGGGTAGATGAACAGGATTTTGACATTAAGAAGCACGTGTTTAAATACGATGGTAATGCTCCACGTAGTGAAGATGAACTACAGCAAACGTTAAGTGAACAGTTCTCATCACCGATGAGTGACGATATCTCACCTTGGGAGATTATAGTGACCCCTATGGACATGCCAGGAAAGGATCAAACAGCCATTTGTATGAGAATTCACCATACTATAGGAGATGCCTTCGCCTTGATTGGCCTTTTTAGCAGGCTGATGGATAAGAAGCCAGAATTGCTGCGCGTCAAAAAACCTGTGGCTACCCCTTGTGACAAACAGAAACAGGTAAGCTTGAAGTCAAACTGGAGGGCACCTTGGGTGGGTCGTGAGTTATCATCTGTGCTTGGTTGTGTGAAACATGTACATGTAGGGGCATGCTCTACCGGCACCATCATGAAATTTTCTAAAAAGTGAAGTCCCACCATGTAACCACCAGTACCAGTACCAAACACCTGTAAGGTTGAATCATATTTAAGAAAACATGCAACTTGCAGCCATTGTGAGATACCCTTTCCAGAAAGGAAAAAGAGAGGAAATACCTGAGAAGTCCATCCAGTGTTTTACACGGTAAAGACATCCAAGGTTTTCTTACTGAACAATAATATTATTTTTGTAACCTATTTTTTTTTCTTTATAGTGTTGGAAGGCTATTTTATCAGCTCCATTGGCTCTTCTGAGTGTAGCGCTATCCACTGCAGACAATCCCTTTCCCACCAAAAAGTTGTCAGGTGAAAAGCGATTCAGCTGGACAAAACCAATTGACCTTGAGCTTGTTAAGGAAATCAAGACTAAAACAGGTAATAACAAGGAAAATATTAATCTTTCTGCAAGGAGCTTTCAAGTGTCACTATTATAATCAAACTAATCATTAATCAGTTGATTTATTACTCATATAAATCACTCCCATTATTTCACTAAAAACCATCCCCTTTGAGCTGAGGATGTTGCGTCAGCTATTCATAACAAACACTTGCTTATGTCCTCTCCCCAGGCACGACTGTGAACGACGTCCTATCCACATGCTTGGCCGGGTCATTACGCCGTTACCTTAGCTCTGAGGGAATTAAGGAAAATCCCACGGATATCCAGATTGCCGTCACTATCAACACTCGCCCTCTCAAGGTCTTGTCAAAAGAAAACATCCCCCTGGAAAATCATTCGACTGGCTTGCTGTATAGTCTTCCTGTGAGCATGGTGGATCCATTGAAACGTCTCATGGAAACCAAGCGAAGAATGGACAACTTAAAATCCTCTTCGGACTGGCGTATCTTCGGGTTTATTTATTCACACATAGTTGGTCGCTTGCCTGAGTTCATTGGTCGGTTTTCATCCTTCTCACTCAAAAGACACTGCTCTCTGATCCTTAGCAATGTTCCTGGGCCCCTGACACCATTTGAAATCAATGGCAAAGAAGTAGTTACTGCAATAGCCTGGCCCCCATTGATCAGTGATACTGGAGTGGCTATTGCAGTGTTTAGCTATGCGGGTGCTTTGCGCATGAGTGTTTTGTGCGACAAAGCTGTGCTTTCAAACCCGACTAAGCTGACAGAAAAATTTGTGGAGGAGTTTGATGAGATTTACAAGTGCGTGAAAAATGGGCCTGTATTAGTGACTGCCGAGTCTGCTGCCAAAAGGAAGTACTTTTAGCCAGTGAAGAACTATTATACACTTGTAGTGAGTTTATCAATAGTTTTACTTAAAGCTTCTGTCCCTGGATTTTCTTAACAACAACCTTCTGTTTATTATGCAACAATTCTTGAGACATTAGGTGGCTAATTAGAATGCTTTATGGCACATTAGACTGCTGAGCTTAAAATGGCTCTGAAATCCAGGTTGTGGTCTTTAATTAGCAAGGGGATAATTAGTTTGGAGTACGTATATAAACTTAGATTTTTAGTTTAGATCGTACTTTAATGTTTGTTTGTCATTTGTTTAGTGTGAAGAGGTGCACGTCTGAGCTTTGTCCTCTCAAGCATATCACTGCCATTCATTAATAACATTGTTGTCCATCACAGAATGACTCATGTACAGATGTATGCTATCCTTAGTGAAACCTTGTACATATATCTACCTTGAATAAGTAATAATTATGGGAACGCCCTGCCTGATGCCCAAAGATTTGCTTTGTAGACTTGACAACAGAGGGATGCAGAGGCAGACTGGTTCTTTATCCTTCAAAGTGATGAACATCAATTTTCTCCCAATATCATTTCATAATTAAGAGAGAGTGTTGTGTGAGAATTAATGAAAATGATCACAGAAGGGAAAATGCTTAATTCTCTTACTCCTTTCTTGAATTTATATTTGGATATTGGGGCTTTAAGTGTTAATCAAGTAAATACTGTATGTTGATTAGTTATGCTACTTTAGGATACTTGATGTCTTGCTGACACGGCTTCATCTGAAAGGCAACTCTTACTTTTTTTTTGTTCTTGCGTGGTAAGTGCAGAAGCATGTGTGTACCATGTGTTGAATTGATGAATGTAGCATGTGTTGCAGCCAGCCCATGTATTGTTAGAACCACTGGTATATACAGGAGGTATAGAGAGTCTGTGATGCAGGCTGCAATGAATGTTAAATGGCAAAAATGACCCATTTTTGACATTTGAAGAGCAGGCCTCTTTTGTGCTTGAGCTCTCGACCAACCCTGAAGGTATTGCTCAAGTGAGAACTTTAAACCAAATTTTGCCCTGGTGAAAAATATGCAACTGAACGAAAGAAAAACACCTTTTGGAGTTTGGACAGTAACCAAAACCCAAAGAAAACCATGCAGGCATGGAAAATTAATAGAGACGGCTCACCAGTAAGTGGTCAGGTTAAATGTCTCAGGTTGGCCTGAGTCTTGCGGAAAAGAAAGGAGCTTGCATGATTTAAAGATTATTCTGTGTGTGGTAATCAGAAGATGAATATAGTAATCCAGCCAAATCTGGTTATTCTTTTTTTTAATATGTAACAAATTGAGGATGGCAAAAAGGAAAGTTCTCAGGAATTTTTGAAGATATAAATTAGTACCAAATGTATTTAATTTATTATATTATGTTATTTTGACACCATAATTATTGTGATCGCATGTTTATTTATTTATTTTAGAAATGGCAAATGTTTGACAAATGAATTTTTCAAGGGATGTGGAAAAGAAATTCAGTTTACCTTATCTACAGAAAATATTATTTATATTATGACCATTATGGCATTTTGGGCATCAATGCATTGTCAAAGTAGTTTAGTTTTTCTTCTACCTACAGTTATAACAATGTTGGATGGAAATGAGGAGGTAAAACTGTGATTAGCCTGTGTAGCTGGTGGGAACGTTCAGTTGAGGAAAGTTTTGGAAGAAAATGCTGCAAAGACGTCGGAGAATGGGGAAGAGATTTCACCAAAACTCTCACGCACAAAAACAATTCTGCCAGCTAGGCAGGCTAGTTTATGATTTCTTAACCACATCTTCAACAAAATTGTCGTATATGACTGGCTGTTGGCTGTAGCCGTGATTAAAGTAATTTAGAGCATTACACAATGTATATTAGTACACTTGGAGTCCAAGTTATTTGAAAGTACATATCATTACATGCCTTGATGCGACTTCACACCAATTTGGACTCCAATAAGTTTCTTGGTTTTATTTTTTGTAGCACTTGTCATGGTAGTTAAGCAGGCTTGAATACTTAATAGTGTCTGATTGAGTGTCTTTAGTTAACACTTTTTTTGATAATTACTCTGGAATAGGGATATTGAGAGTTCATAGAATCTTTGTGGGGTCTAGATCATACTCACAATTACTAAACTGACTGAATTCCTGCTGTGCGGGTTTCCAATTGTTTTTACAATATTACTGCTTGTATGATTGAGGAACAGGAGCATAATATCCAAGCGCTGCCCATTCCGGATCGAGTTACACCCTTTTGTTTTTGTTTGTCAAATACACTTAAGTGGAATTATGTCTCTTCCCAGGGCATATTCAAGCCTGTCACTCAAACATCAGTATCCAAGGCAGGTTCCTTTGACACTGAATAGTTACTAAGCGACAGCAGAATTACATCAGTCAAGGAATTATAGTGAAGCTTGTATCTGACTTTATGTCATCCTAGGAGACTTATTTGTCAGTTGGTATCAAAACTTCTTAAGTCTTGTTGATCATGACTCAAGGAGCTGGGAAATTAATGTGAATAATGGGTAAGGGGTAAGTAGTGTCCATCTTGTTTAATGACTTTGCAGTAAGAATAAGAGAAAAGAAAAGTAACTCTATCATTTTACCTTTTCATATCCATGGCCCCCTCTCCCTCTTAATTACCGTTGTTTAAAGGCCAGGCAAGCCTTTGTACAAGAGAGATGGGTTAACATGCCCTTTCAAGGGATAGTAGTAGTGTTACACGTGTAAGGCAAGTTACTATTTATAATAATTATTATATCTACCATGACAACTGATGGTGCTTGTAAATGTTAAACTTTTTAATTAATAAAGGTGATTTTCGCGAAAAGGGTTGATCTGAGATTTGTTCAAGTTTTTATCCCCAGTCTTGCTTTCAAAAATCACACTCCAGATTTCCTGACCTTGCATTTGCTCTGTTCGCGCAGTCCTAAATGCCGCACTAAGATTACACATAGACTCCAGTTTCCTTAACGTCGTCTAAGTTATCTTAGATCTTTTATAAAGCTCTTGTGCCTGATATGCCCCCTCGGACGTTTATTTCAAAAGATTAGGGAGCTTAAGGTGATTTTACTCGGGACGATTCGCAACAACGATTTTTAACGCAACACAGCTTTGCAACATTGTTACGAAATTGATTTAAATGGTTACAACATTGTTCCAACATTGCGATGCTGTTTTGCGCAAAAAACCACGACGGCAACGGCAGCGAAACAGGGGCACCCAACGACAATTTTCGGAAAATATCTGTTCGAAAGACGATTTGAGATCTAGAATTTTCGGAACAGTTGTTGCAAAATTTCTTGCTTGCCTGCCTCTCCTAGGATTTTCGAACATCTAAAAAATGGTCTAATTGCCTATTTTTAACGGATTTTTACCCTAAAAAGGTCACCTAGAATTTTCGGGAGCCTTTTCTGGCTGGAATTTTCGAAAAGGTAAGTTTTGATCCCTATAATTTTCGGATCACTAGACTTTCAGCTAGGAAATCCGAACAGATGAAAATTTTTTAGGGGATAAAAATATGCCTATATCTATCGTTTAAATACTAAAATACGTTTAACAAGGTTAAGTTAAAGTGGTTTTGAACCATGTTCTCATTGGGTGCCCCTGGCGAAAACATCACCCAAAAATAGGATTCGCGCTGTTTTATCGCTCTTATTTTAACTCTTTTAATTTGTCAAATGTTGACGATTTTTCAGGATGTTGAATTCTAAAGGACTGTCTCTAAGTTCAGAAAAAGAAAAAGAAAATCGTTGTCTCGGTCTTGTGTTCACGTCCTCCATAAAACGTTAAATTAGGAAGTCGTGCAGCGACGGCAGAGAAATGTACAAAAAAGCGTGATGCACGTGCAAAGTTGTTGTTTTGCCAATGAAACCCATTGCTTTATTGCCGTTGTCGTTGCCGTCGCCGTCGCCGTCGTCGTTGCTTAAGCTCGCTAATAAAAGTGTTATCCCTGGAAATTTCGTTTACTGTGGTGGTAAAATGCAACGCGCGTTTCATTAAAAAAAGTCAGCCAGTTGAAAGTGATATACGATCCTGTCGATAAAGCCAGGTCTGATCCAGGGGGAGGGTCCGGGGGATCAGGCCCCCCCCCCCCCCCGCTGGATCCCGGTTCTGGAAGAATAAGTACGATCAATCGAATAATACCTTAGGGCATGCAGCAATTGATTAAGGTCCAGAAAAAGGTTTAATTTAGGTTTTTTTAATAGGAAAATATCAGAGAAAATAAATAATATCTGGGAAAATATCGAGTATACTATTTCAACTGATAAGCTAAAACAGGAACTTCCGGTGGTGAGTCGTGAGCGGAAATGCTTTGCTGTTTTCTCTGTAAGTTGATACTCTCCGGGTAGGTATATTTGTTGTTGCTTTGATTCCGTTAATAATTCACCCTAATCGTTCTCCATTTTTCGGGAAGTGAGACGTAAATTGTATGGCTTACATTTGAACATCTTCGTTGGCCTTTGAAAATTTCATTCAGGTATGATGTAGTTAGAATAGCGGTTTGTCGTGTTTATTGTCTTATGCCGGTTAGTTTTAGCCCGGCTTCACTCAGAACGTGAGTATTTAGATCAGAGCTATTTACGTTTCTAAACGCCGATCGTGCTCCCTCGGCTTTCATTCATTCTAGCAATATGATATAAACCGGCTTCAAACATGGAAGGATATTCATGTTTGTACTATGTGAATTCAAAATGTATTCACCGATCGGCGTTCTTTATAAACAAGACACGCTATACGCTGAATATCACTTGACAGCCTCCTGCGAATACAGCCACCACTCACAGCTCATGGCCATTCTTTTGATTGATACTGATCACGTTTTTTTCTTTTTCACGTTCTCACTTACACCGTAAAAATCTTTAATTTTATTTGTGAAATCTGAAAAAGAATAAAATGCTAAACAACTGTTCTGTAAGCTGGCGCTGATCAAGACATGTAGAAATCTTACAATTCTTACAAGTGAAAGAGTGACATGTCAAAGGGCCGGTGTATACATTATTTATCAATGCAATCTTGTATGTAACACTGTGCTAACATTTGCGGATTAAGACTCCGAGGGTGGGGGGCGGGGTTGGGAAAAGAGCCCCGCCCAATGCTCCCTCGAAATTTCCGTAAACTATGCCCTTTGGAGCCTTAATTTTTCGACACAGATGGTCTGGGGATTCTTAAACCAGAAAATAACTTATTTCTCTCCCCGTAGCTAGTAAGTAACCCATCTCCCCTTTTCTGAACTTTCTGGATTCGCCCATGTACGCAAAGCCAATGTTCAGCAATTGCGCCATGGACTCTGTCCCTTGATCATGCATGTTGTTGTCACACCGACCTTATATATGTCACCTGTGCATATAGTAATATGATCAATCATACTACTTTTGAATATTGATCGTCTGCAAAATTTTTTAGCATTGGTATTTGTTTAGTCTTGCCTAAATATTGCCTAGCCTTTGCTGCTTGCATTTTCAAACTACTGGTGTACACCTTTGGGACTGGAACCAAGTGTCCGTCTACGGAGTAATGTCCGTCTTATAGGTAAAGAAATAGACTGCATGGCAGTAGCCTCTTCTAAGAACGTCTGCGTGGGAGGCTAGCATGGCAGGCGTTTGAAAGGGAAGGGAAAGGGCGTTTTGGGAGCGAGAGATACTCGTGGGGCCTGCCATGCAGGCTAGTAAAGAAAAAGAGGGGGACATTGGGGAGTACCCAATAACGCAACACAGTAAGAAAAATTTGCAAATACCCTGTCGAAAATCCACGAAATATCGATGCCGACTTAATTAAGACTCAGAATTTTCAGGTAATTTCTCTTCAGTTCCGGTAATTTAGGTCTGCTTTTCTAGATACGTGTTAAGAGTCTCTAAATATTGCACTGTTGTGTCTGAAGAAGAATTTTTACCAATTTGATTCGAATCCACATCCGGCCACTTCTGATATTTTATCCTCTATTACATGGCTGGCTCAGCGAGCGGCCGGCAAGATGAAGGGGCCAGTGTTCTGATTGGCCACCCGGGCAGGAAAGATGTAGCGGTAAGCCTGCTTTGTTTGGTCGACAAACACAATGAAAACCGCCAGCAACGCAGGCTGGAAAGATGGTCCTATCTTTTTTGCCCGTTCGGAATATCGCCAGCCTTGTGCCGCAAGAAAAGATTTTGTTTCGGCCATATAATAAACCCTGATTGATCACGCTTGTTCAGTCAAGATGACTGAACGTCCTGAATGTCGGCCTCGTTCTTTTTCGCGCCTGTTCTCATGGACCTTGACAATAAAAAAAAGTTAAAGAAAAAAAATTGGCTAGCTTCCATCCAGCTTGACCGAACAAACTTGGCCAAAATTAAACACATGTATTGTATATCACCTGAATTAAGTCGAAGCCCGTAAGTTTGGCTGTCAAAGTCAACGTTATGTGAGTCTGGCTGTAGCTTCAACTGAAGCTTTTTAAGGAAAAAAGAAACTGAAAGCAAGCAAGAAAGAAAAGGGAACAAGAAGTGCAAACTTTTAGACTTGGTCTTGGAACATTCAAAGCGAAGAGGTTAACCCTACAAAAGTCAAATGACAACTTAATGAAGATGTGTTTGCAACGTTATATCTTTTTAGTCTGTGCATCAAAACCTATTTTGTTACCATTCAAATGAAACCTCTTCATTAGTACTTTTGCTTGGAACCAAATATATTGCGAAATAAGAGTTTCTTTTTCTCTTCAATCTAAACTGAATTCCTCAGTACTAAGAGTGAAAGGTTAGAAGTAACCTTATATTGCTATCGGGCTAACAACATGCAAAGTAGAAATAAATACTAGCTTCCTTGGTTCTATCAAGGCAAGGCGGAATGATCCGATGAAAGCTATGCACGTTGCCAGGGATGTTATGTGAATAGCCGTGTCAATGAATCGTTCTTAGGTCATCCATTCAGAGTCAGTTTTCGAATAGTGTGAAAAAGAAAATTGTTCGGAGAGAAATGGCGAGAATTCATGAACTCTTTAATTCCACATACAATTCTCCAGAGTGAGATCCACACATTTTCTTATACAGTAGAACCTCGATTTAACGAAAGGCTTAGGGACTGGCAAATTTGTTTGCTATAACGAGGTTTCGTTATATCGAGGAGCTATTGAAAGATAAGTTGAGAGAATTTGTTAGAAGATCAAAGCGTTTTCTCTTATTAATGGTTATAACCTTTCGTCTACTATGTTATCGTTAGGAGAAAATTGATGTTGGTCACTCTTTGAACTGTAAGGTCTGAATAAACCCACTCATTTGCCCAATAGTTCTAACGTTAAGTAGCAGCTGCGCAAAAGCGAATAGTACAGTGAAACCTCTTTTATGCGGACACCTTCGGGACCTTCCCAAGTGTCCGCCCAATAGAGTTTTGTAAAAATTGCGCAATGTTTTTGAACGATTAAGTTTCAACGGTTACTCTGTGTTGTGATAAAGTTCCATGTTGTTAAGGAAGCTAAGAAAGCTGTGCTGTACTTTGTGCAAGACTTTCGGTCTAATATACAGTTTATTGAAAGCTAAATGTATTGATTTATCTTTATTAATCGACTACAGCCGCTACAGTACTAGATATTTCAAGGACGTAATGCAATGCGACTATTGTCAATTCAGTCCGGTGTTAAAATTAGCCAAATACAATTAATTTTAGTGTCTGCGTTCGCTAGAGGTCTCCGCACAATAGGGGTTAGTTATAAAGGGAAATATAAGACGTTAATTTCGGGACCCGGCTTAGTGTCCGCTTAATAGAGGTTTCACTGTATTAGAGGAAGTCTTGCTTTCCATCTTATAGTAATGCATTTGATCCACCAAATTACGTGTTCTGATAACTGCCTCGCCCCACTGACCACTATGGCGAGGAAAACAGAGCTCGCCCATGACACGATGCGCGGCGCTAAGAGCACGCAGGGATGCCAGCAGACGAGAGATTTTTGCTAACAGAAACAATCATGCGAAAAACGCACGAATCTGCCGGCATTAGGGGTGGGGGAGAGGTTACTGCGTCTGCCAACATAGCGGATAGCATCGATGAAGTCAAAGTAAGGAACAGCGAGGTGATGGAGGCCAGACGCCTTATGACGTCTACACAAAGCCTGATCCACATATATAGATGGCAGATTTGCGCGCTCTGCGTGTAACTATGAAACTCAGCTTTTACGATTAGTTCGTCAGATAAAATCCTCGTCATTTAAAATATGATATCTGACTGCCTGGTTCTTTCGTATTGCAGAAAGTGACGTCACATCTTAGTTTAGCCAATCGTTGTTGATCACATCACCATGAATCTTTATTCCAAGTATATGGAGATCGCTCCATCTTTCCTTTACGGCCTGTTGTGTTTCTCTGCCATCTTAGTGTGGACGTTGGTTGCGATTCTTACCCTACCCTTATGGTTGTTGTTCAGAGTTTTTAAATGGTCCCAAGGAGTCATCATTTCCTATTATAACCTGGGAAGAATTTTGGCGAGCAATGACGTACCATTCCTTCACGAGACGGAGATCAATCGTAACTATATCAATGGACTGTTCGTGTTGGAGGGGGAAATTGGTTTGGATGACCTTCGCAAGCTCATCATCTCCCGTGTGGTCCAAAACAGTGACGAACCCAGCTACGCACGCATGCGTAAACGCGTCGTCAAACAATACTGGCGCTATGTATGGGTAGACGAACAGGATTTTGATATAAAGAAGCATGTGTTTAAATACGATGGTATTGCTCCTCGCAGTGAAGATGAACTACAACAAGTGCTTAGTGAACAGTTCTCGTCAGCTATGTGTGATGATATCTCTCCTTGGGAGGTTATAGTGACGCCTATGGACATGCCAGGAAAGGATCAAACAGCCATTTGTATGAGAATTCACCATACTATAGGAGATGCCTTTGCCTTGATTGGCCTTTTTTGCAGGCTGATGGATAAGAAGCCAGAACTACTGCGCGTCAAAAAACCGGTGACTACCCCTTGTGACAAACAGAAACAGGTAAGCTTGAAGAATAGAGTGCACCGGGGCCCGGGGGTTTGCACCCCCTTATTTTTAGACTAAACTGAGGACCGAAGGGCCGAAAAAATTTTCTTGGGAGACCGCCCCCCCCCCCACCCCTTATCTAAGGGTCCGGATGACCGCCCGCCCCGTTATCTCAAGGTCTGGATCCGGCACTGCATGTAACCACCAGTCAACAGCCGTCAGGAAAAGTAAAGCCGGTACCACTTGCAACACCAATACTTGCAACGAGTGCTAAAAGCCTAAATGGTAACTGCAACTTGCAGCCGGTGTTAATTAGCCTGTGTATAAACTCCCCCTCCCATCACGAAACATCGGAGAAGCCCCCCGTCCGATTTTTCCTGAGGGGAGGAGGGGGAAAGGGGGGGGGGGGGGTCTTTCCAAAGGCTAAGCCAGTGTGGGCGCTTGAAAACTGGAAAAATAAATATTGCCGAGCTAGGGAGAAAATGCAATGTAGATCAGTGTAGTGCCCTAAGTGGGATCAAGCTCCTCGTACCTTGGCTGTTGCGAAAGCCTTTTAACCGTTGTTTTATACTGAAAAAACATGCCATTTTTTGCCGAACCAAACCTAAAATCATATTATTTTCTGTGCTCAGGTATGGAAGACTATTTTATCAGGTCCGTTGGCTCTTCTGAGTGTAGCGCTATCCACTGCGGACAATCCGTTTCCCGCCAAAAAGTTGTCAGGTGAAAAGCGATTCAGCTGGACAAAACCAATTGACCTTGAGCTTGTTAAGGAAATCAAGACTAAAACAGGTAATGACAAGGAAAATAATGATAATCTTTCTGCAAGGAGTTTTCAAGTGGCCCTTTTTGTTACGCACAACTGGAGCAACACCTAAATTACATAAAGGATAGTTTTTTTAGCGAATTGATGGAGACAATTGGTCCAAGACTTGATGACCCAACTTCAAACCTTTTGTTTGTCTTATTCTGGGGCGAAAGACTACCTTAAATAGTTCTATTTCAAAACAGGTAATTTAGTAATGTTTCATTTGCCGCAAATATTTCTTTGGGTGAAGGTAATGTTTTGGTATTACTGAACCTTCATGGTTGCGATCGGCAAGAAACTGCCAACCAATGCAAAACTAGAACGATGGTTAACAAACGCAAACAGGAACTTCAATGGGACTTATGAACCAAGGCTTGCTCTAAAATCACTAACACGATCACCTATGAAAAACTCACATCTGACAATGGCAACCGCACGATATTCCTAAAATGGCATTAAGTAAATTCGCGAGCTAAGCAAAAATTCAAGTAAAAGCCAAAATAAAGGATCAAAACAGGAAAATACCCATGCGGACAAAATCCAGACTAACCTTGACCCAGTTAATGAAACAAAAACAAAACTCAAAAATGAGACAGATCTTTTAAGAAAAAAAATGACTTCCAAAATACTTCACAACAATATTAACATGATGAACTAGACTCCCGTGACACAGGCCCTTTAAAAGCGTGCTGGGGAACTGAATTGAACTCGTATCATCCCCCGGCCGTTACTCCCTCCAATTTATTAGGAGTTCCTGTCCGGGCTTCAATAGTATAGGTAGTGACTCAACACTAAAATTTTTTTAACGGCAGGTTGAATGACTCTACGATATCAAATTAACCTGAAGTAAAAAGAATGGAAGTGATAAAAGTTGCCAGAATTTGGACATAGTATAAACAGTACAATTCAAGAAAAATAACTTTTCACTATCTCTTTGTGTTATCTATTAACATGTAAGAAAGCTTCTTTATAATTGTACCGGACAACAGCATGGATGTCATGCCCTTGATCTCGAATATTTTGATTGTGGCCAATTAATCGCACTAACCTACTGTTCCCAGGCACAACCGTGAACGATGTCCTATCCACATGCTTGGCCGGCTCATTACGCCGTTACCTTAGCTCCGAGGGAATTAAGGAAAATCCCACGGATATCCAGATCGCTGTGACTATCAACACTCGCCCTCTCAAGGTCTTGTCAAAAGAGAACATCCCCCTTGAAAATCATTCTACTGGTTTGCTGTATAGTCTTCCTGTGAGCATGGCAGATCCATTGAAACGTCTCATGGAAACCAAGCGAAGAATGGACAACTTAAAATCCTCTTCAGACTGGCGTATCTTTGGGTTTGTTTATTCACACATAGTCGGTCGCCTGCCTGAGTTCATTGGTCGGTTTTCATCCTTCTCGCTTAACAGACACTGCTCTCTGATCCTTAGCAACGTTCCTGGGCCTCTTTCTCCGTTTGAAATCAATGGCAAAGAAGTAGTTACCGCAATAGCCTGGCCCCCATTGATCAGTGACACTGGAATGGCCATAACAGTGTTTAGCTATGCGGGTACTTTACGCATGAACGTTTTGTCTGACAAGGCTGTGCTTTCGAACCCGGCCAAGCTGACGGAAAAATTTGTGGAGGAGTTTGAAGAGATGTACAAGTGCGTGAAAAATGGGCCTGTATTGGCACCTGACGGGTCTGCTGCCAAAAGGAAGTACTTTTAACCAGTGGAGAACTATAAAACACTTGAGTTGGTCAACCAGTTTTACTTCAAAGGTTCTACTAGTTTTACTTTAAAGGTTCTATTTTAGAATTTTAACAAGGTACTCTTTATTGACAATTTATTAGAGAGCTTAAGCAAAGGCATTTTGAGCCACGCAAGTCAACCGGAAGTGAGGCCTTTTCCATTGTAATGTGCTTTAAGTCGCTAATAAGTCAACCGGAAGTGAGATATTTCCCATACTAATGTGCCTGACACTAAAAAATTTTAATCTTGCGAAGTGTCTATTGGCTTTACTTTGCCCAAAAACTGGGCAAAAGCATTGCCCAAGAAGATCACTTCTGGTTGAGGTGCCACGCTCAATAATAGGCTGATTTACCAACAGGACGGGAACGTCAGTTGACGACGGGAAAGCGCGCGGAAAGGACTAAACACGACTTCCGGTGCCCAATTTGCCGCTCTGCCATTGGTCAAGCCAGTTGTTTGATTTGCGCGCGCCGTTGTCAACTGACGTTCCCGTTCTGTTGCTAAATTCTTAAATCCGGGATCTGTTTATTAATTAGACGAAGCAGTATCTGGTTGGACATAAAATTTGTTTGCACATCTGCCTTTTTACTTTGCAAGGGAATCGCATCAAATTAGGAACAAAAGCTCCCAGATCGCTTCTCTTTTTTCATTGTTTATCGAAGAACAAGTCATTGGATTCGAAGGATGAGTGCTATTTGTGATTTGAACCCAGTCCTTCTTTATATGCCGTGATGTTGCAAGCTTATAAACAGAGGGAACCAGGCAAATTAGACCCTAATCAAGTGAATACCGTTTTGCTATTAGGATACGTGATTGCGTACTTTGTGAAAAGCAGCTATTCTTAGTTTGTTTTCTTTGCTCAGTATTTCGTTAGTTTAGTGATTAACTAGGCATGTTTCTACTATGCATTGAATCAACGAATGTTAAATGGCAAAAATGACCCGATTTCTCTTGATTTTCCGACAAATCAAGAGCGAGCCTCTTTCGTGTTTGAGCTTTCGATCCACACCGTGGGGCGTCGCTCATGCGAAGTGGAGTGCATTCCCGGGTAAAAATGCGGCCGAATGAGAGCATAGGACGCTTTAGTAAGATACTAAAACCAAAAGAAAAACTACAAACTCGTGGAAATACAAACTGGCCTTAGATTTTTAGACGAAGAGTAGTCTTTCGTTTTACTCAAGGATAGTAGAGCGAGCAAAATAAACGTGAGCGCGCGTGAAAATCGCATGACAGGCGACAAAGCCGAGAGGAAGGTGTCATGCGGAGGCAAGAGAGAAATTAGGAAAATGAAGGTGCTTGCATGTTTTAAAGACTATTCAGATCTATTTTCTGTGATAATCTGTAAATGAATATAAGAATCCAACCAAATTTGAATATCTTTTAAAATGCAACAATATGAGGACGACAAAATGAAAGTTCTCGACATATAAATTACTATCAAATAATGTATTTAATTATATTTATTTTGATACTTTATACTATATTAGATTGGCATATCGTGAGATGTGTTTCGACTTTTTGCATATCAATATATGAGTGAGTAGTTTAGAAAATATCTAACAGATGAATTTTTTAAAGAATCACTGAAAAAAGATTCAGTTAAAGGTAAATTCTCTACATTCACTGCAACAATAAGAAAAAAGGGATCTTTACACTGACTTTTTGCGTCAACGCATACTCAAAGAAAGCCAGGAAATCAGAAGGTAAAACTTTGTATTAGCTGTCCTGATTGTTCGTTAGGAGCATCTTTGTAATACTTTGTAGTACACGTGTAGTTTAATTTCGATTAATTATTTAAATAACCTGTGTAATATTCCAAACCACTTTGGACTCCACTAAGCGGTTTAACGTTCATTCGATATTATTTGGGAATGGGGTACTTAGGAGGTGTTTTTAGTGTCATTGAAGTATACCATCAGTTTACATAATCTTTGTTAACCTGAGTATGAGGCGTCTCTGGGGAAAAAGGAGAAGAGGGAAGCGAAAAAGGGGAGACAGCCAAGGGAGAGAATCAGCTTTTTCCCCTAAAATAGCCTCTCCCCTATCCCCTAAGGAAGGACTGATGCTCTGACTAAATCTTTGTAAGGTCTGGCTGGAGTCATGCAATGCTCCCCGCCGCCCGCAATTAAGAATTCCTGCAGTGCATAAGTCAGTACAATCGCTTGTATGATCGAGGAACGAAATGGGATCCCACTGACGCGATTCAAACCGTACCCCAAATGTAAATTCTTTTGTTTGCCATGGACACTTATGTGGACTGATCTCACTAGAGGGCGGTATTTTCCTAGGGGAGTTAGTACTCAAGCTCGTTGTTCAAACGATACTCAGTGTCCTAGCAGGTTCTTTTAAGGCAAAGTAATTATTATTGAGCGACAGCTGAATAAACTCCCTGGCGGGAAATAGTTAAGCTTCTTTGTTTTCTGGATTCCAAAACTTTCTCGAGTCTTGTTGATCATGCTCCAAGAAACTGCGAATTTGATTTGAATGAGAAGTTGGGGGGGGGGGGGGGGTACATGGTATTTTTGTCGTAAAATTTTGCAACAATCTTGTACAATTAGACCAGAGGAGGAATGGAGGAGTCGATACGTAACTCCATTAACAGCGCTCTTCAACCCCATGGCCCCCTTTCCCTCTTAGCTATCATGGTAAAGAGGGCCAGGCAAACCTGGGTACAAGTATGATGGTTAATCATGCTCTTTCTCGAGATAGTAGTAGTATTGTAAAGATAGTTGCTGTTTTTAACGTATTGCTGCCAAATCCATTACAATGTAATAATATTTGTAACTGCTAACTGTTTTCAATAATAAAGGTTATTTTTACTTGAGGTTCATTTCGAGATCGGTTCAAGTTTTTATGTATAGTTAAGTCTGCGTCAACAATCACAACAAAGTTTGGTCAGCCCCAAATGTTGCATTTCGAGTACACATAGATTCCATCTTTCTTATTTTCCCTTACAGCTCCTCCCGGCTCAAATATACCCTCCTTCCCTTCTTCCCAAAGAAAGAAAAGTTTTAAACACCCACCAGCACCCCCCCCCCCTCCCCTACTCCGTTTTATCCTCATTATCACAAAGGATTACACATTTAATTGATTGGTCAATGTAGTGACTGTAGTATATAGTAAAATTAGTATTAATGTATATATCTCAAACCAGTATATGTCAGACAGAAGTTCCGTCTTCTATATCTCTCGTCCAAGAAAAGAATAAGGTACCAGACAAGAGGTATGGACGTCAAGACGTCAAAATGGGGTGAGAACATGTAGCTAGACATAGTAATGAACATGGAGCACGGCAAAGTGTGTGAGGGACGTTCGAAACATAGATTGGACGATTTACCTAAAGCCCAATAAACCTTGGTCAAACTATTGTCGACAAACGTTAAATGTAAGGAGACAGTTTGTGCAGCTACAAAGTAAAGAATACTTCGTACAATAGACAGCCTATACGATGATATAGTAACAAATTAACAAAAAGTGTCATACATGTCTTTAAGGAGGCAGACGTTTTGGGTGTATAATCCTTTATCAGTGTTCAAAATGTCCGGTTTAGAGGATTGGCGTTTAAGTTGTGGGTTCTCTTTGTATTTAATATCCCAGCTAACCAGCAAATAATCCGCTAAACTTGGCTGGCTCATATTGGTATATTCGCATTTTAAACAAGCATTTATGATACTCTGGCAAATAAATTTGACTAAAACATTACTATCCAGCTCTATATTAATCATGATATCAGACGTATCTACAAACTAAGCAGCATATCTACAAGCTAACCAGCAAACAATCTGCTAACATTGTTGTGTTCGCATTTCAAACACGAACTTATGATACTCACAAATAACTCTGAACAAAACACTACCCAGCTCTACATTAGTATCAGAAATATCTAGGTCAAGAAATATTTACAAGAGGAATAGGGGCAAAAATGAAGGTTATAGGCATGTGAACATACCCTTGACATACAACTGTTGTAGAATTCGTACTTCGAGCCGAGATATCAGTATATCGACTGAAGAGTGGCCTGTAATGATCAACACTTTGAAATCCCGTTATTCACTATACAATTTAAATCTTACTATATTTTAAAAGACACCAATCCGCAATTTGGCAAGAAACCTTACAAAACACGTTTTTCCAGTGCAATAAAAACGATAAAACCAGAACACCATACCCCAAACTTTCCCCCATTTATAACTGAGGAAGATGTCTGTCTTTCATCCTCTTTTCGTAAGAAACAATCCCAGGTTTCTTTCTTTCATGGATTCTTCTTGAACCCGGAAAATGGCTGCGGCGTGAAACTGTTCTGTAGCCACAAAAGAGCGCGATTATTTTTTAGTCCAGGCCCCGGTTGTTCAAAGGGCGGGTGGGTAAGCCTTTTACCGGGAAAATAACTATCCAGTGGTTAAAATTTTTTTTCCACTTGTGTCAATTCGGTCGTTCGAACCTTGGTACCAGATCTGGTCTTCATTTTATCATCCTAAGTGGAACTACAGCAAGTCTTCTCCCGGAATACCCGTCACAAGCAACGTCTAGCATTTCCTCATTGTCCTCCACGATGCCTCCCTGGCTTTTCTTCTTTCAGTTTAGTTGACTCCCGATATCAAGATGTCGATCAACCGTCATCGATATAATACGGATATTAACATGTCGATGCCCTATATTGTCTCTATTTGTGGATTCGTGATACTGGGATTGTTAACCTTGCCCACGACCTCCCATGTCTTGTGTTTACTTCTTCTCCTTTCCTGAAAGCATACTGTTGTCTCTAATGTCTTTGCTATTCACGAACCCAACTCGTGTCCCTTCGGCTTTGCGAAACGAAAAACAAAACAAAACAATTCACTGAGTACTCGGCATGACGTGTACATATTGTAGTTACCTTAAGCAACATACTAGAAGAGGAAGTTTCTGAAAACCATTTTAAAACTTGAATCTCCAGCAACAGAGTATAAAACTTATTGTTTTACTTTATTGTCATCATCTTTTTGTTGACAAAGAAGTACATATTAAGAAAGTCTTAAAAGGTTAGGAAAGAGTTAGTTAAAGAAAGGACTGAACTCTGAACCACCGAAAGATAGCGTATTAAGATATAAAATCCGTAATAAATATTCAAAAAGGGAATGAGAACCCGGGCATTTTGATCATGAAAATCATTTGACGGGTAAATTAAACGCTAGCAAGAAAGAGTTCCTCACCTTGATAAACACATTCGACGGAACCATTTTCTGCGCATGCTCGTCCCAACTGACCTGGAATCGAGGCAGATTGAAGTGCAGTTTGGGAAGGGTTAAATAGCCAGGTGAAAGAGGATACAGACTAAATTTGAGCCTGTGATCACCAGATGGTAGCAGTCGAAACTGAATCTAACAAAGAAAAACATTAATAAAGAGTTAACTTCGAAGGAGCAAGAAAAAGTTAGCTCCAGTAATATACCAAAAGTGGCAGAACCCGGGTAAGTTGAATAATTTATCAGTTTTGGGTCTTGAGACTTTCGGGTAACGTCTTGCGCTCAGTTGTTCAAAAGGTGGATTGCGCCTTCCACCGGGTAAATTTTCATCCAGTGGATAAAGCAATTGGTTTCCCTTATACTTATCGCTGGAAAGTGATTTATCCAGTGGATTTATCCGGTTTAGACAACCGGTTTTCTTTAAATTCAATTAATTAAAGTAAGCAATACGCACCTGTTTACTGCTTTAATGCATGGACTGCATAATAGAAATTTTGAAATTTTTCGGGTCTAATTGGACAATGGCACGCTATCACTTCTTTCATTTGCAATTATGAATTTGGGCAAGAAACTTACTCGCTTTCCGTCCTTAAAAATAGTCCCACGGTGCATTTCGACACAACAATGACCTGGTGAAGCATGTGAACATATTTACGGCCTGCTTAAAAACAGCTAACTGCTCTAGCTTGCTTGTAGCTTAACCCAGACAGAAATACACCCGAACTAACCTGTTTATGTCCAGAATACATAAACGCGTCGCTCGGCTCTACAGTTACCTCCACTTCTTGGACTTGAAGTGTTCGATTGCGAACAAGGTAACTTACACACAAAGGGGTCTGAACACAGCCATATGCCGGCAAATCTGAAACGACAAAATCATTTAGCCTTTAACAAAGCGTAATCAACAGGAAAGAGCTCTGATGCGGAAACAACGCAGAAATTACACTTTTGAGTGTAAACCATCACCTGACCGCGTAAAAGACGGGTGATGGTAAATGAAGATCTTTAAAGCCATTAAACATACTTCCAACAGCAAAGTCTATGGTATGGACAACATTCCTGCTTAAGTAGTAAGTACGCACGTGTGGATTACTGAATGATGAATTGTGGTACGGTTCATGGTAGCCTGCGAGCAGGATTGCATGCTAGCTTTCGTGCCACAGTTTCCACCAAGAAAAGGGATTAGAAAAGAATTCTCTCGGCTTCCATGCCAGGGCACTTCACTTCTCGCGCTTAGACTGCTACAAGAGAACCATCTCAGACGATTTTCAACGCCCTTTCGTCTTAACACAGACAGCTATAACAGGGGGAAAGGCTACAAACTTTTCAAAAACTTGTTACCTTAAGTCTTGGGACAAATTTGCATTTGTGCCGATTTTTTAAAACTGCACACGCCCATCCCCTCCCTCCGCCCGAAATACACGGTTGAATCCGGGTATCCACTATTCCGGCCTTTTAACAGTGTAGGGTGGGGAGGGAGAACTGCAAGGCATCCTTGAAAAAAATCACAGGTAACTACTGTATAAATCATTTGCAAACCGGCCCAAGAACGTTTCTCCGCGATTGTAGATCACATTTTTTGAGCACGAATCTAGCTTTCGCTGCTGTAGAACATAACAGTTTACTGTCTCACCTGTTTGAATAGCAAAAGGAACACTTTCCACTGCAACAGAAGGAAAAGTGAGCTCTGTGACTACAACCGGAAACTTCTCATCTGCAGAAGTTCTGTTAAAAAAAAAATCAAGATGCAGAGAAGAAATACGTAACAATCTTGCACTTTCGCCAGCTAAGGAGTTCGAGCTATTTCGACACAATTCCCCGCAAGATATAATTTCAAAAATGTAGCCCCCCGGGTTATAGGCCCATCTACCTGTAAACGAAAAATAGAGTCATCGAGTTATAAGGCCCCCCTAGATATAAGCCCCCTCCAGCTAAAAATAAAATGAATTCCATATTTTACGATGTATTGAAGCTTGAAAAGACGAGAATATTCAAAAAGTATTTTGATCAGCACTGCTATGTAGTCTTTTTTGAAACACTTTTTCAGTCCGGTTGTAAGCCCTCCCGCCCCCCCCCCTCCTCATTTATAAGCCCTCCTAAAACCACTTACGAAGTTGAATAAGCCCTGGGGCTCGTTTCTCGAAAGACCCGGCAACTTTTCGGGCCCAAAGGCAAATTTTAAAATCAAAACCTGTTGAATAGTAGCACATTTCCTAGCCCACAAAACGGTCAATTTTACTTCATTAACTGATAGCTTCATTGTACTATTTTCAACATTATTTAAACTTTGATCTTTGAATACAAACACAACAACACAACAAACAAAAAACAGCCCCCCCCCCCCCCCTGCCGCCACCACTTTTCCGGGCCCAAAAAGGTTTCCAGGACTTTCGAGGAACAGGCCCCAAGGCTTAAAAGCGGAAGTTTACGGTATAATCATATATCTTGCCTGCGTGCAGACGTCTCCTATTTCCTTTGTTGCACGCGGAAAAGGGACGTCTGCGTAACGCCGTCGCTAATCGTGTTCCAGCGTCCTGCTGGGTTCCCAAGATCTTGGGAACACTCTGTGATAGGCTGACACACAGTGCGCATTGTTTGACTTAATGCTGATTGGTTGTTATCGAATGTGGTCTTGTAATGTATGCGGTGATTTAAGTGATTTATGTAAGCAGGGTTTTCTAACCAAAACAAATCAAAACATGTGCGATTGTGTGCTGTGTTTTTCGTCGATCGAAAAGCAGAGCGATGGAAATCTTGTGCGGGGACGCGGAAAATTTAACGTGTACGAGGAAATTATTTCTTTATAATTTACTGTGCATGACACATCATATCATATTTGTAAACAGTGTCTGAGAAAACTACAAAAGCGGCGTGGACTTCGCACCAGGCAGGCATTTCGGAGAAAGCCAGCCAAAGAAACTAAAATCTTTATTTAGCCGTAACAAACAGAGGTCAAGAAAATTTAAACACTTTACAACTGCATCTGAAATCAAATCCTATCGGGAACACCCACAGAAGCATAAACCACAGGAAATGATTACTCTGTACGCGTGTAACAAACCTGCTTCATGACCTTTAAATGGAAGACTTAGCGCGGCAAAAATGAGATTTACTCAGTCAAAGGTTAGAATGCTACATGCACTGTGTAGTACTAGTAATCTTCGCGCGAGAGAGAAAAGAAGAAAAACCTCTGTTCAAGCAGACTCTCAAGGTCACGTTTCGCCCGTACGAGCTTATGATGTTTTGTTTGGCCTGTCAACTCTTATTTCTAACCGGATATTATTTCACAATTTATGCGAAATAGAATACCCTGCCAGCAGGACGCTGGAACACGATTAGCGACGGCGTTACGCAGACGTCCCTTTTCCGCGTGCAACAAAGGAAATAGGAGACGTCTGCACGCAGGCAATCATATATCAGGCTTCACTTACCTTCTCCATTGAAGAGCAAGGCTTCCAATATTTACAACCTTCAATCTGTTGACTCCCTCCCTTACAGACAAACAGTAACACTCCGAAGCACTTTCACCTTGCTGCAAGGAGACTGCGGAAGAGAAATAGAGAGAAGTAATTACGTCACATGGCCATGGTAGCAAAATTTCTTGATGCCAACAAACCGAAAATGTCACTTGAAAAGATTTCGCACTTTTTCAGGTGGACAGACAGACAGACAGGCATCATCTTTCGATCACCATCCGATCTTATTCAATTTCATTTATTTAATAATCTGTCAAATGTTGGCGAAATTTTCTGGGGTTGAATCTAAGTTTATAAAAATAAAAAGAACATTTTTGTGTTGTGTTCACCAACTCCAAACCATAAACCGGACGGTGAAATTAGGAAGTTTCTTGTCGCAGTCGTGCAACAACGGCAAAGAAATGTACAAAAAAGCGTGATGCACGTGCAAAGTTGTTGTTTTCCTAATATAAACCTATTGCTTTTTTTGCCGTTCTCCTTTCCGTCGCCGTCGTCGTTGCTTAAGCTCCCTATTACTTATTACTATTGATCAGTCTGGAAAATTTGCATGTGGGTATTGGGGCGATCTATTGGGGCTTTATAAAGGCTAATCAATCTTAGTGCAGCTATTTTGACACTACAAACTTGGATTGACACACAAACAACGATTGCATATTAAAGTACTGTACAATGCACTTTCCACGTGGTATTTTACGTCAGACCTTTTCTCGTCTAATTATTTAATTCCCCATTTAGTGCAAGTATTAATACTGTTGTTCTAAAGCTCCTAAAGGTAGCGAAAGCCGTGTTTAAGCTTCAGCTTATTATAATAAGCTTACGTACTGAGACTGTGGTGAGACATAGACCTTGTCACGGTTTTCGACGCCATCTTGACGAGTAGGGAAACGTGTTAGAAATTACAGTGTCTGTATGATAATCTAATGTCGAATGATTTCCGTAAAACGGCTGTTCTGAAAAAAATATGACTTGTAAACTAAAGCTACAAAACAAAGGATTGTACTTAAAAATTTTTTTGGGCGTACCTGTGCTTAAATTTCTCCAGAGGCTTGCTTTAGATTTTCCATATATTTGTCTCTAATTTTTCCCGGGACTTTCTTTATACAGACAAATGTATACAAAATTTTAAAAAGTGTTTCTAGGTCTTCTAGCGCATCTAACGCCCTCAGTTTTTTTTCAGTAGATTCCTTAGGAGTGAAGCTTTAGTTTACAATTCATATTTCTTTCAGAACCGCTATTCTACGGAAATTATTCGACATTAGATTCTCATACAAACACTGCAATTTCTCACGCGTTTGCCTACTCGTCAAGATGGCGTCGAAAACCGTGACAAGGTCTATTCATCGCTCTGTCATAACATTTCGTTTTGAACTTTTCACACATCGTGAAATGACAAGAAAAATGATGTGAACTTTGAAAAAACCATTAGTAAAATCATTATGAGTGTAAGGATAGAAGGTGATAAAGGAACTACAAGTTAACTAAAAATGGCGCCGGTTTAACAGATAGACGACGGCTCCTAATTTTAAAAGTTCAACTTACGGCTCCATAATTTCCAAGGCTCGCTACAATTTTTCTCTTTTGACGAGGAAATTAACAAGCAGAGCTACTATAATCCAATTCCCGGACTCTTGTTCACTTTTTCACGGGAAAAACTCTTCTTTGACTTTGAGCTTAACAAATTTTCTAGTTGAATGAAGGCGAAGGAAAACGCTAAGCGACAGCGCTGCAACCAGCTATAAAAGGCCGGAAAATTGGCGCGAAACTTAGGCACCGCGCGCTCTGGCGCTCTACGCGCATTTTGATTGGTCGTTGCCTATGATCTATCAGCCGAGTACATATGAATGAATTCATGGGTAACATGGCGCGGATTTTTGAAAGTGTTTGAATTGAGCAAGTAAGGACCTCAAAAAAGGTTCAGTAGAAGTAGTTTACAAGTAAGAAAAAAGTATTTTGGGCGACTTGAAAACTCCTTAATTGGAAGAAATCTTGAAAACAGTAGTCAACTCTACGCGAGAGACTCGCAGTTTTGAAAATGATTACACTGTATTCTGCTTTGTAAAAATTGAGGTCTCGAAAAAAGAGTCAAGGAAATGTTTACAAGATAAAGAAGAAAATTATAATGAAGAAGTTCTTTGAGCTACAAATGGTGGTAACAAAAACAGCGGGACGTATAAAATAAATGGCTCCACGAACGCTTTTGTTTGAAAGTCCCAGTGACAACTAAGACCTCCCAAACCTAAAAAACAAACACACAAACAGACAAAAAAACAAAAAATGATAACATAAAAGAAAGACTTACTCCCTTGTAAATGAGATCCCATTTCTTCACCAACTATAGCCACCTCTGGGGACTGGAAAGACAAAGAATCAAACAAGCAAGCTATAAGCTACGTTTATATTCCCTATTGCTCGTAACATCCACTAAGGAGAACGGTAACTTAATCGGCAGTGAGCTAATCTCTTAATTACAAACAAATGTGTGCACGTTACAGGGGCGCATCCAGGAATTTTTTATTTCGGGGGGGGGGGGGATGGGGTCGAAACTTTTGTTCAGAAAGGACTGTTGAACTTTTTTTGTGGCAAATTACTTCTCACAGAGACGACCACGTGTCTTCTCAATATGTGAACGCAGGTCACCACTGGCGCGGGAAATACTGCTTTGCGTACTTTGCAAGCAGAGGCGAACAGATCATAGAAGGGTACCCAAAACAAAAATATTTAGTGGAGTAACAAAATGCAACGCGCGTTTCATTAAAAAAATAGCCAGTTAAAAAGTGATATAAAATCCTGCCGATGTAAGAATTTCAGTCTCAAAAATGCGTCTGATAGGGGGAGGGGATACGGACCTCCCGGACCCTCCCCCTGGATCCACCACTGCGTTAGAGAGACGAGAAACTTGGGGTGCCCAAAGTCTCGACTCATCGCCGAGAGGGGAAGGTATTTTAGTGTCAGTAGCATATTAAAGTTTGTGGGACAGTTTGCCTGATGATATTAGAAGGAAAAGCAGTCCTTTATCTTTTAAGACAGCTTTGAAAACTTGTTTTGTTAATTCTTATTCTGATATTGATACTTTTGAAGTGTTACTGTCAAAAATTTTGTTATTTTTGTGTTTGGGGTAGGTTAGTGAAGGGCCACTGGTTTCATAGCTTTTGCTGTTCTGTATTTACCCTATCTTAAAACGAAATTGATAGACTGACGACATTACTTACCATATTAAGAGTACTAGTAACCATAGTAACAGGCCATGGTGACGTGCATTTAATTGCAGCTAATAGGAGAAACGGTTCGTCTTCAAACACTTGGTCTAGTCTTTCCAGCTAAAAAAGATAACAAATTATTTCGTTTCTAAAGGGTTCTACCCATAAAGGCGGAATTGTATTTGCGAGATTCTGAGCGTGTAATTACCTTTAGACTTGTCAAGGAAAGGGAGAATTCAAACGGCATAACGGTCTTGATAACAACACTGTCTTCCTGTATGAAGAGAAATCGGTAAGAACTTTATTAACAATACAACGACTCCGCTTTATATTGCTAACAGGGGAAAGAAGGGTGTCAAAAATTTAAAATCGTGCTTTTTTCATAAATTACGATAAATTTAAAGTCATCGAGAGCATTTGGTAAGGACAAGGGAACATTTTTAGAAAGTAAATTTTTCTTTTGAACTATCAGTCATCTGCTCGCCCCAGTCCCTAAGGGTCTGAACGCCCAAAGGAATTGAGGCGAGGAGACAACTTGTATTTCAGAGAATTTATTTAGGGATCTTGAGACTTGTACAAAACCTCAACAGTGTTTAACTATAAGTAACAAAAGTTCGAAAAGTTTTGGTGAACAGTGTACAGAGTAACAAGTATGGCCCTACCTTGACACATGTACAAGTTACAGGTGTATCGTTAGGCTTCACTGAGACATCCACGGAATACACTATCTACAAATTAACAACAAAGGACAACATAAGATTGGAGTAACTATAGCTGTAAACGTGCGCCTCGATTAACTGAGAGGAGTAGTCTCCACTTGGAGCCAGTTCACAGCAGTCTTGCCACTACTGTAAAACCCTGAAAATTTCAATGATCCACTATACGTCGCAGCTGTTTTGATCTAGTCTAAGTGCACTGTACATACATGCATATTTTATTGGCTATTCCCCACACGGCTTTTCAGAGTCAATAGGGACCTTAAGCAAAGGTAACGGCAGCAAAAACTTCACCCAAAAATAGGATTCGCGCTGTTTCAACTTTCATCGCACTTATTCTAACTCTTCTAGTTCGTCATAGGTTGGTGATTTTTTCAGGAATTGAATTCTAAAGGATTTTATCTAACTTCACCAAAGAAAAAGAAAATGGCGTTGTCTTGTGTTCCCGCCCTCCATAAAACGTGGAATTAGGACTTTTCACGTCATAGACGTGCAAGGACGGCAAAGAAATGTACAAAAAAGCGTGACGCACGTGCAAAGTTGTTGTTTTGCCAATGAAACGTACTGCTTTATTAATAATAACTTTAAAAACACGGTTAAACAAAAAAGGCTAAAAACACGAAAATAACCAACTAGAGGAAACGATTCTGAGACTGATTCGCTTAGTTTGAGTACTGGTTGCAATCATTCTATAATGACGTCGCTCCATATTAAAGGACCTTTGGCCACTAACCGTATGGAAAAGTGGTATGCTAACATTTCATTTCACTGTTTAATTTGCTTGTTTATTGTATTCCAAACCAATCTTATTAGGCATATTCAGAACTGCGACATCACCCGTTTCAATACTACAGGGTGGGCCGGAGTTTTCGGGTATACAGTGTACTATAGGGTATTTAATATCAGGTATACAGTATTTTTATGCTTAAAATTGGGTATAAAGTATTACGCTTTTTTGGAATTTTGGAAAAGAGTATAATAGCTCTGAAAGATCAATATTAGCGTCCAATGAGAAATTAAATCTCGTTCAACATCTGGACAGCGAAACCGTATTTCAACTGGAACTTTTTTCCAGACTTTCCTTTGACTGCCTTTGTGTGCCATGCCCTGAGTAAAACAAGTTCTACTTTCCGGCAACGATCTGCAGTCTGCAGTCTCCCCTCGCGTGTCTCCCTCGCGCACCTCCCGTGCGCGCCGTTCTTTCTTTCACCCATTACTTCCAAGCGCCTGCTCAGCAGGTTAGAAGGATAGCCTTTAATTCAAGTAAGTCTTGTATCGTTTCTGGCGAACGGCATCAGTTATGATAAACAGAACTTGCCTTCGCTATAACAGTCCGTGAACCAACTTGAGAGCATTTGAAGAAATAGGAATTCAAAATCTAAAAAATTAAGTCAATAAAATAGTTATAACACTGATCAGCTCATCACTAAATACTAGAGACCTTTAGATTCGAGGACGAGATTGATTTAACTTTAAGTTTTTTCGCGTATTTTTAAAAAAACCGGAAAGCTTCTTTGTACTTTTTTTTCACCAGAAAAGTTTGCACGGCTATTTTTATTGAAAAAGGTTAAGCCCTCTCCTGATCGCAAATGATTAAACTTTTAACATTTGAGAACCTGTTTCCGACACTGCGACATTCTCGCTAAAACACGTAGTGAAAAGACGGCGGCTACCACATTTTCCCGCCAAAATGACTTTGGTTCACGCGCACGCACCACGTAGTATTGACAAAGTCTGGTTCTCGTAGTCGTTCTCGTCTTTTACTTTTTTTCACCAGAAAAGTTTGCACGGCTATTTTTACTGAAAAAGGTTAAGCCCTCTCCTGATCGCAAATGATTAAACTTCTAACATTTGAGAACTTGTTTCCGACAATGCGACATTCTCGCTAAAACGCGTAGTGAAAAAACGGCGGCTACAACATTTTCCCGCCAAAATGACGTTGGTTCACGTGCACGCACCGCTTAGTATTGAGAAAATCTGGCTCTCTTAGACGTTCTCGTCTTATAATCTAAAGCTCTCTAATACCTGTCTCTCATAACTGTAAATTTTCTCGGCTGCGCCAAAGCGACGCGCGTTGGGATAGATGGGAAGGAGGAAGAAGACCTGCCTCCTTCCCGTCGTCCCCTACGTTACGTTCCGCGCTAGTTTCCTGGAACTCCGATCACGAGAGAAGACTAGGGACGAGTGAGTATATCACATGTGCTAGGAGTATCTACTGAATCAGGTATAGCAGGTTTCGTTCTTATGATTAAACTTTTTGAAGTATGAGAGGTTTGTCCCTTTCTACTGTTGACATGCTGCTCCACCAAAGCGATTTACGTTTCTCTGAGTGTTTGGTATTTGTTCTATGAGCTAATAGATGAAAAGGCTAAAACATGGACTTGTCGATTTTCTGCTTAAAAGAACAAAGGTTATAAAACGTACTGTTCGACTGCCCAATCGGCAGCCCAATTATGGACAAACGATAGCCCTTTTTACAGTTTCAGGTGGAAACGAGGCTGGAGTTGACCTTATTTTGATAGAACCCTTCCTACTTTGTTATGCACATCACGTTGTTCTCACACTACCTAATATTTTTCAAGCATTATTTCCATTAGAAAAGGAAGGAGGTTTTATCAAAACAAGGTCAACCTCAGCCTCACATTAACTCAAAGGCTAGGACACTAAGCCCACAACTGCAAAATAGTTTTTACTTTTCAACAATCTTCTTTCAGCTGGGAATTTGTTGCATGTTCGCGAAACCAAACAAAAGCCACGCGAGTTTGCGTGTGTTCGATTAACCAATAGTAACTAACTTCTCAATCATGCACAATACAAACTGAGCACCTTCTCGTTCACTTCTTCAACTGTAAATTCAATAAAGCTTTGCTTTTGTCCGACTGGTTGATCAGCTGTAGGTGCCTTAGAGCAGATAACGGCGGCTAAGAACAAAAAAAGACTGATTAATACTAAGAGCCATGCTACTTGTCTCCATCGAATCCGTTTTTGTCTCGTCACGCAGGGAAGGAACGTTGCGTGACGAGACAAAAATGGCTGCGAGGGAGACCACCAAGCGACATGCCCTGAATTGAAAGATCTGAACTACACAACTGGCAACTGCTATCGAGGAAAACTAATTTCCTGAAACAAACTTCTTTTCCAAAAGGAAAAGAAAACGTATTTGCAGTTTTTGGATATCCACACGTCTCTCTTGCTTCGGGGGCCGAGTAGGAGAGGATCCTGGGAAGGAGGTTGCCCTTGGGGCTGGGAGGGATGTGAGACGGTTGTATTCAAAAGCTAAAAAAAGTACGCTTCAATTAAAACCCCAATTAGATTGTACCCATGTTTTTACGGGGAAAGTCCTCAATTCAATTTTCCAAAGTTAAACAAGGGTGAGGGATATCTATTTATATGTTTTAGGTAAATCTAAGTGGTCAAGTGGTTGCAACAGATGAAGCAACCAGCATAATTTACAACAAAACTTACTTTTTTCCGTAGACTCCTGCTCATCCTGGAATCCCAACCAGACCCTAATTTCAAAACATGTTTTATTAATTAAATCCTGAAGGTGACCAGCATCTAAATTCTCCTTACCGTACCACTAATTGTTGAAGTATGTAGGTAATGAGAACGGGGCTCAAAATAAATTTGTTGCCGGTCGCGTTGACCGTCCAAAGAAATGTTAGCTCGGTCACGTCTCTCCTCTGACCGGTCAAAACGTTTAGCAAATTGAACATAATAGCCTAAAAAGCAAAACATTAAGTGGAAAAAGATGCTTGTCCTCTTGAAATGTAATGGTATAAAAATGTCTTTTTTTCTGGTCACTTATTTGTGCAGTCAAAAAGACCGGCAAACCTAGCCTGCGTGTTCCCCTCGCGCGCCGTCGAAAATATAATCACCAGGCAACCTGGCCTGCGTGTTCCCCTCGCGCGGCCTTTTAAGAAAACAACCGGCAGGCTAGGTAAACCGAACTTTTGTCCGGAGAAATGGTGATCTTGGCCGGACCTTAAAAGTCTATAATCTTATTGTGGACAAAAGTTTTCAGACAAAGAATTTTTCCCGAGATTCAACTTTTTATAGAGTGGGGTGGGGACGAACTGCATGGCATTTTTCACTGTTTTTTGAGGCACCCAATGATTATAGATAAAAGAATATTGCAACACTATCCCAACACTATCCCAAGGACTTCAGTCTAGGATTGTATATAGGTGATCATACCTAAGATCTTTTACTGGTGTTTCTTCCAAACTTTCAATAGCTAGCTGAAGCTCGTAGAATTCATTCACCAGGGCTGGAGGTTCATACTTGAGCTTTACATTTATTTTAGGCTTGCGTGGTTCAATTCTAAAATTTTGAAATTGAAAAGACTAAGTTATAAACTAGCAACAACCAAAGGTTAGGGAGTGCGGGCGACAACGATCGAAGGTCCAAACGCTTTTGCTCCATCGCTGTGCTTTGCGTAAGTTTCACTTGATATATGATCAAGTGTATATGCACGAGTGATAGAAGGTCCAAAAACGCGTGATCAGATTACGAGGGGTAGAAGGTCGAGATGCTCATGATCAAATTGCGTTCTGTGCATTCCATTCTTTCTTAGTGAAAGTCCAAACGAATGCTGGCTACAAACATGCGACGCATGCGTAATAACAACCTTGGCTGAGTTGTTCAAAACATGGTTAGCTTTAACCATTGGTTAAGCAGTATCAAAACCAATACGTTGTCAAGGTATTAAACGCCGGTTAACGCTAACCATGCTTCGAGCAACTGGGCCCTGGAGGTTAGGATTGCGGGCTCCTCTTGTCGCCGGCAATTACAGTTAGACTTTACCTAGGGGTCAAAAGTGATGGGCAAGTTACCTTGCGCATACTTACGATGATCTGCTTACTTTCAGTCTGTTTATGCTAATCAAATAGGCCATTTCCATGCTCCTTAAAAACCCTCACTTTCAAAACGAGGCTAAGAGCAAAACCTTTCCTGTGAAAATAAGTTCTATTTGAAGTAGAATAAAATGTCATTTTCACATCAATGACTTCGCCCGTAGCCTCGCTTTGAAACAGAGGCTTGTAGCAACTCGGAAATGGCCTCTTTCATCGTTGTTTTGCTTTTGTTTGCAGTCAAGGTCTCAAAAAAATTTTTTTTCGGCCCCAGTTTGGTCTAAAATTAGGGGGGACAGGCCCCTCCCCTGGATCCACCACTAAAACAAACCTTTAATTTTAACAACACGAACCAGACATCCGTGACAGAGCCTCTTTTAAAAGACTTACTTGATTTTAGAGACAATCCGCAGATCATCCCAATCTAGCTGGTCCTCCTTAGAGGCTGATTTCAATCCATAAGACACAAAGGACTGATGAGTAGAAGCACCCTCCCCTCCCCCACCACTCCAGACCAACACAGCACACCGAGAATCAGGGGAACCCAACTCAAGCGCCACGGAGGTTACCTGGCAACAAAACAAAAACAAAAGTCACATGACAGCATATTAAGGAATTCACGCTGCCATGACAACGAAGGGAACGAGAACGTCTAATTGGTAGCCATGTCCCAAAGCCACGGCAGGGACTGCTCTCATTCAAAGAAAAATACTTTATGTTGTTAGGCATTATTCGTACCGTTTTAAAAATTAAATTCAATCATATAAGATGTCTCGCATTAGAAATTCTTAATATTTAGCCTGATTTCATATCATACAATTTTTTTCCGGTATCTACTTTCCCACTTTCAGCCATTTCACAGCTGCTGACGATCGAGTTAAAATTTGAGCCCCTTGTTTTGTCAGCTACTATTTAACCCTCGCTCAAAACTTCCCTCTAGGTCTCCCACTAGGCAGCTGTTACTTGGACAGTCACACAACACTCTTATCCTGAAGCGTGACATCGACATCACGATGTTGACATTGACATTGTTTCAGTTGCAGGGAATAGATACAATTCTTCCTCTTCCTAGGCGGCTGTTACTTGGGTACGCACGCAACAAGCGTGACATCGACGTCACGATGACTTGCTCTTGCGTGAAAACTAAACAAACGCTAGATGGGAGACTATACCTGTAACTGTTTTCCTACATCTTCTGGTTGTGGAACAAGCATGAAAGGAATCACTTTTGTTTTTGCAGGCAATAGATACAATCCTCCCTCTCCTTGAGTTAGGCCGGACTCCACCACACACTGCTGGTTATAGAACTGTGAAGGACAAAAGGAAGAGGGTAGATATGTTTAACTTTTGTAAATGGTAAATAAAGATACGCCACTTTAAAAAAGAGAAGGGAACTGGAGCCAAAATGAGTCCCGCAATTGTTTCTGGGAGCGATACTGGGGACACTCCAATCAGCTATTGGCCAACTTTTACCCTGTCCCAGAAGTCTTTGCGAAAGTTAGCTCGGTCCAGTTTCCTTTCAAAGTGGCGATTGACGAGGACGACTACTAGAACGAGATTTTCCCAGTCCTAAGCAGTGCGCGCGCGCACAAACCAACGTCAGTTTGGTGGGAAAATATGGTAGCCGTCGTCAATCTACAACGAATTTTAGCGAGAATGCCGTAGTGGCGAAAACAAATTATCAAATGTTAGAAATTTTATCATTTAGCGATCGCTAGAGGGCTTTACCTCACTCAATGGAAACAAGCGTGCCAACTTTTGCCGTCAAAAAGGGACAATAAAGCTTTCCGGGGTGTCTATTTTTAAAGAATAGGAGAGAAAACTTAACATTAAATGTCGTCCTCGTCCTTGAATCTAAATCTCTCTAATATTTACCATACTAGTGCATTTAACCCTTTAAACCCTAAGATCAAAATTTGAATTCTCATTCGTTGCCCCTATTCATTCCTACAGAAGTAGTGGGAAGAAGTTGATAAAATATCAAGCAAATTCATCTTGTGTGATCATGTCCTTAATTCTCATGACCACTCTGTTTTACAAAGCATTGATATTAAAAGGAGAAATTTGATGCTGATCACTCTTAGGGCTTCAAGGGTCAATACATGAGCTACGCTTCTAGTGTTTAAAGAAGTTGGTATGTGGCCATCTTGAAGTTTCGGTAGCATTGGACATGCCTTTGTATATGTGAAAATTTCCTTTCACTTACGAGTTCGTTTTTAACATTACTTAGAAAGTATACTAAGTTTTTGACAATTTGTATTCAGTTTTGCTATATCAGTGGATGCTGAATGCAAACACAACAGAGACTTTAAGATCCAACGACGCCACAGCAACGAGAACGTCGCTTAAAAAGTGAATTTGCGTTCTTTTAGTCTTTATCGCGATTATTCCTACTTACTTATTTTGTCAAATGTACGCGAACCATCCTGAATTTGAATTTCAAGGGACTATATTCAAGTTCAGAAAAAAAAAATAAAATGTCGTCGTTGCTTGTTGACGTTCTCCATAAAATAGGAAATTAGGCATTTTCACGTCGTAGTCGTGCAAACACGGCAAAAAAATGTACAAAAAAGTAGGATGCACGTGCAAAGTTGATGTCCTGCTTGTTAAACCTATTGTTTTTTTAGACGTTCTCGTTGCCATCGCGTCGTGGAATCTTAAAGTCCCTAAAGTAGAACTTAGAAGCAGAAGGGGAGGATATTCTAGACAATAATGTTGAATGTTCTTGTCCTTTACATCTACAAACCCAATCTCATGTCAACCTCAAAATTGTCCATAACATTTCTTTAACTGGAAATATGTTCCATTCAATTACCTGATTACTGAAAAAAACGGCCAGCTTAGAAAAACGAATGGGAAAAGGACAGGTTGCTCTGAAAACAGAAAAGTAAATATTGAGTTAGTCAGGCAACACATTGAAAATGAAAAAACTGCAGGGCTCAAAACCCTCTCTCGTTTTAATTATCTAACAGAAAATTAAGCATCGGGTATAGAAAGTGTTTCAACGCAAGTCCAGATTCGATAAAAGTGAAAGAGAGCGAAAAATGGAAACTTGAGCAGAAAGGCGTGCTACGCAGACAACTCGAGTCCGAGAAAGAAGTCCTGTCGTTGGAACATTCAAATGAAACCTCTTCAGCAGTACTTTCACATGGTACTATTTACTTAGTATGTTGTTCTAACTTTTGAGTCTGTGGATGAAATCCTATGGTGATACCATTTAAATGAAACCTCTTCAGCAGTACTTTCACATGGTACTATTTATTTAGTGCGTTGTTTTAACTTTTGAGTATGTGGATGAAATCCTATGGTGTTACCATTTAAATGAAACCTCTTCAGCAGTACTTTCACATGGTACTGTATGTAGTTCTAACTTTTGAGTCTGTGGATGAAATCCAATGGTCTGACCATTCAAATGAAACCTCTTCAGCAGTATTTTCACATGGGGATATTATATTTCTATTTTAGCAGCTAACAGAACGAAATTTCAAAGTTTTGACCAATTTTGACTTTAATTCCTACCAGGACGGAAACGGTTAACCAGCTAAATAACAAAGAAATAAGCCTTCATAGCTTTGTGTTTCATTATTTTATGCACTTCCACGTCTTCACTGACTCGAGATGTTAGTACACATAATGACAGTTTCTATTTTCTTAAATGACACAAACCTCAAGTAGATTTGCAGAAGGATTGTGGAGTCTGCAGTAGTCACAGTTGAACCAAAGACAGCCTTGCATTCAACTAAAAATAAAGATCTAATCAATTTAATGTATCACATAGAATGTAGAAAACACAAGAGCTTTGGGGTTAAACCCATCTGCTAATCGCTTATAAGCTCATCCAATTAAAAGACCCCCAGTTATAGGCTCATAGACCAGTAAACAAAGAAATATATAACAATTATTCACCGAAGTGGAGGTGGGTATTTACCGAGACCGCGAAGCACCAAGGTTAATACCCACCACTAGCCACCGACACTGAGGTGAATAATTGTTTTAGTATATACTAAAACAGTGAGATAATTGAGCACAAAAATGATGATTTTTAACTCATTTACTGCTGCCAACGATTACAATTTTGGCGCGCAATGACCGAACGGCCGCGGTCGTGGCTTTTTCTTGCCGACAAAACTTTTGAAGGCAATTGTTTAGCTCTTGCGAGCAAATTTCTACAAAAGAAGTTGTGAATTCTTTTTGTATAGAAAATTATTTTGTAAACAAAGATCATTAAATTTAGTTTTAAGTTTATTTATGAACAAGTCAACTAAATAAAGTAACGCAAGACTTAAGCTTAATTTGCATTTGTAAACGAAAAAACTTTTTCACCGGTTTTAGCGATAAATTCAAGTAAAAAAGACAAAGCTTTACCTGTTAAACCTTCCAAACCGAACTTCGTCACCTTCTTCGTGTATTTCGGGAACAGCTTGCTTGATTAGTTGTGACATTTCTTTGTTTGTTACGGTAGCAAACCGGGAAGGCATTTTGCTCGCAACTTACGCGAGTTTGGCGTCGCTCGCTCGGAGGAACTGGAGGTGAATCAGTGAATAGTGCAGGATATTCACTGATTGAGTAGCCAGTCCGAGCGCGTGAAAAACACTATCCACTGTTATAGTAGATACTTAATCCGATTATAAGCCCCCACCTCGCCGATATTAGGGAGCTTAAGCAACAGCAACGGCGACGGCTACGAAAACGTCAATTAAAAAGTGAAGTCGCGCTACTTCAAACTTTATCGCGCTTATTCCATCTTGTTCAATTTGTCAAATATTGGCCATTTTTTCTGGAGTTGAATTCTAACAAGCTTCTCGAAGGTCAGGAAAATAAAAAGAAAGTCGTTGTCTTGTGTTCACGTTCTCCACAAAACGCGAAATTAGGCATTTTCACTTTGTAATCGTGCAGTGACGGCAAAGAAATGTACAAAGAAGCGTGATGCACGTGCAAAGTTGTTGTTTTGCCAATGAAACCTATTGCTTTTTTGCCGTTCTCGTTGACGTCACCGTCGTTGTTGTTTAAGCTGCCTAATAGTACATTACTAAGAGTTCATCAAGGAGATCTCATTAAGATGGTTGACAAAGCACAGGGTACCGACTCACCAAAAGGAGCAATTTGTTCCATCTGTATTGTAAACACCTGGGGGGACTGTGATGATGCTTTCAGTGTTTTCCACAGTTCTTTAGCTTCCTCCACTGCTTCAAAATCACAGCCTGGCTCAGGCTCCGGACTCTCGTTCTGTTTATCAGTGAAATAAAACTGATAAATTATTATTTATTCACGATGTTTCTCGGTAACTGATTGGCTTACATCCCGTAGCTAATTCTTCATCACCACGTGATTGTAACAATTATTGGACTAGGTTGTTGGTATGATGTGAAGAATTATCCGTATCTCGGTGGTTTTTGACTGAGGTTAATAATCCCCTCTGAGAAGGCCAAGGGGGATAAAACCGTCTGAGATTTGCAAAATTCTTAATACCATGCATCAAGCTAAACCCACCTATTGCTAACTTATTATATAGCTGGACTTTTTTTTCTTATCAGCAAGTTCACAAAGAGCCTACCAATGAAAGTTTTTTCCACGAAAAATCCTGTAACTGGTGACAGTGTGAAATCTAGAACTTTAGAGAGTAAAAACATTGTTGCAAGGAATTTGGAATGAAAATGTTTTCCTCACCGACATGACTTGAATGAGGTTTGTCTGACATCTTGTTTTCTCCTCTGGTGAATTCTCGGTATCTGGTTGTCATTTTAGTCAAGGGGCACATGAGAAGATTAGAGATATGCAGTACACTGTAATACTTTCTGGTAAGTATGCTTAATTTTAACATTCCAATGAGAACCTTACGACAACCACAAACACATTTATTTATTAACCCGAGAGTACCAAGTATTTCAGTATACATATTTTACTGAACCTATCAATAAAAAGGAGCTTGGGCAGCTTCTTTTACCATCAAAACTCATAAAACCATGAACACTTGAAACATGTCAGGAATGTTGATTGTGTAGTGACTAAAAAAAAAATAAAAAAAACCTACAAACAAATTACCATGAAGGTAAAAGCTAAAGCTCCTCACCTACTTTATGTCCGCAACTCGTAACAACACCTGATGCCGACAGTGTGTTCATTTTACCCTCTTGCCATCAGTGCTCCATTTTACGGGTATTTAAAGCTACATAGAGCTACATGGAAAGGAAAGAAGTTAAAAAAGGATTTGAGGTCATGAGTGCGAATCAAACTCAAGACCTCTCGCACAAAAGGCCGCGTGCTAACCGAATGTGCTAATAATTGCTTTCTTTCTCATGACTGATTAGCTAAAATTTCCTTGCATCAGAAAAACAAGTCATTTCCAGAAATGTTTCTGGTGTTCACGGTTTTCTGAGTTTCACTGACAGTAAGAGAGGTTCCCAGTCACAGTAATATTGTAAGTGCCTTCAATGAAAGGAAATAGAATGATCATTTTAAAAAGGTACATCTTCCCATTAACTCCAGTGAAAGGGTAACATATTCTTGAATGTTTCCAACCAAGTAAGCACATCTGAAATCAAAACGTACATATGATAAATACCTGCAGCTTTAACGAAGGGATAGTCTGCATTAATAATAATATTATTTATACTGATGCACCATACTCTGACATGTTTATATTATTGAGTCTCTCAGCATTACTATTTTGTATGATATGGACTAATCTGCTAATTCCAACTATCACACTACCAGATTCACATCTTAAAGTAAAGTGGGGAGCCTGCTCACCCAGTCCCCAAGATAAGGGGGCAGCCTTGAAAATATATTATTGCAGCCCTTAGTTTGGCCTAGAAATAAGGTGGAGGCCTGCCCCCCAACCCCCCCCCCCCCCCCTAGATCTGCCACTGTACCATACCAAACAGTCACTTTCCTTCTCCAAGGGAAACAGAGTACCTGAGCTTTACTGTGTTTTGTTCCCATTTTTACTTCTAAGTACACAGTGTTTGAGCAAATCAAATACCCCACCCCCTAGCAATTAAAATTTGATTGAAGTAAGATGCCACAAGTCCCAAAAGGGGACTTAGAGGATAGCTGTGCATGAAACATACCGTAAGGATGTTATTAAGACTGAGGTGAGAAGCGACCACCATTTTTCTCTGCAGTAATCCCACTTCACTCTACTCAACAACCTGAGACACCAAAAATAAATCACAGTTACTGAAAGATACAAGTCCACACACAAACCACACTGTGACTGTACCCGGTAATTCAGGCTTGAAAGTTCAAGCCTGAATTTTTTAACTGCTTAAGTTCTGTACATGACTTGGAAGATCTGACAAGTGGACTAAATCTTAAAAAATAATATATGAAATTATAGTCTGTTCACAAAACTAAGAAACTGTAAAATACACAGTACAAAATGACAGCCTGAAATGCCAGATCTCTTACTGGTCAAGATATCAAGACAAGGACAACAGAGACTTTCTGTAATATGCACTTGTCCAATTGTCAAAACAAGAAAATGTTATGACATAAACTCCCATTCAATACAAAACTAGAAAGAAGATTACAGTTATCTGTCTCTCTCTCAACGGAACCCTCTCTACAAGATGGACTCAATCCTAAACTGGATGCCTAAAAATGATCCAGGGCTGCTAATTGATGAGACTTGAAGTTGTAGGGTGTATGCAATCAGTAGGTGGGGAAATTGAACAGCTACATACAGGAATTTTTTTTGGTTCTATTTTTCTTAATTGTTTCCTATGAACGTAGCTGGGGGAAATGTCTTGCCCTCAGCCCTTTAATAGTGACGGCCCCGGATGGTCCCTGTTGGTCAACAGTTTTTTCTTTGACCTTTTATAAAATTGGATGATAACAAGATGGGTGATAACATAATAGTGCTGATGCCAGTGGTGTCTGTTTTAGAATGAGTTGACTGTAAAAAAAGCCTTACATCAATTCACGGTTCACATGAATTCACATTTCTATGATTTTTCAAGGACAAATTACAGTTTTCAAGGACTAAGATTTATTTAATAAATCGGCATTCTTTAACCGCCTTTGTTCACCCAAATGGTTAAAACATGTCATGGAGTCTTTTACGATTGTTACTTCTTTGGCCATCGTTGATCACATTATATTATACTACTTTCCACAACAAGACTGCAAAATAACAAGGTATGACTTGCAATTGCATCTGAGGTACTGAAATAGCATTTGAAATAAAGACACAGAAATAAACTATTGTTCATGCACAAAAATGTTGTTCGTTACCCACACGTTTTACAGGTTCTTACACTGCGGATGAGCCAAATTTTCCTCAACAAAATAATCTAATTTTACAGAGGAAGGTGTCTGGCGTAGACAAGGATGGATTTTCAAGACCTAATAAGGAAATCAAGTACTTTTTAAGGACCTCAACCGAATTCAAGGACTTTTCAAGACAACTTGTACAATTTAAGACCTTTTCAAGACTGTATGAACCATGATCATAAAGAAACTCCATGTGAACTTAACTTACATTAAAGCTTTGCTGAAGTCTCTGGCATGATAGTATTCCTCACCCATCTGGACCACTAACAAACATTTAAAGAATAAATGCATTTACTAAGAGAAGGTAAATACCTGATAACCTGTTTGAATGTGTACATTATTCTCACTTAATTTTGCCAGGTAAAAAATCATGAGCCATATTTTGCAAGTATTTACTTTTGTGATTTTTCTATTCTTTAATATGTAAAGGTAACTTTGTCCACAAAACAGTAACAACAGAATTAATAGTTTTACAGATATACACAAGGTCTTAAAATAACTGGGAAATGAAGGTACCCCCTTTGCAATGCAAGCAGCTAGACCTTTACATGGCTTGGATTACCACATAAAATGGTGGTCCAGTCTCCAGTTGGAGACGCAAAAATAGTGTCCACGTTAGTACTTTTGCGCTAAATACAATGATGCTCAAGCAAAGTGCATTCTTTTACTATGTCGAACACTTACTGAGATATCTTTTCATCCTTGGAGACTTGTATTTCTTGAATTGAGCAACTGCACTGCTAAGAAGAGGAATTATGATCCACTACCAAAAAAAATCCAGGAGATAAAATCAGTCTACAATAGACAGTATGGATCTTGCTACTGCAGTGACAAATTGCTTCATGTGTACTGGAGAATGTAAATATAAAAAGTTTTGCCTCTGCAACAGGTTTATATGACTCCCATCAAATTGTACAAGAACAAATCAGACTGAATTTGAGCGAATTGTGGCAGCAAAAATACTCTGTTGCTCAGACAAGTACACATGAAGCAATTTGTCACTGTGATGTGTCGCGCAACTTAGCACCCAACCTGTACACACAGAGTGATTTGCCCTGCGACTTGTTCCGGCTACATGTCGCCTTTTGTGTCTTGACTTAAAGAGTTACCATACAGCTGCATTAGTTTACTTACAGAGTGATCCACCTGTATTTCCTGAGCCTGCAGTGCTATTATTCCAGCATGTTCTATTGCTGCATCTGGTGGTTCTGTGCCTATTAATAAAAAGAACATCAACCAGCAAGCCAAGCATTTAAAAAATATATAAAGCAATGATGTGAATGGTGAAAATCTTAAAAACAGAAACTATAAATAATTGCCTATTGCCTCTTAAAAATCCTTGACAAAAAATAGAAGAACTGGAGAGCTAGAGAGAGTGTATTTAACATAAATTATCTCATGGTTCCACTTTTGCCTCTGCTCGATATTTATTTTCCTTCGTTTTATTTAGTACACTTATAATGTACGAAAATAAGTTTTAAAGTATTGAACCATGGATAAAATCCAGCCAAAACATCTACACGTATGTTTCACTGCTAATTACTGGATATGAACCTTTTTGAACGATAAGGTGTAAGAAGCTTAGAGATACACAGTAGAATTTAACTGTGCTCCAATTACAACTAAACAAACCTTGGAACCCCTGTCTCCATGGTCTTTGACCAAAAAAATCCAGGTTTCCAGCATTCTCTAAAGGATTCATGGACAGTGGGGTGGTGGTCTGAAATTGAATGAAAAATTTAACTACACATGTTTAGTCCCATTTAAAACTACTTTTTATTTTTATTCCTGCTTTTAAATTTGCCTGATAAAGAGAAATCATATAACTTGTAATAATGATAATAATAAAAAAAATACAGCTACTTATAATAATGACGATGTTGATGATGTTGATGATGAAGATGATGATGATGGCGATGATGATGTGCTTTTCAATTACTACAAAAGCCATTTGACCAGAGAGCTTATCACCTTGCAAATAAAGAATGTGCTACAGTATGAATGTAAGTACTTACATGGCACAAGCCTTGACACAGCTGTCTCCTGACTATAGCATTGTTGGCTGCTTGTTGGTAATAAAATCCTGGATGTTGGGTCTGCAATGAGATATTTTTACATTTTGGTCATTAGAATTAACATAAGTTGAACTATCATGCAACAGTAGTTTATTGCAAGCTCACTTTTATCATAATTAGGGAGTTTCTGCAACCATAACAACAACAGCTGTGGAATGATCACTTAAAAACTGAATTCACACTGTTTCAAATTTCTTCATGATTATTCCATTTTGTAAAATTTGTCCAATATCGTAAACTTTTTCTGGGGGATGAATTCTTAAGAACCATATCTAATTTCACAACAAAGTCATTGTCTTGTACTTAGGTCCATTGAAAAACATTGCGTTTGTGAAATTCATGTTATAGTCCTGCAGTGGCGGAAAAGGAGTCTACTAAAAACTATAAGGCACAGGCAGAGTTGTTGTTTTGCTTATTAAACTTATTGGGTTTTTGACGTTTTCAATACCATCGCTGTTTAGGATATGTACGCTCCCCTGTTACTATGTGAATATTTAACACACCTGCAAAGCTGTCAAACCATTCCTAATGGCTTCATCAAATAACTCACCAAATAAACTAAATCTAAAGGGCAAAACAGAACAAAAAAATACGTGTAGTTCAGGTTAGTGCACTAACAACATGTACAGTGCAGCTCAGAAATGACCGTCCAAAAATTTGCATGTATATATATATGCGTCTGCGTCTGAGTGTGCATGCATTTCCAGCACGTCTGATTAAGGTGTATGAGCCAGCTTATTGTCTACTTATTGTTCTTATTTGTTGTTAGTTTTAGTGGCAGATGAATAAACTTTGATCCGTCTGAAGGATCAACGTATGTGTATATTCTGGTAGCGAAACAGACATTCTTTTCAGTTAGAAAAGAGTAGTCTTTTGTTCACCCAAACAATGAAACACTAAGAAAACTACTGGCCATGAATAAGAAAGGAAAACACGCAAGCGTGGCCAATGCATATATCCAAAAATGGTGTGTGCATTTTGAATGAATAATAATGTGCTTAAATTATCTGTCCATAGGTTGTTTGGGAAAGCCTGTAGTTAAAATGTTGATGCAAGCTGTTGTGGAGTCAATCTTCACCATATCTTGCAAAGCTAATTTTAAAACAAAGTTTAAACACTCACTGTTTGGACAGCCAAGCTGAGTGTTCAAATGCAAGCTCTGCACAGCCAACTTTCTCCTTGAACAAGTCTACATGTTTTCTGAACTGTGATATGGCATCCAGTGGAGCTGAAGCTTGAAAACTTAGACGACAGATCTGAAGGATACAACATTACTGGTGGTCAAAAACTACCTTATAATAATTATAAGGTACTTAATTTCGCAATTTTGGTGAGACAGTGTTTCACAGGATTTAATTTTTGCGATTTTAACGAGTAAACATGAAAAAAGGGCACTAAATTTTGTGATTTAAGCATTCTCAACTTCATTTTCTTTTTTAGATAGTGTGAACCTTTAAGAAAATTAGATAAACTGGAACAAGCAATGTGTGAAATCTTTGCAAACTAACGTCATGTCACAATGAAAGATACAAAATGCAGAAAGCAATTTGTGTTTGTTGATACATATCATTGCCATTACATTTCAACTGTTATTTGAATTTTCTATCTGGGTATTAAATTTCACAAGGATTTATTTTTGCAATTTTTTTACAAGTTTTGCAAAAAATGTGAAATTAAAAGACCTAAAAAATTAAGTACCAATAAGGTACACTTTACAACAGGAGACAGCAGGGCCAAGCAGTTAAAGCACTGAACCTGTAATCTGGAGTCCTTAAGTTCAAGTCCCCCCCTGAGCACTACCAGGATCTGTTCTTAGTAGTTCCAGGTTCAAATCCTAGACCATGCTGATCACAGCTGATCACAGCTGATCACAGCTGCAAATAACCCTTGGGCATCTGACATTGGCCAACCAAAGATTTTGCTAGTGTCTGACAAAATCCAACCCGTGTTTGGACAACATTCACTTGGGTAATGAAGTCTTCTTTTACATCAGTGTAGCATGTCCTCTGCTTTTCCCGAAAGGTAGCATAATGCTTTTTGAAAAGTAGCAAGATGTTTTGTTCATATTTTAAGGATATAAAGTTCAACCTTGTTTTTGGTGATGTCCGACCAAAATTTTGTTTTGTCCATTCAAGATGGTGTCTTGGTAGGACGACCTTATGTCCTTTCAAGAGAAAAAAAATATTTGCAGCCCTGATGCTTGTAAACTAGCCCACTGGTTCATTTCCTTCCAGATGGATTCTAACCTTCAGTCTTACAGTCAAACTGGGAAAACATGAACACCAGAAATATTTCTGAAATGTTATTGTGGTGCAAGAAAAAAGCCAATCGGGCATGAGAAAACTAAACTGCAAACAAGAATGTTAATTAGTTTGTGGTTTGTAGCTTGCTCGCATGTTCTGATCTTTGCTGAGAGTAATCATAACACAATAAACATTCCTGAAATATTTCAAGTGTTCAAGGTTTTCCCAGTAGCACTGTAAGTTCCATTTGAATTATGAAAAGCCTCATAAGGAGAGAGGGTATTTGACTTTTGTTTTTTTTTTACATTGCTTAATCAAGAAGTGATATTACCGGTAAACCAACTTACTACACTATAAATTATGTTTTTAATCGCAAATAGCTTAAAGATGAGAACTTCCCTTGTGCATGTATGATAACAAACCTTGTAATTTATAAACCCTGCAACAACTTTAATTTCAAGCATATTGATGTCACTTGTCTTGAGTTCTCCTAAAAGTCCATATGCTTGCCGATAATGTCTGGAAATACAAAAATGCTTGATTAGTTTTGTCTGTAAGCAACAACAAACTTGTGCAAAGAATAAATTTAAATTGTTACTGTATAATCTCCCCTATGGGATGTAAGATACAGGGGTGGTTAGCATCATTAAATGTAGTTATAATGACTTGAATTTAAGATCTCAGTGATGTCCAACTGAGACATGCCATATAATTTGAATAACTGAACTGAGGTACTACCGTGTAAAGTCAAAGGTAACAAGTTTCATTCAGGGATTGTGCAAGGGAAAAAGGAAGATCAACAACAGTTTTAATGAGATTGACAGATGAGGAGTATGACATGTATGGCGGCCACTTGGACAAAGGGTTGCAGTGGAGACATCAACCACACTGTGTACAATTTTGTACATAAGAGTCAGATGGACAATATTTTATTGCTCTTCATTCTACAAAGCACTGCTGCCATCCAGTGGTACTAATCATGTCTGTTACCCTTGACTCCCTGTCGTAGTTACCTGAAACAAAGTGTGCTGCTTGCTGTTGCATTAAGTTATTATTAAGTAATTAATTTTTACTCAGGCTGAAATCGGCAGGACTGTTGTTCAGGTGCTAAATCTCTCAGACAGGTTGACTTGGTTAAACTTACTTTATAGCAGAGTGAGGATCTTGTCGCAGTTCGTTAAAGAAGGCAATCTTAAACTGGTGCCGCACCAACAATAACTGAATAAAATAGCAAAGATCATTAATGCCAGACAGAGAAGAGCTAATTTCCTTCTCAAAGTTAACACCAGTAACAAATAAAACAATGTATTGTAAAAGAAGATAAAATCTTATGTAGAAAAAGTTCCAAATTTCAAATGGTCCATGTAATAGGTTTGTTAAAACATAATGCTAACAGTGAATGAGTGGAGAACTGAGTGACTAATCAAAACTGAACAAACATGCAAGTAGAGTCCAATAGTAGTATAAAAATATTATATTGTTTCCTTTACAAGCATGATTACAGACAAGAGTGGGATACCAGCTAATTCTATAATTCTGTCGTGCTTTTAAAAGCAGCAAGTTTGTCTAGTGCCTTTTTAGAAGACTTAATGTGTGTAATTTTTTTTAATCTAACAACGATGCAAACCACAAAAATTGTTCTGTCTAGTTAGTTGGTGGTATTAACAGTGTGGTTGCTTGGGGACCTAATTATATACTAAAGACTAATGGCTGCAAAATGAATAATGTGGGGGAAAACAAGATCTTCCTTTCAAAGGTAAGTATGTATCATCTTAACAGTCAGTCTTAATTTAAAAATCATAAAACTTCCACCTGTAATGATAACTTCTCACCTGATGGGTTCCTTTATTGAGAAATTCCTGGGAAATAAAAAGAAAAAACAGTTTATTTCAAACAATAATATTTATTGTGAATGAAATTTTTCCGTTCTTTTCTTCAGATTACCAGTAATATAACCCTTATTATGCAATATTGAATTAAATGAAGATGTGATCATCATAGTTGTGTACTCAAGTTGAAAACAGTGAATAGAATCTTGAAAAGAATTCTGAGCTTTAGCTTGTGAAATTTACCTTATGGGCTTTAACTCGTCTGCATTCTCCATGATAGTAGCTTTGTGCTAAGTCATAGAAAGCATTTTCCAGCCTGAAAGAAGTAGAATGGTGACAGACTATTTTTGTAACGTTACAACAACTACATAAGTTTTTCTGTACATGTAAAATTTGTGTTTAAGCCCTGTTTATTACGAAGTAACATCCCAAGAAAGAGGGTCACCCTCCCAGCCGGGTCAACTTAAGTGAGGGTCTATGTGAGAAAAAAGTTGACCTCTTTGCCAACAGCACTTGCCCATGTTCTGATTGTCTCGTCTTGACTGCCTGGGTTTTGCTTCACGCTGGACGCTGGATGCAACGTTAGATTGTTTGATATGTAACAACCCTTTGTTCACACACGAAATAATTAGTTTTCAAAGATTTTCTCTGATAGAGTGCCAGTAAACTGTTATTTCTGATGAGTCAATGCAATGACTGGACTGGACATTTTAAATACTATCTGTAAACCATCTGTCATCAGGGATTCATACACTCTTTCAGATTGGATTTCAGTTTGGAATCAACTACAAAAACGAACAACTTCACGCTGATAAAATTTATTTGTTTATTTCATTTTTTTGTGAGAATTTATCCTGGTTAACCAATTCCAGTCCAGGGAATGCAGTAAATAGCATTTTAGAGAGTCCAATTTTAAAAATTTCCCAGGGAGCATGCCCCAGGACCACCCAAGAAGTTTGCCCCTCCTGCACTCAATGTTTGCACCTGTGGAATGAATGATGCAAGTCTTCCAGCTGAAGCTCTGCATCTGGTACTTCCAAATGTTAATGAAAACCCTGTGACTGAGTTGATCTGGCTGGGCGAGTGGAAGTGTTCATATGGATAAAAGTTAACCCAGCAAGAAGAGCCACCCTAACAATTGAAAAAGTGTGACCTGGCTATATCGGTCATCCTTTTAGCCATGCCAACTTTGTGTTTTTTAATTTCTCATGTAAACGGCTTGACACATTAATTTTTGTAAGGAAATCCATGAAAAGTTGGCTCACCCTGGGTAGCTTAAGTAGGGGGCAAGACCCTTCTAGCCCTGAACAACTTTTCTCCATATAAACAGGGCCTAACTCTTTCTGATTAGCTAAGGAGTAGAATAATTCTACTGGTGAATGCACATTATAAAGTCAAGTAAGGGGGGGGGGGGGGGGGAGTAAATTTGATAGCTGATATTCAAGCTTGGAGGATAAATGAGTATCTTTATTGGTACTTCTGAGTCACAACCTCATCATTGATGAGGTGACAATCGCATTGCCACTTCAATCAAGTTTGACAACATCAGTTTGCAGTGACGGCAAAAAAAAAACAGCCAAAAAGTGTACTGCACATTCAGAGTTTTTGTTTTGCTTATGTTCATGTTTCTGTTGTCACAGTGGTTCCGCTGACCTTGCTAGTAGCAACACAACAACTTTGGAAAAGATGCAACAAAAGCGACATCCACATATACCCACGCAAAGGCTCATTCATGACCTTGCTTCATTCCACAATTATATCATACCTGATTGTATATCCTATCAAGTGATCTGTATGTGGGAGAACAAACAACGACTTGGCAGACAAATCACAAGCACTGCAGAGTGTGGCTGCTCTTTCCAGAGCCTGCAGATCATCACCTGTAATATAAAGCATTTACAGAAATTGACATGCACAGACATCTCACCAACTAATACACTATATTGATCTACTGCTGGTTAGATTCAGGTCCTCTAATAATTTTATGAATGCAAAACCCAGGTTTAACCTCCATTCAGGGGTCACCTTAGAACTTAAAAAGTCACTGACCACTAAGAGGGTTACATGTAATAACTTCAGGTGTACACTAGTCACAATGATGTCATCTTTCACAACATGAATTACCTCACTTAAATCAATGCACTGCACTTGTGGAAATTCAACACAAAATATTGCAAAGATAAATTTATCATGATTTTGTATACATTATCTAGCTGCCTCGTAGGCAGAATAAGAAAATTCACATGTAAATTTGTATGTTTATTACTAACAAACCCCACAACAACCTCCATTGAAGGTGCACTTCTATTCAAGGGACACTTGCGTCAGTCGCGAGGGTGTCCCCTGAATAGTGGTTCCCCTGTGTTGATATTTTGGAGCTAAAGCAACAATGACGGTGATGGCTACGGCTATGAAAACATCACTTAAAAGTGAATTTGTGCTGCTTCAAATTATTTGCGCTTATTCCATCTCTTTCAGTTCATCAAATGCTGGTAATTTTTTCTGGAGTTGAATTTGAAGTTCAGGAAAAGAAAAAGAAAGTCTTTGTCTTGAGTTCACGTTCTCCACAAAATGTGAAATTAAGCATTTTCACGTCGTAGTCACGCAATGACAGCAAAGTAATGTATAAAAAAGCGTGATGCATGTGCAGAGTTGTTGTTTTTCCAATCTAAACCTACTGCTTTTTTGCAGTTCTCATTGACAACGCCATCGTCATTGCTTAAGCTCCCAATTGTTAGAAGAAAATTGATGTTGATCACTCTAGAGACTTAATGGGTTATTAGAAGCAAATGGCCTAACAGAAGTCATAGACTGTACATGAGTAATTCACTGTGCTATATACCTGGTGGGAGAGGTGCATTCTTCTGGATCAACACCACGGCTACTTTGGTGTTTTGGTCCTGTAGACTGCTCCTGTTAAGAAAGAGGACAAGGGTGAACTGAGAATGGTAAATACTGTGAGATAATTATTAGTCATATACTATTTTCACAAAATATCATCATCATCATCATCATCATCATCATCATTATAGACAGCCTTTCAGTCAAACAGCGCCTATGGCCCCCTTCAACCCTTTCCATTTTGTTAACTTCAATTAGGTATCTTAAAGAAATTCCAGCCCAACATCTGCCTTTAGGGTGTCTTCGTTGCAGATCAAAAGGAAAATCAGAAATAGATGGTTTCAACCTAGTCTGATTCTTAGTTTCCTAAATTTTCTTGTTGCTGTTACAGATCTGTGGCATGTGCATGTATCCAGGCGCAGCACTGGAGCAAAAGCGTTTGCATCCATCTCATCCGCACTTCCTAACCTTTGGCTTTTACTAGTTTCCTAGTACTGATAATAATTTTATTATTCATGATAATATTGTAAATGATTATTGAGGTTAGGAAATGAAGGAAGATTAGAATCAAACTACGTTTCGACCATTTTAACTTGAATTTCATTTTGCCCTACAACTTGTATATATATTCAGTGGAACCTCAATACAATGAAGGGCCATTTTTTAAAATGAACCTTGTTATAGCAAGCATATCTTGCCGAGTTCCTTTTTCACATCTGTGGGAACTATAATGTCTGTCCTTCTTAGAGAGGCATCCTCCTTACGGAAATTCAACTTGAAGAAGTGCACAAAAGGCAGGGACCAACTCTAGGTGTCTGTTTAGTGGGGTGTCCATTTTATAGAGGTATCCATTAAGAGAAGAGTTGACTGTACCAATGTTTAAAATGAAGCAAAGTATACAATCAAGTACCTTATTAAGGACCTGCCTGAAATGAAGCCTTTATACGCAGCAAAAAGACACTGTACCTGACTTTTTCCAATTTTGATGCACATTCAGTTTGTTTTTCTTTCCACTGAGAATCATCCCAGTCAAGTTCATAAAACATCACCACCACTGCAGGGGAGAGGTAAAGATGCTTATGCATCCATTTTGTCTTCAAGATGCCTTTTGGTATATACCATTCATATGTGGAGCGCTGGAAAATGGAAATAAATCTTGGTTATTATAAAATATAGATTTAGCAAGGAGACAGCGTAGCAAAGTGGTTAGAGCACCAGACTTGCAGTCCGGAGGCCACAAGTTCAAGTACTGCCCTGGTCGCTAGCTGGATTTGTTCACTGTAGTCCCGAGTTCAAATCCTCAGCCATGCTTGTAAATAGCCAGCTGGTTTGCCTCCAGCCAGGTGGGTTTCTTAACCCTGTTGAGTTCAATTTGAATTGTTTGTTTCACGCATTTGCTCGGCCCCACTAGCATTAGTGCTATAAACACTGCCGAGGGTAAATAACGGAATCATTATTATTATTGTTAAATACAGGAGTTGCGGTGTTGTAAGACCATGAGCAGTTGGTTTTTTTTTACTTAGAGCCATGCTTGGCAAGTGAAAAAGTAATAATGTGCAAATTTATGGTTAAAGGGTCTAAGGAAAGATTGCCAAGATATCTCAAAATTCCCCTGACAGATTCTTGTGAAACTTTGCACAACAGAAGACTAGCACCCAAAGTATTCATAGCGTAAAGTATCTACAAAGAAAATGCTGATTGATAAGGGCTGAAATTCGATTTAGAGCTAAGACATGTGGCATCATTTTTACATAAATTTTAAATTTTATTTCATTTGTCCAAAAAATAATTGCTGGTTTGCACTTGACATCATGGCAGCTATGTTGAAGGCCAAAAACAAGAACATTTCTATCCTCTGGAAACTCCATGTAAATTCTTTTAAATATTTTTTATTGTATTGACCACCAATGAGGCCCTGCCGGGAGAGGGGGGGAGGGTGCCATGTCACTCATCTGAATTTTAAAACTTCTCATGTCGGTATTTATAAATGCTTCATGTTGCTGTCAGAAATTGAACAAAAATTCTTTGTCTTTGTTGGAATTGTAGAAAAGGGGGATAGCGATGCACTGTAAAGAAACCACTGTAGATCTGCAATTTCTCAGTTAAAATTTCACGTATTGAACACCTATCCATTGCCATTCACAATTAAGACAATTCACAGGAAGGTCCACTGAAACTCACTGACAACAGACGCTCTCTGAAGTGCAAGGAAAATTGACGAAAATCATTTCTTCTTGGCATTCAGACTGGTGATAAATTAGCCAATCCACCGCTCTTTGTTGCTTATTCTAGGCTTTGCCATCACTGTTGCAATATGGCCTAGGGAGGTTGTCTCTTGTCGTGATTTCATGTCACGCTCTGTCGCCACTTTTTGGGTCATGTCACTTGTTGGAATTTACCCTGGCAAGGCCTCACTACCATGGCTGCCATGTCACGTTGTTGCAAACCAAGAATATCATAATAAAGTTTAGTCTCCGTGTAATGCGTACATGTGTTGTAATAGTTTTAAAATAAAGATGAATTTCTGTAAGTATACGACATTCAAAGATGGAAGGTGTGCCTACAAAAATACGAGGTCGAGCCCTCTTAAATGAAATGACCGCACGCAAGCAGCTCTTAAAAATTATTTGGAAAACAGTCGATGTACCAGGTGCTATACGACCTAAAATAAAATATTATCTTGTCTTCACTTGTCTCACGTACTGTCCTTTCCTTATGCATACGACCCAACGAAAATATTACGTACGAATAAATTAAAAACCTTTAAAACGAACACAGTACAATAGCAAATCCGACGAGTATGCAAGAGTCAGATCTCATCTACCTTTGACTTGGCTTTAGGAAACTCGTGGTCAATTGACAGCAATCTAAAAGACAGCGGAACTCTTTCCGGATGCCTGTTCATAGAAAACGACTCCCAGATGGCTTTATGTAAAGGTTTGTTGTGTATATCCAATCCTATAAGCGCTACAAGGCCAAGTGGTCGAGTAGCTAGTTCTGTTGGAAATTCGCTGGCGGCCGCCATCTTTCATTTAGGGCAGGTAACCAGGCCTTCCTTTTTGCCGAGTTAAAGTGGAGTCGGGGATAGCGGGCAGCGTGTTCTCAAAAAAAGAGACACCCCGAAAAGCTTCATTTTACTTTTTTTTTCACTAAAAAAGTTAGTAAGGTTATTGATACTGAATGAGGTAAAGCCCTCTTCCGATAGCAAAATGATAAAACTTCTTACTTTTGATAACTTGTTCCCGCCGACTACGACTTCTCGCTATGACTAGTAGGAGTAGACTGACGACGGCTATCACCTTTTCCCGCCAAAGTGACTCTGCCTCACGCGTGAGAACTACTTTATATGGAAAAAATCTCGTACTCGTAGTCGTCCTCGTTTCAAAATCTAAAAAAGCTCTCTACTCTATTTAGGGAGCTTAGCAAACGACGACGGCAAATGTGGCAGTGAAAACGTCACCCCCTCAAAATAATTCGCGCTGCTTCAAACTTCATCGCCCTTTAGTTTTAATTTGCCCTCATCAAATGTTCACAAAAAGAAAAAAAATCGTTTTCATGTGTTCTCGTCCTCCATTAACGTGAAATTAGGGAGTTTCACGTGGTAGTCGAGCAGTGACGGCAATGAAATCTACAAAAAAGCATGATGCATGTGCATAGTTGCTGTTTTGCCAATCTAAATCGTCGTAGCCTGAATTTCATCGGATGAATTTCAGGCTAAATCGTCGCCGTTGTCGTTTCTTAAGCGACCTCGTTCCCAGGGATTCTTGCTACTCGTCCCGCGGAGCAAATTTCTCTAAAAACTACTCCATGCACTTATATCAACTGGTGGAAAATGCCTGATGTATAGTAAGGCCACGCCGACACGAAATCGTTTTCGTTTGAAAATGGAGAAGTTTTTCACCGTCTTAGCCTTCCGTAAACGGCTCGAGCACCCAAAAGGCAGGTTTTTGTAAACGGTTCCGGAGTGGAGGTTTGTGGAATCGCCGGATTGTCGTTTTCTTGTGGACGGACGAAAACGGAGGTTTTAGAATACAGTTGATGTCATACATCATACAGCGCAGGTTCTGTAAGGGATGCTACAGCTGACAATGCTATCGATCTAGTGAAAACAGCGTTCTGATTCTGCGTACGACTCCGTCGTCAGTACGATCAAGTGAGAACTAGGTTTTTGGAGTCGCAAGCAGAAGCAGAAGAACTAAGCCAATCACAAAGCTTGGGAACTGCTTACGACTCCGATTTTTGACTTTCACCGAGTCATACGCGTTCAGACTCCCCTTACTACTCCGACCCCGCCGCTAGTGAAAACCAGCCATAAGAATGCGTCCTCTTTTGGAAACAGCGAAAAAAAATCTCCTTTTTCAAAAGTATCTAGGTAAGTGTGGAAGCTGTCTTACACTTAAGGATAGGTTTTTATCTGCGTTCTTTTCTTTATTAGTTATTTTTTGCTTGTAATCATAATTAACTCTATTTTCCATAATATTTAAACAGCTTCTCGAATCATTATGTACCTGAAAAAGATGTTAAACACATCGAAACATGTATTACAAAATTAAAAGGTGTTGTGATCTTTATAAAAATCGTGATTTATTTACTGCTTTCTCAATGGGTCATTGGACTCGCAGTCGGCTGGTCACATGTTCGAGTCCCCCAATTCAAATCCTCAGCAACGCTTGAATAGCCAACTCGTTGCCTCCTGCTATATCGCTTTCAGAATACCCGGACTGCTTCGCCCCTCATAAGGTAATCAAAGACAGTCTAGACTCGTTTGAATAACACCCAGTAGTTTCTTGATTCCAGGTACAGGATTTTCGATTCCTGAATTCGGATTCCAAAAGGGCTGGAACCCGGATTATGGAACTACTGGGCGAGCTGCTCCTGTGGCGTCGCAATAATCAAGTAAGTGGCGTCGTGTTTTCAGTTCATACTCCCGCAGTCCCGTTCCTATAGTCAAAAAATCTCTTTGAATCACATACAGTCAAACCCCGCGTAATATATGGACACCTCATTATTACGGACAGTTTGTTTTGTCCCTGGGGAAAGAAAGCTTTTACATTTTCTCTAAATTCAACTCGCTTAATACAGACACGCCGTTGATAAGGACACTTTCTATGACCTCTCCAGCTCAGTGTCCACAGTGGTTTGAATCTAGTTGAAAGACTGTTCCAGTATCCCAGTAGTCCTTCATTCCTATCGTCCATAAATCTATCAAGAATGAAAAATGATGCATATCCAATTTGTCTTTACTTTTGTATTTTCTAGGTAAATTTTGACGACTACAGGAGCAGCTTTTAAAGATATCCAAAGTGGCCAGGTATTCTGAAATTACTTACCGGCAACTTTTTTTAACTGCGCGTTGCTTACCGTTTAACTACTGAGCAACTTGAAAGATTTTACTTGAACCGTAAAATAGGTAGGAGAATACAACGCACTATTATGCACTATTAAATTCTATTGACTTCTTTTGCTTACATCTCGCTATTTTGCACTATTTGTTAGTATCTGTTTCTCGGTTCAAGAAAACTCACTCTAAACTATTTTAAAGAACTCATGTTGCATCCACTGCACACCATGTAACCAAGTTTACATGAAGAGTTATCCGTAGTCACTTCGGTGCAATATATTCTTCTAATTTATGCCAGAGTTTAGGAAACACAGTTTTGACTTCTGAAGCGCTAGGGACGTGTCGATCCCTGTAGTCAAAGCCAGGAGAAACTTGCTCTGAAATTAAAGTAAACGATGTTTCACCTGGAAACGTGGCACATTCTTCCTCCTCTAAGATTTTACCAGCCTTTAGAAAGCCACCAGGGACCCGAAGCTGATGCACGTGGCCTTTTGACGCATTGCGACCCAATACATGTTCTTCAACATCGCCTTTTGGGGAAACAAGGATGTACTTTGCTGGCCATCCGTCGTGAAAGTAATGCACGTTATCGCTCTTGTTGCTTTGTAGATAGTTTTTGCCACCCAGTTCTGGTGAAATCATGTAGTAAATTGTGGTGAATAAATTCCGCTCGCCACCCTCTCGATCTGGTGTAGAAACTGTTTGAGGTGATCGAAAGGTTTCCTTGAAGTAACCTCCTTCCTTAGACAGAGGAACTAAGCTCATCGTTTCAGCATAATAATCCTTTCTATGACACATTGGGACACGGCGTAACTGCTGAGTACTTTGACCTTTTTATGAAGTCAGATCAGTCAATTAAGCTATCCACGCTTCAAAGGATCACGATGTTATTCAATTTACTTATATTGCAAATGTCAACACTACTTAATACCATAAAAGGAAGGCGACCCCTGATGGTGATTAGTCAATATTCTCTCTGTGAAACCCTATTAGAAAGTCCACATTATTAATTCATCAATTTTAATTTTTTAGATTAATTTTAATTTTTTATTAAAACAAGTATACCTTTTATTTTTACGATCTCATTAGCAGCTATTTTTCTCCTAAATTTCCTATACACTTAGCCTGCGAACCGCAGACGTATTTCCGGTCGTTGCTAGCCTGTACACAAACGTTGTTTTATTTTTCTTTTCGTGCAAATGTCAACACTACTTAATACCATAAAAGGAAGGCGACCCCTAATAAGTCATTATGATCTGACTGAGTTGCCTGATGGTGATTGGTCAATATTCTCTCTGTGAAACCCTATTAGAGAGTCCACGCTTCATGAAAACAAATGCGACATTATTAATTAATCAATTTTAATTTTTTGATTAACTTTAATTTTTTATTAAAACAATTATACCTTTTATTTTCACGATCTTAATAGCAGCTATTTTTCTCCTAACTTCGCTATACACTTAGCCTGCGAACCGCAGGCGTATTTCCAGTCGTCGCTAGCCTGTACACAGACGTTTTTTTATTTTTCTTTTCGTGCAAATGTCAACACTACTTAATACCATAAAAGGAAGGCGACGCCTACTAAGTGTTTATGATCTGACTGAGTTGCCTGATGGTGATTGGTCAATATTTTCTCTGTGAAACCCTATTAGAGAGTCCATGCTTAATGAAAACAAATGCGACATTATTAATTAATCAATTTAATTTTTTTGATTAATTTTAATTCTTTATTAAAACAAGTATACGTTTTATTTTCACGATCTCCCTATACACTTAGCCTGCGATGCGCAGACGTATTTCTGGTCGTCGCTAGCCTGTACACAGACGTTGTTTTATTTTTCTTTTTGTTCTTTTCGAAAACATCGGCGAGCGCGCGAGAACGAGCGTGCGAGAACCCCTTGCGCTGGCGGTCAATAAATCCCCTGCGGCAGGAGCCGATTCCTGCCTGCGGTTTATATTTTATCACCCGCGCTCGACAGACTTTGAAGAGAAAATACAGGGTCTGTGAACAGGCTAGGTCGTCGCTTCTCTCCCCGCCGAAAAAAAAACCACGTTATTCTTCCGAAGGAGAGAAGCGACCACCGGAAATACGTCTGCTGTTCGCAGCCTACTTTACACCAGGAGCCCAGCTATACACCAAACGATGAAAGGAAGCATTTTTGCGCACTGTATTAGCCTACGACAGCAAAGTTTTGGCAGAGGAGCTGCGATGCCGTGTCTGATACCGTGTAGCCAATGGGGTGCAGATGCTTTGCGGAATTTTCCCTCGCGCTTCACCACGAAAACTCTCATACGCCAAAGAACAATTCTGCCAGCTACGCAGGCTGGCACTGTATTCCCTCAAACTGACTCTAGCTCGTTGCTAGACTACGAGTAGTCCCCATTTTTCCTCAGGGATAGTAGAGCAAACGAAAATCACCCCACGCGAGAAAAGCGAGACGTATTTCTCGCGTGGGGTGATTTTCACGCGCGCTAGCGTTTCGCTCGTTCTACTATCCCTGAGGAAATATGGGGACTATTCGTAGTCTAGCTCGCTACATATCATGGCAGATTCTCCTTCGTCTCTTGGGGGTGCCCATTTTCCAGGAGGGAGGGGCGTTTCTATTCAGTTTCCAATAACGTTTCTTGACCCATTCCTCGTGCCGATTTTCTCGGACACGCCCCCTCCCTCCTGTCATTTTTTGTATTTCCTAACCGGAGTGGAAGTTTGGAGTTGGCCTGTGTAACTGGCTGGATTGTTATACGCGGGTTACTTTCTTTCTTCGCGGCAGGGACAATATAATCAATTTGACTTGATCCTCCTTGTGGCTCGGCTGACAAAAACAACAGCATTTGCAGGCCAGTCTAGTCGGTGCTAGTAGGGACGTCGCGTAAACAAGTTCAAGGAAAAATAGGACGCGCGCGATCTGGGAAAGTGGGCACGCTTCGTGCGTTTTTCACATCAGTATCACGGGGGCGGGGGGACACTCCTTAAAGGGTACCTTCTCTGTCAAAAATAGTATGTGAAAGAATAACGGGTTGAGCCTCGGGGCGTTGCCCCTTCATTCAGTTGTCTCCCAGGAGGGTCCCCAATAGGCTCCTTCAATCCCGTAATCCCGTCTTTAAATTTAGGGCAATCCCGTAATCCCGAGGGTTGTTTTTGGCGTCCCACCCCCCGCGCAAGCTTTCAAATCCCGAATCCCGAGCTTCAAATAAGGGAAATCCCGAATCCCGTAAAATGGCCTATTGAGGACCCTCTGGCAGAGCGCTAAACAAGAATCCGCTCTGCACCTCACCTACCTCTCTCCATACCATGCGAATAAGAAATGCAAATGGTTCTGCTTACGAACACTCTTTTGCCTGTGACTCGGCAGCCGCCTGACATCTCTCACCGTCGCTGAAAATACCTCGCGAAACCATGTACCCCAACCTCGTTTCCAGTCAACAATCTGCAATCAGACAGACGTTAAGATACCTCGTTCCCAGGGCCTTTACTCGACCTGCAGGGGCCTGTTTCTCGAAAGTCCCGGTGTCACAAATTTTGGGCATCCCCATTCCCAAATCCCTAGCGTTTTGGGCATCCCCTTCTCATATTACTGCAACGTTTTGGGCATCCCCAGGTACTCTCCCGGGATGCCCAAGTCCCTAGTGTTGTTATCCCCTCCAAAAAAACTCTGGATTTCGCAGGAAAATCGAAAACGTTTTAGACATGGATTCCGCTAAATATAGAAATCTTTTCCAGTATCTTAAAAAGAAGGTTCATCCGGAAGGCTTTACATAAATTTGCCAAAAAGTTCGAGTGTGACCCAAAATTAGAGTCCTTGTTCTACGTGGCCAAGGCGCGCTTCGACGACTTGTTATCAGCGAGGGTCTTCGAAGAGATACTCTGCTCATATTTCTGGACACGCCGGCCGCGAAAATACTCTTAGGAAAATCAAAGACCGACTACTACAAGGACACGATGGAAATGGTTAGTTACAAATTTTATTTATTTGCCAAAGCGCCCTCTTGACCGTGGTTTGTAAAAGGGATGCCCATATCACTGTGACCTGACTGTGACACCGGTAACTTTTCGGGCCCGAAAACACAGTGCTATAATCTGTTTTATGTTGCCGTTTTTGCATTCAAGATTAAAGTTTTAGTAATCTTGAAAAAGGTGCAATGAAACTATAAGTTAACGGAGAAAAATTGACGGGTTTGTGAGCTATCTACTCTATCATAGCACACCAGTTATGACTGGGATGATATATGGGACATTGATTTGAAATGCGTGACCCTCACAAAATTCCAACTCAGTCAAACACCTCAACAAGAAACTTACTTACAAATAATTAATGCCATGCTTTACCGCTGCGAGTTCAGACGGAAGCTCATTGCTCATAGATCGAAGACGTGACAGCTCGTTCCGAGCTTATTTCGCACTGTTTTGATGCCGGCGGCGAGTACGCCATACGTCGCAAAAATGTCCGTAAAAATGGTATCGTCTATCGTCCATCGTCTGGGTTTTAGCACAGGCCGGGCATACCGTTGTGGCATATCAATTTGCCCACGGAACGGGGAGTCGAAAGGGCTTGTATACGCATAGGCTTATTTTTCGGATATTTACGGTAAAGCCCTGCGGTAGTTTCTGCGCTCCTGCCCCCTCTCCCCCCCTCCGAGAAAAAATTCCTGAACGCAGGTCACGCTAACTATAACTCAGTTTATTCTCGATTGTTGTGAGTTTAATATCCACTGTTGAATAAATAGATCAGTAATTTTCACAAATCTGCCACTGAGATATGTACGCATTATATAGTCCCGACATCACAGCTACTTGAGTGTTCTTCTTACGTAATACAGTTACTCTTTTCCGTTCATCGGCCCAACAGAGAGACTGGCGAATCGTAGAGCACGTGGAATTCAATAGTGTAAGTGATTCTGTTGATTAAAATGAGCTAAGAGAAGTTCGAAACGCACGAAGAAATTAAGTTAGTACAACCAACAACATGTTGTCAGAGCCGAAAACGTATACCAGCTATTTATGGGCCGAAACTTTAGCCCATCCTGTCAAATGCGTAAAGAAATTACAAAAACGGAAATATTTAAGAAAATAGTTAAAATTCAAAGAAGAATTTTAAAACAAGAGTTCATTTATCGTGGTCTGGTGCGCTGTAGTCTTTTAACACTGGCCACAATTCGGGATACAACGCCTTCACTTCAGAAGCCTTGGGCACACAACGATCTCTATAATCAAAACCCGGTGACATTCCCTCTGAAATCAACGTAAAAGGTATCTCTCCTTCAAACTTTGCATAATCATTCTCGTCGAGTAAAATCTCTGCAGCCTTTAGACAACCACCAGGGACTGTTCGTTGGGGAACATGCCCTTTCAAAGTGTCGCTCCCCAATACAAACTCCTCAACCTTGCCCTTGGCTGTGACATATATGTACTTAGCAGGCCAGCCGTCGTGAAAAAAATGTGTTATATCGCTTTTGTTGCTGTTTAAGAAGTTTTTGCCTCCAAGTTCAGGTGCAATCATGTAATAAATTGTAGTGAATAAGCTCCGTTCATTTCCTTCTCTTTCCTTAGCTTGAATAATTTCTGGTGAACGATAAGTCTCTACGAAATATCCCCCTTCCTCCGATAGCGGGATTAAGCCCAGCTTTTCAATGTAGTTGTCTTTTCTGTGCTCCATGTCACCAGTACGAAATCTCTCGAAGTTAAACGGCTTTTCTTCTGAAATCGAATAAAGATCGCTGATTAAAATTCACATTTGATAGTTTACTTTAGACACACTTGAGTACCACTTCCGACGTGTCAATGACGTAATTATACGGACGTCAAGTCTTGAGCATCTCATGACATCATCAACGCCTTCTCTTTGGCACGGATTCGCGTGATCCATGAATTGACAGGTAAACAGAGCATTAGTCGGGAAAACTCATGAAATACAGTCAGGATTCGCGAATTATATATTCACTGGGACGATCGAGTGATCACCTAACATTTTAGTCCGTCATTCTAGATTTCTACCGAGAAACAGATGTAACGTCGTGAACATCAGATAACCCTAATTTAGACCTTCTCTTTCCTATATGATAGTAATCCATGGCCAGCAGCCACCAAGAATCATTGATGGACTTTAAAGCGGTTCGTCACCTAATCGCGTGATTTGTGAAATGACTCCAAAACTTAATGAGATTCGTAGCCTCCCACGCAACGTCTGCGTGGGAGGCTACGTGACTCGTGACTGTACGGAAATTTAATCCGTGATCCGTGCAGATCCAGAACCCGCCCCCTTCTTGTTTTATTGCGGTATTTCTAGTGTTAAGCCTGCGAGTAAGCTTACTCGTAGGCTGATTCTGTTATGATAGAAATCAGACAATATTTACTTCAAGGTGTTTTTCCTTTTTTTTTTTAACCCAGGCTTCCCCTAAATAAGTGTTTTGAGGGTTTCTTTAGGATCGGATTTACAATTTTGTTTCGACCGTGGTAACAATCTTAAGTGGGCAGCCGGTTAAAAGCGTTATTTTTCGTTGATTTCCACATAAGATTTCATTCAACCAAAAAGTAACTCAATTAAGTTACAGTCCTTAGTTCAATAATTATTTGTGAATTTTTGGATAATTTTGCGAATGTTTTTGGTGTGTAAAATTTAAGGGGGAAGATGTTTGAAATGTAGAGAAAAAGGAAAAATATTGGATTTGGGGGTTGTTAAAAATTGAAATATGAAGTGAATAATTAGCATACAATTACCACAGTAGTCCACCACCACAACAAGGTGCCTCTGATCTCATTAGCGGACTAACTGGTTTATGTGTATACCAGGTATACCTATTCTAACCTCATATATTTCGGCTTCCCAAATCAACATCATTTTCCCCAAATTTAACCAGACCCTCCCCTTAAATGCTGGTATCGTTTGATTTCAGTTCATTTTCTCGAGCAGTTCTTTGAAATAGCCTTCCTATGGAGCAGCTGCGGTAGGCGAACTCTCTTGGGACCTCCAGCGCTGACTGCAAACTATGTACACGGCACCTATGTAAAACAGGCTCTAGTCTAAGAGGCTTCTTAATAACTCCTAAGTAATCCGTGGGTGGGTAAAAAAATTACAATTTACAATTTTTTTTAAAAAAAATGTTTATGTGTCATAGCCGTTTTAGATTTGTGTAAGAAATAGTGTTTTTGAGTCCTGATGAATTGACCGTGTTTACATAAAGTCATTCATTCATCCATCCATCCATCCATCCATCCATCCATTCATCCATTCATTCATTGTAGCCTCTTTATGAGTGCCCACCTAAAAGGTAAGATGAATTTGTCACGAAAGACCACTCCTAGAGTAAACATGTTTTGAGAATTCCCCGGGGTGCAATAGATCCTGGCCATGTGCTTCATATTAGGCTGTGAACAGGCCGTCTGTTTGGGGAAAGGGTGAAAAAAATTGAGCTTTCCCCAAACAGAGAGCCTGTTCACAGGCTAGCTTCATATGCTTGCGACGTCTCGTCGACACGGCCTACCTCGTTTTCAGGAAATTCAAACATTGGTCATGTTGGCCACTAAAAATAATAATCATCATCTTCATCATTACTCTCCCTCGCAGCCGTTTTTTGTGATGTCAAGCAACGTGGGGAACGTTGCGTGACCTCCCAACAAACGAGTTCGAGGATGGTAACAATGATCAAGATGATGATGATGATGATGATGATGATGATGATGATGACCGTTATAAAAGGTTAGATGATGAGATCATCATTGTTTTAGTGTATCCAACCAGTGTGAGATTTATTCACTTTTCTTATTTCTTTCTCTGTCTCTAGTGGCTTTTAGAACTGCAAATAAACATACTATGTGCGAGCTAGTGTACATCGAATTGGATTTGCGTGGCGGTCGAAGTGGATACGTCAGGACTCAGGGGGGCGCGCAGCCATTTTCTTTCCCGGTCACGCAACGCCCCTCCTAGAATACCCCATTTTTAGGACTTTAATACATGGGTGAAAAACATTTTATCGCCGAAACTTTCTACTAGCAGAACGAGCCAGATAAAGTTAAAAGGACATAGGAGTTTGATTCCTTCTTAATCGGCAGGGATATTTTGTTTACCGTATCGTGACCGGTGACGCAGGTGGCGACACATTTCGAGCGCTTTACATGACCTGCTTTCTGCCACGCCATTGCCCGTGTGACGGGACGCACGATCGTTCGACATTAATATTCAGGAATTGGAATTTTCTCCACAACTTGCAATTGTTTGCATTAATCATGCCTCTGTTTGATTTAACAACAAACGTAAAAGAAGTTCCTGAAAATTTCCACAAGGAGACTACAGAATTAGTAGCACAACTTTTGGGAAAACCGAGCACGGTAAGAATATTCACATTAACATGACTCTAGCGGCGGACAACATTTTGAATGGCGAGATCAACCCAATTTTTTCCCACGAATAATAAGCTTTATAGGTGTCTCTCTTGATTAGTCAGTTTTCCTTGAAGTACATGCGGTAAACCGGTTTGAGAGTTCTTCGCCAGCGACTCCTCGTCCTATGGCCGGAAGAGTAGGGGTTGCGGGGGGGGGGGGGGGGGATGGGGGGGTTTTGATTAGTCAACGAATATTTGCGTGTAGAGCCTACAGCTAATTTTGGAAATCAGTGCAACCTACAGATTAGTTAGTCATCTGCTAGTGAGCAACTGACTCATCTGTAGGTTACGTGCACAGTGCATGATTTCCAAATTATATCAATTATTGTCTTTATTCAGGTTCCTTTTGACTGTGTGTTTGTCATTATTTTCTTCAAAACAATGGATAATAGAAAATTATTAGATTTGCTTTTTGTAATATCCTAAATAATGAAGGTCTCGGTAAGTGTTATCAGCCTTGGCCTTGGGTTTGGCTGATAACACCCACCTCGACTTTAACGGATATCACAAAAACCTCATTGTTTCATAGGTGGGGTGAATGGCAGAATGACAACGAACAGGAACGGCAGAACATGGAATATTCTAATATACGGAATGTGCTAAAACATGGAATTTACAGAATATTCTAAAACAAAACAGAACTAAAACGCAGAATGAGAGAAAAAACTCGAACCATGTTTAAGCTCGCGACAATTAAAAAATATACTTAATCACTGTTTTGGAGGCCCTCTTGATTGGTGGGAAACTGTGTGAAAATAAAATTGTGCAGGAAAAATTGCAGACAAATGTCTTGATAATCTAATAATCGATAATTGACTGGATAAATTTAGGCACAGCTATGGCCCCCATTATTGTTAGTACAATCCTTTGCTGTGTAGCCTGTACACAGACCCTCTATTTTCTCTTCAAAGTCCGTCGAGCGCAGGTGATAAAATATAAACCGCAGGGGATTTAGCTCGCCCGATGTTTTCAAAAAGAATGAAAGGAAAAATAAAACAATGTCTGTGCACAGACTATTTGCTGTGAAACTTAAGTTTACAGTTACAGCCGTTTTTACGAAAATTATCTGATATTAGATTCCCATCTAAACTCTGTAATTTATCATGCGAGTGCCTACCCATCAAGATGGCTTCCAAAACCATGATACAGTCAACAGTGTACGACAGTACGAAGACTGAATTTTAATTATTCAAAACAACCATGCCTGGTCATTACAAGAAAATAATGCCCACTTAGGAGCCAATCAGAGCATGTGTATTATTGAAGCCATAATAATAAGACATGCTATTGTTTTTCATAATATGATGAACAGGTTGTTGGAGTGCAAGTCAATGCCGGAGCAAAGTTAACATTTGGAGGGACTGATGAAAACTCTGGGATGCTTCATCTCTACTCAGCAGGGAAACTGGGGCCGGAAAAAAATAATGAATATGCCAAAGCTTTTTCCGAACACCTGGAGAAGCGTTTTAAAATTCCAAGTGGAAGGTAATAAATCTGGCTTTAAAAAAATCTTGCTTTGCAAACCTTTAGATATCTAAACATTTAACAACCAATGAGCTCTGAAGCTTGTTGAGTTGGACAGTGCAACCAAACTATTTCCTAAGATAAAAGACAAAAATTTCCTAAAACAGTTGTTAAGATCTCAAATGAATTTTGTTCCACTTGTCAGTGGTCATGGACTGACAGCTGACTCTTTCTTTCTTCTTGTAGCCTTCATCTCCTTAGCCTCTCCAGAGCAGGTTTTTTTTTTTTTTTTGTTTCAATGAAAGCTCAGAAGTACATTGATTGCAGCCGCCATCTTGAAAAGTTATTGCAAAACTGAGGGAGGAGGGGCAGGCAAGGGGGAGGAGGAAAAGAGGAAATTTTTTTTCTCTCCTCCCCCGTCCCCTTCCTCTATTTTAACACATTAACCTCTCGGTGGCAGGAGAAGATTAGTATTATGGTTTGCACTGCAAAATACTCCTGCTTTGCAGGCTACCATCTCCTTTCTTCAAATTTTTTCCATAAAAGCAAGGGATCTCTTTTTATCCTTCCTTGAACCCACACACCCTCAGGAACAATCTTTCTTTGACCTGGTAGATTATTATTTTAATATTATGATTGTAAGCAAGTTCCTGTTACATGATGGAAAGTCTATGGGTTTGTATTAACATGGCGCAACATGAACCAGTGATACAGCATGAGTGGACATTTGAAAATGATTCCACTTCTTTCTTAGTAAAGTGTCTTTATCATGATCAGGTTAGTGTGTTAATTCACTGGAATATTGATTTAACTACCAATATTGGTGTTGCTATTGAGGTTTTGGTTTGGTTGCTACTGTCATGCAGGGAGGTGGTCACTATTTTTAGAATTTACTGGTGGCCTCAACCTTTCTTCAGTCAATTTGTACTGGTAACAGAACTTCGTGTCCTCCAATTCGGTCTGTAATCATTGAGTGATTAACAAAATCGAACCACCGCATAGTGGGAGTCTGGTTTGTTTAATCACTAGTATGATTACAGACCAGATTGGACGACATGAAGTCCTGTTACCAATTAATCATAACGTTTACAAAATAATTTTGTGATATATGACTCTTTTTTGAATCACAACAAAAGAAATTCTAAGATATATTTTTTTTGACACTAGCAGCGAAAAAAGCTGTTTAAGTGCGCATGATAGTGCGTACTGTCCTATTACACTGCCCTATTAAGGCTGAAATCAGGGCAGTTGGTAGCCAATCAGATTTGAGAATTTTGTTACAGTTATGATTAGGGTAATAATTGTTGTTTTGGGGGTACCCTAACCTCCTTTGCTGGAGACTCAATCTCATGCAATAAATCTTAAAATGACAATTAAATTTAGAATCCTGATTTCTTGGACCCTTTCTCACGATTCAAGTAAAATCCAACTTCCCTTTATCAGTCAAACATTGTCATATATTTTGACCCATTCAGTGCAGATCCGGACCTTGGGGGGGTGGGGGGGCCCGGTCTCCAAAAAAATTTTTCCAGCCCTCCGGGCCTCAGTTTGACTAAACAGAAGTGGGGGTTCGGGCTCCCTGAGCCCCTCCCATGGATCCGCCACTGCCACTGTTCAAACCTCCCGGTAATTTGAACCAATTTGCTTTGCTCATTTAGTTCAAAAAAGTGTGATTCTGCTGAAAAGACTAGGTTGCAAAAACCTCAGCCCTTATCAGCTGATTGTATCTGTTTTAATAAATGTTGGTAATTTTTCGCAGGTTGTTTATCTTTTTCCATGACATTGCAAGAAGTGACTTGGCTTGGAACGGCAAAACCTTGGCTGGAAAATGACAGCATTTGACAGTACTGTATCACAGAGACTGGCAGATTGATAGATTTTAGATCTCTGATGTGATGTAAAACATAACAGAAAAGAAAGGAGTCCCTTTCATAAAATTGATGACAGTCATTATGAAATGATCCTATAAGTGTCTAAGAACACTAGTTACATGATCAACAGACTTTCAGTGTTTTATTTCACTACCTTCTGCTTGGCCAATATAATTCACAAATAGCTACAGTCGAACCTCCACTAGTGACCACAGCCACCTCTTTACAGACTATTTTTTTGTTGTGGGTGATAGTCCATAAATTGACTATTGTTTAAACCTCTTTAAAATGGCCACCTCACTACAACGGCAACAGCCACAAAAGCGTGTCCCAACTGCCAAAATAATCTCTCAACAACAGCCAATTTTTTCAGTGAATGACGAAAAAGTAAAGAATGGTTGTGAACTTTGATCTTTCTTTTGTTGTTGTTCAATTCATGAAAATGCAGTACTTTTTTGTAACAACCTGTTTTAGAACATACTTCCGAGCATGTTCCTTAAGCTCAGAGACAGTTAAGAACATTTTTTTACTGCTCGTTTGTTTTTAGCTTGAACCTTTGAAATCCAGGGTGCCCCCAGCATAGGATTTCTAAAAAGCCAAGATTTCCTAGTCACCCTAGAGCAAAGTTTCTGGGAAACTGCCCACCAACCCCTCCCCTAGGCCAACATTAACACTTTTTCACTTATGGCAAAATGTTGGCTTAGTGAAGGGGTAGTTGGACAGTTTCCCAGAAATGTATGATGTCCGAGCAAACACAAGGCCCCGGTGTTACGTTTATGCACAAGATTTCCACCCAGGTGGTTTGTTTAAGTAGTAACCACCCCTAGACTCCCAACACTGTCAAGCAGTTATGGGCAACTGAGTTGTGAATTTGTTAAAGGAAACATTCCACTGCTGAAGCAATAGTTTGGGTTTTGTCACATATCCTGGGAAATACAAGGGCTTTGTTGTAAACACAAGAAATTTATCACCACCTTAATAAGAGATCTCACTCGTTTATTTCACATCAAATTTCCTTAGCACGTAATTTCCTTTCTTATGACATACAAAGCACTTTCTTACAGCACCATAACGAGACAGTCTCCAGGTTAGACCAAATCAGTGATCCACTAGTGTTTATGGCTAACATGAAAGAGACTCTCTATGGGTAACTCCAATAAAATCGCCTCATGAGTTTAGTCGTGCAATGATGGCAAAGAAATCCGCCAAAAAGTGTGCTGCACGTTCAGAGTTTTCATCCATAACTTATTAAACCTGTTGCTTTAATTTTATTGTTTCTGTTCTTGTTGTGGTTTGCTTGACCTGTGACGATTTCATTGAAAAAACCAATGATTTGACGGAAACTGAGCATTGAAAATGACATCCATAAATACCCATAGAGAGGCTCACGAAATGACCTTATTTTAACTTATTATTCTAATCTACACCATACTGTTCCATCAGTTTTACATCATGGCGATTTTGCATACACCTCTTAAGCAACCACTTTTGGGTTTTGCTCTAATACTGATGGTTGGCAACAAACAGACTTTCCCCGCCAGCCAAGCTGGCTCCTCCCTTATACTCTCCTTTAGATGCAGCACCATTAGCGGCAGCACGCTTGAGAAATTCTGCTTGACCAGCTTTCACTTGATCTGCCTTGCCGCCCCAAGCCTTCAGTGCACTTGCTTGAAGAGCACGGCCAAATGAGAAGGTCAACTTCCATGGCTTCTTGCCTAAAGAACAAACATACACTCTCAGATTTCATGCCCTAACCTGGTTTTTATAAGCCTTCCCTAGAGACAGAACTTAACTTCTGGTGAAGTCTGTTTAGGGAACATCCCCAAAATCCTTGTTCTGGGTACCAGCCTGGGCAAAAAGATTTGATTATGCACCATGACTGGCCTGTCAAAAAGCCATTGTCGATTTCCCAATCAGGTTGAAGGGAAATTCAAATTGCATTTCTGGTAATTCGTTAAGTCCACTGTGAGCCCAGAACAGGGTTATTGGTGGTGCTTTGCAGATGTTACTATAAACCAAGGATAGCTTATATCTGAAAACCAATGTTGGAATTTCCCAACATACGAAAGAGGGGCTGTACTTATTATCCTCAAAAAGCACTGTTTCCTTTTGACTTCTACCTTTTCAGGGTGTTCATAAGGCATTGGAGATTGTAGAAGTCTCCATCTACTGTGTTGAATTCTCCAGCTTACGTTAGGTAGCCTATGACTATTTTTTATTCAGATGTGGAGCCTTTTTCAAAATATTCCCCTGTAACGTCACATTTTTCAACTGCTACTAGAATTCTTATGAAAACCCTGCCTTTTGGGCATCCTTCCTGACAAGCCTGACAAGAGTTCTTCCTGTTGTTGTAACCTCTATTTACCCAGCTTTAGTTTGAAATTTAGCCCATTTTTATTGTCAAAACTCTAATTTATTTCATTCATAGTATGGTTTTGGGGGTATCTTTGGACGTCTTTAGTCACTGACAAAGATTATTTCATCATTACAATGATAAAAGAGAATTTTGATGGTATGTACTTCATGTAAGACTTCATAAATCTTATGTCATAATTTGGGGGCTGGGTCGATTTGTGGGGGAGGGGGGTTCGGTGACAATCAGAGGGAGGGGGTAGTGCAAAAGGGAGAGTCTCCAGAGGCTGGAATCCCTGCCAAAGGAGTGGCTGCTTAATGGAGCTTCAACTGTATTTCTAACAGTCACACTAATCACCTGGGTATTGGTTGATTGCATTAAGGTTCACCGATGCCTCTTCTTCTGACTGTCCTCCAGACAGAAACACAACACCAGGCACTGAAACAGGTATGGTTCTCTGGAAAGCTGTGACAGTGGCCTTGGCATTTTGCTCTGGTGTGTTCTTGGTTGGGCAACTCTGGCCTAAAGAGGAAAGAAGATCAATTTTTGGTTTATTATGTTAACAAAATCATTGAGTACAAGTGGAGGCTTTCAAAATAAAGAGTATTGCCATACATAGGTCTAATATCTGCCTCCTCAGGTGCTTGGTTTTTCGCATAGAGGCAAGTGCAAAATGCGAGTGACACTCAAGTGATTGGTGAGTAAGTGTAAGGCCCTGTCTTCCTTTATTGCCAGAGAGATGTCTGGGTACAAGGCAAGGCTGAATATGATAGACTGTGTAATGTATGTTATAGTTCAGGCCCCAGTTGTTCAAAAGATGGATAGCGCTATCCACTTTATAAATCTCTATCCAATGGATAGTGCAATTGGTTTCCCTAATACTTATCCACCTGACAGAGATTTATCTGACGGATAGCTCTATCCAGCTTTTGAACAACTGCTGCCTGAAAAAAACTGTTTGCAACAGTTATTGATGTTTTGACAAATTCTGTCCCTTAGTCTTGACCATTGACTGGCAATTTTATTAGAACAAAAGAGCTACCACATACAGAGACCACAACCATAACGATGCAGTCAGAGACAGAATCAGGCAAGCCACAGGGGCCTACAATGATATCTTAACCACAGTAAAGAAACACAAGTTAAAGTGGTTTGGGCATGTATCAAGATATAAGCAGGGCTTGCCAAGAAAATTCTACAAGGAACAGTTCAAGGAGGGAGAAGAAGGGGCCGACAAAAGAAGCATTGAGAGAATAATAACTGTGAATGGATAGGGTTCAAGTTTTGCGATGCCCTAAGAGAATTTGGAGGACAAAATAAAAGCTGCAAGGTGCAAGGTGCTGCCTTAGACTTACATGTAGTGAAACAGTCAAAGAAAAGTCTAGGAGTTCACCAGCTGTGACCGAAGTTGTGATGATGACCACTCACCATCTGTATTTCATCTTTTAATGCTGATTTGTACAACAAATCAAGGCAGGATGTAACAAAAGGCTTTTATCAGAAATTTTACTTGGTCAGCAAGAAGGAAAATTTGGCATGCACATACTGGCAAGCCACTGTGTTCAGGAGCCTGTTTCTTGAAAGTCCTGATTAACTAACAGGCCTGGAAAGCTGTTGTTATTTACATTCAAGATAGAGGATTCAATAGCTTGGCAGATAACATGATAAATCTTTTATAGCCTACTTCAAATGTTGAACTTTTCGTGTACTGAACCTAATCCCTTTAAATAAGAACATGAAAAGATCAACAAATGAATCAATATTAAGTCTGACACATCTAATTAATTGCGTGGCACTTTGAATTAACTTCGAGTGGCCCACATTGACTTTGGGGTGACTTGTTTTCAAATGTTTTGAATCAAAATAATGTATAAATATACCTTAATTTATATTGACTGTTTAGCACTGTAGACCGGTTTATGTTGCAAAAAGGAATTTAGTCCAAATAATTAAGTTTGACATCTGAATCAACCATCCAACTTACATCATTTGAGTCGACCCAAATACGTTATAAAGTTCAGTACCTGAAAAGTGTGATGTTTGAACCAGGCCTCAGTTAACAAAATCAAAAATATTATGAGCTGGTTTTATAGCTAGGAACTGTACTTTTATTTTTCAGATTTAGATTTGAATGTTTGATCTCAAGCCTGAAAAGTTACCAGGACTTTCAAGAAACAAGCTTCTGCTATCTTATTATTTCATGAAAAAATGTACAATGCTATATGATTATTCATCAAAAATGTTGCCTCAGTGTAAAGTTCATTATGCATGAAACCACAACTGCTGAGTACTGGGTCAAATTGAATTTACATAATCTTGCATCAATTCTTTGAGGGGTTGCCCTGTGGGAACTTTCACTATCAGATTATGCAATTCCTGATTATGCAATATGGAGCCAATTATCTTTTAGTCAAAACAATTCAAGCATTTAAATTACAGTTATTCGGTTGATATTCATTTTGACAAGATTTCACAAATTATGCTGGTAACATTAAAGGATCATATGAAGACTTTACTGAAAAATTTCCAATTGTTGATAATTTCTTTTTAGCTAATTGTCCGGGCTAGATCATTTCCAAATGACCAGTTATTAGTTTGTTTTGAACATGACGTCTGTACATTAATTTACAAGTCATGAATAACAAATTCAGTACTGAAATTGTGAATCCAAACGAAAAACCGCAAAGTAACAAATTTTATCATCAACGCGGGATGTTGGGAGAACACGAGAAAAGCTTGTAAATCACGAGCCTTCGGCTCGTGATTTACAAGCTTTTCGAGTGTTCTCCCAACGTCCCAAGTGGGTTATTACGCCGGTAAACCCATAGAAAGTGTGGTCTATTGCTTTTATAAAATAACTTTAATTTTTCTATGAGTTTCCATAGGTCAGAACGCGCGTACTATCTTAGTTATTTTATAAAAGTAAATAAAGTGTACAAGAAGCCATAACAGAAATATACAAAGTAACTTGCACAGGGGCCATTTGCAATAAATTGCACAAAATAACTCAGAAGAAATTTGGGGTTAAATACTGCAAAGTCATGTAGGAAATGAAGCAATGACGGGACCAATATCCAGACACAAACGAATACGGATAATGATAGTATAAATATGACCATTTCTCAACTTACAGAAAAACAAACATTTCACCTACCAGCTGTGACCATGTTAGGCTTGAGCAAAGTTCCTTCAAGGTAGACATGATGATCTACCAAAGCCTTATACTGAGCAGAAAGTACGGCTTCCGTGACCTGCTGACAGCGTTCCAGAGAATGATCACCATCGCACAAAATTTCAGGCTCTACAATGGGTACAAGGCCATTTTGTTGACAAATGGTTGCATAGCGAGCCAGGACGTTCGCGTTTTCAAATATGGCCAATTGCGAGGGAGTGTGTTCGGAGATTTTTAACACACAACGCCACTTGGCGAAGTCACAACCATCTTTTTTGTACTGTGCACATCTCTCAGCGAGCCCGTCAAGTCCTTGCGTGGTTCCCTCTCCAGTTGTTCCTGCAAGAGGAACGACACCTTTGTCGACTTTGATGCCCGGAATGATCCCATGGTCGCGGAGAATTTTCACAAACGGAGTTCCGTCATCTGCTTTCTGGTAAACAGTTTCATGGAAGAGGATCACACCGCTGATATTCTTCGCCATTTCTGCGCCAGATGTGAACAGAAGCTGTCGGTACAAGCGCCGGTTTTCTTCTATATTTTCGACTCCGATGCCTGCAAGTCTCTTTCCCATGGTTCCTGTGCTTTCATCTGCAGCGAGGATTCCTTTACCGGGAGCGACAATGGCTTCGGCAATCCTCTTCAGCTCTGCCTTCAATTCTGGTGTTAAAGGAGCGTCCATGGCGATCAACAGAACTCTTTTGACCCTCGAAAACTGGTAGTAAACTTCGTTCGATGGCTGCAACTTCGAGATGAGCACGAAGGTCGCTGCTCTGCGAGCTGTACCTTCCTTAGAAGAGTCCTTATTGGCTAGTTCTGATAAACAGGTCTTACATTTGGCCAATCAGAACACATTTTAGAACGTGGTCTTTAAAAAGCATTCGGACGTGACAACTGACTCATAATTTATCGAAATTTGTGTAGACGTGTCATTTGGAAGTAACTTGGCCTAAAATGGAAAGGAATCTGTTAAGTTTTTTTACTTTTTGTTTGGCAATTTTTCTGGTACAACTCTTACTATTAAAAAAAGCGTCAAATACTACTTCCTTTTACGGCAAAATGTGGGTATGGAGAAGGCGTGGTGATGGGATGGGCAATTGGAAGGGATGAACTGGGAACCATAAAGAAGACAATGAAGTTTTCCCGCGGACTTTCCCGCGCGTTTGGTAGCGGGTGTGTTTTTTTCCCGCGTTTTTTTACAATACCACCTGACCACCAGCATATCGTAAAAGCTCCCTGCAAGAGTGTCTCGTTTGGCATTTTAGACTTAAATTTCTTCTCATTTCGTGATGTGTAAAAGCTATGAACGAGATCCAGGGAAACTCAATATGTTGAGGTAAGCTTTAAAGGTATGCGCGGGCAAATGGCAGTCAATGTTTTAAACTTGGAAACAATTTAAAATTCAACACAGTTCTGTTCTTCAGAGAAAATTCCTCCAAGGAACAGGCCGCTATATGGAGCTATGAAAAAGCTTCCCGAATTTCACGGGCAAAAACACCTACTAAGACATTCAAACCTTCACTGAACGACACACTTCTATGCCATTACCACCAGTTATGTAATGGCATGTCCACAATTTTTCTAACAGATACATTCATCCTCGTTTTAACCTATTTGCTGTTGGTGAAGCTCCCTCACCCCTTCAATTATAAAACCCCCTTGGATATTACTTTCCCTTATTTTTCTCCTATAACTAGGCCTATCAAAAAGGCCTTTGAAATAAATATAAGCGCTGGGGCTTATTATTATTATTTTTGGAAGTATTAATTTTCTCTGTTTTGATTTGATTGGTCACTGACCAATCAGCAAAATTAAGGTAAAGCCATAATTATCTGTAGAAGGGCTTGAACTTTGTATGGCAAAATCAGTTATGACGATAATTTCTTTGTCCACTTCACTGACAAGAACCACAGCTAATAAGCAGGCCACTCTATTTTCGTTGCCAAGATTGCTAAGTACTGAAAAGTAATTAGCAAAGGAGGTTTCATTGAATGGCCACACTGACATTTTGACCACAGAAGTGAATAAACTAACAGATTGAGGGGGCAAAAGCTCCACAAATGTATGGTATAATACCAAGTCAAATGGCTGATTTCATCTCACCAGCTGTACTATTTCTGTGGTCCTTATTGTGCAAGTGAGGCAACTGCCGGATGAGATGCAGCTGGTTTGAGTAGAGTAATTAACTGTATCAGAAAGGTTTGAATAGTGCTGCACGTCGACAAACATCTTGAAATTAACATTCATGCATTTCTTACTTTAGCCTGACATAAATATTATGTTATATGCCCCTGATCATTGTCATGAAAATGAAATAAATGTAGATGACAAAATTCAGAAAAACATTGCAAATTAGCCCCTCTGAAGTCATTCATGCATTGCACTATTGAAAGAAACTTTCTTTTATCTACATAACTGATGAGGAAAAGAGATGGGGAAAAGCACAGCACATTCATGTGCTGCGCTATTGAAGGTTAGAAACTTTCTTTTATCGATTATGTAAGTTATGGGGAAAATAGCTGAGTTCTTTTCGTGAAGTAACAAATGCTTTTCCTTGGCCATTAGTGTTTAATGAAAGCACTGCATTGCCACAATGGGACAAACAATATTAGCTTGCAACTGACAGCAACATTATCAAAATTAAGCAAAGCTCACCTTTAAAACCCCTTAAGCTGTAATATCTATATACAAACTCTCCGGACCAAATAAGTTAAGAGAATTTTATATTTGCCATAAAAGCATTTCCCCTTTAATGATCATTTTATCAATTCTTGTAACCTTATATCTTGATTTTTTATCGATAATGTTAGGAGAAAACTGATGTTAGCCACTCTTGGTACTTAAAGGCTTAAAGACTCTGACAAAGTTTTTTAAATGTTGTGCCCTAAAACCCCAGGACAGACTTTGAGATGGAAACCAAATTTTCATTTTAATTCCATCCAAATGCACCCTCCATTGCAGAAAGAACACAAATTATGTAAAGGTTTATAAATGTCAGGTGGTATTGTGGATATACCTTAACAGGGGCGTAACGTCCTTTACGCAAATATGCACGTGCATACTTGAGAAATTGGAAGGATTTTTTTCACAAAGATTTTCTGTCGGTTCCCAATACATTGCTTTTGAATAAAACAAAAAGAAAGGAGGGTTGGGGAAATTCATGGAAACGCATTTGTCGCCACAAAGAATTGATCCTGACTGATAATCATTTTTGTAAAAGATTTATCTGGAAAGTTTTTCCATTCAAATTAAAGCTATTCATTTTTAGTTTTTTCTCTCTATATAAATTTTGCTCAAGTGGGAAATCATGGAATAGACCATGCCAACCATAATCGAGGTACAAAGCTGAAGCAAACCATTAGGTGTACGTGTGGCGCGGCATCAACAAGAATTTTGCACTCAACAGATGTTGAATCGTTTTCAACGAAAAACATTAGAGATACTCAGAACAACTGAAAATAAATAAATAAATAGATACTAAAACGCTTACTATAATAATTGTCTGTTCCATGGTCGATTTCATGATTGAAATAAAGGAAAAACACAAAAGTAGCAAAGGAATAAGCTTGCAGAAAATTTACAAGATCATGCACACACCGAAATTCTTCCAACCGATGCTTTTAAACTCCAAATTTCTGCACTTTAAGGGGTCATTTTTCTTGAGCTACAGTAGAGCTTATCTTTCATTCCAAACATTTAGCAATTGAACGAAACATCTTATTTGAATTTCTTGTGAAGGATATTCAGCGCTTTGGAAGTTTATTTAGGGTAGGTGCCTTGTGCTTGAAGACTTTCTGATTCCAGTACCAGCTCAAAGAAAAACGTTTTAAAAGGTTTTTTAATATCACGTTCTATCGTAAACAAGACTGTAATCTGCTAAAAGATGTAACTATTAAAGAATAGCAAAAACTTTATGTTGTTACGAATATGAATCCGTGTGCGTACTTGCCAAAATGGCCACGCTACGCCCCTGACTTAAGATCCAAATATACCAAAATAAAGCAACACTGATGGAATGTTTACTTAATTTAATGTAAGTAAAAAAAGTGATGATTTCATAGAAACTACTCCAAAAACAAACAAAGAAAACAAGACCAAAAAAACAAACAAACAAAATTGATAACACAAGAGTTCCTCTTTTATAGTCCTTATAAATATCCCAGAAGTCTGCTATTTTTAGCCTCCTGCCAATTATTACTTGCCACCTACTTCTTACAAGAATTACCAGTAACTTATCCTCACCTATTAAAACTTATGTATCAGTGGTCCTTGCTGCCTACTAATTTTGTTAGCCTGCCTGCTACTATAAATCACTTTGAGAGGTTGTCTTGGTACTGCCATTCTGAAGAAACTTGTAGTTCCTTTACATTATAGTAAACAAGTTTTTGGTTTAGTCATTTTACACCTCTTTCCCAAAATCTTGCCCATAAACATAAAACTGCAGTTATATTAATTTTGATTGTTGAGTGACATGGCTTCCTATTGCATTTACTACCAAAAGGTATACACAATGCTGAAATTTCATCAGTTTGGCAAATTAAATGGGTTATAAAAATGTAACTGTTGGCATTCAGCATTTTCTCAAACATGTATACAACGATTCAATGTCCTGCCAATTGATCTTGTTTATCTACTGTAGAGGTCCAAATGGCAAAGGGATCATCACTCTAGACTCCATTCGTCGAATGAGTGGAACTGAACAAGGGAAAAAGAAACAAGTTGTTAATAGTTTCAGTCATGTTGAACCTGCACTGCTTATAAGAAGGTGCATGTAGGCTCATTTTCTAGTCGAGGTTGTCTTGACACACCCATGACTCCAGAACACCCAACATGTCCCCACCATATTCCTGCTCTTTTGAACTAATTTAAGCTTGCAAATTATGATGCTTTGCCAAATCCTGTCGGCAAAATGGAGTACTAGTCTAATGATATTTCATTTTCAGCCATTAGTTTTCTTTCTCATATAGTTCTTGGAAAGTGAAAGGTTTTGTGGTGGGGGAATTTTACTGGGAGGGAAGACAAGAAGAAGAGTGGGGAGTCCAGGTGTCCCTCTTATTTCCATATAATATGAGGTTTCAGGTCTTTCTAGACCCCTTTCACTTGGCACCTCTGCCTCACAACGAAAAATGTAAATCAAATTCTGTTACATAGAACCCTGTTATTAAAAATGATGTCTACAGAAAAACATCTTTACCAGTGTTAGCAACACAGTCATCCCATCCAGGCCTGTTCCATAGATTGTGCCTGATCTCCTGCCTGGTTGCAAGATCATCATAAGCTGTAGACAACAAATAAACCAAACATCTCACTTTCATGTCTCAGTCTTAACTGACAAATTCCTGTTACCAGTCAATTACACTTTCAAATACAGTAACTGTTGTAAATATCTCAAAGCATTTCATTGCCAGAAAACTCTTGAGTAATATGTTGCAATAGCATAGTATATGAAAAAGTCTAACAGCAAAGTAAAATACAGCCATAGTTTATGACGAAGGGAGCTATTTTAGTAAACAAAGACAGCACTTACCCCATATGTGATGAACCACATACAGTTCACCTATCTGAGAAAAAAGCCCTGCAACAGCATCATCTTCCTGTTGACGGATTAAAATAGCCTTTCCCCTGGAAATAATATTTACCAATGATGAAACAAATTTCCTTTTAAATAAAAGTAAACTTAAGGATCATTAATTTTATATCAACCTTTTTTAAATCTGGTACTGGTAAATGGGGGATGTACTTATAAGTTAGTTATACTTAAATAGGAAAAGGTGCCTATTATTGCAGGTGATAATTTAATAAAACAGCTCAATACCTGCAAGGTCTTTTCCTTGTTAAAAATACCTCTTAACGTCTCTTACCAACTGAATTTGAGGTACATTTATGTGTTGTAAATGAATGTGACAGGCTAAGGCTTAGTTTTTTTTTTATCTAAGTTAAAAGGGCCGTGCAAAATTTTTCCACCTTTTAGGCATCTTACCAATGGACAGTGACTGCCAACAAAACTGTTAATTAAATTCTACATCATACAATTTAGGGTGAGGCAGACATCAGAGTGCCAACTGGCAATCCTCTAACATTTTGGCCTACTAAATGGCCATAATAATACTGTAACATCAACAGTTCAAATAAAAATACTTAACCCGTGTATAAAGCAATACAAATTGCTCTTTGTTAAGTTGTACTTGCACATTAAAATGTATCTCAGTTTTATAAAATTTGTTATCTGCAAATTTGTAGTTTAGGATAAGAAACTACTACTAGTGAATTATGATCATTAATCTGTAGTTAGGATAAGAAGAGGGGCAATGAAAGGGTGCTTACTGAAGAACTCATTGTAATAACAATAGACAAAATTGAATTTTAACAAACAAGAAGAAGACTCACCAGTTGTTTCCCCACTCAATGAGGGTTCCAGGCTATAGACAAAAGGAAATTAAACAATAAGCCATCAGTAGTCAAGAAAAGGAAACAAACCTAACAGTTTAAGCTCCAATCTCCACAAACAAATTCTCCACACAAACCTCCATACATTTCTTTAAAGAATTAGTTGAGAGAATTGGATAAAAGATCAAAGCATTTGCTCTTTGGTGATATTTTTTAAAATTCTCTTAACTTTTTGTTTCATTGTGCAGTGATATTGTTGGGAGAAAGTTTATGTCGGTCACTCTTGGGAATTAAAGGGTTAATCCATGAACAGCTTTCCAAGTCATTGGACAGGAATTACCTTCAAATAATATGTTCTAAGTTCATAAATGTGGCTGGGTTCCCTGGGTTCTGGTTCTCCAAAGAAACTGAACTCGTAAAGAAGCTGGTTCTCTCTGTTGTTCAACATGACACGCCTCTTTCGAGCAAACTCAAGGAATTCCTAAAAACAACAAAAATAACTTATTGATTTAATATTGATTTACAGATTTAAATATTGTTCATTAAAAAGTCATACAAGTCATTTACATGAATAACTGAAACAAACATGATCTTTGTAAAGAAATAAAAAAAAGCAATGAGGTGTCTTAAAGTCATATGTGACTAAAGAAGCTCCTTACTTTTACTCTATTAGAGAACATTGCTAGTGAATTATGATCATACTAAATAACAGTTCATTTACCTAATTAAAGCGATAGTCATAAAAATCTAAGCTACAGTGTATTTAAAATCTACAGAATCTTACTGTTCATGGGTAGGAAATCCTTAATGTTAAGTTTATGAATTAAATTTCATTCATGTTTGTGACATTTAAACCCATCTTGAGACGTCTCTCTCCCCAATTTTTTTTAGGGGAGGCGGCGTCTGTACACAGGCTTAACACTGTTAAGACCTCACTTGAAATCAGGGTACTGCCAGAGACAAAAGTCTTGGTTTCCTTTTTTTTTAACAAAACATGCTCTATGCACCAGTTATATAATCATTATCAACTGTACATTAAAATGTAAATCATTCTGTTCAGTGTTGACCATTTTAATAAGTTTACGTCATTGATACTGGAGGTTTCAGTTTACAATGTACAGTAATAGAACATAATTTTCAGTCAGATATTTTCAATAATAATGAAACACACCTTGTTTTCTCTGATGTACTGCTTGGCCTTTACAACTGATTTGTACCCACCTGTGTACTTCCAAAGGTGGACTTTAAACAAAAACAAACACATTAACTAAGTAAATGCATAACACCTGTTATGCTCCATGTAGGAGAACAAGGCAAGAAAAGCTTGCCTAGACATATCCCTGAATAAATATTAACCTCCCTAAACAAAAAACTGATTTGTACATATTATAAGAAGGATAGTGGCGGAAATTTCTAGCTCTTTTAAGAGTAGGAGAGTGAAACATTCAAATGATGATATGCAAAATGTCCTGTTTGCAAATTTTGCTGTATTTTTAGTTCATACTAAAACTGAATTTCTAAGGTTGGTTAGTGGGACAAGTGCACATGGGGAATAAAACATATTCTGTATTTACCATCATTTGAGGAAAAAGTATGAATCAAAACAATCCAAGTCACATTATTTAAATCCCACATATTTCTTTTATTTTTGAGGTACGTTAATGCAGTAACGGCTTCTACACTGAACATTTGTGGATGATGGCAATTACATCATCATCACCACCCCCATCACCATCATCATCGCCAGTGTTATAGAGATTTCATCACAATACATATCTTATTAACCCATTCACCCCTGAGCCACCTGTAACCGCCTGTGCAGGTTCACGTCCCTTCTACGTCATTAGTTTTAATGGTCAAGGACATACTTCGTCCGCTAATGTGTGCAGAGTGAAGGGATCTTTCCAACCATACCAGAATGAGCAAAATTCAGTCAAGGACACTGGAGAAAAAGGCAAAAAACGAGGTCACGTTGGCCCGAAAATTGCCATGAAAATCTTGTTCCACTACCCACCTACCTTTCCTTTCGTCTAATCCTAAGATCCCAAAACCTTTCCTAAAAACTTTTCCCACCAAAATGAAGCCTATTAAATGCCCAGCAAAAGAAAACAAAATGAGGCAAGAAAAATGAAAAAAGAGGGAGGAGAGAAAGTGAAAAGTAAAAGTCAAGACTCCTGTGTCACTTTTAAACCCAAACACTATCTCAAAATTTTGCTTTCTGCACATGCCCGAACTTCGCAAACTAATATTTTGTATCCGGATCAGAAGGCCGCGAAGTGTATGACCTGTAAAGTACTTTGTGGTAAGTTTTAGCTCTCAGTAGCACGACAGTGACCAGAAAAAAGCTCAACTAGCTTGAAAACGCGTTTTTCGGCAAAATCTCCAGGGGTGAATGGGTTAAGTAATTGAGCAGCGAAAAGTTTTGTACACTCACTTGCTTGATCAAGTCTTCCAAACATTGTTGTCCAGGCTCCACATAATTCTCCAGGAAACTGTTTGTCTTCACTTAGTTTTGGTATAAATTCTCCTCTGAAAAAGATACCAAAAACAAAACACTCCAATAAGCCATAAATTATTTTTAGTAAAGTCCATACTTTTATTCCAAAGTAGATGTATATTTTGAGGTTCAAAAGGCCATTTCTGAGTTGTCTCACGCCTCTTTTTCGAAGTAAGGTAAGAGTACATTTTTTCATATCAAAATAGTTTTTAATTCTCATTCCAAAAATTTCATTTTCATATTAAAGTTTTACACTTCTTCTCATATTGAAAGTGAGGACTTTTTGGAACTTTAAACTGGCCTGAATTGTCCTTTGATCAATATTTTTGGTTTGCTTTGCTTTTGGGTATGGTTGTGTATGATAGTGAGTATTACACAAAGGAAAATAAATTTTGAATCAAGAATAAAATTGGACTGCAAGATAATACACTGTACTTCCCCAAACTCACAAGGAATTTCATGAATAATAAGGGCTAGGAGACAAATAGACTGCAAAACAATCCGTATTTTTGCGTATTCAAGTACGCGCGAGCAGTCAAACAAAAAAGTCTGGAACGAGGTTGAAAAACAGGGAGCGAGACCTGAGAAGAGACGTTACGGGCGTGTGAGGCTCGCGCGCTCCGGGCGCGTAAGACTCTAACAGCACGCTTTACCGATTTCTTTACTGATTTTGCAAAAAAACCCAACTGTTTTGCAGTCTAGGAGACAAAGTAAATGGAGATTCACCTGGGTTAAAAAATTTTAACCTGAATTTAATTTTGATCTGTAACACTCACATTGTACCTGTACATCAACTAAGTCTGACTCTTGCCCCAAATTCCTTATAAAAAACATCATGTGCCAGGGGATATCATTTGCACACAATGGAAAAACAGGGTACCAACAAACACGAAAGTATTTAGTAATGAAATTTAATTATTAATGTGTTGAAACAATCTATCAGATTAAATACCTACACCAAAGACACATATTCTTCAATGCACTCTGGTTTTACATCATTAACTATAGAGAAAGAAGAAACAAAAGTGGTATACTAAGTTCTACAATACATTTTTTACATTAAAAATTGGTTTTATTAGCCCACTGGCCTGCATGAAGAGAATATTTCCACCGGTAGTTTCTACAAGGCAGGGCAATTTTTCTTACAACTTGTCCTTGATCAATTTTGTTGGAATACAAGCTGCAAAAAAATTGGCCTCTAAGGTGAAATTACATCAGAAATAAACACGTCTTGCAACAATTATTTTATAACAGCTAGGAACGATTGATGCTGTCAATAAGCAAACAACAAGCAAACCTCTCAGAAAAGGGAAGTTTACTTCAATGTGTTAACAAAGGTCATGGTATGTGAGTTGTGATTGGGAAATTTCAATTCATTTTATGTGTTCTGTTTTTCAAGGTTTAATTGTTACTAGCTTGTGATCCTATGATTGATAGCAGCAAAAAGATGCATTTGTGCGTTAGCTGGCTTTTCAACTTCAGGGTTCACAAGTTATTCAGTGATTTTGGTCCTGGGACTCATCTTTTGAAAAATCATACAGAAATGCTGGGCGATCCTGCACCTATTTGAAAGATTGTTTTTGATTAGCTGGGAAAACAATAGGGATTGTCACATAACAATGCCCTTATCCCTGAAATCAATGGAAGTGCAGATTAAAGGGGACCAGTGAAATAAGAGGTTTAGAATGGTGCAGGTCTACTGAAAATGCTTGGGCCTTTATGTAACCAGACAGTTAATCTGAAGACAGACTCCAAAACTCTGAATTACAGTACACTGAATTAAAATATAGTCCTTCTATTTTAAAGCACAACAAAGGCTAAAAGAAAATGTTAAAATATTAATTGTTACACAACAGCCATAATAACTGCCACAGAAATTACATGAACTACTAGCCTGAATTTCATCCGATTACTTCAAGTCGTTATCACTCCCTCTGTAACGTCTGAATCAACCAGCCGTTAATGTTCTCCAGTGACGCCACTACTCCTTCGCTTTAATTCATGTTTAACGTTCAAACTATCAACTGCATGCAGTACTCTGAAGCAGTTGTAATTCAAACTCGCTCGCCATCACGCAATGAAATAAAAACGCAGACGGAACACTTAGTTCAAAAACACAACAATATTTCCTTTAATTGAAAAGAAGCTATTTGGTCCTTAACGAAGAAAAAAGAAAACAAGGAAACAAGAAAAAAAAGCTGACAGAATCATCACACTTGACGGTGTAAATTTGAAGAAGGCTGAATAACAAGTCATGACATTGGTCTCAGAAACTTCGCATAAACAAAATCACTGCGGAAACCACACAGCGGCTCTAAATGAAAAACCTACCGACTCTCCGCAATGATTCTTCATTCGCAGTTCAAATCCAGTTTCAAAGACAAGGGCAATTTTTCTGTTTACAATGAAAATTATCGAAATGTTTGAACTCCACGCAAGCATGCCACCGATGCGATCCGCTGAATATCAAGCAACAATCCCGCTAAAATTTATCATAACTGTACATAATTATGCGAATGTTTAGACAATCAACCAATCAAAATCAGTACCCGGTTTTCGGGTAGTAGTGACGTCACTGGACAGCATTAACGGCTGATCAATCCAGACGTTGCTGAGAGGAGAAAATGACTCAAAGCAATCAGATGAAATTCAGGCTACATGAACTACCTAATTACATGATATTTTCGCGACACATTAATTTCACGATATGGGACGCCTACCTATATGGGATGCATGACGTGAATAATTTGCCTCTTTGGGGATTTTTATGCATCAGGGATGTAGGACTGGTTATTAAATGATGCAGTAAAAACTGCAGTCAAAGCCTATGCTACCAAACCTTGATAAAACTACATAAACAACACTCTTCCAATGCCCACATAGCAATCTGTTGGACTATAGAGTTTAAAGTCAACTAAACTTACACTCAAACTCATATAATGTGTCCCTTCCTGCCAAAACCTTCGAGTGCGCATCTGTTGAATGAATGAATCCCACGATGAATAAAAACTTCATTCACTTCAGATTATTAATGTTAATATCTCTGAAGGAATAATAACAAAGTAATAAGAAATGGAAAATTTACATAAATCTGGAAATAATAATATAAAAAGAAGCAACAATTATAATCTACTTTAAGTCTACACTCTAAATTCGAGATTGTTCCAAATCTCTCAATTGAAGAAAAAGGATTTCTTATTTTACGAGAAAATTTAAAACAAATCATAGGATAAGAAGTCTTTTTCCTGTAATTTAATCAGGCAGTTTGAATTTACAAGAACAAAATCTTAGTCTATGATTTGTTTTAATTTGTTTTTGTTATTTTTTGAAATAAGAAATCTCGAATTTAGAGTGCCTTTAATTACAAAGGGATTCAACATGCAGCATTCCAAATTAACCTGTTGCCTTTTCTACGGATCCTAGGCCAAACATCTTTGAAAACAAGCCCTCATCACTATTTCTGGAGCCACAAAGTGATAGTCCTCTAGCCAATACCAAATTTTGTTTAACAGGGAGTATAGGTCGCCGCACCAACGAGAAAGCTCGTTTAGCCACTAAAAGCGTCGCCATATTGGATGTCACTATTATCGTTATGTAAGTGACATTGGAATGTCTTCTTGTCTGCGTAAAACCGCTGGCCCGGGATGGCCCAGTAACTTTGCAGCTTTTCAGAAATAATAATAATAATAATAATAATGATAATAATAATAATAATAATAATAATAATAATAATAATTATTATTATTATTATTATTATTATTATTATTATTATTATTATTATTATAGATAAGCTGTAACCAGGATAAAAACTTGAAATGGTGAATTATTTAAAAACGTGGAAACTTTGGAGCCGCTCCATTCTTCGTAATCTTTCCAGGCTGAAACCTGTAAACATTAAAATTTGAGGTTCAAATAGGTCTAAATATACAGCTAGAACATGTTTGTTATTCAACCTAAAAACTCTTCCTTGTAAATGAGTAGAGGGTTCTTTTTAAAACCCATATTCAATTAGCAAGAATAGGAGACGTGCCGTAGCCAGAAAAAGTCTACATGGGGATATATGCCAGAACAGCTGTCTATTATATTGCTGCTGTTATGCCAGCGCTCCGGTAATAGTAGACTGCAAACATTCTCTTACTTTTCTTTGCAAAGTTACTGCACGCGAAACCTAAGAACGCGAGCGGCAAAGCCGCTAGCTGCGAGAAACGAGTGTTTGCAATCGCGCTGCTGGATGACATAAGAACTAGACGGATTTTAAGAGAAAAGGCGGACTGCAAGCAGTCTAGGCAATAGGGCTGTGTGCGTGCGTGACTGGTCATATATGAGCAAAGTTTTTGGCGGAGATGATGTCCGGGTGTGTGTTGGCATTGACATGTTTGATATAATCAGGCTTCGATGTTACTGGCTCCTGGCATGGTTAGCCTGTGGTGCAGCCGGCCCTTGACGCATCATCTAGACTTTGGTATAGTCCGTCTATACAGGCGGTTTAGAGTGTCTGCAACGCAGGCTAGATATGGTTTCAATTTGTTTCCTTTTTCTTGTTCTCTTTTTCTTCTTTTGCTTTTGCTTTTTTTTTTGCACAACCCTTGGATAGGTCGATAGATTGTCATAAGGGCCATGAAACGTCTTTTCCAAATAAATTCGAATTTTTCTCGTAATTATTGAAATAAACTGCTCTGCAGCAGCCAAGGAGCAGTATATTTTTTCTTGCACGCGAATTGTCCTGTCTCATTTCCTAATACCTCAGATATTTGTATTTCAATTATACAACCTCCTCTGGTTTCCTCACATTAACAGCTCTCAAGGATTTCCTGAATGGTAAATTATTTAGGACTTGTGGAGCTCTTAAAAAGCGTCAAGAAGTTATCTAGTCGTTCAGTAAGCTCTCTCATTCATGTAGCAGCTGTTGCCCAACTTGTTTTTGTTTTAGAAAGCTATTTAGCAAGCTAAATATTGCCAAGTATATAATTGAAAAAAGGAGGTCAGAAAACCAATTTGAAGCACAAGATTGGATCCACGAAAATATATTAACAAAGAAACTAGAAACTATCTTTTCAATCTTTTCTGAGCGCCGAAGCAAAATAAAGAGATTTCTTTGCTACTTCAGACGATGGGTAATATTAAACATGACTGCAAAACTAATATATATGGCACCACCCATTATCAGACATCGAAACTAAAATTTAAATTGAAAAAACACAGTGATATTGGTTTAAATGGCAAAGGGGCGTAAAAGATCCTCCTCATTAATTAACAAATATAGGTAAAAAGATTAATAACTCATGCATCTGAACGAGTTTAATTAAAACCAGAAATGAATTGGGCCGGAAAATGTCAGCAGGAGTTAGTGTTAATGATTCATTTTCACTCTACGATGCTTCGGAACAACACTTGAAAGAAAAGAGCAGAAGATTGCATTGACGCTTTATCTTCCTTTATTCCCTTATTTTAAACTTCATAAAAGAACCTGGAAGCTGGGTTGCGGGGGTGGCTGGGGGAAGCGAGGGTTCCGCTTGTCTATGAAGAGGTTCTGTATGGAAGCGTGTGTGGCTCAGTAACACTTAATTTCAGGCACTTCAACTGTAAAAACTATATAAGTTGGTGACGAAACAGTCGATACTCGAGCGAGTGTACCAAGGTAAATCGTAAAATTCCACCTGTTCAAACTTCGCGCAAAAATGAACAGATAACATGCCGCAGACCCTTCCAAACTTTCTTAATTTATTTCTGTTATCTCTTTCCTGAGACGGGTTTCAATTCCGGTGGTCCTTGCGAAATAAGGTACAGCTTTTCCACCATGATAATGGTGTAGGGAGTGTTAAAGAGTAGATGGCAAAATGGTCGTTGTCGACAAGGCTTCTCCACTGCTACATGTTCACAGTACTAAACAATGCTATAAAGAGTACCCCCTGGAACTCTGTTGCCATTTTGCGTGATGCAGAGTCTGCAAACCATTTTCTAAATAATCTCGAACACGCTCAAGGTGTGAAAATACCTATTAAAGGCTGATTGATATTCTGAACAGCATTTTCTATGGCAATATTAGTTACAGTTTTGTTTTTATTCCAAAGAAAATTTTTGTATTTTTAAGTTAAGCTTTGAAAGTTTTGATGAGCTTTCCCCTTAAGCTTGCCTCGTTAAAAAGACATCTTAATCGCATAAATATGAATTTTGCTATACTTCGACAAAACTACTGACAAAGGAAATAAAGTCTTTTAGTGAAATGAGAGAAAAGTGAAGTTTTAAAAATTGTAAAAGGGATTCTTCTCAGCTCATTAACTTTTGGCAACTGAGAGACTCTGCAAAAACAATGTTTCCATTTGCAGCTGTTTCGCTGAGGCTTTTATCGGTAAATTATCACGGACATCGCTCGTGTTGGTTTTTTTTTTCTAAAAAAGAGTGTGCCAAATACGACAAGACACCGATATACTGGCATGAGTTTTTAAAAAGGTTTTTCCAAGTGTCTGCATGACAAGAATGGGAAATTCAAATTAAACTTTTATACTTCTCACGGCAAAGAAAACGAAAATGTTCGTCGCAATTTATGCTATATGTGTGACCAGGAATCAATTAACCAAAAGACATTAGCTAAATAATTACTGTGAGGCCTGAAAACATAGATTTTCATGAAAACTTAGACATCATACTGGTAACATATCCAACAACCGCTTATCAAGAGATTATTTCCGAGATGAAACTGATGCAACATATAGCAAAAATTAGGACCTGCTAAACTATTACTTTTTAGTCACCGCAACGACCACTGAACATCTTTCCGGTGGTAAGCAGGCTTTTTGTTTTTCTTCGCTGGCAATCAAATCTCTCTCTAGATTATGAAACGTAAATCCGCAATTTGAATGTAGCCTTGAGTTAATGGTGATCTGAAGTGGATGTTTTTTTCATTCTTTTGTGGCCAAGTTCCAAAGACATGTGTCGATTTGGCTTAAAAGTTTTTAGTTGGATGCCTAGTGATTTGACGCAGTCCATCCGTCCATATAAGATTCACCATCTGTTCAGTTTGGTCCAAGTACAGCCGGTAAAAATACTTTAAAACTCCGTGTTCTTATAAAAAGGAATTTCACATCAGATCTTTTTTAAAAGATGACGTGCCTTTCAAGCAATATGAATCGGACATTGTCATCTGAACCTACAAACGACACGACCAGCTCATTTTCGTTGTTTCCTGAACCAGAAGCATGGAGAATTATCCGCACGGTCTTGTTCAGTCTGATAGCAGCTCTAGCCTTAGTTGGAAATTATGTGGTGTGTCGAGCAGTGTGGAGACACACCGGAGCTAAACCGATTGCTCATTACTTAGTCAGCAACTTGGCTTTTGCCGAAATCGTCAGCATGGTGTGTTTGGTTTTGACTTTTCACGCCCGCGAGCCACCTTGGTCTTGGAAGCTTGGACATGCCATGTGCAAGATGCTTCCTCCACTACAGATAGCAAGTCTACTCATCATTACAACAACCTTGGCTACCCTTGCCGTCTATCGTTGCGTGCTGCTGACTAAACCTCTCATACACAAACCAACACGCAAACAAATTTATAGTTATGCTCTTGTCTGTTGGGTGGGGTCTGTTGTACTAGTAATCCCCGCAGGGTATTTTCGTGTCTTGAATTCCTGGGGTGAAAACTGCGAGTTACTTATTTGCCAAGAAGTATTTCCCGAAAGCCTAAAACATTACCAGGATGTTTACTCAATCATCCTCTTTGTAGTCAGCTTTGCCCTGCCATTTGTAATCATGGCCTTATCTTACTCGTTGGTCAGAAAGAAAATCAGGGAACACATCTTTGTTGTTCAAAGGCTTCGCGACGAGCAGAGCAACGCACTCTCATCAGTGACCCATCCTTCAACTTGTACTGAAGAGATACAAGCAACAGGGGACATAAACCAAATAGAGCATGAGAATCAGATGAAATTTAAACTGGTAAAAATAGAAGATGGGGTCAATACAGAAAAGGTGGTCAAAAAACCACAAAGAAGGGTAAAATTTGCACGAAAGATCAGCGGAAAAAAATCATTCCCTCAAACCCTTTCGACGAAAAACTGTAAAACAGCTTTGGAACTAGAGAACGATTTGCTCCGAATGGTTTACGCTTTGGTGTTGGTTTTTGTGGTTTGCTACATTCCATTTCAGATTCAGTTTCTTTTGATGGAATTCAATGTGAAGGCGTTCATGTATTGGCCTCATCGTTACATATTTGATAGGCTTGTTTATACATTAACTTGTTTACCAAGTGCCTTACATCCAGTATTTTACGGAATGATGAGTCAGTTTTACCGCAAAGCCTTTATTAGAATGATTGCCTGTAGAGATTCCAAGTAATTATTCAGCGTTGCCCCCCAGTTTGTATAGCTTTTCACGGTGATTTCGAAACAAGAAGTGGACCAATTATTAAATGTCCCCATGTAAGGGAATCTCTATTCCAGAATCCGGAAAGTTTTTAAACATGGAATCCGGAATCCTTTGGTTTGGAATCCGGAATACAGCTCGAGGAATCCGGAATCCCACTAAAGATTGGAATCCAGAATCCTACTGACAAACACTGGAATAGTGTACCTGGAATCCGGAATACAGCTCAAGGAATCCGGAATCACACTAAGGATTGGAATCCAGAGTCCAAGTTCCACTGACAATGTCTGGAATCCGGAATCCACGGCGTAGAATCAAGAATCCGAGAAAGTAACCCAAGACTTTCTTGGATTCCGTTACATGAGGCGAAAATTGATGGGGCGCAGGGATTTTGAAAGATGAAAGAAATTGTGCATCTTGGGGCCTGTTTACAAGAAGGTAGGGGACCCCAGGTAGGTGAGGTAACATGTGGCAAGTCACCCCACCTAACATGTAAACGTGATCACATTAAAATGAGAGATTATATGGATGGGCGGGTTATCCCACCTAAGCGGGTTACCTCACCTACCTATGGTCCCCCACCTCCATGTAAACAGTCCCTTGGATGGAGATAGTTGTTGTTCTCGTTGTTCCTTGTTTGTTTGTTTTTTTTATTTAAAGCGTTTCCATTTCGGCCGGGCTTATAATTGAAAATGATAATATGGGGGTAAGTTAACTAGAAATTGGTTACAAGGTCGTAAGCTTGAACATACCAATTTCAAACGCAGCTGCAACAGTCTTATCGTAATTAGATAAAATTTATCGAAAATGGAGTCATGTTCTTACGTTAATAACATATCTCGTTATAGTTCATAGGGTACCTCATAGTTGAACGGGGGTATTTTCTTGGGTGAGGCATTGCGGGATTTCTGCGCTATTTAAAAAAAACGTATTTTTTGAGGAAAAAGCCCTGGGGACGAGGTTGGGGGCGGAAACAACATTAAATAACAGGGGCCGATTGAAAAAAAAAACATCTGAAAAAAACCACACACACACACACACACACACACACACACACAAAATGGGAAATGTAATAAAACGTCTTTCGAGCTGTGCCTTTGAGATTGTTAAAAGTTAAGTAACCCGAATGACCGAACTTCCAAAGCAAATTTACCAGTTTCCAGTGTGTTGAAAATAACGCAACTAGATAAAACTTAATGTGAAGTGAAATGGCAGCGATGATAAAAGTCAACGAGGTGACAATAAAAAAATATATAAAGAAACAGTGCGAATGAAGTTCAAAAAGAAAGATTGATTACAATTTCAAGCTGAGTGGTACGAAAATGTTCTAATACCTTCGGTACCTTTTTGAGAAACAGGGCGTCTACGATTTCAGAAGGAGGCTCTTGCTATTGTCACCCTTATTAGCCCATTCCGAGAATAAACCCTGGTTGAAAGCATTTGGGCTGGTCGCCTACGCTTCCCTTACCGGGTATTATTTAATTGTCGATATTTGGTATTTGGATAAATTCCCATTCACCTATAACCTCGAGGTTTTGCGTTTCGAATTTTAAGGGGCTTAAGTTTAGATGAACGAATGAATGAATGATCGACTGAATGAACATTATTTCCCGCGGAATTCATACAGTTGAACACTGATTTACATTGAAGCTGTGGTAATATAAGTTATAGCTTTAAATTAACAAGAAAGATAACCAACTACATCTATAAAGGCAGTATAAAACTCCATGAACATACATCTGTTTCCATGCGTATCCATTTTTATCCAATTTAAGAGAATGATACGACGAATAAGAAAATGATCCAAAGAAAATGAATGAAAACAAAAAAAATGTATACCGGGTTTCTTAAAGAGCAACGATCAAATAAAAGCAGATCGAAAGTATTTTCGAGGACCATCCGTGTTGGTTTCAAGGACCATAATCTGTTCCAGGAGGAGGGGGAGGGGTGGGGTACTGCTTATGAGTCTCATTTTTTACGTGTTGGTTTTTCAAATATATGATAGGACAGGGATTTCACTACATATTAAAAACCGATTTGAAAAATCATCCCAAAATTTTCAAAAAATTATTGTTTGAACCAAGGACTCCAACTAAATTGAGTCATTTTTTGATTGAATGGAATCTTGGCTAGATCAAAAAGAAAAAGGGCAGAAATCAACGAAAAAGAATGCTTTTAACCAGAATGTCCCTTAAAGGGGTATGCAGCGTACAAAATAGGTATAAGAAAGAGGTACCATTTGTCATGTGAGTGTCAGCAATCGGCTCCTGGAGGGTATAAGAGAGGTGTACTTTTTCTGTCAAAAATAGTATATAAAAGGGTAAGGGTTTGGACCTCGGGGTGGGGCCCCCGTATAAATCCCCACTATATGAACCCCTGTAACAGCGTACAGACGGAATTTAAACAAACATGAATGCAAGGCTGGCAATACGGCAAAGGGCTGATTTATTTGAGGCCAGTGTTTCGGCCAACAAAATTAGCCTTCCTCAGGGCCAGAGCCACGCTGAAAGAAAATACTATAACGGCTTCTAAAATATAAATTTAAATTTACATGAGAGGTTAATGATGAACTTAAAATGAAAACAATAGATAGCATGAAAGATAGGTAACTAATTATTCAATAAAGTGATTCATGAGGTACAGTTCAAGGATCGTCCTTGCGGTTTACAGAGGCTATTCTCTCGGCCCTTCTCTCACTGTTCCCTCGCATTTATAGCTTTACACTGAACTCACTTACTACGTTTTTGGGTCGCAGCGCGCACGATTGTCGTTTTCCAGCCTCGTCTCCAGGGCTTTTCCCTTTTCTCTTAAGGAAACTGGCCCTGGGCTGGGGTTGATCCATTTCATTCATTCTCTCCCATTCTTAAAGTCTGCTTTTTCGCTTTTAAGTCCTCAAGGCCTATCGATGCCATATTTTTAAAACTGCGCACCTACTGTCATTTTCAGGTTATTGATTTCCTGCGCATGTGTGCGGACGTACGTGGTTTCCGAGCTCCTGAAATCTTGACTGAATTTAATTACTAAAGACTAGGAAAAAGCAAGTAAAATGTAAACTTAATTGAATTGAATTTATTTTTATTTATTTAACATTTTTTGCTCCTCCTCCTCCTCCTCTAGTCTTGCTTGTGAGATATTTGCATACCGAATTTATTCGAATAAGCGCCCAACCTCGAATTAGCGCCCACCTCGAATAAGCGCCCATCCTAAAGGCAGAAAAAGTTAATAAGCGCCCAGCCTCGAATAAGCACCCACCCCCACCCCACCTTCTTTCCCCTCACACCCCCAAAAAATTGAATACGTACTAAGAGGGTCTCAAAGGGGTGGTGGCTTATCGGCTAAAATTTTGGCCCTTTTACGGCTATCGGTTAATTTTTTTCAGTTACGGTTAACGAAAAAGTTAAAAATTAACTTCTTTTGTTTCAAAAAGTTAAATATTAATTAACCTGTATTTTTTTGTATCTTTAAATCAAAATAAAGGTCTTCGGATCATCTCCGCGCGGCTGATACCTTTCGGGTCATGTGGTCCGAGAAAGTTCGCCACTGAAATGCCTTGACCGAGATTGCGAGGGAAGACGCCGAACAGGGACTAGGCATGGCGATGTCTACCATAGCGTCCGAGAAAAACAGGGAAATGTTGTTTATCGGCAACGTGTTTTACAAACACTGACATCTCTGGGTGTTGTTTCACTAGTGTTTTGAGAACACGGCCTCCTGAAAATTGCAGATATTAATCCCCAGCAAGAAGCCACACTTTCGCTATGGAAAAAATTAGTTCCCCAAGAAAGCGCCGGAAATGGAGCCTATAGGTCTTGGTTAACACCTAAAAGGCGCTTCGCCTAACGTGCGTACGGAGTCACACTAGCCGGGAATTAAAAAACCAACCATAAGCGAGTTTATTACCTTCCTTAAAAGTAGCAAATCTAGGGAACACTTTCTTTTACGGTTAACTCTTTTTTACGCTATTTACGGCTAACGGTTAATTTTTTTTAATTTTTACGGCTATCGCCTAAAGTTTTGGCCATTTTACGCCTATCGGTTAACCCCATTGAGACCCTCTACTAATAGGAGACTTCCCCGAAGACAGAGGTTTTCTTCAGAGTATTTTACGGAAACCTTGCTTTGTTACATCTTCGCGTTTTGTTTTCACTATTTATTACTTTGTTGCAAAATAACCATGTTACACTTGCTGAAAATGTTGAAAATTTAATAAGCGCCCAGCCTCGAATAAGCGCCCACTCGCAAGGTCCAAAAATTTAATAAGCGCCCAGGGCGGTTAATCGAATAAATACGGTATATGTAAAATATGTGTAACCACTGCTCTCCTCGACTAGCTAATCTGCTAACTGCGGGTATGGATATTGCTTGCTTGTAGAATTTGTAATAATTAATAAACAGTTCAAACAGTTGTTTTCTTTTAGACATCTGTGGTTGTACAGGGTCATTGCGCATTTGACCTTGTTTTAAAAGGAAATACTTTCACATCCGGTCACGCATAAAAAGGAACGCGATCTTGTGATGTTCATGTTCCGTTTAGCAAAATTTCGAGCTTCTGTTCCCAGAGTTCCAGTCCAAGCGCTATAGCTGATTTTATATGATTAGCTAGGGTAAGTAAATGTCTAAAATTGTTTTTAAATGATACTTTTCAAAAGTAGTTTATAATCAGCAAGTGGTGTTCTTTTTTTTTTCCTTTCACTCGACGGTTTTACTACGATATGCTCTTGATTCTGTGAGATAGAAATTGCTACAAACCCCCCTTGTTTAACGTCACGATGTTGAATTACATAATTATCAGCGTTTGGATTTACTCTAGTTTCTTTAAGTATCAGTGCATAGATAATTACTGTAGTTGATGAGTTCAGTGGGCGAGCTAAGTAGCGCATTCTGATATGACTGATATATGAATCGATGTTGACTGTAGCTCGACTTCGGATCTGAAAGATCGCTAACGCGGCGCTCACTTGCGGCGCTGAACGGGTACAACGGTGCAATTATGGAATACGTGTTAGATCGTTTTCGCTTTTGATGACTTCCTCGCGATTTAGCCACGATTCAAGCAATTAACTGAGTAGTAATTTTATTCCGTGTTTGCATAGTATGACCTCGAAAAGGAGGATCAAGGATCGAGGATAGGGGATCGTGGATCCCTATCTATTTTCCTTTTTTTCCTAATTTATCTTCTGAACAGGAAAATGGATAACAGACGGATTAAACGGAAATAAAAATAGAGGGAGAAAAAGACAACAAAGCAAAAAAAAAAACAACAACAAACAAACAAAAAAAGATTCTCAGAAAGCAAGTGTATGCAAGATCCCTGGGTCTTACTCCAGTATCAAAATGACAGAGGGGCTCATCTACCACTTAGAGGATCCAATTCGAAATCCAATTCAAATCTAAAGTAACTCTCTCCACGTGTAGTAATTCTATCAAGTCCTGTGAAATCTAATATATCGATACATAAATCTGACATATCGAGAACGAATGAAAGTCTGCAGTTTCCACAAGATCTAAATAAACTTTTCTTTTTTTCCTCACACACCCCCTATTTTCTCTTTAGAGATAATCGAGCGCGCTTTTTATGCTGAAAAGTCTGTGGACAAATTGTCAAAAAAAAGAAAACGCCTGTGGACAGGCTATTTTTTCCTCCGCTGTCTGTGATCAGGGCGGATTCATTATTCTTGCACATTGAGCCAGCCGGTGTGGCAGGCGCTGGTAATTTTTTTTGGTTAGGTAATTTCGTACTTCGTTTTAACAAAAAAATGAGTTATGTCTATAATTCTCTAGGACTCAGTGTCATCATATCGATAAATGTTATTTTTAATTTGAGAAATCCTCTCTCACAAGATGCTTTATCAAAAGGGGGAAAAGAGGAGAGGGCTTTACAAGGGAGAGCATCCTATGCAAATATATATTTTATTGGTTAATCAAAGTAAGTTTGTTGGAAATAAGCCATTTGTTTAGATTACCTAAATCGAGATTCAAATTTAGCTGTGTTGAATTCACATCAACATCTGCATAAGTGATGTGGGCGTCATCAGCATACATCGTAGGCTGGCATGGAGTGAGGCAGTTTGGCAAGTCGATGATGTAAATAAGAAACAAAATGAAACCAAGGATTGTTCCCTGCGGTACCCCGCATTTAAGTGAACAGATTCTAGAAAGGGAACCATTAACGAGACACCGCTGTGTACGATTTGTCAAATACTCTCTAAACCAATCGAGAGCAATTCCTTGTAAGTTCCGTAAAGGTTCATTTTAGATAAAAGGATATCACGATCAACAGTGTCAAATGCCTTTTTTAAAATTACCACGATCGATATTAAAGGCCCAAATATCAGTAGCTTGAAAGAGAGCAGTTACAGTTGAGTGTAAAGAGCGAAAGCCCGATTGATGTGTAGAAATGATACTTCATTGCTCAAAAAATTATACAGTTTGCCATAAACAATCCTTTCGAACACTTTAGCTATAACGGAAATGACTGAAATAGGTCGATAATTATTTAGATCAGATGCCTCGCCTTGCTTAAACAACGGAGTAACCCTAGCACATTTCCAATTGCGACGACAAATGAAGGAAAATCACTACAGCGTGGACCAGAGAATTTGCGTGAAAAGTCTTTGTCTTTGCAACAGGATTGGGGATGTCGCCGCAGCAAGTAGAGCAAAACAAAATCAGATTGATTTTGTGAGGCACCTTAATTAAGGGGAGAGGGTTCCCTAGTCTGAATTCCAAAACCCGTCATTTCGCGTATTGAGAAGGAAGTCATGTATCTATCGGTTTACGCGATTGCCCTTGTCGCTGTCACAGTTTCAACCCATCTTTATATGTCGTTTGTCTCTGTTTCACCTGTGTAATCAAATGGGTGCTAAATAAACAGGCAAATGCAGCCGACGTAATTTCTATCGCCTCATTCTCCTCACGGCCGGGTTTGCCGCTGAGGTGCGCAGCCCGCAATTGCGCCTTCCCATCATAAAACCGCTTGCTACTCAAGCTAAAACGGACCTAGTGACATGTGGTCACGGTCTCAGGACCCATCCACACGAACTCGGATAGTTTTGAAACCGCATATCTTTATTCACGGATGAATGAGCGGATTCACTGGTTTCGTGTGGACAGAAGGCCGTTTCGTGTAAAACATTTTGCGGTTTCAAAAATATCTGGATTCGTGTAGATGGGGCCTCTTGTATCAGTCAATTCCTGCTGCACCCATGCCCCCCCCCCCCCCCCCGTGCCCGTGCTGACCCCTGAGCATAAGCATTTTTTCAATCCTTTTCCAGTTGGCATCAACTGCGATACTTTTGTTTCACTATGTACACGGATACATCTTACAAAATCTAGATTAAACCCAAACGCTGAAAGTAAGCAAATCGAAAATCGATCTTAAATTTTTATCAACGGTTCTTTTCAACCTCGGATGTGGGTGTCCAGTAACGTTTGGTACAAATATAGGATGCAATAGTGCCGCCAGCCACACCCACCATTCAAAGAAGTGCCAATATGGATTTTTCAAACACTTCTTGGGAAAGGTTTAAAATTATTCTCTTGTCTTCAAAAATTATTGAGGGGTAGAATAAGGTTTCCCATAAACTTAAGAGTAGCCTGTTCTAGGTGTTCAGATATTAGAAAACGGTGTTACGATGGGGGAGCGAGCGAGTTAAACCGTACCCAGGGGGCTAACTTAAGAGAAAAAGAAAGGGGTCGAGAACGTAGAAAGATGGGAAAGAGAAAGTCATGCACGTGGAAACTTCTCGCTCACGCACCCTTTTCCTTGCCGTTCCGGGTTATCCTTTTTTCCCTTTCCGGCGCCTCTTCCCCTAGATCCAAGACCTAGACTCTTGAGCTCCTTGTGGTAAAATAAACTGTGTCCGATGTCCATCCTCCAACCCGGCAACCTTTTGTGAACTGGCAAATCAATAAGTAAAACTTAAGACGGAATCCACTAGGAAATTGAGTAATTTTAATTTTCAGTGGACAAAAAACTTGTACCAGAATAATTTAAAGCATATTGCATTATTTTTTACATTTTTCAAGAGCTAAAGATGTAATTAGTCATTTGTAATAACACTAAAGAAAATCTCTTATGGGAGCTCGAGAAAATGAATGTCAAATTTCACAAAATTACATCTTGCACATGGAATTTTCAGAATTTTACCTGTGTTTTCACAATTCTTGTGAATTTTGACATTCATTTTCTCGGGCTTCCATGAGAAATAGTCTTTGGTGTTATTACAGATGACTAAGTACCTCTTTAGGCCTTGAAAAATGTAAAAAAGAATGAAATATTCTGTAAATTATTTTGGTACAAAGTTTTTGTCCACTGAGAATTGAAATTATTCATTTTCCTGGTGGATTCTGTCTTAATCATTTTGCCGTTCAATAACGGGCGCAATTTTCCTCCCACAGTCACTTTTGAGTTTGTATTTGTCTCTGTATTTTATTTGCCACACAGATAAATTACTAGCCTCCCCGCAGACGTCCTTTGAGGTTCGTTTGTCACGCATTCATTTCTCCCCCACGGACGTCTGCTAAACACAGCCGACATTTACGTTCACCAATCACAGGCCGTTTACGGATTTCTGTAAATTACTCATTTTCCTGATGGATTCCGTCTTAATCATTTTGACGTTCAATAACGGGCTCAATTTTCCTCCCACAGTCACTTTTGAGCTTGTACTTGTCTTTGTATTTTGTATTTTATTTGCCACACAGATAAATTACTAGCCTCCACGCAGACGTCCTTTGAGGTTCGTTTGTAATGAATGCGTGACAAACGAACCCCAAAGGACGTCTGCGGGGAGGCTAATAAATTACATGTATGATGACAATTACAAAAAAGATACCAAAAAAATGTAGAAAGCAGTGGCATAGAGCGAGGCCTAAAAGAAACTATATGGCTTAAAAGATTTGTAACACAATCGAAATATTCTTTTCAAAGGTGGTACCATCCACAAAAAGGGAATCACCAAATATGGCCGCCTCGCAAGAATTTTCTAAAGAACAGCTAAACTATTACAGAATTTGTTATGTAACCACAGATATTTTAACGGAAGGTCTACGGTCTCTATTCAAACAAGAATGGGACAATCGCTACAAAGCTACACTTGGGGAGTGGAAAGATGACCCTAAAAGTGGGAGGGATTTTTATAACGGAGAGTCCCCGCGGAACCAAAGACGAAACGCACATCTATTGGTGACCATACAAAGTGGGGATAGAGCTAAATGGGACTGCACCATGCTGTTTTACGCTATTCTTTATTCTGATTGTATCGGGAGTGGGCTTAGCCCAGCAGTCAAGACTAATGTAGACGATCTAAGAAATTCAGGAACGAAGAATTCGCTCACATGCCACGTGGCTCCTTGGTCGATGCAGACTTTCAAAATGCCATTTGTAAAGTCCATGGAGCATTTCAAGCTCTCGGCCTTTCTACTTCGCAAATTAATGAAGTCAAGAATCACGTATTTTCCCACGGAGAAGTTAAGTCTTGTTATGAAACAGGTTGACGATCTTGAGCAGGAACTTCTACAAGAGAAACAACAACGGAAAGTCCTTGAGGATCAGCTGGAAAAAGAAATCTCCCCCTTTTGCATTCTTCCTCCTAAGCCTTCACATGACGTCACAGGACGCAATCGCGAGGTAATCGAGATGACAAAACAGCTAAAAGAGTTAAAAGAGGCCAATAAAAATGAGCTCAGCTACTTGTACATCTCAGGGAATCCTGGGAGTGGGAAATCACAGTTGGCTGGCCTCGTAGCTAAGCGGTTTTTCGATGAGGCCGGAGATATTTCATCTTCTACTTCATTTGTGATGACGTTAAATGCTGCAAGTCCTGATTCACTTTTGGAGTCGTATGCTTTAATGGCTCGACAGGTAGAGTGTCCGGAATATGCAATTACAAACACCCTTAACTCTATGGCTGTTAAAACAGAGGAGAAGATCTCAAATTTTAAAACGCTAATTTCCTCGAAGATTAAGTTGTACACCACTTGGCTGGTTATAGTAGACAACGTGTGTAATATGGCTTGGGTACATGATCATCTTCCAGAACGTGGAAACGGGCAGTGGTCAAATGGCCAGATCCTAGTTACAAGCCAGGACGTCTCTTCCATCCCTTCAACGAGCTCCTTCGTTAATCACGTCTCGATAAGCAGGGGTATGGAGGCTGACGATTCTTATTCATTATTAGCGATGCTTTCTGGGATCTCTGACAGCGAGATGGTGAAGGAAGTCACACTGAAGTTGGACTACCAGCCTCTTGCATTAGCGAGCGCTGCAACTTATGTCAAACAAGTTCGGCAAAACAAAGAAACTTCAAACTTCAGGTGGGTCGACTACTTAAAGAAGATACAAAAAGGACAGCGGAGCAACACTGAAAAATTTCTGTCGCAAAGCAACCTATGTTACCCAAAGTCCATGACCGCAGCAACAACACTTGCTGTTGAAAATGCGATGATGTCTGACGAAATTGTCGGTCACACGTTCGCTTTGCTTTCTTTGTGTTCAGCAGATCCCTTAAGCCTAGACATCGTGTTCAATTACATTTCCATAGTGGATGAACAAGCCGCGGACAAAGAGTTCATTTGCCTAAATCTCAAAAGGTGTTCACTGATTTTATTTGAAGAGGAAGAAAGTGGCGCTTTTATTCGTGTTCATCAGGTTGTGCATGATGCTATCAAAACCGTAACGAAAGATCACCAGGAACCGCAAAGGTCAAGTCAATTAATCAATACAGCAGTGGCATCATTTAACCAGTTTATAACTGCCATTCCAGAACACAGTAAAACGTACTCAGACACCGTACACTTGGTCCCACATTTAAAGGCCTTAATTATAGCTATTGAATCTCTGTTTCCGAAAAAAAACACAACTCACGACGAAAAGGGGACACTAAGGCCAGACAACATTAATTCGGATTATTTAATTCAACTTGGCAAGATTTGTACTGAACATTGTGAATTTCACATATCAAGGAAGTACCATGAATATGCATTGGCCACCAAATTCATAATCCTTGGCCCTGAACATACTCAAGTTGCAATTAGTTACATTTACCTAGTATATATACACCAGAGGTTAGGTCACCTTAACAGTGCGAAAGAGCATGGAGATCGCGCTCTCGAAATATACCTCAAGAAGTTCGGTCCTGACCATATTGATACTGCAAAGGTCTACGGTCACCTGGCATCAGTTCATCAAGACTTAGGTGACCTTGAGCGCGCGAAGGAATATCATGAGCGTTCACTCGCAACTATGCTAGAGAAGCTCGGTCCTGACCATACCGACCTTGCAGCTCATTACCATCACTTGGGCTGTATCCACCACGATTTAGGTGACCTTGAGCGTGCGAAGGAATATCAGGAGCATGCTCTTGCTATTTACCTAAAGAGGGTCGGTCCTGACGATGTCGACGTTGCGAGTTGTTACCATCACTTGGGTCGTATTCATCAAGATTTAGGTGACCTTGAGCGCGCGAAAGAATATCATGAGCGTTCTCTTGCTATTGACCTAAAGAGGGTCGGTCCTGACCATGCCGACGTTGCGACTTCTTACTGTCAGTTGGGTCGTATTCATCAAGATTTAGGTGACCTTGATCGCGCGAAGGAATATTATGAGCGTGACCTTGCCATTGACCTAAAGAGGCTCGGTCCTGACCATGTCGACGTTGCGATTTGTTACAAACACTTGGGTCGTATTCATCACGATTTAGGTGACCTTGAGCGCGCGAAAGAATATTATGAGCGTGCTCTTGCTATTGACCTAAAGAGGGTCGGTCCTGACCATGCCGACGTTGCGACTTCTTGCCATCACTTGGGTCGTATTCATCACAATTTAGGTGACCTTGAGCGCGCGAAAGAACATTATGAGCGTGCTCTTGCTATTGCCCTAAAGAGGGTCGGTCCTGACCATGCCGACGTTGCGAGTTGTTACCATCGCTTGGGTGGTATTCACCACGATTTAGGTGACCTTGATCGCGCGAAGGAATATCATGAGCGTGCCCTTGCCATTTACCTAAAGAGGCTTGGTCCTGACCATGCCAACGTTGCGAGTTGTTACCATCACTTGGGTCGTATCCACTACGATTTAGCTGACCTTGAGCGCGCGAAAGATTATTATGAGCGTGCTCTTGCTATTGACCTAAAGAGGCTCGGTCCTGACCATGCCAACGTTGCGAGTTGTTACCATCACTTGGGTTGTATTCAGCGGGATTTAGGTGACCTTGAGCGCGCGAAAGAATATCATGAGCGTTCTCTTGCTATTGACCTAAAGAGGGTCAGTCCTGACCATGCCGACGTTGCGACTTCTTACTATCAGTTGGGTTGTATTCACCACGATTTAGGTGACCTTGAGCGGGCGAAGGAATATCATGAGCGTTCTCTTGCTATTGACCTAAAGAGGGTCGGTCCTGACCATGCCGACGTTGCGACTTCTTACTGTCAGTTGGGTCGTATTCATCACGATTTAGGTGACCTTGATCGCGCGAAGGAATATTATGAGCGTGACCTTGCCATTGACCTAAAGAGGCTCGGTCCTGACCATGTCGACGTTGCGATTTGTTACAAACACTTGGGTCGTATTCATCACGATTTAGCTGACCTTGAGCGCGCGAAAGAACATTATGAGCGTTCTCTTGCTATTGACCTAAAGAGGGTCGGTCCTGACCATGCCGACGTTGCGACTTCTTTCTATCAGTTGGGTTGTATTCACCACGATTTAGGTGACCTTGAGCGGGCGAAGGAATATCATGAGCGTGCTCTTGCTATTGACCTAAAGACGCTCGGTCCTGACCATGCCGACGTTGCGAGTTGTTACCATCACTTGGGTTGTGTTCAGCGCGATTTAGGTGACCTTGAGCACGCGAAGGAATATCATGAGCGAGCTCTTGCTATTCGCCTAAAGAGGTTCGGTCCTGACCATGCTGACGTTGCAAGTTGTTACCATCACTTGGGTTCTGTTCAGCGCGATTTAGATGACCTTGAGCGCGCGAAGGAATATCATGAGAATCAAGTATTTCAGCACTCTGACGTGACAACTGACTCTGGTAAGCTGTGTTCAATGTGCAACATAATTTAAACACATCCGCTTGAGCACAGTAACAATCTCTTGACAATCTGCGATTTTGATTCAGACCATAGTTACAGTGTAATTAATAAATACAGTGTATTAACTATTTAGAGCCAGGTCAAGCGCACACTCATTTCTCACTCAGCTTGGATGCATGAAGATCATTAACCAGAGTTGGGAAATCGCCTGAGATTTCATAATCGTTTATTAATAATATAATCGTATTCAGCCACTCGATCGATCATCTACTATAATCGGAAAATTTCTTTATAAGAATTCCACTTAGTTTCTACCTTTGTGCTAGTCAACGTACATTTAATACAACCGTTTTGAGTTTTTTGACCGTGGACCACTACCGTAAATGATCGATTAAGCGCCACGGCGCTTATTTCATTTTCCCCTTTATAGGTGTGGCGCTTATACTAGAGCGGCGCTTATTTCATTTACGGGTAAACCTCTGAGGGGAATATATAGAGACTTAAGGGAGGTGCGTACTAGGTATGCATAATTTAATACAAAATTTGTACACCTCGAACTGTTATATGAACCCGGTTTCAAGAGTTTCCCTACATTTAACCTTTAGAACTCACGAATAGGTCGAGGTCTTATTTCCCAAGCGATATGGTTTTGATATCTCTTTTTAGTATACAGCTATTTCAAAAAACGTTGTCGGGAGAAAAGGAAAAAATCTTCAAGCCAAGACCGCAAGGTAACGTGGGTTGTTTGAAATCCGTCTTTCGCTGGCAAACAATCAGTCCACTAAACTAGTCGCTGATTTTATTCGTCATTTATAATGAACCATATTTATCATTTCAGTTTTTTAAAAAGTACAAGGTAAAAGTACGTTTCAGTCGAAGTGCCTTCTTGCTTATTTCCATCTTTGAAAGCAATTTTGTTCAGCTAATTAGCAAGGAAAAATGACATTAAATTTTATATTTTATCAATTTGCACAACCAAGAGCCATAATAGTCCTATTATGGCTCTTGGCACAACGTAGTAACCAAGTGGGCAAAAAAAATATTATAAACAAACCTTTTTCCGAATAATGGTTCCTACTCGAGCATTAATTAAAGCTAGCTAAACTCTACTGCAGATAATATTTTGCACTACACCGGCATGTGAGAATGTATGGACAACCACATCGCCTTTATTCCACCTCGTTCAATTTTTTAAATGATGGCGATTCCTCTGGAAATAAATTCTAAAGGACTAGTTTTAAGTTAAAAAAAAAAATTGTGGTCTGCTTTTCACTTCCCTTATAAGGGCCTGTTAACATGGAGTGGGGGACCCCGGTCTAGTGGGGTTGGCTTCTTTTGTTTTTACGCTCTGAGGGACACAAAACAAAAGAAACCTACCCCACTAGACCGGGGTCCCCCACTCCATTTAAACAGGCCCTAAAATATGAGACATTTTAAGCCGTAGTCGGGCAACAACGGCCACGGACAAAGAAAGCGTGATGCACGTGCAAATTAAGTTGTTTTTTTGTCAGCATTGTATTTGCTTAAGCTCCCTACTCATGAAAGCCCTCCAACCACCTCTGTTTTAAGAGTTGTCCAACGTTTAGAAATACTCTCACTTACAGAAAGACGTTCCATACTGTTCTCAGGGACATACTTGAGTGGCCGCAAAACTCCTATAGGACCTGTAGCAGGTCATTATAAAAATCCCATATTACCTTTTGGTCTTGGCCTTAACTTAATTACCGTTTGGTTATTGCGCGCCAAAATTGTAATCGTTGGCAACAGTAAATGAGTTAAAAATCATCATTTTTGTGCTCAATTATCTCACTGTTTAAGTATATACTAAAACAATAATTAACCTCGGTGCCGATGGCTAGTGGTGGATATTTACTCGCTAAATATCTAGCCACCTCCGCTTCGGTGAATAATTGTTATATATCAAGTGCCTTAAGAAAGATGGGGCGTTAATTTGTAAATACCAAATTAGCGCCGCGGCGCTTATTCGAAAGCGGGGTGTATTCGATGAGCGGCGCTCAATCGATCATTTAGGGTAAGCTCGGAATTGCTTCTGTTCTTTCAAGAGACCAAAGTCGCTTTAATTATGGTACTATTAAAACGGCAACACAAGTATTTAATATGTTTATTTGCCAACAAGAAATTTTATTTTTTCCCGTCGATAATCGATTGAACATTTTTTTTTTATCAATTATCGAATCGCTTAAAGATTTCTATCGATGATCTATTATAATCGATGATCAGCACACCACTACCAGGAACAAACTACAACCAGTTGCAAAAGTACTTGAGACACTGTACCTTTTGGCCTGTTTTGGCTTAAATGGTCTGCCCATGATTTTGTGCTTGTTACCCCCCATCCCCCCCCCCCTTCTCCTCTTATCAAAGTTGCTAGCAATACAAGACCATGCTCAAAACTTGAAGGAACAACTTTGAATGGAGGGTAGGAGGGAGGTGAGTATTATATTGCACAGAAGGGTGACTAGCAGATATTTGAAGTAAGAAAGGCCGGTTTTTCGTTGGAGTGTCTCAACATTTTTGCAACTGGTTGTAGCTTAGGACACTTAGTAGACTTGCTAGAAGTCGACCTCACAAGTTTCTCTTTACGAGTTTTTTTTTTCCTCGCTTCGTCCCGTGCCTTATTAAATCGGACGAAGGACTTTTTTAAAAGTCTAGCCAATTATTGATAACTGTGAAATGGTATGACATGGGGTTTTAACAACTTAGTTAAAAAAATCAAAGTCGCTGTACCTTTTTATTTTTTGAGATAGAGCTTGGTTTTAAATTATTGCAAGCTTTATTTTAGTTGCACTTCCTACCGTTTTTTTTTTTTTGCCCAAAGCCGAGTTTGTATAAATGCACGTTAAGTTTTTCCTTGCAAGAACCCAAAGGTACTGGGAAGCTTATTAATATAACCTGGGTAGGATACATCCTGTGAACAAAAGGGTACCTTTTCCAGGCTTCAGGTATATAAAAGGGTATGAATCTCACGAGTTAAAGTATTTGGAAGGGGTATAGGGAAAGTTGTCACTGATTTAGGTGTTTAGAAAGGCCTTTAACTAAAATATTCCTAACCGACGTACCTTAAGGCTGTATCATTTTAATTTATTAAACGCTACATTAAATGACAGAAAGACGTACTGTTAGTAGGTATGTGAATGGGACACCATTTGACAATGAAAGGTATATGGAATGGTTAGCTTTCCCGTCAAAAATGAGAATGGTAAGGGGTTGGACCTCCAGGCGGAGCCTCCTTGTATAAAACTTTGTTGAGTGGTACCCTCGGGCTTGTAACTCGGATATCGGATTTTTGCAACTCGGATGCAAGGACTTCGATGTCGGATTTGGGACCGACAACTCAGATGACAGTTACAAGATTCCGTGAATCACTGCTAGACAAAAAAACTCGCTCGTTAGCATTTCTCTCATGGCGCGGTTATTGTATAGTGCTTTTTTTTCCCGGGAATCTGTATTACTCCATTTGCCGATCGCATGATATCTGAACCACCAATAAATTCCCGCAAGAACATAATCCACGGCGAGGTAGTTGTCCAAGTGAACCTTTAGATTACTCTCGAGGCATACGAAAGGGTCTTATTGGGGTTAACCGCTTAGCCGTAAAACAGCCACAAATTTTTCGCAAGAGTACTTCAGTTGTTAGGCGAAAAAAAATACGGGAAATTCTTTAACTTTGAGTTCTAAAAAAAGTTAACTGATGACTTTTTTTGCTGTAATTTGTCATAACCGATGGAAACTTTTTTCTTTCAAAACAACTACGTTTTCTTCTTCACTGACGCCTGTTAACCGTAACGGAGAGTATCCCTTAGGAAAGAGTATTAAATAGAACATCATCAGATCATGCGATTAAACACAAGTGTTTCAAAGACAACTGTTTTGCAACAGCTTTTAGCGAACCTCGAGGTCTGAGGGCGGCGATGGCGGCGAAACGGTCGTTTAATAAAAGAACTCGCCTTTTTTTCAATCTTCATCGCGATTATTCCAACTCACTTAGTTTGTCAAATACTGGGGGAAACTTCAGGAGTTGAATTCCTAACTAAGAGACAGAAAACTTCCTTGTCGTTTGTTTTCGTCTACCATAAAACAGAAAATTAGGCAATTTCATGTCGTGGTCGCGTGCAGACATCTACAAAAAACTGAGCTGCACGTGCTAATTTGTAACATTTGTTGTATTGCGTCTTAAACTTATTGCTTTTTTTGACGTTCTTGTTGTCGTCACCGTCTTGGGATATTAATGTGCCTATGTATTCCATCTGTTGCTCAATTATTTCACCTGCTACACACGGGTCTGAACTCAATTAGTTTAGTGCAATTCGGCATTCAAAATGGATCTCCACTTAACAATATATTCGATAGTGACTATCATGTAAGGGCCGAGACTGCACACACATTATTTAAAAAAATTATAGCTGAGTAACCGGGCACCTCTGTATATTGAATAACAGATTTACTTGCAAAGACTACTTAAACAAATATTCGTTACTCTGTACCCCGCCTAGCTGGCAGCTTTTTTCTCTTTCTCACCTGTCTTCCCCGCCCTCACTCAGGCTCCTTAAGGCTGGTTTTCACTAGCGACGGAGTCGGAGTCGTAATCAGAAGCGTAGTGAAAACAGCCGTTCTGGTTCCGCTAACAACTCTGACGTTTACGATCAAGTGAAAAATGGGTCGGAGTCGCAAGCAGAAGCGGAGACACTAAGCCAATCACAAAGCGTGGGAACGTGCATTGTGATTGCTCTATCCTTCGTCCGACTCCGACAATCTGGTTTTCTCTAGATCATAAGCTAAGAGGAACGTAAGCGACGGAGTCGTAAGCGGAGTCGGAAGAAAATGGAAACGTTCTGGTTCTTCGATGCATTTCTTGTCTAATCTCTAGGCTGGTTTTCACTAGCGACGGAGTCGGAGTCGGAGTCGGAGTCAGAAACGTAGAGCTTATGATCTAGTGAAAACAGCGTTCCGATTCCGCTTACGACTCCGTCGCTTACGTTCCGCTTATGATCTAGTGAAAACCAGATTGTCGGAGTCGGAAGCAGAAGCAGAAGAAGCAAACCAATCACAAAGCGTGGGAACGTACATTCTGATTGGTTTATCCTTCCGCTTCTGCTTCCGACTCCAACAATCTGGTTTTCACTAGATCATAAGCGAAACGTAAGCGACGGAGTCGGAAGAAAATGGAAACGTTCTGATTCTTCTGACTCCGATTCCGTCGCGCTTATGACTCCGCTTACGACTCCGCTTACCACTCCGACTCCGACTCCGTCGCTAGTGAAAACCAGCCTTAAGGAAGCTCGAGTTAACGTTTTTACGGCGTCTTGTTTTGTTATACTGTCCTTCCGAACCAAAAACAACTAGATTCCAAACTAGATATTTTTCTAAGAAAACCAGAAAAAATAAACAATCTTAAATGGCTAAGTTCACCGCATACGAACAAAATATTCCGATAATATCTTCCTGCTCTTCCAGCATACCTTGCTTGCAATAAATCGTGCGGATGAAATATGTGTCACGGGGGTTCGTGTGTGTGTATGTGTGGCTGTGTGTTTTTAGCCATGTTCAAGAGCCATAATAGCCCTTGCTATGTTATTATTTTGCTGTTGTTTGTATGGTCAAACAGCTGCGAATTGATCTGACGATGACGAACCTGGTTTCCATCTGCCTACCCTTTATAAACGAAGTTTCTGTGATCGAGAGTGGGCTCCCTCGCCTCGATCAGTTCAGACTCAGTGTTGAATAATTTATCGACTAATAATTGTAATTTGTGGCAAAATAATAAATTGTCAAATTATTGTTTTGGGGCATGTCTACTTTTATCGATTTACTTTTATCATCGGTAAAATGTTTGTTATTGATTGTTGGTTGCATTTTACGAGTGCATGCTTTTATCGTATTTATTCATTTATTGTAAAATGTACGGCTGAGCACGAATCTTTATTTCGGAACTGCAGGACGCCTTCAATAGCTCGGTGCTTAAACAATAGTTTGTTATTTGCAAGACTATGTTTAATAATTTATTAACTTGTAGACTGGACGCCATAATACAAAAGTTATTGTAACAATAGAGGGTTAAAGGAAAAAACAAACAACTGATCATGAAGGGCAAAGTTTTTTTCCTCGTGTTATGTTTGTCCCTGAAACCTCTTTAACTCCTGCTGAACAGGTTAAACTTCTCTCCTCATCCTCTGTTAAACTGCTGTTATTGAGTGAATTAAACATTATGCTTTCCAGACTGGCTGCCGAAGAACATTTTGCACCAAAACATATCACTAACGTCATCTTAAATTTTTAAAATACCTAGCTTCTTTAGTTCGTCAGTCTGCGGGACACCTCGAATAATTCTACCACTCTCGGTGCCTAAACAATGAACTTCTCACAGGTGCAGGGCAAAATGTACGACTGATTTTTCATTAAATATTTTAGCATAGAAAGGCCTTTCATTTTTTTTATGTTTTAAGCCGACTTTGAACGAATGCTAGCGACAGTTTTTTATATCTCTCCTTATCAAACTCTTATATAGGTCTTACGCCTCAGGCAATATAGCTAAACGTATTGATTTTCACGATTTCTACAAGCTATCACCCTCATAAACGCTTTATGATAAAATCTGCTCATTAAACCATAACAGACAGGATGAAGGGCACTTGGTAAACAAGTCAAAGTAAATACAAGCCTCCTAAAAATGTGACGAGGAGGCCAGTAAAAAAAGGCCTTAACTCTAAATTCTAGCAACAGAAACTGAACCTGATATGGGATATAACATACTACGAAAATCATCACCAACACAAAAACTAATTTCATTATATCATTCTCGAGTTCTAAGGTATTCTTATCGGCCGTGTTTGATACTTGGTTGCTTGGTAATAATTTTTCAGAATTAAGATACTGCATTCCAGACCGAGGATTATTGCTCTTCTTTGCATTCTTGTTTTGAGTAATGTTGAACAAATCGATTTGCTCTTGTTTAAGATGGCCTGCTTGACCTGCTTGTATCACATGTGGGTCTTCTGAGCAAACAGAATGTCGAGTCAAAGATGACATCACCTTGCTCTGCTCGTTGCGAATCCTTTGAACGACAATAATGTGTTCGCCGATTTTCTTTCTGACCAACGAATACGATATAACCATTATGACAAATGGCAAAGCAAAGTTTATAACGAATAGAACCATCGAATAAACTTTCAAATAATGGGTGAATCCTTCTGGAAACACTTCCGCGCAGAAGCCAAACTCGCATTGGTCGCCCCATGATTGCAAGACACGAAAATGTCCGGCAGGAAAAGACAGACCAATGGATCCCGCCCAACAGATAAGTATAACACAGCACGTTTGTCTAGGAGTTGGTTTTGGGATCATAGGCTTAACAAGCAAAACACATCGATAGACAGCAAGAATGGTAAGGGATGCTGTAATAACAAGAAGACTTGTTAGCTGCAGAGAGGGAAGAATCTTGCACATGGCACTACCAAGTTCCCAAGACCAGGGTCGTTCATATGCGTGGAACATGAATACTATACAAACCATGTTGATAATTTCAGCAAAAGCCAAGTTGCTGACTAAGTAATGTGCTGTTGGTTTGGTTCCTTTGTGTCTCCAAACAGCTCGACACACCACACAATTTCCAATCAAGGCGAGAGCTGCTATCAAACTGAACAAGACCGTGCGGATAATTCGTAAAGCTTCGGGTTCAGGAGTGAAGGAAACGTCATCTGCTTCGCTTGACTTATTAACAGTGTTAGTGATACAGGCCATGTTCACGAGAAAGTGGCTAAGGATCTTGATACACAGCCAAAACCATGTTCACATTTCGTTTCATTACTCACTCGTGATCTACACGAGAAAGCAAGTCATGATGTTGACGAAGTAAAAACGATTGCGAAGTAAATTGAACTTAAATTACAATGTAAACTGACTTGTTTTTCCTGACTTGAGAAGACCCGTCGAACTTTATACCGCCGTTAATAGATCTTTATCTGAAAAATGCCGGATACATTTATGTTTGCCTCTGGCAAAATGGCTTATTGTTTATGTTAGTATGTGGAATTAATGAGAGGGGTTCATTAGAATTCTATTTCTATTATAATTTAGCGTTTTCAGGATAAATTTCGCAGTCAAAGATATTGTTGAAAGAAAACGCAGGGTAAAAAGGAAAGCTCAGTTGGTATCAAAGTGCTGTCAACTCTTTGGTAAGTAGAGGAATTCCTTCACCACGGTAGGCACGGTTTAGGGCGCTTTCTTACTTTAGTTAAAATTCGGATCAAAAGTACACTTGCAATGAAAAATTTATTACTTTTGCTCACACGGGGTGTCTTATTAATGAATATATATAGTCTTTTAGATATTTGATGGCGACTTCGATGACCTTTAAAGCCTAATAAATTAAAAGAAAACATTACTTAGAGAAATTAATACAAAAAAGTCCAAGGGCGCTCCTTATGGTAAAGTGGCAAAAGCAAATCACTCAGTGTAGAAAAGGAAGGGTGACTGGATTAAAAAATCATCTAAAGTATTAAAATTATAGTTTTATCAGTTGATCAACAAAGCAACAAAGTTTCTATTAAACCATGCAACCCCCTTATTGAAGATATTAGTTAGATATTAGTTTTAGTTTAAATAATCTTCCTTGGTGCTAGGCTAAGTATATGTTTTTAATTAATGAAATCCTACGAAATTTTCAGTGTCGTTTCACCTGTTTCAACCGTCAATCCGAAAAGGGAGGGTAATTGGATTAAAACTGAAAATCATCCTAAGTATACAAATAGTTTTATATAAGCTGATAAACATGTAATATACCGATTTTGACTTCCTCATCAACACAGCACGAAGGTTTCATTTGAAACCAACTCCCTTACCTAAGATATTAGTCTATATATTTAAATAGCTTTTGTTAGCGTTGATGCTAGGCAGGCTGATTACTTGTTTTTAATAAATCCTACGAACGTTTTCTGTGTCGTTTCAACCGTCATTCAGAGTAAGGTAAAGTCTTAACGTCTTACGTGAAAGAATTTTTACTTCATTTGACAATTTTGTATAATGTGTGGACGTGAATAGAATAAGAATACGCCTTTAACCTTGTCATTGCCCTTAAAACACATGTTTTTGTTATAGAAACGATGTCCTTAAGATAGCACAACATGCTGCGAGAATTGGCAGATCTGAAATGGCTTTTTCCAATCAGATTTCAAGCGTTTGTAGCCAGAAGCTGCCAGAAGTGGCTTGTATTTACTTAACAGCTAAAATACAGCTTTTATCGCATTTGTGGGTTTTGTCCAATTTGCCAAAAATTTTGGACCTTTCGCGGTCGTTCTTTTAAGTTTAATCGCAGAGCAGTATGATGAATGTTTCAAACTGTATGAAGTCACAACAACGACGGAAAATAGTCACGTTTTTCAGTCACTCAGTAATTAAACAATGAAAGTTTATCTTAACGATCCAACCCTCCATTATCATTTTTATATCCCCTGGGCAAGTCTGGCGTTCAACAAAAGCAGGGAAAAAAGATCTTTGCTCTTACAGGGCCTAATTTGTACATGCTGGCTCTTAAGTCTTGTCTTAAGTACTCCCGGTGAAAGTTTGCTTCGATACCAGCGACTGAGCCAATTTCCCCCATAAACAGTCGTTGTCATTTCTAACGGTCAATGTCATCACTGGTAACCAAGCGGTTAGACTTCCGTCAGACTATGTCATGCTATTTGCTATTTTTTTAAAAAAACCAAAACGCGCCTTCGCATCAATTGCATTTCAAAAACTAACAATGGGCCAGTTTTGTTATTTAAGACTATCTTTAGACATTGACACTGTTTCCTGTCGTCTGTTGCTACGGATGGGAAGGATGAACATGGATTCAAGTTTCAAAAACTTGGATCAAATTTTTCGGGGTTTAATGTAAAAATCACGAAAACTTTATTATGGTTTGTACTCTCTAATGAAATTTAATAATAAAAATAATAATAATAATAATATATACACTTATATAGCGTCTTTCTCTCAGTGATCCAAAGCGCTTTACAATTAGTAAATACTAAGAAAACAAATAATTCAAATACAACATAACAGGATTAAAAACCCCGACTGACAGGAGGCAACCAGTTAGCTATTTACAAGCGTGACCGAAGATTTGAACTCGGGATGAGTGAGAACAAATTCAGCAAGTGGCCAGAGCGGGACTCGAACCCGGGACCGCCGGATTGCAAGCCCGACCCGCTGACCACTCGGCCACGCTGCCTCCCTGTTTGATCCTTCTTCATAACTCTACAGGTGTAATAGGTACTAAGGAAGATTCAGACCTTCAGTAAAGGGGAACCCGGTCATCCAGACTATGAGATTAAGGGCGGGGGGGGGGGAGGGGGGGCGATCCCAGTCTGTTCCCCTCGGCGACAGACGTTTAAGAGTAGTCTCAGGGAGAGCGAGGCTTAAAAGTTGAACTTAGGATAAAGGTTTGGGAAATGGCAAGTGTCGCCTATGATACATAGATCAGCGACGAAAGACAGTTATTATTACCTATAACTTTTTTTCAGTTTTAGAATATTGTCGTGGCAAATCAGGGTTGTAGTGCAAAGGAGGAGACTAAGATTAGCATACGAAACGCCCTGGGTCATTTCTGGATTGTTGTGTGATTTAGTATTGGTTTAAAAATTTTCTAAGCGTCTTTAAAATGGCAATAACCAATAATGACGGGAACATTTGCAGCGACCATGCAAAGAAATAGCTTCAACAAAAATACATGGATGAGCAAGATCCATGCAGTCTGACGTTTTGTTACAAATGTCATTTGCCCCAGAGTGCCTTGTAAAATGTTGTCCAACTTCCTCTGACCAAATCCAACACCCAAACAGGGTTAAAAAACGGACCAAACATAATAGAGCCCATAAGGCCAAATAAATTTTGAACCAGAAAAATGACTGATGAAGAAAGCAGCGTAGATATCAGAGCGGCAAATTTAAAGCGGAGCTCATCCTGTGCCCTGCGTACACATTGTAGTGTAATGACTGAAGTGAAAATTGACATGTTAACATTGTCATGTTGTCACCTCTTTTTGTCGGTTAGGGCTGCATACCATTTTTGGCCGCGTATTTCTTTTTTTATTTAGAATTTATACGGCTGAAGTATCTCTCTTTCTGCTCTCTTTTTCGGCCATAATTCAAGGGTTCGTTTGCGTGCAACTTAAAAGTCAGTTTCTCTCGAAGCGGAATTATACAGAAATAAAACAGGCCAGCTTTCAAAGAAACTGTATGGCCATATCACCAAGCATCCTTTTCTCTAAACTCCTTATAATGTATAATTTTGATAAAATTATTAGCCCGTAAAGCATACATATTCTGTCAACTTAGGCGTTCAAGAATATTCAGATTTCAATGTATCGAATTGAACAAGTCTTCCGGTTTAAAAAGCTAACGCTAGTTTTGAGAAAAGAACCCGAATTCATTATCCACCGTCGTAAGTAGACGTTTTGACCGTTGCTTTTAATCTGACAAAGGCCTGGTCGGAACTAGTGGAATAAAACGCCAACTGAGGGCTTGTTTAAGTGGAGGGAGCTAGGAAAATCCTAGCACCAGGAAGATTTCACAGTAGAGAAGTAATTAAAGATTAAAAGTTACCCATTAAACGACCCGCCGCCATTTTTGTTCTGTTTGTCCCCAGGACTAGGATCTTCTTAGCGAAGGCAGTTAACACGGTGCTAAAATCTTCCTGGTACCCCAGGGGGGCTCTGCATATGAAAGGGGTGGGGATGCTCGTCGGAAATTTTGAATTAAACCCCTTAAGGAGACCGTGGGCCAAGCCTTTTTTGACCCCTAAAAGAGGCCATGTTAAAACACAGACAAATGAAAACAATGGACAAAGACGTCTTTTTTTAGTATTGATGTTATAGAAAACTTGGATTATATGAATGGAGTAAATAAAACGAATTAAAAATATACATATCAAATATATGTTTTTATATTTTTTCGCATGCAACCCTAAACGAGACCTTTACGGCTAAATATGATGGCGTTTGGCCCAGAACACCCTAAGTGAGACCAAAACCCAAAATTAAAACACCCTTAAGCGAGACGACGAGCATCCCCACCCCTTTCATATGCGGAGCCCCCCCCCCCCCCCCTTCCTGGCCTGGTACACAAGGATCTCTCAGCTAGGAAGATGCTAGCGCTAGGGACAAGTACAACATTTGCATGTAAACTGAATACAGGAAACATGCATTATACGTACGATGCTAGGATGACCCGGATCATGATCAGGATCTTCGTAGTGGTAGGATCTTCCTTCTTCCAGGTAAACAGCCCCTTATAAACTAGTACACCCTCAATGGTCAATGTAACATATCATGGACTACGGCTAGTCTTGATTTTTCTCGTAGAAAGTAGAGAGTGACCGATATAAACGCAAAGAACGCGCGAAGATGATCTTCCACCTCGTGTAGCGTCTCGTCTAGATGGGAGATTCTCCTAGCTCTAGCGTCATTCGCTTGCTGTAATAATTCTAAACCGGACAAAGCTGAACAATTCAGAAAGGTCGCGCTGAGATGATTAGATAAAAAAGACATTAAATATCCTGAAAAGGATTCCATTAGCCTCAAAGTTTCTCCGTAAACTCACCCATAATGATCAAAATACTAAATGCTCAGAGCACGCTTGTGCCAATCTGACAATTAAAAAGACATCGAGACTGGTTTATAAAGCCGGGGTCATACATGAGTCAGACTACATGCTATTCGCTTTTTTAAGTTAAGTAAAGGAAAGCAACAGGATTTGACTTTGCGCATAAAAGCGGTGGCAGCCTGTTCTAGATGTTCAGATCGTAGGGACGGCGTAAAGAGATGTGAGCCTCTCTCCACATTATTTTGCCACCTACCCCTCCCCTAAGCCAGCATTAACACTTACTTCTCACTTAGGGCATAGTGATGGCTTAGGGAAGGGTAAGTGGGCGGTTTCCCAGAAACGTAAGATGATACCTTATTTTTTCCCGCAATCTTACTTCCCGCCGCACTCCACAATCCGAACGCCTGGAACAGGCTAAAGCGGTAGGAAGGATATCACCTTCAAGTATTACACACACTACATGACCACTTATCATCTTGACTGTGAAACTAAGTAACTGAAAGCTTTTTAATTAGCGGAAGATGATTGTGTTTTATGGTGTGTGTGGGTTTTTTTCTTCAGCTCCTTTTTCCTAAAGTGAATCTTAAAATCGGCGCTCATTTAAAAAGGCCAGCTTTGCTGGCCATGACTTGAAGGCAGCTGTCAGTGATAATAATGAATATGTTGTTTTAAACTCTCTGAATTACATCATCCAATTTTTATGGGTCTGTTGTAAATCACATGAGGTCAAAATATGGATAAAACGGATGATTTACGACGATTTACAACTGAGTTACATGGAGCAGTTGCACTCAATTTATTTTTCAGTTCAGCTTTTCCAGTCATCTCTCTCTTTTTATTTTTTTTGCTGCACACGTACGCGATAGAAGACGTCAGTGTGTCACGAGACAGTCTACGCCTGACAGCATTAATACAGATGTTCCCTTTATACTTTTCCGTAGAGAAAAATATCGCAGAAATTCTGAGCGATTAATCCCTTCTATGCGTAACATGGCAGCTCAAATAACTTGAGCATTTTCTTTTTTTCTTTACAACTCTCTCCGACAACGTATTTTGTGAAATTATTTGACCAATCCTGTTACAGTATAGTCAGTGTGATCTTGAAAATTTTAGTATCCTGTTTTACAGAGACTAAACAAAACGTACACAGGTTTTTTAAAAGTTTGAAAAAGGGATTTTTTTTAAAAATTTTCTTTTCTCTTCTATACATGCAGTTTTTCCGTCTCGCCAAGACAAAACTGCTCCTCCTTGCAAAAAAAAGAACAAAACACAGAATCTCCCAAGCTCCCAAACAAGGCCTATGTCAAGGGGTTTTCAAAAATACGTTTCTCAGACCTGTGTAGGTTTTGTTGACTGCCTTCTTGTAGCCGTCTTTGCAGCGGAAAAAATTAAATCCCCACCCTATTCAAAATATGCAAATGTCAATTTAGCCGATTAACCTCTTTATTTTTGATAAACTTCTACACTACCAATCGCTTATATTACAGTGCATAAACTTATATAAGTAAGTACCAAATCCCCAGTGTTACTTCATAATAGGAATAAAGGGTCCTCTTAAAGGGTTCATCATGTTTATATGTATATGTATTTGAATAAAATATTATTATTTTTATTATTATTATTATTATTATTATTATTATTATTATCCGTCTCGGCATTCAAATCCAAATTTTCGCACAATTTCGTAATCCCGATGGTTGTTTTCGGCGTCCCGCGTCTCGTGCATCCTTTTAATCCCGAACGTCACCCCACTTTTTGCTTTAAAATCCCGAATCCCAACCTTCAAATAAGGGGGGGGGGGGGTCCTATTGAGCACCCTCGAAATAGAAATCATTTATAATGTACACTAATGCACTGAACTGTGTGCTTGCACTGTACAACTAACAAATTACAATGATCGAAATTTACACTAAACGCGCTTTCAATTTTTTTGTCATAACTGGCCGGCCGGACCAGTCAGATGGCAAATGAAATCGTTTTTTTCTATAGGGTTTTCGCTGAAAAACCATCTCCTTCGTGCATACTATTTAGGATCTGACTGATCTGGCCGGATAGTTTTGATCAAAGGTGAAATTCTCATTAAGCCGGGAATGGTCTGGCAAGTCAGTTCTGACAAATGGAAAGCGCCCTAAGTTTACAGTTCACTTCTCAAATGAAAAGATTAAGTACGTGAACAACAACACAACGTAACACACGCTGACAAGAAACTGGACTAACGATTAATTTTTCAATCTCAAGTTCTCGGAAAAAGCACAGCCTTTGCTTTAATTCCAGTTGACGTCAGGAGCCCTATTGTAGATTGTTGTCACTGATCAGAAGTCGTATAGTCAGGATTGTATTGACATACAATCATGTACCTTAAAAGCTTATCTATCACAGCTATTAAGCATAACCACTAGAAAATGGCTCAGTTAGCAAGAACGTTTATGGCATATCATTTTACGGGAGGATTAAGATAGGGTTCCAAGTGGTTCATGCGCCCCCTTATATCCGCCCATGTAATTCTTTTGACTAATATGCCATGAAATATTTTCACAAATTAGATCTCTTCAGTCTCCGAAAAATCATCATCAATTTATCGCTTAAAACAACTTACAATTAAGCTTGTTATTTCCGATTTCTACGTTTCTGGTCAGTGGCCATATACTCGGCCAATAAATGAAACAACTCGACAATTGTTAAAGAAATCTTCACGACGCTTAAACTGAACTAAAAGTACCGATTGAAGAACTCTCTCTAGATGCCAGTAGTGAAACCTGTATAGTCGAACACCAACGGGCGCTATAGCTATAGTGTCTGCTTAATGTTATATTTTTTCTTAAAACAAATTAATCCCATTATTTATACGGGGAGGCTCCGCCCCGAAGTCCAACCTCTTCAGTTTATATATCAGTCATGGTACAGTTTTTGACAGAAATGGTATCCCTTTTGTATACCCTCTATTGACAAGTGGAATCCCTTTCACACTTTTATAGTTTAGAACTTTGCATCCCTTTTAAATGCTGTAAATTCTATGTCTTGAATAAATAACAAAACCAGAACGTATTCTCGACTTTTTGACAGCCATACAAAACATCCGTTAGCACTTTTAGACCTTTTTTCGAAACGAAATGACAGATTTCTCTCCATTTCATCATAAACTTGAAGCGTAAAAAGGGTACCACTTTCTGGCCGAGCCTTACCTTATAGGGCATTATAGGGGTTACCCCGGAGCCGTATCAGTAGTACCCGCTTCTAATGGGCATTTTGAGTCTTGTATTTTCTACAAGCTATTATCCTTATAAAGGCCTTATGATAGAACTTACTCATCATTCCGTAGCACACGGGATGCAGGGCGCTTGGCAAACAGCCCAGGACATACATAAGCCTCCTAAGAATGTGACGAGGAGGCCAGTCCATAAATGCTTTAACTCGGAATTGGACTAGAAGGAAATAAACATGATATGGGATGTAACAAATTACAAAGACTAGCACCAAAGCATAAATCATTTTTAGGAGGTCGTTTTCAAGCTCAAATGCGCTGTTGTCGTTTTTCGTAACTGTCCGAACGTTTGGTGAGCTCTCAGTTTGGTCAGTGTCTTCTTTCAAGGTGACGTACTTGTCATGGCTTTCCCGTTGTTGTCCTCTCTCGTCGTCTTTGATGTTGCTGGTTGCACTATACTCGAGCTGTATTTCTTCATGGTTTACGCCACCTGATTGGCTAAAAACCATACTACCTCTTTTCGTTGATTGTGGCTCCTCTGTACACACAGAATTCTGAGTAACAGTTGACATGGCCTTGTTTTGCTCGTCCCTGAGCCGTTGTTTGACAAAGATGTGTTCTCTGATCTTCTTATTGACCAGGGAATAAGAAATTGCCATTATTACAAATGGCAAGACAAAGTTCACTACGAATAGGACGATCGAGTAAATGTTCTGATAGTGTTCAAATCCTTGGGGGAATTCTTCCTCACAGAAACGCAACTCGCAGTTTTTGCCCCATGATTTTAAGACGCGAAAATGCCCCGCAGGAACCGACAGACCAATAGATCCCGCCCAACAGATAAATATAACACGACACGTTTGTCTGCGTGTTGGCTTGGTGATCATGGGTTTAATTAGCAAGACGCATCGGTAGACAGCAAGAATGGCCAGGGATGCTGTGATAACCAGAGAACTTGTTACCTGTAGAGGGGGGAGAATCTTACACATGGCACTCCCAAGCTCCCAAGACCATGGTGGTTCATATGCGTGGAACATGAACACTATACAAACCATGTTGATAATTTCAGCAAAAGCCAAGCTACTGACAAGGTAATGTGCTATCGGTTTGGCTCCGGCAAATCTCCAGACAGCTCGACACACCACATAATTTCCAACCAAGGCGAGAGCTGCTATCAGACTGAACAAGACCGTGCGGGTAATTCGTAGTGCTTCGGGTTCAGGAGTGAAAGAAACTGAGCTGTTTGAGGCGTTGGATGCTGAAGTGGAACACATCTTTAGAAACTTTCTAGAACATATGTGCCGACCGATATGTGACCGTGCGGATTATTCGTAATGGTTCCTCCTGGTTCAGGAGTGGAGGAATCTGAACTGTTTGGTTGGTAGAAGGCACTGCATCTTCGAAACTGAAATACGATGAAAGCGTAGCTTTTTTGCTCTAACACTTCCGTGGTCTTTTGGCTATCTTTTTTGCTTTCCTGCGAAGACTTTATAAATAGCAAAAGTCTTACGAGCACCTGCATAAGGGAAGTAGATGTATTGAGTGGTCATTTGGTGTTAAGTACCGGATTCTTTGATCAGGGCCTCTGAGTAAAAGCTCTGTATGAGGCCCATTTGTATGCCATTTAAGATTTTACAAAACCCTTTTGTATTTTACTTTAAGATTGTAAAAAAAAAGGTTTGTTTACTGAGATGAAATGTCATTATTCTGCATCGAAAACGCAAAAGCCCTACTATTAAGGTAGTTTTAATCAGTCGGTGCGGCGGAAGGTCTTAAAAATTACAGGATACATTTTATATTCGCTTGGCTCGCCTTCGAACAAGTCATTTAGTTGGTTAGCTCATTTGAACTCAATCAAATATCTTTTTAGACGATATTTTCTGGCTTTTTGACAACAAAAAGAACTTTCGCAGTTATTGCAACCTTGAAAAGTGGTAGAAATTCATAATAAAACATGGTACCTTTTTACCTTTGGTTCCCTTCATATCGTAGATGCTGATGTCTCGGAAGCATTAAATATTCCTTGAATTTTAAATAGAAACCAAAGAACACAGTTTCTAGTTAACGATAGTCATTTCGTTAAAACATCTGCATATCATATTGTATTTTTCTCACCTAAGCTTCGGTGACCATTGTTAAGATCATGGGAATGATATTCCCGATTTGAAAGTAAAGGCTATAACTGATGTGAAAATGTCTTTTTAATATGTTAAATAAAGTTTAAATAAGACCCCAGGGGTCTAGAAACTTTTTTGTATTGGTAATCAGAACGAAATTTGGATATGTATAAAACCTTTGGATGTGGTGTTAAAGTTGCGAGCCAATTTATATTTTACTTAAGTACCTATCTAAACTGACTACATTTAAAGTTGTTTACACTTTTCGGTCAGGGCAGTTTTGATCTTCCTCTAGTTTTTACATTAAAAATTCAGTTTTCAAATCTGGGAATTTCGAAGTTTTTTTAAATAGATGGTGAAAGCATTTGCTGCCATCATAAATGACTGTTCGTGGTCTAGCGAGTCTACAAAAACAGAATTGCTTCAAAGTAATTATTTTTAATTCAAAAAGCAGATCTTTCGACGCCTCCAAGACGCCTTTTAAACAGATTACTATTATTTATTCTGGAAAATTCGAATGATTGAAAATTTTATTTGATGTGTTTCAATTGGAAATTTTTCCTAAAATGTCAAAAATCCTACCCAAATACAGTATTATAACAGCAATTGACCCACCAACGTAAACCTCTATGGTTACTTTCTGATCTTGACAAGGCGCATTAAAACCCAGGGCTTACATGCATTATTTTTTGAAAGAATAAAGTTTACTTGATTCTAAAACCCTCCACTGAGATGACAGTCTCCTTTTTCTCCCTTAAAAAAAAGAAGAAAAATAAAACGCGTAACAGGTGACCTGGGTAGAAAAAAAAAAAGAAACCCCATATAATGAAAAAAACATTGAAATAGCGAGCCAAAACTTCATTTCGAACAAGATTAACTTAAGAACAGTACCATAGCAGAGAATTGCTTCTAAAAACAATATTTTTATTGGTCACTTTGTAATGTACATGTAAATTTACTTCCACAAACAAATCTTGTAAATAACTTTACGTGAGTAAAGAAGGGTTGGCGGAAGAAGTGTGTTTGATATGTGTCGTCCTAAAAAATGAGCACTTAAGTTTTGTTTTATACTTAAACACCTATTAATAGCAAAAGGACTGTAAGATCAGAAAGATAAACTTACGCCAAAAAAAAAAAAAAAAAAGAATTATACATCATACGTTAAAGCTGCTTAGATCAATTTAGATGTCGGGGAAACTGCCCACCTACCCCTCCCCAAAACCAACATGTTGGCTTAGTGGAGGAGTAGGTGGCTCGTTTCCCGTAGACGCGCGCTCTCTTCAAAAAAAACAGATTTTGACTGTTGAGTAGAAAATAACCATACACCTAAAATTTCTCACAGATCTTTGAATTTGAATGCGATGTCTTACAAGATTTTATCAACTTAATAAAAGTAGATGTAGAAATCGAATTTGCACAAGTAGTTTACACTATTTCTACCGCCATTTTTAACCGGCATTACGTTCTGTAACTTACCGATTATTTTTCACTTAAGATTAACATTTTACTGATTTATTGACTACGTTAAAAAGAGGAAAGGGTTCACTTTCTATAACAACTTGGCGAGAAAAATATTACTCGGTGGCGAGATGATAGGTAGTTTACGTTCGAGTCAGAAAGGTGCAGTGGCCCAAAAGTGTCACGGCAATTTCAATTTTACTCACGGCAATTTCAAATTTTAACGGCAAATAACGCTCACGGCATTTTTCGCTTCGCTCACCACCTGTCAACTTCGGACAACTTCGGCGGCCGACAGTGGCAACCAAAAGTCAAAACGCAAAATCAAAAGTCGATATTTAAAGTCGATCTTCAAAGTGAAAAGTGAAATCAAAAATCGAAAGTCGATACACGAACACTTATGCCAGTAGACAGTGAGTAGACAACAGAAAAGTTTACTGGTCCCAGAAAATTATTATCTAAGGACCAACTGTACTATCGCCAAGCTATTATGGCCTTCAAATGCATGACCGGTCAAGCCCCTGAATATCTTACATTCCAATTTATTACCCGTGAGCAACTTAGCGAACGAACAACTCGGAATAGCCAAAAGCTAAACATCCCTCTTTTCAGAACTGCCTCCAGACAGAGGACCTTTTATTACAGGACTGTTAAACTTTGGAACAATTTGGAATCGTTTCTTAAGTAAAGCCCATCTGTTGAAATTTTTAAACGTTCCTTAACGAGCCAGCTTTTAGATAATTTTGTAAATACTTCTTAGTTAAGTTTAAAACATTGTAATTAGTAATTAGCTAACATTGTAATTAGTATTGGATTAGGGACGGACCATTAGAAAAGTTATGGGGAGTGAGGGGAATTTTCGAGCCACAGGAAATTTTCAGTTTCGTTATCAAATTCCTTGTTGAATTTTTCTCAGGCCATAGCATGAATATTTTTTAGGATTTATTGGCATGCATGAATTTTTTTTCATTTAATTTTCCCCTGCGTGAATATTTTTTTTGTACTTCGCCCGCTCAATCCCCTCCCTCCCCCCGCTAAGTTTTCTAATGGTCCGTCCTTAAGTGTTGTAATTAGTTATTATAAATAATGCAATATAATTATTAATCCTGAAAAGCCCCTTTGGGGAGGTAACAATTCAGTATTTACTGCACACCGTCTCAAAATGGTTCAATCCCTCACATTAATCTAAGCATTGAAGCTACTTCTAAGTCTTGTTTAGTGATGTTATTGGTAACAGTGTTCCTATTTTTGCTAAGAAAAAGCAAAAATGGTGGAGCCATACGAAGGAACATGCTATTTATGGACCCGGTCTGAGATTCGTTTTTTGTTTTATCATGAGAACGGTACGGTCTCAGACGGGAACGAAAGTAAATCGTGTCGGGTCAGCGACCGAGATGAAGTCAGACCGGTCTGAGTTCATTTTTAGGCCGGTAAACGCATGAAAAGAAAGTCACGAAACGTATGGAGACCGATACGAACTCATACCAGTCTGAGTTCGTCCCAGTCTCATGTAAATACCCCCTAGTTCTGCTAGTTCGTAAATCGACTTTTGATTTGCGATTTTCACTTTTCTCTTTGAAGATCGACTTTAAATATCCACTTTTGATTTTGCGTTTTGACTTGGTGCGTGGCCACTGTCGGCTTTCTTAAAGGAAAATAAATATACTTTGGAAAATAAATATACTTGCTAGAAATTGAAAAAGCTGGACCAAACGTCGGTTTCCTCTGAAAACATTGAAAACAGTTTTAAGGCTTTCCAGTATATTTTAGATCTCTAGAAATTAGTTCTCGTCCGGATCGTCCCAGTCGTCTCAAAAAATGTTCAGACGATTGGGACGATCATATGGAAACGCTACCCAGACGATCACAAACGACCCGGACGACTGAGACGACCTCGATCGCTTGGATAGAGTTGAGTTCTATCCGGACGATCTGGACGTTCATGTACATTTTGAAGCGATCATATGGAAACGCTCTCAGACGAGGGTCTCAATGGGGTGGTGGCTTTTACGGTTATCGGCTAAAATTTTGGCTCTTTTACGGCTATCGGTTAATTTTTTTCAGTTACGGTTAACAAAAAAATTAATGATTAATTTCTTTTGTTTCAAAGAGTTAAATATTAATTAACTTGTATTTTTTGTATCTTTAAAGCAAAACTGAAAGGTCTTAGAGTCATATCGGGATGAAAAAAGGTATTCTTTTGAAAAATTTTAACATTTGATAGATCATACTTTTTAGAAAGTATTCCACCTCTAATATTATTTTACGCATAGAAATGTCAATAGTCAATTTGAAAATAGTCTTTGTGAAAAAGCAAAAGCAGACACGCGAACGCCCAACTCAAGGCTAGGGATCGGCATTCATTTATAACAGAAATGTCCGTTTTTACACTAGAGACGGATTATTCGTGTGAGAAGGGTTATCCGTTTGGTAATTCGAGTCAGATAGGTAATACGTCTTAATTTGAAAATGAAATGATCTTAATTTTGAATGAACAATCCGCCTGACTTTACCCGTAAATTTTGACGGACGTAAATTTCGAAGATGGATTATCCGTTTGAGATAGCCTGTGTACAGCCGCCCCCTCCCCTCAGAAAACATCGGAGAAGGGGTTTCTGTGGGGAAGGGGGACGACTGTACACCGGCTAGTCTGAGACGGAGAATCCATTCCTAGCTCTAGTGTGAAAACGGCCAACAACGAAATGCCTGTGTCCAGTGTTGAATGATAGCGAAGGACTGTACAGAACGACTGTCTGCCGTTGCCTTGTCTGTAAGCCTCATTATTCCGCGTGGCAAATGCGTTTCGGGTCACGTGTCCGAGCGAGTTTTTTTTTTTTTTTTTTTCTCAGATACGCCACCGAAATACCCTGACAGAGATTGCGTGGGAAGACGACGTACAGGGACTAGGCATAGTAATGTCTACCGTAGCGTCAGAGAAAAACAGGGAATTGTTGTTTACCGCCAACGTGTTTTACAAACAGTAGCATCTCTGCTTTTTGTTTCACTAGTACTTCGAGAGCATGACCTCCTAAAAAAAACCCAAATATTAATCCCCAGCAAGAAGCCAGATTTTCGCTATGGAAAAAATTAGTTCACCGAGAGAGCGGCGGAAATGGAGCCTAGGTCTAGGTCAACACCTAAAACGCGTTTGGCCCAACGTGCGTACGGAGTCTAAGTACCCGGGAAATAAAAAAACGCAACCATAAGTGAGTTTAGCACCTTCCTGAAAATCAACAAATCTAGGGAACAATTTATTTTACGGTTAGCTCTTTTTTACCCTATTTACGGCTAACGGTTAAAATTTTTCAATTTTTACGGCTATCGACTAAATTTTTGGCCGTTTTACGCCTATCGGTTAACCTTGATTGAGACGCTCTCAGACGACTGAGACGATTGGAACGATCAAAGGCTATCCCAGAAGTCATCACTTTTATTCCAGTAATCGAGAATAAATTCGACCCGGATGGCGCTGAAGCCGAAAAAATAATACACAAATGTTCGCAGTGCGTATCAGCTGGCGTATGGGGCTTATTTGAATTAAATTAGAGAAAGTCCGTGACATCAATTTTTCGAAGAGATACTATGTCTTCGGGGAACTCTTCTAGCTTCTTAATGCCGCAAAATCAAGAGAAAAAGCGGATACCAAAGTACGAGGTTCGCTCTACGAATATAAATCATTCATTTATGTGGCTTGTTTACAAAACACGCGCAAAAATTCTATTGTGTGACCCAGAGACATCGCTGACGACCCCGCGTCTCTTGCCTTTGAGGCGATCGAGACGATCATATGGAAACTACCAGTCGCCCCAGTCGTCCGGATCGTCTCGAAATATTTTGAAACGACTAGGGCGATCCGGACGATCATATGGAAACCAGGCTTAAGGGGCGCCATAAATTTCTATCTGTTCGGTAGGGCAAACTGACTTTTTTTCGAAATTTCAAGGGCTTCAGTATTTTTTCCCGAAAAAAATGAAAAAAGGTTTAAAGGAGATTATATTCTCCCCTCATTTTCGAATCAGAAGATTTTAGTTCCTTTGTCCAAGAAATATAGCCTAACCTGGCAGGGTTCTATCTAGAATTTATCGTTTGGGGGAGAATTCCCGAGTGGCCGGAGCTTATTAGGCCACGAGCTTCCAAGGGGGGTCTGGAGGCATGCTCCCCTGAAAATGTTTTGAAATGAATATGCGCTGAGACGCAATTAATCTAGTGCATTTTGAGACACAATTTTGAGAAATGTTAGAGTGTGTGTACTGACCTCGTCGCGTCTGGATGATTTTTCTGATACAGTTACTTATATACTGTAATGATAAAAATATTTTGGGGGGAAAGTGGGTATTTTTTTTTTTTTTGGGGGGGGGGGCATCTACCCCTCAAATACCCTAGTTAGAACCCTGCCTGGGGAAGGAAAGGTGAAAAATTAAACTTCAGAAAAGTACAGATTTGTTACAAAAAGCTCCGAAATTTGTACATCGATGGAACGGTCATTTAGAGATTTTTAGCCGAGCTCAAGCTACAGAAAAACGTAGGCAATATTTGCTTCTTCGAGAAAAGATATTTCACATAAAACAGTCGTTGGGTACCCCTGAGTTAAGGATTGCTTGCTATAAAACTAACGAATGTGTGGTAATTATAACTGAACTTATTGTAGCCGCACTCTATGGTTGATGAGTAAGCCTGCCGGAAATGAAGAAGCAAAACTAAGAAAGTAATCCCTGAGACGCAGCCAAACTTTGAAAAATTCCTCCCTGTTGCCCCATAAGTGCGTTGAATGTGTCCATTTCGGCCACCTGGCCTTCTCTTAATACCAAAATTAAATCACAGTCTTTGACGGTATTAAGTCGATGAGTTATGGTGATGATTGTAGAGTTCTTAAGTTTCTCCTTCACGGTTGCCCAAATGGTCCTTTCTGTGTTTGGATCCACGTGCGCAGTCGGTTCATCTAAGATAACGATCTTACTCTGTTGTAGTAATGAGCGAGCTAAGCAGATCAGCTGCCGTTCACCAACACTCAGGTTTTCGCCTCTCTCTAAAAGCTTGAAGTCAAGTTGCCCCTCGAGGTCTTCAACCAGGCGATTTAACTTGACTTCTTTAAGGACATTCCATAGCTCATTGTCACTATGTTTATTCAAAGGATCAAGATTCGTCTTAAGCGAGCCACTGAAGAGGACAGGCGATTGGCTGAGTACAGAGATGCACCTTCGCGATTCTTGCAGTTGAACGCTGTTTACTGAAACATCGTCAATGATTATTCCCCCCTCAGCTTCAGGCATGCGCAAAAGGGCCGCCACGATAGACGACTTTCCATCTCCTGTTCTGCCAACAATTCCCAAATTTTGTCGTCCTTTAATATTAAAGGTTAAATCCTTGAGCACTTGCGGCCCACCTGGGTAATACCTCAAGGAAACATTTGTGAAGCTCACGTGACCGTCACGAGGCCAGTTTATTTGGGGCATGCTTTCTGTTTTGTATCCTGGCTCTGCGTCGAGGTTGGTGTAGACTTTGACTCGCTCAAATGACGTCATAAAGTTCTCCACATCCGAAAATTTTCGCACCGCGTATGAAGCTACATTTGTTGTTTCAATCACGTATGCAAGAGAAAGTCCAATCAAAGCTATAAACAAAAACAATAAAAAAATGCACTTAATATGAGTGTCAATGTATTTAACACGAAAGTACTAATTGAGGACACGTCTCCTTCTGGAGACGGGACCGCCTTTTTACGTGGTCATCGGAGCCACTCGAAGGTCTAGCGTTTGCAGGACAAAGGAAGTAACTCATTTCTCAGTTATTTCAAGACCGTGTTATTGATCCGGCTCCGGGAATCGAACCCTCGACCTTCCGCTCTTCAGTCAAGTGCTGTATCGACTGAGGTATTCCTGCCGCGCATAAATAATTTAATTTTTCCGATGTTCATCGAGTGCCCACAGAATGCGTGTAATCATGAGTAAGATTCATCAACAAGTCTGCTTTACTGCTATCAGTAATAATACTTTCAATCTGTTCTTTAAACTGAGTAAAGAGATTTAAAGCATCAAGCTCGCATATGGTAGCGAGATTACTTAGTGGATTTGTCTAACAGTCATTGTCTGAGAGAATTTGTGGGGAAACATGACTAATGCCCCATTCACACCAACTGAGCATGTTTAAATCAAACGAGGTTTTAAAAAATAAAAAACGGACATGGAAAACTGGGACACAGGTTTTTACACAGGATTCAAGTGAAATTCAACCTGTTTTGTAATTAATTTGCACTAAATTTGCAATAAACTTAAGTCAGTAACAGGCTTTAATGAAGGAAACAATTTTAAACCGTGTTTAACTCAGTTAAACACGGTTTAAAATGCTGTTCAGTAAACAGCATTTGAACATGTTTTGCTTTGGTGTGAATGGAGCTTAAGCTTGGGGGTGGGGGGGGGGGGTACTCCCTTATATAGGCTATATAGGTATGTGCGGCGCCGAATGGTATGGGTTTTTAGCCGTTTTGGTCTGAAATAGGGTATGGTTTGTGCACTCTAGTCTTGAATTGGGTATGTTTTTGAGAAGAAGCTACTTCTTCGTCATTAGGTGATGAGACCATTTCCCTTTAAGTTCGAAACTTTGAAGATTTTTGTATGCTACTTAATAAAAGCGTATAAACATTGCCTTTAACATTGGTCTGACCTAGGGAACTGATTATAAGGCAGGTCTGAAATAGGGTATCAAATGTGATCAGGTCAGTAAAAAGGTAGGGAAAAACACAGATTTTGGTCTGAAATAGGGTAAAGGTTTCAGGAAGAGTGCCGCATACCCCCACCCCCACCCATTTTTTCTGAAAGTACCCCCCCCCCCGGGGAGGGCTTAAGGTAGTTACTTATCAGGAATGAAAAGAGATGGAGCACTAAATGACCTCCGGCGGAGCTAGGCACATACGTTGTACTGAGCTTAAACTACTACGAAGAAATCTTTGATCTGTTGCCGCGGGTTTTCAGCTCTCTACTGTTTACCTGGTTCCTCGGTGACAAGAACTGAAAGTGTAGCCACTGCTGCAATAAGGAATGAACTTAAGATGTCTACTCTCACACAAAGCCATCGATTGCTGGAAAGTGTCATGGAAAATACTTGATTATGTACATCTTGACGTCTGCAAATGAGAGAAATGGCTACAATGAGTCATTAGAGACCTTTAGATTCGAGAACGTGGACGACTACAAGGTCGAGATTTAACTTCATTTTTATTGAAGCCTGTAGGTTAAGCTCACACCCGAGCGCAGAGTTCTAAAACTTCTAACATTTGATACTGCTTGTTTCAGCCACTAAGAAATCCTCAACAAATGGGGGTAAATGTTTATACGGGGAGGTTCCACCCCGAGGTCCAACCCCTTACCCTTTTATATACAATTTTTCACGAAAAAGGTACCTCTTTCGTATACCTCCTATTGACAAATGGTACCCCTTTCACATACCTTGTTTACCTTTGCGTCTAACTTCTGTAAATGCACTGTCTTTTAAATAGGAATCAATCACAAAACTGAATATAACGTTTTCTCGACTTTCTAAAACCCATAAATTTCATCTGTCAGCCCTTTTGGGCCCTTTCACAGGCCCAAATGACAGATTTCCCTACCCTTTTATATACTTCAACAAGTGAAATCCCTACTCTTTCATATACCTGAGGCCTGAAAAAGGTACACCTTTCGGGTGGAGCCTCCCCGTAAAGGCCGTCATAGGGAGTACCCCCCCCCCCCGGGCTATGACCCGTCTATTGGTGGCTCTAGCTGCTGAATGGCCGGACTTGAGTTGAAACTCTTCATACTACACTCGGTTAATCGTCTTACGCAGCTGGCAAGCTTGAAAGTGTTGGGTTCGATTGACCGTTATAGACAGTTTCTTTACGTTCATGTGAGACATTGACAGTTAGTGTCAATTGTGATAATTTACGCTAACCAAATATGCCAGTATGACCAACATGACTCAACTTACCGATAAAATTGATCAATGAAATCCCTTTCCCTTTTTCGAGTGCGAATGGTGTCCAAGCCAGCTATAGTCTCTGAGAAGTGAGAGAAAACAGGACTGCGACATATTGACTGCCACCTCTTCAATTCTCTTGAAGTCTTTAAGTAATACCACGCTAAACACAAGAAAATACCAATAACAGGGAAACAAACAAAAGAAAGCCAAACATTCGTGAACGCTGGTAACACAGCGGCTGTCAACATTGACAAATTTAACTGCATGGACGCAGCAAACAGTGCAGGTAATAGTTCGTCCAGGCAGCCAATGTCTTTGGAAAATCTGTTTAAAATTCGTCCTGCTGGATTTGTGTCGAAAAATAACACCTTTGCTTGAAGAAGGCTGGATACCATTTTGTTGTGGAGGTTTTCAGCGGATCGGAGGCACATAAAGAAGAATAAAAAAACGCGAATGGCAGCGACAATAAATGCAGCGGAGACAAAACTGGCGTAGATATACCAGGTTTCTGATTCTTGCTGGGCTCCCCAACTCATCTTGGTCAAATGCGAAAGCCATAGATCAGGAGACACTATAAGAGCTTTTTGATAAAAGAACAAAAAAAAAAAGGCAATACACGTCAAAATTTGTTAGAGCTTTATGCTTATGTTTTGTTTTCAACTGCTTTTTTAAACTTAACTTTTTAAAGAAACTATAAAATTTGGCCAGAGTTGTTCGGTTTCTTATTTATTCGAGCAAACACGGGTCCCCCGGAAAAAACGCCAATCCCTGCAATAAGGGCCCTGTCCCGATCCCCAAACTACATTCTTAACTTCAAGAAAACCTTCTGAGAGCGGATTTAAAAACTATTTGAAGCTAAAATTAATACTGACTCCAACCGCCATTATATTGTACTGAAGTTGCTATTAATTTGATTGACTTAATTCAAAACAATTATAAAATTACTCGGGACATCTAATCAGTTAACTAACGGCAATTTTATTTGAAACTTAGTTTCCAGTAAAGAACTCAAACGCCTTGGGATAACTTATTTTATGAAACGTGTAATGTTTGTTGAGAACTTTGTTAAAAAAAACTCAGCTCACTAACCTTGCGCGCCCACGAAGAAAGAGAGAATGATTGATTGATTGATTGATTCACTTTTATTTGAATACGGTAATTTCATAAGTTACATAACTTCTTTACATGAAAGCCGTATAGAAACAGAAGTAAATACTGTACAACTACACTAAAATTATGTACAAATAATAAAATATAGTAAAATGTAGTCAACAGTTTGCCTGCCTACTAGCCAGTTTTCTTTTAAAGATAACTTTAGATTCGGACGCTTTTATGTCATTTGGTAATGAATTCCACAGCATTCCTCCTCTGTATGAGAAAGACCCCTTATAATATTCTGTTTTTGGAACGTGATCCAGTACAACATTATATTCCGCATTTCTTAGCATAGACTTATAAGGGTTGTTCTCACAGACATTCGAGAAAAGATCGCTTAAGTAACTAGGTACATTTCCATTCACTGTATCATACATTAATAGACTTAAGTGCCTTTGACGCCTTGAGGCAAGCTCTTCCCAGTTTAGTTGTTTTCGTATTTGTGCTGAACGAACATCATAACCTTGAAAGGTTATTATGCGTGCAGCACGATTTTGTAATTTCTGGATCCTAGTGGCAAGTCCCTGGTCTAAATTGTCCCAAACAACGTCGCAGTAGTCGAACACAGGCTGGATAAGAGATTTGTAAATAGTATTTAGAACATCTAATGGTACATAATCACGTGCCTGTTTTAGACCACTGATGGATCGATTGACTTTTGAACAAAGTTTGTCAACATGCTCGTTCCATTTAAGATTTTCATCTAAGTGAATTCCTAAATATTTTGTTGTTTGGACTCGTTTAACATGATTGTTGCCAATCTTAATTGGAAAGTCTCTTCCTAAGTTAGATAATTTGAAGGTAGTTGTTAAGAGCATATACTCCGTTTTAGTGACATTTAAGCTTAACTTATTTGCAAGAAGCCAGTCCCTAACGCGAGTTAGGTCATTATTTACCTTGGCATATAGTTCAGCAGTGGATACAGAGGACGCATATATCGTAGTATCATCAGCATACATGTGTGCTTTGGTATGGAGAAGACATCCAGGGAGATCATTGATATAAATTAAAAACAACAAAGGGCCTAAAATTGAACCCTATGGAACTCCACAACTTATCAACTAGGGCTTAGATACACAGCCCTCTACTACACACTGCTGTTGCCTATCTGATAGGTACGATGAAAACCAGTCGAGCGTTACACCCTTCAGACCATAGAGCTCAAGCTTTTTTAATAAAATATTATGTGAAACGGTATCAAAGACTTTGGCAAGATCCAGAAGCACAATCACATTGGTCATGCCTTTGTCAATGTTAAGATACCAATTATTTGTTAAATGTAACACCGCTGTCACTGTAGAGTGAAGGGAACGAAATCCAGACTGGTTTTTTGTTAACAGGCCATTTGAATTTAAGTACCCGTATAGTTGATCGTAGAGTACCCTTTCACAAATCTTAGAAATGGCTGGCAAGACAGATATTGATCTATAGTTTTGTGCATCTGTGCGATCATCCTTTTTATAAAAAGGAAATACTTTAGCCATTTTCCACTGTGAAGGAAAGAGGCCAGTATCTATGGTTTTGTTTATGATACAGGTTAAAGAAGTGGCAATAATTGGGCCAGCTTCTTTTAGAAGCCTACATGAGATGTTATCAAGGCCAGTGGCCTTGTTCGGAGATAATTTACCTAATAACTTTAAAACTTCAGTGGCAGAGGTATGTTGTAAATTAAAAGTCGTGGAAACAGGCTTTATGTAAGAGTCAAAACTTGTATTTCCACTAGGCAGTGCGGAGGCTAGGTTTGGACCGACAGATGTAAAATGGTCATTTAAAATCTCACACATTTCTGCGGGTTTTGTGAAGGAATTATCACCACTTTTTAGTTCACTTATTGAAGAGTTACTAGTGCACTTACGATATGTTAATTCATTGATTGTCCTCCATATTTCCTTCGGGTTACCCACATTTTGTTCCACTTCTGATTTATAATAATTCGCTTTTGCCATTTTAATCTCATTATTTATTCTATTTCTTTCTTTTCTATATTCATCCCAGATAGATGGCTGTTTTGTTAATATAGCCTGCCTTTTCAGTCTGTTTCGACCTGTTATCAGCTCCCTCAGATCAGTAGTAATCCAAGGGGATTTTTTATTGAAAATCACCACTGCAGGGTGTGTTCCTGCCTTGAAATATTCCCAGTACATTGTTGCTGAAATTTTTCCAATAGCTTTCTCTTCCTCTTCGATCTCCAAATGCTCATCAAAGCTACCAGTGGACTTCTCAAAACGTGAATGCGCAATGCCATCTTCCGTACCTAATGTAGGAGGTGTCGGCTTTTCCTCGTTGACAGATGCATCAATGACGACAGCAATTTCTTCTCTGCCTTGCAGCTCATTAAAACTACCTTTTCCAAGCACGGATCCTTCGTGGAGAACCACAACCTGGTCAGCTGCGATCATGTGTGTCTTTGCATATGACACCAAAATGGTAATTTTATTCTGCAGTAATTTGCAAATACATTGATTAAATATGTATTCGCCAACTTTCGCGTCCACGGCACTTAGAGGATCATCCAACAGATACACGTCTGCATCAGCGTACACTGCGCGTGCCAAACTAACGCGTGCACGCTGACCGCCACTGAGTGTAACACCTTGTTCGCCAACGAATGTTAGGTCGCCATTTGGAAATCTCCCGACGTCCTCTCTTAGTGCGCAGGCGTCAATAACTTCGGCGTACTTCTCTTTATCATATGGCTCACCAAATAATATATTTTCTCTGAATGTTCCGGAAAAGAGCCAGGCACTTTGTGGGACGTAAGATACATTTCCAGGGAATAGAACACTACCACGTGTTTTGGCCGCCTCACCAGCAATGGCAGCCAGCAGGGTTGATTTTCCACTGCCAACTTGACCAGTGATTACAGTTAGGCTTCTGCGAGATGAATCAAAACTGACATCTTGAAGAAGATACTTGTCACCTGATTTACAGGTAAGATTCGAAACTGATAAACTTCCATCCCGTAGTTTACTTGCCAGTGGCTGCTCATCACCTGCATCACCGTCATGTAAGGAAACCTTTTGATTTATACAGCGGTCTTTGGGGCATGACTTTCGGATCAATAATTGATTGCTTGCGCCTTCATCGTAGTCTACGAGATTCAGGGCTACGTTATTTAAAAGGAGAAATCTCTCTATTCTTTGAAAGGAGACGAATAACTCGAATGCTAGTGGGGCACCATCAGCCAGCCTGAGAGACACTGAACGAAGAGTTTTCATGAAGGCAAGTATCATAAAGGCTCTTGAAGGCGAACGGTATTCTCCTGTTAGAACAAGAGCTAGCATAGACAAAAAGGTCGCTGCTGAGCTTGCGAACAGAAAGCTACCAATGATCGACAAAAGGAAGCTCTTTTTGGTGAGCATCCAGATTTCATTCCTAGAAAGTAAACAAATAACAAAAGTTTTGCAGACCAAGATGACCGATTTCCCTACCCTTTTATATACTTCAACTAGTAAAACCCCTACCCCTTCTTATACCTGAAGCCTGAAAAAGGTACCCCTTTCGGGACGGGCCCTCCCTTGTAGGCCATGATAGGGAATACCTCCCAGGAGTTAAACATCATGATTCGGGAAAAAACGGCAAAGATAACTCATGTCGGGAAAAATAATCAGATGTTGATTTTTGCCATTGTGTCCCCAGGGGTACTGCCTTTAAAGGGTTGGACCTCGGAGCGGAGCCTCCCTGTATGAAATTTTGTTGAGAACCCCCTGGGTTTCGCCTTGAACATAATATTTAACAGCTTCTAAAGCAAACCGATGCGATTTAGCACTGTAACAGAACATTTACCATTTTCATGTATTGCATTCCTAAGCCTACTTACATAATTGTCACCTCTCTGCAATGACAGGTGCAAGTGTTATATTAATTTGATATGTACGTAATATTATGATCAATCATTTAGTCCAGTTCAACGAAGTGTTTGTTTCGTTTAACCCTCATTATGCTGCCACACGCTCATGAGTTCCCGCGCATTTTAGTTCATTTTGCGTCCAAAGGGCGAATTTCTATGTATTCAACGCCACCTTAACTGCTTCTCATAATTTTGTCACGGGCTTTATCGGCTGGAAACTGATATCTGCGTTGTCCCTCACTAAATCACCTTAATAAGTATGCGGTGAAATCAGTTCCAACCGCTCTCCCCTCATTCCTTTGCTATTTTTAAATTTCTTACTTACCTTCTTACTTCCTGCACCTTTTCCTTGTAGTTTTCTTCCCAAGCATGTGCTTTCAACGCACGTATTCCACAGACCACTTCGCTCATTTGAGAAATACGTCGGTCCGTTACTTTAGCGGTCTTCTTACGAAGTTTAGCACAAAAGTATGAGATGATCATACAAACAGGGATTAACATCAGTATAAATAACACTCCCATTAAAGGCTGCCAGCCGATTAAGTACAGCAGTAAACAAACGACATCAATAAGTTCCAAGGGGGTTTTAAAAAGTAAACTGGTAAAAGGTACAGGAGCCTGTTCAATTCTTTGGACATCATTTGATATCAAGTCAAAAATGTTGCCTGTTGTTGTTTCTAGAAGGTCTTGCCGACTGACAAGAGGGATCTGCCAAAAAAATTCAGTTAAAAACAAACTATGAATAGCAGCTTACAGTATAAGTGGAATTGTGAGTGGTCTGATCAGGAATGAAACATTTTATAACTCTCTCCTTCGCATAGGCTCGTAGGAGCAAGGCGAGAGAAAGTGAATCTTTCGGGTTTTGCTCCCGACCCACTTCGGGTAGAGAAAATCTAATAATGCCTCCACCGAACCTCTTCGGAGGAGAGAAATGTTATTATAAAAGTCAAAAAAGAAGAAAGGAAAAATTCCCGTATGCTGTATGGCGCTTAGATGGTAATGAGGAGCCAGGCCATCACTAAGGTTGTGAACTTTAAACACTAATAAATTAAAAGAAAAAATTATTAAGAGTAATTAAGAAAAAATAACCCAAGTTCATGGGCGCTCCTTGGCCTTATGGTAAAGTGGCAAAAGCAAATGATTTATAGACAAGGGAGAGTGATTGGGTTAAAAAAATCATCTGAAGGATAAAATTTGCAGTTTTATCAGCTGATAAAACTATAATATTTGTGTTTGACTTCCTCATCAATGAAAAAACAAGGTATCTGTTAAAACCAACCCCCTTATCAAAGATATTAGTTCAAAAATATAAATAGCCTTCGTTGGTCGTTCTTTTTAATCTCAGAGCAGTATGATGACTGTTTATTAAGCAATGAAAGTTTATCTTAAACGATCCTACCCCCCAGAATCATCTCTATATCCCCTGGGCAAGTCTGGCGTTCAACGAAAGCCGGGAAATTAAGATCTTATATTAGTTTGCTCTTACAGGGCCTAATTTGTACATGCTGGCTCTTACGTCTTGCCTTATGTTCTCCCAGTGAAAGTTTGCTTTGATACCAGCGACTGAGCCAATTTCCCTTTTGTATAAACAGTCGTTGTAATTTCTAAGTGTCAATGTCATCACTGGTAACCAAGCGGGTAGCCTTCCGTCAGAGTAGACGTATATATGTGCTCTGGACCATGTCATGCTATTTGCTATTTTAAAAAAAAACCAAAACGCGTTTTTGCATCAATTGCATTCCAAAAACAATGTTCCACTTTTGTTATTTAAGACTATCTTTAGCCATTGAAACTGTTTCCTGTCGTCTGTTGCTACGGATAGCCTGCGAGCAAGCTCTCCTATTTGGGCGAGCGAAGCAAGCCGGTAGCCGCGCGAGAACGAGCGAACGAGCGGCAAAGCCGCGAGCTTTCGCGTCTCCTCTCGAGTGCCACTCGCGTGTCTACTTTTCACGATATCCCTAAATGGAGGGCTTGCTCGCAGGCTATGCTACGGATGGCAAGGATGGACATGGATTAGAGTTTGAAAAACTTGGATCAACTTTTTCAGGTTTCAATGCAAAAAATCACGAAAACATTATTATAGTTAGTACTCCCTGATGAAATCTGTTTGATATCTTTTTCATAACTCTACAGGAGCAATTTTTGTATGGATAAAGAAACTAAGGAATTACTTAAGCGCAGTTATATCCCCGCCAGGTTACATTAGCCTGTGAACAGGCAGCTGTCTGTTACCCTCGACCGAAGGCCTGTTCACAGGCTACCCTGGCCAAGTCTCTTTAAAAACAGGCGTTTTTAAACGTCTGTTTTTTTCGTTCTGTTTTCTGTTTTTTTTCTCGTTCAACTTAGGATGAAGGTTTGGTAAATGGCTAGGGTCGCTTAATATACATAGATCAGCTACAAAAGACAGTTGTTATTACTACACATACCTTAGTTTAGTTTTAGAATTGTGGCAAATCGGAGTTTTAGTACAGAGGGGGAGACTAAGATTAGCATACGAAACGCCCCGGGTCGTTTCTGGGTAGTCATCTTTTGGTTTGAAAATTTTCTAAGTGTCTTTAACATGGCAATAACCACTAACGACAGGAACATTTGCAACTATGCAAAGAAATTGCTTTATATATTGCAACAAATATACATGGGTGAGCAAGATCCATACAGTCTGACGTTTCTCCGTAAACTCACCCATGTGTCCTCAATAATGGCTTCCTGAAAATCGTTTCAAAATTGGTGGAACATTAAAGCTTATAAATCTATCTCATTATCAGAAAGTCTAAAATTAATCATGCGTATATATATATTGTACTTCAGCACAAATAACGAGTATGACACTTTGATCCAAACTTGCTTCATTATGTCAACCGAAAATATTTCAATAAACTTACTTCCCAAGCTAAGCAAGGCAGCATCTCTCATTTCTTCCGCTTTCCGTTTATCCTCTTTCTCCTTCTGCTTTTTGTTCTCCTTTTCCTTCTTCTGCGTTTCCTCGGCATCTTTTCGAAAAGTGTAGATGTCCTCAAGCAATTGACTCAGTTCGCCATACTATTCTTCCGTGCCAGATCTACCCACCAAAGAAAAAACAGTGAAATTGATTGCGCATTGTGAGCCATCTCAAATAATAAACTTGGTATTTGTACTCACCTCTTAAGCGCTTTTTTATCGTCCTCTATATACTTTGCTATCAAGCGGTCTAAACGCTCTCTACAAGCACACCCTGACAACTTTACTTCCCTCTGTTCTGTACTGAATTCAGCCGAGAGTATTTTCCCGATTTCCTCCCAGTCGGCTGGACATTGGGGTCGTCTGGCAGCGGTTTCGGTCGCTAATTTGAGATCATTCGAAGCACATGGCCATCTAAATGGTGCTATATTCTGCAGACGGCCAGAAGAGAAGAAAATTTAAACAGGCATAAGATTGACTTCAGGGGCACCCAACGAGGATATAGTTCAAAACCAGTTAACATAGCATTGTTGAACGTATTTTAATATTTAAACGGTAGATGTAGGCATATTTTTATCCCCTAAAAACTTTTCATCTGTTCGGATTTCCTAGCTGAAAGTCTAGTGATCCGAAAACTATAGGGATCAAAACTTACCTTTTCGAAAATTTCAGCCAGGAAAAAGCTCCCGAAAATTCTAGGTGGCCTTTTTTAAGGCAAAAATCCGTTAAAAATGGGTAATTATACCATTTTGTAGATGTTCGAAAATCCTAGGAGAGGCAAGCAAGCAAGAAATTTTACAACAAATGTTCCGAAAATTCTAGATCTCAAATCGTCTTCCGAACAGATATTTTCCGAAAATTGCCGTTGGGTGCCCCTGTGACTTCTAAAATTCAAAGCACGTGTTTGATGCCGCCATGTTGTTTTTTTGTCAAGTGCAAGTGTATCACTTTGATCGCCCAAAAAACATGAATACTTCATTCATTCGAGTTCAAAAATCTAACTAGCACATAGAAGGTGGATATAGAAAGCTACTTCATGCTTTTAAACGTGAGGCTGTTCAATTTTTAGTGGCAAAAAACCTTGCCGTAAGTTACTTACCGCTAGAGGCCTCCTCCGCGGCATACTGTATTGGATGGACTGGGCTGGACTGGACTGGACTGGACTGGACTTGTAAAACGCGGACTGGTAAAACGCGGGCTAGTAAAGCGCGGACTGGTAAAACGAGGACTAGTAAAACGCGGACTGGTAAAACGCGGATTCAGGATAGGCTCCTGCGGACGTCTTTTTTTTTTTTTAGATTTTTTCCGCGTTTTTAAATCGGATAAAACTGAACGGTGAACAGACTTTTACAAAAACTAATTTAGGCTGTTTTATTCCGACGGTTTAGCGAGCGTAACAACCCCTGTTTGACCTTTTAGCTACAAAAGGGGTTTATATGCGCCAGTTACAAACAATTTAAAAAGTTTTGGCCGCGAAGAAATTTATTTATCACCAGATCATAATCTTAATTGTGTTTCACCGAATCTTTAAGCAGCCAGTTGGCTAATAATAATAGTAATAATAACAATAATAATAATAGTTTTATTTTCGGATCGCCTGCTTTCTGTCACGCAAACATAAATTAAACATATAAACATATAAACATTCTGATAAAGGAACAATTCGTGGCAAAAAGTACAAAACCTTATTTTTTCTAGCTTCAAAACTAGATGCCCCGGAGTAAAATTGTATTAAGCTAAACGTACAAGACGGTCACTTATTTTGCTACAAGAGACGGAAATGGTCTGGTGACCTTTGACGTCATCAAAGATTCGCGCCAACATTCAACAAAATTTGCATTGTAATTGTCGCGCGAAGATGACAGCTTCTTTCAAGCTATCGTGTCTCGTGAAAAAACGCAAACCTCCTGTTAATTTTCCGCTTTTCGAATGGAGAGATGTAAGTACAAGTAAAAGAACAGCTTGGAAGTGGGACGTTTGGCTCTGTGTATCTGGTGAACTACGAAAAAGAAGAGCACAATGTCATCGTAAAGAAAATGAAAGGAGAGTCGGCCGAGGCTAAACGAAGATTTGAGAAAGAGGCTGCAATACTTAACACGGTAAAGGGCCAGAAATGTGTGTGAATTCCTGAATTTTTGCCAAGAACCGTACGCCATTATGATGGAGTACTCGTATTTCGACTTCAATTTTCTTGAAGTTGACAAGAAAGTGAGTTCTCTTGAGCATTTCATTCATTTCATTGATGCCGAGTTCGAGTCCGAGTCTTTCTCAGATGTTTTTGTTATGCGCAAGGGATGTTGTAACTGGACTAGATTATCTACATATAGCCACAACATAGCCCATAGAGACCTAAAACTTGTAAATACTCTGGTTTCCAATCAACATTATATCAAAATGGATGGTGACTGGGCTAAAGTGTAAGCTGAGTGCCCCACATGCCAAAGAACGCAGGTCAAAAAGTTGGAACAAGAAAACGAAAAGGTGGCAGCAATAAAACATTGAGGGAAGACAAGTTGTTCGCAGTCGGGTCTTGCAGCCTGCATTAGAGCCCTTCAGCAATACGGTCTCTTCAAATCCAACTGTTCCTGGAACGTCCGACCAAAACAAGGAGGGAAGACCCCTTGTTTGTAATCAGGTATGGCAGCCTTCATTGGCGTCCGTGTCCAATGCGGTAACATCATGCCCACCTGTACTTGGAACTTTCGCCTCTGACCAAAACATCACATTTCCACCTTTCAACGCGCCCCATGCTCCGATCTAGCCTAGTCATGGTTTCAACGTCCCAGAATCATCGCATCTCATCTATAATTATCCTTGTCAACAACATGAACGCCAGCAAGTCAAAGAAAACACAACGCCCACTTACCCTCAGCGTCCAAAGCCTACAGTAGGAATCTTAGTATTCGCCAGACTTGCGTTTCTGGACAGCAAGGTTACACGATGTTATGGCTGTGGCTACTCCTTGAAGCCAGACGGAACCATACCCGATCCGCCTGATGACATTGTGCTAACTACAAGACTTCACCGACAATATTACAAGGCAGGTCAGCAACAAATGCACCAGATATTTCAAATGTGTACTACCATGTCAACCCATTCTGCATCAGGGTGACCTTTCCTTCCTTCGAGCCAAATTTATGCCGAATACCAGCCGATCTCCATCCGTTTCTCCTCCGAGAACACAAACAGATGATCGTACAAAGGCTTGCTGTAAGGTTCTATTTGGACTGTGGTCTGTTACGATCATGTAACCATATCATGTCCCGACTATTTGAAAGCATTAGACATTGAAAACTAAGACTTTTTTATTATTATTGACGACTTCGAACTGTAGAATCTGGGATTGTTACTCTTATTGTTAATCTTATTTGTAGATTTATATGTATTGCATACGTTACTGTTAGGAGTTATGATACCTCTTTTTTCAAGATAACCTTTTTTCTATTGTTATTGACGTCGTTGAACAGTTCAGAGATGTATGTAGCATCTGGGATTGTTAGTTTAGTGAAAAAGTCTGAAGGTGATTCCCTAGTAAAAGAACGTAACATAGATTTTAGATGAAACTTGGTACACTGATGTAACAAGTCAAGAAGATGTTAAAAAAAGTAATAAAAAGTGGGGGTCACCGTGCTCGTTTTGACGTCACAATGCTGACAAATACGGCTATTTAGGACCCTTTTACAAAAACCGCGGGCAGCCCAAAACTAGACAAAAAGGAGAATGTTTTCGATGATGCATGTGGTATCACACAGAATTTGACTTTAATGTATTGTTTGTTCACTTAAGTACCAGAAAAATACCTTTTAATGCCCTTGTTTTTACTTTACGCTACAAAGTAGAATTAAATTGGTCACGCGCTATTCGACCCGTGATAGCTCAATCCGTACAATTTAGTAAAATTGCCAAAAAACTGAACATAGATTTGTGCCTATGTTTTTCTCATCGAAAGTAAGCACTGTCCTTATTAAAATCATGAAATAAAAAATGGGGGTCACCGTAGTCGTTTTTGCGGTAGAGCTGCAGAAAGTGCGCACCAAATGCATTTTCTCCGATTTTTGAGAGAGGACTGGGGCGAGTGTCAAAATAGAATGTATGTGAAAGGGGGAAGAAAGTATTAAAAAATCCGTTTTTACAGAATTTACATCGAGATATCACATTTAGGACACAATGTGATAAAGAAAGCGTTTAAATGAAAATCAAATTGAGTAAGCACAAATCGAGGTTCTCCGTGAGGTTCTTGAGGAAGTCGAACTCAGCTACTCGCGTACTGCTTACGTTATGCACATTCAACACACATTGAGTCTCACCTCGGCAAGAAACAACAGCAAGAAAAAAATTCCAATAGCGTTTCTCTTCAGTCAACTTCATTTTAATAATGTTACTTCACATGCTCTTTTTTACAGCGGCCATCTCGTTATGCGCAGTAAGAGATGCGCAGTGCAAAACCAGGGAATCACCTTAACTCAGTTTCGTTACAAAACGAAAATTGTCGGCTCGAGTCTCCAAAGTTATGCAGTTTTTATTGCTATTAAACGCCTACAATACAATCACGTTCATTTCTAGATACAACTATTACCGTATTTATTCGAATAAGCGCCCAACCTCGAATTAGCGCCCACCTCGAATAAGCGCCCATCCTAAAGGCAGAAAAAGTTAATAAGCGCCCATCCCATCCCCCTCCCACTCAAACTCAAATAAGCCAACACTCCCACCCCACCCCTCAAAAATTGAATAAGTACTAAAACTAATAAGAGACTTCCCCGAAGACGGAGTTTTCTTCAAAGTATTTTACAGGAACCTTGCTTTGTTACATGTTCGCGTTTTGTTATTACCGTTTATTGTTTTGTTGCAAAATAAACATACTACACTTGCAGAAAATGTTGAAAATTTAATAAGCGCCCAGCCTCGAATAAGCGCCCACCTCGAATTAGCGCCCATTCTCAAGGTCCAAAAACTTAATAAGCGCCTAGGGCGGTTAATCGAATAAATACGGTACTCAAAAATGTTATATGATACATATAACAATGACGCTAAATTAGATTATG
>OZ038002.1:25970826-26130826 GCA_964035705.1 Porites rus | reverse complement strand
CAAATTTTAAAAAAGTGTGCTTTTCAACAATGGCTTTTACGGCCAAGATATTGTCATGGCGTTTTCGCCACCTGAATATTGTAGGTTGTTTGCTCAAAAGAAGGCCTACCAAGGGGGGGTCACGGGCACCCCAGGACCTCCCCCTAGCTACGCCCCTGTGTACTGCATGCAGTTGATAGTTTGAACGTTAAACATGAATTACGATCGAAAAAAATAAAGCAGTTATGTATCATGCAGACATTTCCAAACGATATTTCTCGGTTTGCCACTCGAAAATCGTGTTTTACCTTTTGCATGAATTAAAGCCAAGGTCAAGGAGTAGTGTCGTCACTGGACGGCATTAACGGCCGGTCGATTCAGACGTTACCGAGGGAGTAATAACGACTCGAAGTAATTGGATGAAATTCAGGCTACCCAAGACGCTGGATTACTGCAGATATTCTTCCACTTCAACATCTTCGTGTTCGCTTGGGCGATCTGTATAATCAACATCACAGATACAGTATGGTTTCTATATCAGTCATTTTAGTCTCCTTGAAATGTCAATCATAATCCAAAAATTATTATTACAGGTTATCTTTGTATTGTTACTTGTTTTTTTATTTAATAGGCCAAATTTTGGGGCTACCCTCTCCCTCAGAGCTTACAGGCGGCGCGCCCAAGTTTCTGAGGTGATGGTAGTCTCTCTTTTGAAATTATAATTGTAGGTAATTTTTGTAGTGTCATTAGTTTTTGAAATAGGCCAAATTAAATTATGGGGCTACCCTCTCCCTTAGAGCTTACAGGCGGCGCACCCAAGATTCTGAGGTGATGGTAGTCTCTCTTTTAAAATGTCGGTCATTTATCCAAATTATTATTGTGGGTTATTTTTGTATCGGCCAAATTATGGGGCTACCCTCTCCCTCAGAGCTTACAGGCGGTGCGCCCAAGATTCTGAGGTGATGGTAGTCTCTCTTTTGAAATGTCGGTCATTATCCAAATTATTATTGTAGGTCATCTTTGTACTGTCATTTGTTTTGAAATAGGCCAAATTATGGGGCTAACCTCTCCCTCAGAGCTTACAGGCGGCGCGCCCAAGTTTCTGAGGTGATGGTAGTCTCTCTTTTAAAATGTCGGTCATTTATCCAAATTATTATTGCGGGTTATTTTTGTACTGTCATTTGTTTTTGAAATAGGCCAAATTAATTATGGGGCTTCCCTCTCCCTCAGAGCTTACAGGCGGCGCGCCCAAGATTCTGAGGTGATGGTAGTCTCTCTTTTAAACTGTCAGTCTCTGGTTGTAATCTAGAATTGGCGATTCTCAGCAGCTTGAAGCTCTTGCATTGCATCAGTTGTTCCTTGGACGGCGACCTTTTCTTGTCCCGAGTACAATATCGATTCTCGATTCTCGACTCTCGATTACCGTATCTTGCTCGTGCAAGGCTTCGGCAACGGGACCAGTACTAAGACCATTGTAGGAAAACTGTTTGGTAGAAGAATAGTAAAATGGTGGCTTTCGGTGCGTTACCTGTCTGATGCTCGGTATATCACTGCCAAACTGCGCAACAGAATGCGCGAAAAACCCCTCCGGTACTTGAGAAAATACGATTTTTAATATCGACCTAAAAACCTGAGGAATGTGATTTAGTAACTTATTCATGGTGTTCAGCTTCCGGTTTTTTCAGCTTTTTGCCAGTTGTAGGCAAATTTCACGCGATATTATCGCACTCTAACTGGGTCGATTGTGAGGAAACTCTTATGTCAGTCATTGACTAAAAACCCCCGCGCGTTAAGCCTTTGTGCGACGGACGTCGAAATATAAATTGCCCACACTGATTGCCAATTCTACTTGCAAAGTGTTGCTGATTGAGTTGTGTAATGTATTCTAGAGAGTAAATTTAGTACTAACCTCGAAGACAAGGATGTAATGAGACATTTATTTGCGTAGTTAGGCCTGCTATCCATTGGGCAAGCATCCCTTCTTTTTCATTCGATAGCCTGTCCATGCACTAACCTTTGAGTACAGAAACTAGCTGCCTCTCGCTGTACCAAAACTTGATAGTTTTGGCGTTCAATATTTTTAACAGGTGCTCACAAAACATCGGGACTGCATCATGCGCCTTTGGCGCTTTGGTACCCTGCGAGCTTTGGTTCATCGCGTTTTGAAAGACGGAAATTTTGATATTCCCGCGTAAAAGAAGACTGATAAAACGAGTCTTTCATTGACTACAGTGAAACGCCCGGAAATGAAGGATGTTTTGAAAGAAACGGGAAAACTGATAAAAGTAAATATTTGCTTTGATAAGTGAAATTAATGAGAAATAACCATAATCTAGTTTTGTTTTTTTGTTTTTTAAAAGCGGTTTGTCTGGTACCAGATTTGTACAATTACTTTCAATCAAACAATGATCGGGTTTTGTTAATTATGACAGAATGTAATTAAAAAGCATTATGTTGACAGCTACAAGGCACATGCTTGCCTTGAGCTGCGAGTTTCCTAGTCTGCTACACAGCCGTTTTTAGTGTCGTCACGCAACGCTCCTCCCCACAATTCTCATTAAGACGGGAATGGTCTAGCCGGTCAGTTCGGACAAATGGAAAGCGCCCTAAGTTTAAAAGCCTTGTTTAAGGAAAGATAATAAAGGATGTACGTATGTACTTAAACTGAACTAACAGTACCGTTTTAAGAACCCTCCCTAGATGCCGGTAATGAAACCTGTATAGTCGAACACCAACGGGCGTTGTTGCTATAGTGCCTGCTTAATGTTATATTTTTTCTTAAGACAAAATAATCCCATTATTTATACGGGGAGGCTCCGGCCCGAGGTCCAACCTCTTAGCTTTATCTATCAGTCATGGTACAGTTTTTGACAGAAATGGTACCCCCAGTTTCGTGTACCCTGTATTGACAAGTGGTATCCCTTTCACACACCTATAGTTTAGAACTTTGCATCTCTTTTAAATGCTGTAAATGCTATGTCTTTTAAATATGAATAAATCACAAAACCAGAACGTATTCTCGACTTTTTGACAGCCATACAAAACATCCGTTAGCACTTTAAGGCCTTTTTACAAAACGAAATGACAGATTTCTCTCCATTTCATAAACTTGAAGCGTAAAAAGGGTACCACTTTCTGGCCGAGCCTCACCTTATAGGCCATTATAGGGATTTCCCCCGAGCCCTATCGGTAATACCCGCATCTAATGGGCATTTTGAGTTTTGTATTTTCTACAAGCTATTATCCTTATAAAGGCCTTATGATAGAACTTACTCATCATTCCGTAGCACACGGGATGCAGGGCGCTTCGCAGACAGCCCAGGATAAAAATAAATCTCCTAAGAATGTGACGAGGAGGCCAGACCATAAATGCTTCAACTCGGAATTCGATTAGAAGGAAATAAACTTGATATGGGACGTCACAAATTACAAAGACTAGCACCAAAGCATAAATCATTTTTAAATTTAGGAGGTCGTTTTCAAGCTCAAATGCGCTGTTGTCGTTTTTCGTAACTGTCCGAACGTTTGGTGAGCTCTCAGTTTGGTCAGTGTCTTCTTTCAAGGTGACGTACTTGTCATGGCCTCTCTCGTCGTCTTTGATGTTGCTGGTTGCACTATACTCGAGCTGTATTTCCTCATGGTTTACGCCACCTGATTGGCTAAAAACCATACTGCCTCTTTTCGTTGATTGTGGCTCCTCTGTACACACAGAATTCTGAGTAACAGTTGACAGTGGCTTGTTTTGCTTGTCCCTGAGCCGTTGTTTGACAAAGATGTGTTCTCTGATCTTCTTATAGACCAGGGAATAAGAAATTGCCATTATTACAAATACCAAGGCAAAGTGCAATACGTATAGGACGATCGAGTAAATGTTCTGATAGTGTTCAAATCCTTGGGGGAATTCTTCCGCACAGAAACGCAACTCGCAGTTTTCGCCCCATGATTTTAAGACGCGAAAATGCCCCGCAGGAACCGACAGACCAATAGATCCCGCCCAACAGATAAGTATAACACGACACGTTTGTCTGCTTGTTGGCTTGGTGATCATGGGCTTAATTAGCAAGACGCATCGGTAGACAGCAAGAATGGAAATGGATGCTGTGATAACCAGAGAACTTGTTACTTTTAGAGGGGGGAGAATCTTGCACATGGTACTTCCAAGCTCCCAAGACCAGGGTCGTTCATATGCGTGGAACATGAACACTATACAAACCACGTTGATAATTTCAGCAAAAGCCAAGTTACTGACAAGGTAATGTGCAGTCGGTTTGGCTCCGGTAAATCTCCAGACAGCTCGACACACCACATAATTTCCAACCAAGGCGAGAGCTGCTATCAGACTGAACAAGACCATGCGGGTAATTCGTAGTGCTTCGGGTTCAGGAGTGAAAGAAAATGAGCTGTTTGAGGCGTTGGATGCTGAAAGGCACTGCATCTTCGGAACTGAACGGTGAAAGCGTAGCTTTTTTGCTCTAACAATTCCGTGGTCTTTTGGCTATCCTTTTTGCTCTCCTGCGAAGACTTCATAAAAAGCAAAAGTCGTACGAGCACCTGCATAAGGGAAGTAGATGTATTGAGTGGTCATTTGGTGTTAAGTACCGGATTCTTTGATCAGTGCCTCTCAGTAAAAGCTCTGTATGAGGCCCATTTGTGTGCCATTTAAGATTTTACAAAACCCTTTTGTATTTTACTTTAGGTTGTAAAAAAAGGTTTGTCTACTGAGATAAAATGTCATTATTCTGCATCGAAAACGAAAAAGCCCTACTATTAATAAGGTAGTTTTTTGTATTGGTAATCAGAACGAAAGTTTGGATATGTATAAAACCTTTGGATGTGGCCAGTTGCGAGCCTTAAGTACGTATCTAAACTGACTACAGGTAAAATTGTTTACACTTTTCGGTCAGGGCAGTTTTGATCTTCCCCTAGTTTTTACAGTAAAAGATTCAGTTTTCAATTCTGGGAATTTCAAAGTTTTTTTTAAATAGAGCGTGACAGCATTTGCTGCCATCATAAATAACTGTTCGGGGTCTAGTGAGTCTACAATAATAGAATTGCTTCAAAGTAATTATTTTTATTTCAAAAAGCAGATCTTTCGACGCCTCCAGGACGCCTTTTAAACAGATTACTATTATTTATTTTGGAAAATTCGAGTGATTGAAAATTTTATTTGATGTGCTTCAATAGGAAATTTTTACTTAAGTGTCAAAAATCCTACCCAAATATTACAACAGCAATTGAACTGTTCGGGGTCTAGTGAGTCTACAATAATAGAATTGCTTCAAAGTAATTATTTTTATTTCAAAAAGCAGATCTTTCGACGCCTCCAGGACGCCTTTTAAACAGATTACTATTATTTATTTTGGAAAATTCGAGTGATTGAAAATTTTATTTGATGTGTTTCAATAGGAAATTTTTACTTAAGTGTCAAAAATCCTACCCAAATATTACAACAGCAATTGACCCACCAACGTAAACCTCTATGGTTACTTTTTATTCTTGACAAGGCGCATTAAAACCCACGGCTTACGTGCATTACTTTTTGAAAGAATATAGTTTTTCTTAATTCTAATTGACTAAGATGACAGTCTCCTTTTTCTCCCTTAAAAAAAGAAGAAAAATAAAACGCGTAACAGGTGACCTGTGTAGAAAAAAAAAAAGAAACTCCACGTAATGAAAAAAACATTGAAATAAAAAGCCAAAACTTCATTTCGAACAAGATTAACAAGATTAAGAACAGTACCATAGCAAAGATTTGCTTCTAAAAACAGTATTTTTATTGGTAACTTTGTACATGTACATGTAAATTACTTCCACAAACAAATCTTGTAAATAACTTTACGTGAGTAAAGAACGGTTGGCGGAAGAAGTGTGTGTTTGTTAATGTTTCGTCCTAAAAAATGAGCACTTAAATTTTGTTTTATACTTAAACACCTACCAATAGCAAAAGGACTGTAAGATCAGGAAAATAAATTTACGCCAAAAAAAAAAAGAAAGAAAGAAGAATTATACATCATACGTTAAAGCTGCTTGGATCAATTTAGGATTCTGGGGAAACTGCTCACCTACCCCTTCCCAAAACCAACATGTTAGCTTAGTGGAGGAGTAGGTGGGTCGTTTCCCATAGACGCTCTCTTCAAAAAAGACAGATTTTGACTGTTGAGTAGAAAATAACCATACATATAAAATTTCTCACAGATCTTTGAATTTGAAATCGAATTTGCACAAGTAGTTTACACTATTTCTGTACCGCCATTTTTAATGCATTAAGTTCTGTAACAAATTTTTCACTTAAGATTAACATTTTACTGATTTATTGACTACGTTAAAACAACTATAACAACTTGGCGAGGAAAATATTACTCGGTGGCGAGATGATAGGTGTTTTATGTTCGAGTCAGATAGGTACGGTGGCCCAAAAGTGTCACGGCAATTTCAATTTACTCGCGGCAATTTCAACTTGTTCACGGCATTTTTCGCTTCGCTCACCACCTGTCAACTTCGACCGGCCGACAGTGGCCACCAAAAGTCGAAACGCAAAATCAAAAGTCGATATTTTAAGTCCATCTTCAAAGTGAAAAGTGAAATCAAAAATCGAAAGTCGATTCACGAACACTTATGCCAGTAGACAGTGAGTAGACAACAGAAGAGTTTACTGGTCCCAGAAAATTATAAGCTTTATCTAAGCAGGGGCACCCAACGAGAAGATGGTTCAAAACCACTTAAACATAGCATTGTTAAACGTATTTTAGTATTTAAACGGTAGATATAGGCATATTTTTATCCCCTAGAAATTTTTCATCTGTTCGGATTTCCTAGCTGAAAGTCTAGTGATCCGAAAATTATAAGGATCAAAACTTACCTTTTCGAAAATTTCAGCCAGAAAAAAGGTTCTCGAAAATTCTAGGTGACCTTTTACGGGTAAAAATCCGTTAAAAATGGGCAATTATACCATTTTTTAGATGTTCGAAAATCCGTGGAGAAGCAGGCAAGCAAGAAATTTTACAATAAATATTCCGAAAATTCTCGATCGCAAATCGTCTTCCGAACAGATATTTTCCGAAAATTGTCGTTGGGTGTTCCTGTCTAAGGACCAACTGTACTTTCGCCAAGCTATTATGGCCTTCAAATGCATGACCGGTCAAGCCCCTGAATATCTTACATCCCAATTTATTACCCGTGAGCAGGTTAGCAAACGAACAACTCGGAGTAGCCAAAAGCTAAACATCCCTCTTTTCAGAACTGCCTCTGGACAGGGAACCTTTTATTAAAGGACTGTTAAACTTTGGAACAATTTGGAATCTTTTCTTAAGTTAAACCCATCTGTTAAAATTTTTAAATGTTCCTTAATGAGCCAGCTTTTAGATAATTTTGTGAGTACTTCTTAGTTAGGTTTAAAACATTGTAATTAGTAATTAGCTAACATTGTAATTAGTATTGGATTAGGGACGGACCATTAGAAAAGTTATGGGGGGGGGAGGGGAATTTTCGAGCCACGGGAAATTTTCAGTTTCGTTATCAAATTCCTTGAATGAATTTTTACAGGCCATAGCATGAATATTTTTTAGGATTTATTGGCGCGCATGAAATTTTTTTCATTTAATTTCCCCCTGCGCGAATATTTTGTTTTGTACTTCGCCCGCCCCCCCCCCCCCTCCCCGCCCCACCCCAATAAGTTGAATTTCTATCTGTTCTGTAGGGCAAACTGAGTCTTCTCCAAATTTCAAGGGCTTCAGTATTTTTTCCCGAAAAAAAGGAAAAAAGTTTTAAAGGAGATTATATTCTCCCCTCATATTCGAATCCGAAGATTTTAATTCCTTTGTCTAAGAAATATAGCCTAACCTGGCAGGGTTCTATGTAGAATTTATCGTTTGGGGGAGAATTCCCGACTGGCCGGAGCTTATTAGGCCACGAGCTTCCAAGGGGGGTCTGGAGGTATGCTCCCCCGAAAGTGTTTTTAAATGAATATGCGCTGAGACGCAATTAATCTAGTACATTTTGAGACACAATTTTGAGAAATGTTACAGTGTGTGCAGTGACCTCGTCGCGTCTGGATGATTTTTCTGATACAGTTACTTATATACTGTAATGATAACAATATTTTGGGGGAAGGTGGGTATTTTTTTCGGGGGGGGAGCATCTACCCCTCAAATACCCTAGATAGAACCCTGCCTGGGGAAGGAAAGGTGAAAAATTAAACTTCAGAAAAGTACCGATTTGTTACAAAAAGCTCCGAAATTTGTACATGGATGGAACGGTCATTTAGAGATTTTTAGCCGAGCTCAAGCTACAGAAAAACGTAGGCAATATTTGCTTCTTCGAGGAAAGATATTTCACATAAAACAGTCGTTGGGTACCCCTGAGTTAAGGATTGCTTGCTATAAAACTAACGAATGTGTGGTAGTTATAACTGAACTTATTTTAGCCGCACTCTATGGTTGATGATCGAGTTAGCCTGCTGGAAATGAGGAAGCAAAACTAAGAAAGTAATCCCTGAGACGCAGCCAAACTTTGAAAAATTCCTCCCTGTTGCCCCATAAGTGCATTGAATGAGTCCATTTCGGCCACCTGGCCTTCTCTTAATACCAAAATTAAATCACAGTCTTTGACGGTATCAAGTCGATGAGTTATGGTGATGATTGTAGAGTTCTTAAGTTTCTCATTCACGGTTGCCCAAATGGTCCTTTCTGTGTTTGGATCCACGTGCGCAGTCGGTTCATCTAAGATAACGATCTTACTCTGTTGTAGTAATGTGCGAGCTAAGCAGATCAGCTGCCGTTCACCAACACTTAGGTTTTCGCCTCTCTCTAAAAGCTTGAAGTCAAGTTGCCCCTCGAGGCCTTCAACCAGGCGATTTAACTTGACTTCTTTAAGGACCTTCCATAGCTCATTGTCACTATGTTTATTCAAAGGATCAAGATTCGTCTTAAGCGAGCCACTGAAGAGGACAGGCGATTGGCTGAGTACAGAGATGCACCTTCGCGATTCTTGCAGTTGAACGCTGTTTACTGAAACATCGTCAATGATTATTCCCCCCTCAGCTTCAGGCATGCGCAAAAGGGCCGCCACGATAGACGACTTTCCATCTCCTGTTCTGCCAACAATTCCCAAATTTTGTTGTCCTTTAATATTAAAGGTTAAATCCTTGAGCACTTGCGGCCCACCTGGGTAATACCTCAAGGAAACATTTGTGAAGCTCACGTGACCGTCACGAGGCCAGTTTATTGGGGGCATGCTTTCTATTTTGTATCCTGGCTCTGCGTCGAGGTTGGTGTAGACTTTGACTCGCTCAAATGACGTCATAAAGTTCTCTACATCCGAAAATTTTCGCACCGCGTATGAAGCTACATTTGTTGTTTCAATCACGTATGCAAGAGAAAGTCCAATCAAAGCTATAAACAAAAACAATAAAAAAATGCACTTAATATGAGTGTCAATGTATTTAACACGAAAGTACTAATTGATTAAGTATTAATTGCCTTTTTACGTGGTCATCGGAGCCACTCGAAGGTCTAGCCGTTTGCAGGACAAAGGAAGTAACTCATTTCTTAGTTATTTCAAGACAGTGTTATTGGTCCGGCCCTGGGAATCGAACCCTCGACCTTCCGCTCTGCAGTCAAGTGCTGTATCGACTGAGGTATTCCTGCCGCGCATAAATAGCTTAATTTTTCCGATGTTCATCGAGTGCCTACGGAATGCGTGTAATCATGAGTAAGATTCATCAAGAAGTCTGCTTTACTGCTATCAGTAACAATACTTTCAATCTGTTCTTTAAAGGAAAGAGATTTAAAGCATCAAGCTCGCATATGGTAGCGAGATTACTTAGTGGATTTGTCTAACAGTCATTGTCTGAGAGGATTTGTGGGGAAACATGACTAATGCCCCATTCACACCAACTGAACATGTTTAAATCAAACGAGGTTTTAAAAAATAAAAAACGGACATGGAAAACTGGGACACAGGTTTTTACACAGGATTCAAGTGAAATTCAACCTGTTTTGTAATTAATTTGCACTAAATTTGCAATAAACTTAAGTCAGTAACAGGCTTTAATGAAGGAAACAATTTTAAACCGTGTTTAACTCAGTAAAACACGGTTTAAAATGCTTTTTAGTAAACAGCATTTGAACATGTTTTGCTTTGGTGTGAATGGAGCTTAAGCTTGGGGGGGGGGGGGTACTCCCTTATATAGGCTATATAGGTATGTGCGGCGCCGAATGGTATGGGTTTTTAGCCGTTTTGGTCTGAAATAGGGTATGGTTTGTGCACTCTAGTCTTGAATTGGGTATGTTTTTGAGAAGAAGCTACTTCTTCGTCATTAGGTGATGAGACCATTTCCCTTTAAGTTCGAAACTTTGAAGATTTTTGTATCCTACTTAATAAAAGCGTTGCCTTTAACATTGGTCTGACCTAGGGAACTGATTAAAAGGCAGGTCTGAAATAGGGTATCAAATTTGATCAGGTCAGTAAAAAGGTAGGGAAAAACACAGATTTTGGTCTGAAATAGGGTAAAGGTTTCAGGAAGAGTGCCGCATACCCCCACCCCCACCCATTTTTTCTGAAAGTACCCCCCCCCCCCGGGGAGGGCTTAAGGTAGTTACTTATCAGGAATGAAAAGAGATGGAGCACTAAATGACCTCCGGCAGAGCTAGGCACATACGTTGTACTGAGCTTAAACTACTACGAAAAAATCTTTGATCTGTTGCCGCGGGTTTTCAGCTCTCTACTGTTTACCTGGTTCCTCGGTGACAAGAACTGAAAGTGTAGCCACTGCTGCAATAAGGAATGAACTTAAGATGTCTACTCTCACACAAAGCCATCGATTGCTGGAAAGTGTCATGGAAAATACTTGATTATGTACATCTTGACGTCTGCAAATGAGAGAAATGGCTACAATGAGTCATTAGAGACCTTTAGATTCGAGAACGGGGACGACTACACGGTCGAGATTTAACTTCATTTTTATTGAAGGCTGCAGGTTAAGCTCACACCCGAGCGCAGAGTTCTAAAACTTCTAACATTTGATACTGCTTGTTTCAGCCACTAAGAAATCCTCAACAAATGGGGTTACTCAATAAATGTTTATACGGGGAGGCTCTGCCCCGAGGTCCAACCCCTTACCCTTTTATATACAATTTTTCACGAAAAAGGTACCTCTTTCGTATACCTCCTATTGACAAATGGTACCCCTTTCATATACCTTGTTTATTTTTGCGTTTAACTTCTGTAAATGCACTGTCTTTTAAATAGGAATCAATCACAAAACTGAATAGAACGTTTTCTCGACTTTCGAAATCCATAAAATTCATCTGTCAGCCCTTTTGGGTCCTTTCACAGGCCCAAATGACAGATTTCCCTACCCTTTTATATACTTCAACAAGTGAAATCCCTACTCTTTCATATACCTGAGGCCTGAAAAAGGTACACCTTTCGGGTGGAGCCTCCCCGTAAAGGCCGTCATAGGGAGTACCCCCCCCCCCCCGGGCTATGACCCGTCTATTGGTGGCTCTGGCTGCTGAATGGCCGGAATTGAGTTGAAACTCTTCATACTACACTCGGTTAATCGTCTTACGCAGCTGGCAAGCTTAAAGGTGTTGGATTCGATTGACCGTTATGGACAGTTTCTTTATGTTCATGTGAGACATTGACAGTTAGTGTCAATTGTGATAATTTACGCTAACCAAATATACCAGTATGACCAACATGACTCAACTTACCGATAAAATTGATCAATGAAATCCCTTTCCCTTTTTCGAGTGCGAATGGTGTCCAAGCCAGCTATAGTCTCTGAGAAGTGAGAGAAAACAGGACTGCGACATATTGACTGCCACCTCTTCAATTCTCTTGAAGTCTTTAAGTAATACCACGCTAAACACAAGAAAATACCAATAACAGGGAAACAGACAAAAGAGAGCCAAACATTCGTGAACGCTGGTAACACTGCGGCTGTCAACATCGACAAATTTAACTGCATGGACGCAGCAAACAGTGCAGGTAATAGTTCGTCCAGGCAACCAATGTCTTTGGAAAATCTGTTTAAAATTCGTCCTGCTGGATTTGTGTCGAAAAATAACACCTTTGCTTGAAGAAGACTGGATACCATTTTGTTGTGGAGGTTTTCAGCGGATCGGAGGCACATAAAGAAGAATAAAAAAACGCGAATGGCAGCGACAATCAATGCAGCGGAGACAAAACTGGCGTAGATATACCAGGTTTCTGATTCTTGCTGGGCTCCCCAACTCATCTTGGTCAAATGCGAAAGCCATAGATCAGGAGACACTATAAGAGCTTTTTGATAAAAGAACAAAAAAAAAAAGACAATACACGTCAAAATTTGTTAGAGCTTTATGCTTATGTTTTGTTTTCAACTGCTTTTTTAAACTTAACTTTTTAAAGAAACTATAAAATTTGGCCAGAGTTGTTCGGTTTCTTATTTATTCGAGCAAACACGGGTCCCCCGAAAAAAACGCCAATCCCTGCAATAAGGGCCCTGTCCCGATCCCCAAACTACATTCTTAACTTCAAGAAAACCTTCTGAGAGCGGATTTATAAACTATTTGAAGCTAAAATTAATACTGACTCCAACCGCCATTATATTGTACTGAAGTTGCTATTAATTTGATTGACTTAATTCAAAACAATTATAAAATTACTCGGGACATCTAATCAGTTAACTAACGGCAATTTTATTTGAAACTTAGTTTCCAGTAAAGAACTCAAACGCCTTGGGATAACTTATTTTATGAAACGTGTAATGTTTGTTGAGAACTTTGTTAAAAAAAACTCAGCTCACTAACCTTGCGCGCCCACGAAGAAAGAGAGAATGAAAATCACCACTGCAGGGTGTGTTCCTGCCTTGAAATATTCCCAGTACATTGTTGCTGAAATTTTTCCAATAGCTTTCTCTTCCTCTTCGATCTCCAAATGCTCATCAAAGCTACCAGTGGACTTCTCAAAACGTGAATACGCAATGCCATCTTCCGTACCTAGTGTAGGAGGTGTCGGCTTTTCCTCGTTGACAGATGCATCAATGACGACAGCAATTTCTTCTCTGCCTTGCAGCTCATTAAAACTACCTTTTCCAAGCACGGATCCTTCGTGGAGAACCACAACCTGGTCAGCTGCGATCATGTGTGTCTTTGCATATGACACCAAAATGGTAATTTTATTCTGCAGTAATTTGCAAATACATTGATTAAATATGTGTTCGCCAACTTTCGCGTCCACGGCACTTAGAGGGTCATCCAACAGATACACGTCTGCATCAGCGTACACTGCGCGTGCCAAACTAACGCGTGCACGCTGACCGCCACTGAGTGTAACACCTTGTTCGCCAACGAATGTTAGGTCGCCATTTGGAAATCTCCCGACGTCCTCTCTCAGTGCGCAGGCGTCAATAACTTCGGCGTACTTCTCTTTATCATATGGCTCACCAAATAATATATTTTCTCTGAATGTTCCGGAAAAGAGCCAGGCACTTTGTGGGACGTAAGATACATTTCCAGGGAATAGAACACTACCACGTGTTTTGGCCGCCTCACCAGCAATGGCGGCCAGCAGGGTTGATTTTCCACTGCCAACTTGACCAGTGATTACAGTTAGGCTTCTGCGAGATGAATCAAAACTGACATCTCGAAGAAGATACTTGTCACCTGATTTACAGGTAAGATTCGAAACTGATAAGCTGCCATCCCGTAGTTTACTTGCCAGTGGCTGCTCATCACCTGCATCACCGTCATGTAAGGAAACCTTTTGATTTATACAGCGGTCTTTGGAGCATGACTTTCGGATCAATAATTGATTGCTTGCGCCGTCATCGTAGTCTACGGGATTCAGGGCTACGTTATTTAAAAGGAGAAATCTCTCTATTCTGTGAAAGGAGACGAATAACTCGAATGCTAGTGGGGCACCATCAGCCAGCCTGAGAGACACTGAACGAAGAGTTTTCATGAAGGCAAGTATCATAAAGGCTCTTGAAGGCGAACGATATTCTCCTGTTAGAACAAGAGCTAGCATAGACAAAAAGGTCGCTGCTGAGCTTGCGAACAGAAAGCTACCAATGATCGACAAAAGGAAGCTCTTTTTGGTGAGCATCCAGATTTCATTCCTAGAAAGTAAACAAATAACAAAAGTTTTGCAGACCAAGATGACAGATTTCCCTACCCTTTTATGTACTTCAACTAGTAAAATCCCTACCTCTTCTTATACCTGAAGACTGAAAAAGGTACCCCTTTCGGGACGGGCCTTCCCGTGTAGGCCATGATAGGGAATACCTCCCAGGAGTTAAACATCATGATTCGGGAAAAAACGGCAAAGATAACTCATGTCGGGAAAAATAATCAGATGTTGATTTTTTGCCATCGTGTCCCCCAGGGGTACTGCCTATTAAGAGGTTGCAACTCGGAGCGGAGCCTCCCTGTATGAAATTTTGTTGAGAACCCCCTGGGTTTCGCCTTGAACATAATGTTTAACAGAAAAGCAAACCGATGCGATTTAGCACTGTAACAGAACATTTACCATTTCCATGCATTGCATTTCTAAGCCTACTTTCCCATAATTGTCACCTCTCTGCAATGACAGGTGCAAGTGTTATATTAATTTAATATGTACGTTATATTATGATCAATCATTTAGTCCAGTTCAACGAAGTGTTCGTTTCGTTTAACCCTCATTATGCTGCCACACGTTCATGATTTCCCGCGCATTTTAGTTCATTTGCGTCCAAAGGGCGAATTTCTCTGTATTCAACGCCACCTTAACTGATTCTCGTAATTTTGTCAGGGGCTTTATCGCCTGGAAACTGATATCTACGTTGTCCCTCACTAAATCACCTTAATAAGTATGCGGTGAAATCAGTTCCAACCTCTCTCCCCTCATTCCTTTGCTATTTTTAAATTTCTTACTTACCTTCTTACTTCCTGCACCCTTTCCTTGTAGTTTTCTTCCCAAGCATGTGCTTTCAACGCACGTATTCCACAGACCACTTCGCTCATTTGAGAAATACGTCGGTCCGTTACTTTAGCGGTGTTCTTACGAAGTTCAGCACAAAAGTATGAGATGATCATACAGACAGGGATTAACATCAGTATAAATAACACTCCCATTAAAGGCTGCCAGCCGATTAAGTACAGCAGTAAGCAAACGACAGCAATAAGTTCCAAGGGGGTTTTAAAAAGTAAACTGGTAAAAGGTACAGGAGCCTGTTCAATTCTTTGGACATCATTTGATATCAAGTCAAAAATGTTGCCTGTTGTTGTTTCTAGAAGATCTTGCCGACTGACAAGAGGGATCTGCCAAAAAAAATCAGTTAAAAACAAACTATGAATAGCTGCTTACAGTATAACTGGAATTGTGAGTGGTCTGATCAGGAATGAAAAATTTTATAACCAGAGGCACCCAACGAGAATATAGTTCGAAAGCACTTAAACACAGCATTGTTAAAGTATTTTATTATTTAAAAGGTAGATATAGGCATATTTTTATCCCCTAAAAATTTTTCATCTGTTCGGATTTCCTAGCTGAAAGTCTAGTGATCCCAAAATTATAGCGATCAAAAGATTTCAGCCAGAAAAAAGGCTCCCGAAAATTCTAGGTGACCTTTTTAGGTTAAAAAATCCGTTAAAAATGGGCAATAATACCATTTTGTAGATGTTCAAAAATCCTAGGATAGGCAGACAAGCAAGAGATTTTACAACAAATGTTCCGAAAATTCTAGATCTCAAATCGTCTTCCGAAGAGATATTTTCCGAAAATTGACGTTTGGTGCCCCTGTATAACTCTCTCCTCCGCTTAGGCTCGTAGGAGCAAGGCGAGAGAAAGTGAATCTTTCTGGTTTTGCTCCCTACCCTCCCGACCCACTTAGGGCAGAGAAAATCCAATAATGCCTCCATCGAACCTCTTCGGAGGAGAGAAATGTCATTATAAAAGTCAAAAAAGAAGAAAGGAAAAATTCCCGTATGCTGTGTGGCGCTTAGATGGTAGTGAGGAGTTAGCCCATCACTGGTGATGGGCTCCTGATAGCAGTAGATTAAAAAATAATGGGGATATTAACAACGCCGCGCGGAGATACGAAATTTCCCCACGAGTGGTGTGAAAACATTTAACGAGTGAGGGCAGCGACCTAAATATTTTTTAACACGAGATAAAACCAATCATGTTGTACTTAGTCAAAACTGCGGTAAAACTAAATGGCTGCCGCAGAAAAGTTTTACGTGGACAGACGAAGAAATAGAAGGGCTACTCCACCGTCCTTTTAGATCATGTATAAAACGGAAGGTTCAGCCCTCCTTAAGTGGTGTTAAATATTAGCTGATGTTAGGCAATGGATTCTGAAATTTAACAATTTAGAAGTGCGGGCGAGCACAGTGAGCAACCTCTCAAGGCTGTTTCGGCCTGGAGTAAAGGCACTGTATAAGATGTAAACTACAAGCGCGCGACAAGACAGCACTTAACGCAAATTAAAAACAACCGAATATTAAATTTTGAATAAGCCTGCGGCCTGCATTGAGCAAAAACAGCAAGCATTGGTTTAAAGGATAGATATCATTTAGAAGAAGGAGAAATCTAACACCAGAAAGCTCACTAATAATTCCGAGCTCCAGCCTGATAATCGAACTCATATATAACCGTTCTATTAAAATTGTTACATATCTGGACTTACATGACAAAACTTCCTTCATAAAATTTACTACGTATCACAGCGGTTGTGACCAGAATGGGTACCCTAAAATCAGATTGTCATCTTTACTCAAAATACATGATAGGAGTCTTAAGCCCAGTGCAAACGGACGCAACATTGTTGGCCAACAACTCCCAACATTGTTAGATGTTACATGTTGCGTCCGTTTGCACACCCTGTTGCATGTTGTTGGATGTTGTTGCGTGTTGTCGCGCAAAGTTTGAAACCAGTCAAACTTTTCAGCCAACAACTCCCAACATTTCTTTTGTTCCGTGATCTCCGAAGCGTAGAGCAACAATGTTGGATCTGCTTGCACAGCTCTTCAAATAGTGTTGGGGCCACGCACGCTCATTACGCATGGTTTACAAAGACTTATGGGTTATATCCTTCCCACGATGCACTGCAGGTGCCAACATAGTTGGGAGTTGTTGCACGTTTGCACGCAGCCTTATAACTTAAAGTCATAAGTAAGAGAATAAAAAATGGAAGAAAACAGCAGTTAGTTCATACGTCATGAACCCGCATCATTTGAGGCAAATTCCACATCCGTATCCACTACACCATCAAGGGCTAACTGCCGACACCGTTAACTAATTTTAACTTACTTACTTAACAAAGCTTTGATACATTTTTGAAATCGTTTTTAAAAGAGTGCTTAACCCTATCATTCTTCTTTGTTTATAAACCCAATATTCAACTCTTTTCCTTGCACAACTTTACCTTACTCTGATTGTCCTCACTTTTCTCTAAAATCTGCCCAATAAATTCGCATAAATTGTTCTCTAGGAGGAGTATATAGCGTTGTGTAACAAACATAAGATAACCATCCTGATTTTAATTAAGGTATCCATTCTAGTCACAACCGTATTAGAGTGGTTTTCGTTTGAGTGTCGTAAAACCAAATCAAAGCAATTACTCTGGCCAATCACATAGGACACAGACAATACATTGAACCAATCAAAACTCGAAGTAATTACATGTGGCTGACGCAAAGCGCGGGAAAATGCAAGCGAGCGCGTCACAATTGGCTTTGGTTTTACTTCTGATTAGATGAAAAGGTGGCGCGAATCTTTTAAGCCAATCGCATCGTGTAGAAAATGCAAAACCAATTACTTTTCGACACTCAAATGAAAACCGCTCTATTACAGCGTTAAAGTTCTCACCTTGAGATAGATGATTCCCTTGAGGGCGCTGCTTGTCCTCATGCCTAATAATTCAAGATTATAGACAGAGTATTGTTTGCCGAAGTAACAGAATCCAATCGATGCTAAGAGCCAACAGCACGCGTATACTAGGGAAAGATTTATCTCATTGGAACTTAACATGCTGAGGAGAAATCCGATTAAAAGCGGTTGTGTTATCCGAAAGAAAGATTCGAAGACCCAAACGCTCAAATGAAATAGCGTTACTTTAGAAACTAGTGTTCTTAAAACACATCTCCAAAGTCTGGGTTGTTTTCCCTGGGAGTTGTTCCATTTGAGTAGTTGGTCATTCCATTCTTTCTGAAGTCTCTCTGTTAGGTCACGTGCTTTGTCGTCCTCATGAAGTGGTAGAAAATCTGATTGGTTCAGAGGCCGCTTATTCCCTTTTGAAAATATATTGTTCATCCACCAAAAAGTCAGAAGAGACAAAAGATTTGCAGACTTTGTAGGATGAAAAGACTGATTCGTGTTATCTTCATTGGTTGCTAGGGTCTCGTAACCCTTTCTTGACATTTTTCTGTTGGAAGAAACAAAAGGAATATTAAGTTCTAGACTGGGGGGATACACCCTATGATGGCCAATACAGGTAGGCTCCGCCCGAAAAGGGCCCCTTTTCCAGGTTTTGAATGGGTCGGGATTTCATGAGTTAACGCATATGAAAGAATATAAAATCTGTCATTTCGGCCTGTAAAAGAACCAAAAATGAAACAAGGACTAACAGACGCTTTTTATTGATGTGAAAGAGACGAGAACTTCCTGGTTTAACGATTTATTCATATTAAAAAGACCATGCATTTTAACAGAAATTAGAGGGGATGCAGTGTTCTAAAACAGGTACGTGAAAGGGGTAGCATTTTTTACTAGAAGGCATAAAAAGGGGTATCTTTCTGTCAAAAATTGCTATATAAACTTAGTGCTGAAAAGAGTAAGGGGTTGGACCTCGGAACATAGCCTTCTCCGGCCATAAAACCTTGTTGAGTACCCGGCTACCCACCGGGGTTCTAGATGCAGTTTCTTCTTCAGGATGCTTTTCAATAAAACCATTTTTCCGAGGGACCAGTCTTTAAGTGATTTGTTACTCTATAGCTGGAAATTCTGAAGGTGGATATTCATAAAACCTCGCTGTAACGGCGGTGATCGGTCAACCTTCGCGGGTAACATTGCAATGTTACCCACTGACGTCATAGATTTTTTGCAATGTTGCCCGCTCAGAAATTTTGGCTTGAAACAGTTTCATTGTTAGATGTCATGTGACCTCGAAGTAACCAATGAGACCACGCGTTGTTGAGAAGAAATTTCCAGCTGTATAACAATCCAGCTTGTAATCAGAGTTTAAATTAGGCAATTTGTTAGTTCACCTGATTTATATCCGCTTAACCTGCGATCAGGGGTTTTGTTTTGTTTTTTGCCCGCACATTGGCTTGTTTGCGTGACCGACCACAACTGCCATGCTACGCAGGCTAGCTTTCTTTTTCCTTCTGCCTTTCTTCTTTTTTTTTTTTTCGTTTTTGCTTTGTTTTGTTTTGTTTGCTTATTTGTTTTGTCGTTGTTGTTTTATAAATATATACCTAAATGACTGTTATTTAAGAAAGTGCAATAAACAGCAAGAAATGTATGTGCAATCAAATAGTGACGAGATAGTGAAATAATTTAGGGAATAGTTTCACGCGCGTTTTGTCCATCATATGATACAAATTCCACATCCGTATCCACCACACCATCAAGGGTTAACTGCCGACACCGGCAATTAAATTTAATAAAGCATTGATCATTACATTATTCAAAGTTAACCGTTTTTAAAAGAGTGCCTAACCCTAATCACTCTTCTTCGTTGCTAAATCCTGTATTCAACTCTTTTCCTTACACAACTTTACCTTACTTTGACTTCCCCACTTTTCTGCCCAATAAATTCGCATGAATGGTTCTTAACGTGGAGTATGACGTGGAACAACCGGATTTTAAGATATCCATTCTAGCCACAACCGTATCATTACAGCGTTAAAGTTCTCACCTTAAAGATGATTCCCTTGAGGGCGCTGCTTGTCCTCATGCACTGAGTAATTCAAGTCTATAGACAAAGTGCAATAAACAGCAAGAAAATTTGTATGTGTAATCAAATGGTGAAGAGTGAGATAATTTAGGGAATAATTAATCCTAATAATTTCCCTAGCCTTTTCCCTAATTTCAAGAGTATGCCATTTGATTACCTATTAATATAACAGGTGACGAATTACGCTTGCAATCGTGGATTTTTGACATCTTTATCCTGGTTTTATCGCATGATCTGGGAACTCCACGCCCTCAAAAGTTTAGAGCTTAAATTTGACTTAAGTTCAGAATTTTTGAATGTCTCTAAAAAATAGCTGTAGAATCCTTTTTGATGTGCTCTTTCGTTAGCATGAATTTCAGACGATTATTTCGAGGTCGTTTTAACTCCCTCAGTAACGTCTGAATCGACCGGCCGTTAATGCCGTCCAGTGACATCACTACTCCTTTGGTTTAATAGCCCACGTTCGATCTCATTAAAATTCTAACATGACTCCGAGGCCTTAGGGTCAAAATTGGAAACTTTTACTACTCCATTATCTCGCAATTCCCAGAAGGGATTTGAGCACAAAGAATACCAAACCAAATATAGAAAAATGACCAGAAAGCCTCGAAGTCATGTTAGAACTTTGAAATATCGAACGCGGGCTATTCATGCAAAAGTAAAACACGATTTCAACTGGCAAACAAAAAAATATCGTCTGGAAATGTCTACATGATACAGAATTGCTTTAAATTTTTAGATTGTAATTCATGTTTAATGTTTAAACTGTCAACTGTATGCGGTACTCTGAAGGAATCTGCTCTATTAATTTCAATAATCAAACTCGATCGCAATCACACACGGAACGCTTCAAAAAAACAACAATTTGCTTTAATAGAAAAAAAGCTACTTGGTCTTTAAGGAAGAAGAAAGAAAACGAGAAAGAAATTCAAGCAAACCTAACAGAATCATTACACTTGACGGTGGAAACTCGAATCTCAGAAAATATCACACAAACCGTAAATGCCGAAACCACAAAGCGGCTCTTAATGAAAAACCTACCGTGGCATGCGATCCGTTGATTATCAAATCAAACCACCGTGACCCCGCTAAAATTTCTCATAATTATACATAATTATGCGAATGTCTGGACAATCAACCATTCAAAATCACTACCCGGTTTTCGGGTAGTGACGTCACTGGACGGCATTATTCAGACGTTCAACAGAGCGGAAAAAACGACTCGGAGTAATCGTCTGAAATCCAGGCTACTCTTTGGCGAGTTTAGGTTTTCCAAAAAGTCTTTTAATGTCCTGATATCTTCATTCACAATATTTAATGGCTTCGTCGCCACCTTGGCACTGAGACGTACGGACGTTTGCCACGGTAATTTTGTAATATCACTTGTGAAATTATAAATTAGCAATCTGAATTTGTATGCGGTTTCCTACAATTTACGGCGGGAAAACCAAAGTTGCTATAAACCATTTGATTATTTTCTTAATAACGTACCCACGAGTACTAGTCGACGATAGTCTTTCTTTGATTGAGCGTATTGCGCGAAGATCCTTAAAGTCCGTAACGAGTTTCAACATGACTGACTCGTTAACGTTTTGGCGTTAACTACAGTTGTTCATTTCCCGCTGTACTTTTTGTACATTCCTATTTTGCTGCAATATATTCTACAAAACTAAACATTCTTTCAACGCCTTTCATTCTTTCACCAAAACTAAAACAGTAGCCACATGCGGTGACAGACTGCCTTATATTATGATTTGCGTTCTCTGATCTCAAAGCTTGAGCTGTTAAATCGCAAGGACCGTGTTAATTCACCAAGCCGTGCAAAAGTTACTTATTATACATATCCTGTAGTATAAAATCCTTTAGCATTCACCTGACTCTCCGCTGGGCGTGTCGTTTACCGTACAAGTCCGCAAATTTATCCTCCTCTGAAATCTTTGGGACTTTCTGCAGGTACCGTCATCACAAAAAAAAAACAAATCATGATTGATCACTGTATGTTGTCCGCCCGAGCCTCGGACTACTTATAGAGTGTTTTCACATGACGTCACGGCGGCCATATTGGTGTCCCAAAACAATGAAACGGCCTCCATGTTGGTGTCCCATGAGGACCCGCATACGACTTTTTTTTGTATACCACAGGAGGCTGGCGTTGTTAAGGACGCTAGGGTTTGAGTGACAAGCAATAAATTTCCTACTGAGAAAAACAATTAGTTTGTTTACCGTTTGGTCCAATCATCAGTGGTCAGTTATTCGATAAAGCGTCACATTTTTTAACATGATTAAGGTGGTATTTGGCGATAGAGTAATTTAGAAGAGATTACAATTTAACATAAGCCAGAGATTTGCGTTCTTAGCTCACGAGTTATCCAGAATAATCGCGCGTGGCCTACGACTCAAGCGTTGTTTTTCTGGTCTTTTCAAGTATTCAGTAAAATGTAGCGTAGTTCCATATTGTATTGAATGTACGTATTGAAGGTCGCAGAACTCAAATAGAATCGGGCGAATGTTGCTAGATAAAAGCGTTGATTCAAAATCTTTGTTATTTAAAACCCGCAGTCCTTGAACACTCAGCATACTACTCATTGTAAAGGAAAGATGGATGCCAAAGCAGATTGCAATCACTGATCTCCGAGGCTTTGTGTGAGCAGATTCAACGAATTTCTTTGGCGTGAGCTTGCTAAACTGCAGTTTCCGCAGTGAATCGCGTGTCACGCACGCGCTGGGTGTTCGTATTTTTATGGCATCTCTCTGTTGAAATATTGTACATTCAATGCATTGTTTCCAAAACAATGGAAATATCAATTGACTTTTTCTTTATATGGAAGTAGTGTGGTTTACTACTTCATGTAGGACCGTAGTGTGACATTATGATTTGACCTCTGATCGAATACATGTAAAGCCAGCATTGCATTCTTGAGATGAACGTAAAGGACGGTGTGTGCGCCTGTAGATTTACGAGAAGAAGACGTTCTTCCTATGCCTTCAAAATGTTTCTGAGCCTAGCGATATTACGATAAACGTGTAAGTGGTAATATTCATCGGCAGTCTGGTAGACATTTTGATGTTGAAAACGTTAAATCTTCTAATCCGACTGCTTTGTTTGGTGACTATTATGCATGATCTGCTGCTAATGATACAAAGCGTGTGCAAACGGGCTACATAAAAAATTTCCGTTATTTAATGACGACGGGTTGCGGAATACTATTGTTAGTAGATGAAGATGTCATAGTAGAGGCAGAAAACACGGTTAGTTCACAGAGGCCAAGCCTGTGACTGCAGCGCTATGCAGTCAGCGGTTTGCTTAGCTGCCGCGCCTGTTTTTCTCTTAGGAGCAACCCGCCATTTTGTTTTGCTCTCAAGATCTGTGCAGAAATCGTAGTTTATCGGATGCTTGCTGTCTTTTTAAACGGCCTAAACGGTAAGAACGGTTCAAGACGTATTGTACGGAACATTTTTTCGGTTTATTTTTTTTATTCAGGTTTCAAGATTAGTTATAGCGAGTATTCTTTTCTAACACAGATTGTTCTCTCGGGAATCAGAATTGTAAGTTACATAAGTGAACGGCATGTGCTGTACATCTACCTGACCTGTGAATAAACAAGTTTTGGCCTTTACGTCATTTGTTCGCAACTCATCTCATCGATCCTGTGTACGATGATTGTTCGATGAAGAAACAGCCTATCAGCACTGCTGATAGGCTGATAATTACAAAATGGTATTGAAACCTTAGCGAGTCATATGAATGTAAGCATATTTGTCATCGTGATCGGTTCACTTTTTATATTACGCTCTGAGTGTTTCATAATGCCAGCAAGCCTAAGTTATTGACTTTAATAAAAAAGAATTTATGTTCAACTGTTCTACAAACTGTCTTTGTCCTATTCGCTTCGCAACTAACGGCAGCACTTCCCTTCTCACTGAGAACTTCTAGTTATAAAAGCTATGTTGTGTACAGCTCCAGGCTCAGGGCGACCTGGGTGTACAGCCACAAATCAAACCACAACGTTCTGTTCATAACTTGGCGTTTTTTGAAAAAAGATAGGAAAGGCCTGTAGTTTTTTTGTACTTTACATTGCAGAGGAAGGTTTTTGTGTAAATTGCTCTTCTTCAGTAGACCCCGTCATTGCTGTGATTGAGCTTGTTCCTCCATTGATTGCCAAAGAAACACGGTCAAAGTAGCCAGTTCCCACCTCTCTTTGATGTCTGTGAGCAGTGAAGCCATTTTTAGCTTCCTCAAACTCATCTTCTTGGATCTTAGTGTAGGCAGCCATGCCATTGTCCCTATAGTCACGTGCAAGCTTGAACATGGCATGGTTTAACGAGTGAAAGCCAGCTAGAGTGACAAACTGAAATCGATAACCCAGTTTTCCTATTTCTTCTTGAAAAACAGCAATCTCAGCATCGCTAAGATTTGCTTTCCAGTTGAATGAGGGAGAGCAGTTGTAGGCCAGAATTTTACCAGGGTAGCGAGCGTGGATGGCTTCAGCAAATCTGCGAGCTTCTTCTAAGTTCGGCTTTTTTGTTTCACACCACAACACATCGCAGTACGGCGCATAGGCAATGGCACGAGCAATGGCTTGATCAAACCCTGCCTTAGCACAGAAGAAACCTTCAGGAGTTCTCTCCCCTGTCAGGAATGGTCGGTCATAAGGGTCTATATCGGATGTCACAAGAGCCGCAGCGTAAGCATCTGTGCGTCCTACAATAACTATTGGAATGTCCAAAACATCACCAGCCAGTCTTGCGGCATTAAGGACCTTAATGAACTGTTGAGTCGGAACTAGAACCTTTCCTCCCATGTGACTACACTTCTTTTCTGAAGCCAGTTGGTCTTCAAAGTGAACTGCTGAAGCTCCTGCGGCAATCTGTTGAAAAATAAAAAAAATCCTGAAAAAATATTGAATTTAAACCATGTTTCGAACGATCCACGATCATCTTCAGTTGCAAGTAATACAGTTACTGTGATTTGAAATAACAATATATGGTGGTCTGCATGATGAAATTGTACTGATTGACTGACTGGCCTCTGCCGGCTCAGGTTAGGAGATGGAAACGGCTGACATTTGAGACTAATTACAGGGCGGAATGAATCTTAAGTATAGTAAAAATCTTGCCATTACCATAGACTTCGTTATTTCAAATGCATTCAGTGGCCCACCAAATCCAGCTTCGCAATCAGCAACAATAGGCAAAAAGTAGTCAATGTGACTCTCTGTTCCTTCCATGTGTGCAATCTGGTCAGCTCTGATAAAAGCATTATTAATGGCTTCCACCAGTCTCGGGGCTGAATTAACAGGATACAAGCCAAGGTCGGGATAGGTCTGAGCAGCTAAATTGTAGTCAGCAGAAACTTGCCAGCCACTAAGGTATATAGCTTTTAAACCTGCTTTAGCCATCTGCACTGCCTGGCCGCCTGAAATCACAATTTTGTTTAATCATATTAGAGTGGTTTTCGTTTGAGTGTCGTAAAACCAAAACCAAAGTAATTACTCTGGCCAATCACATAGGACACAGACAATACATTGAACCAATCAAAACTCGAAGCAATTACATGTGGCTGACGCAAAGCGCGGGAAAATGCATGCGAGCGCGTCACAATTGGCTTTGGTTTTACTTCTGATTGGATGAAAAGGTGGCGCGAATCTTTTAAGCCAATCGCATCGTGTAGAAAGTGCAAAACCAATTACTTTTCGACACTCAAATGAAAACTGCTCTAAAACTAAGCAGGACAAAAAAAAAAAGAATACATAAATTGAACTGATTATCTTCCTGTTTACTTAAGCTGTTTCATTTTTCCCTCCTGTTTGAAACGAGTCCAGAAATTTTACATTACCCGAAATTTATATTTGTTGTCAGGCTATAGGTCCTATAGAAAAGAATAACACAGTATCTACGATCTAAAAATGAGTCTTGTTTGAAAATACGTAAGAAACAAAAGTTACATGCACTGCGCAATGATCATAGGCGCGTTTTGTCTGTAAAACCTTTGGACTGAATTAAGTTTTTACAATAACAGTCATTAGTATTTCGAGACCATTCTTAAGCGCTCTTAGAGGTCCTTTGTCTAGAGACATTCCATCATTAGAGGGTTGTTTTCCATTCACAGTTTATTTCTAACAGTAGCTTTCATACATACGTCATATCTTTTACACATTTCATCCTACACCTTCTTTACATATATATAGCGCGCGGAATATTTCCTCATCCCTGATGATACCGTTGATCGGCGAAGGCTTGGATTTTGGATTTTACCTGTTTTTTAAACAGCAGTTTAAAGCCTCACTAGAACAGTCTTATATAACAGTCATTGTGTTTGAAAAATAGGTGGAAATTGAATGCTCGTTTGTACGTTTCCTGGCTTTTCGGTCCGAAATTCTCAAGTGCAAATCGCTATCGCCAGTTTTTCATGGGTAACGGTTTCGACTGGAGGCATTATACTGCTATTATACAGGCCTAAAATGACATTTTTCACTCTCCGGGGACCCCAACATTTATTATGCATGGAGCAATTTCATACTATTTCACACAAATATTGAATATGAATAGAGTCGAAACATGTAAGCATAAATTCATAAGACTAATATAATAAACGTATGGGGTTGTGCGGAAATGTAGTACCAAAGGCTTTCCAACTTATTCGACTCTATAAATCAATTAACGAGGCCTTAAAACTGTTTCCTATCAAATTTTATCCGCAGAATTCGAAAAACTTGTGAAAATTATTAAGCATTTTAGTCTCGGGGTGGACTCATTTGCAGCATACGATAAAAAAATCCAGCCCAACCGAATTGCGCGCCCCATTTTATTGTTGACCACACTACCGGGGAAAAAAGGTCTTTCACGTGGAAAACTTGGACCAGCTGTCGGACTCTGTGTCAAGATATGTTTACTTCTGGATCCGTGATTTTAAATCTTTAAATTCCTCTCAATCCGTCTTACCGGTAAGCGCTCCCAGAGCTTTGATGTACGAGTCTCCTCCACGAGTTAAGTAGTCCCAAAGTTTTATCGAACCTCGCCTCGCCAGAGTGTACTCGATTTTCAGCGAGCCTCTCAGCTTCTCTACATCTTCTTGGCTATAATTCCTCTTGATTCCTTCGAATCGCTGTTGTTTGGAAAACATTTTGGATATGAATTGAATAGGAGGATGAGAAACTGTGAAAAAGTGTATAAACTGTTTTGTGCTACTAAAAGATCTACTGCAAGAACACTGTTAACGGTCGTTACACTTCTATGAATTTTGTCCTCTCACACGTGATATAGCCAATTATAATAAGCGTCGAACGCGAACGAAGAATTTGACAATAACTGCTATTATGAAACTTGAACCTTGAACTCCAAAACATTTCAAACTACCCCTTTCGACGCCTGCTACGCAGGCTACTTAATCCGTGTACCTCCGCCTTTGTCTGCTACACTTGTCGGTTAAATCCGGCCCGTATTGTTCTCTACCTCAAGGGAAAATGAGTGTTGGACGTTGCATTATCTACGCTAGAAAATGTTTTGAAATTTGTTCAATGTGTTTGGCTAAGGAGAAGGAGTCGAGGTTTGTTCGAACCCACCACAAAAAATGTTTTCTAGGATTTCCTCTGTGCCAAAGCTTGTGAGCACTAGACTGTTGTATTATGCCGTCGAGCCCTTGGTCTCAGAGCAGAACAGAGTGGCAATCATGTCTAAAAAGTCCTACAAACTGATATACTTTAGAGCAAGAGGACGTGGAGAATTCATTCGCCTCGTTTTCTTAATCGCTGGAGTGGAATTCGAGGATCACCTTGTTGATTTTCAACAAAACTGGCCTTCATTGAAAGCAAGTAAGCCAATGCCCATAATCTTCTTTGCGCAATTCTTGCAAACATAGGGTGCATATACCGTGACGATTCGATTTAGCGCAAGGGGAGCTTGTTTACTTTGGGTCCTTCAAGAAGGGTATGGTTCGGCGAACTGATGCAAAATTCACGAGTTTCATATTCATTCACATTTAATGATTTCATTCTTGCTCACGAATATGTCATTTAACATGTACACAAATTCACATTCAACGACATTTTTTTGTTACAAATATATTCATTCACATTCAAAACATATATTCATTTACATTCCAGGTAAAACTTTTTATTTTTCAGTCAAGCCAGGTGAAGCGTAACCCCCCAAGATTCCATTAATAAATTTATTATGCGAAAGTTGTGCGTAAAAACAACGTACCAAGCGAGCGATAAAGAAATAGTCGAAGTGCCGTGGTGTAGCACTTTATGACAATTAAGTCTTAACTGGAAAACTTGTTGCTATCTGATGTGCACCTGTACAGTCTATGTTTGCAACCGCTGCCTAAAAAATCACTAGTTACACTGTACTCGTTGGTGCGCCACCTAAAGTACAGCCTATGTTTGTTAGTTCTACCTAAAGAATCACTGGGTTACACTGCATCCATGGGTGTGCCAGCTAAAGTGCAGCCTATGTTTGTTAGCTCTACCTAAAGAATCACTGGGTTACGCTGCATCCATGGGTGTGCCAGCTAAAGTGCAGCCTATGTTTGTTAGCTCTACCTAAAGAATCACTGGGTTACACTGCATCCATGGGTGTGCCAGCTAAAGTGCAGTCTATGTTTGTTAGCTCTACCTAGAGAATCACTGGGTTACTGTACTCACGGGCGTTTGCCTCGCGCACTCTTCAAAGAAGAAAAAAGCTATATTCCGATTCAACAAAAATCAAGCTTTGTTTTTTCCTAAAAATTTGACACTATATTGGGCCCCGAAAGACTTTAAAAGTTCCTCTATAATAGGAGGGGTTTTTTTACTGGGGTTAACAAGTTTGGCTTTCACGAGTTTCAATACAAATGTGCATTAAATTATCAGCACAATTATAGTACACAAAGATTGTCATCTAACTCCTGGTACGTAGCCGCCATATGCCAAGTAAATAAGGCCCGGTTCAAACGTCGAACTTTTAATACATGTGCCGAACCTAATACCTATTTAGGTCGACCCAAACTATTAAGTTCGACTGTTGATTCAGACGGTCGAACTTTACACGTGCCGAGCCTAATAATACGTGGCGAAAAGAAATATCATCCTTACTGCTTAAAATAGGGAAATAAACTGAAAAAAGTAAAATTCACCAAGCTTGTAAATTCTTGTTTTGATTTAATGTGATTTGTGCTCTGTTATGGCAAGGAGACAGCTGAGGAGATCGTGATCGTGATATTTGGACAAAATAAAGTAACGCAATAAATTTTAAATTACATTACGATTTTTTATGGATATAAAGAAGACTGTTTGAGCTGTCCAGTTTCAGTCTAAAAATCTATAATGTGAATGCTGGTAACCAGACCGTAACCGTCGTTACGCTTCTGTGAGTTCTGTCAGCACAGGCGCCAAAACACACTAAATAGCCAATCAGAAGCGCGGTCATATTGAAAAATACGTTAACATAATTTATGCATTAAGTTCGGCACATATGAAGTACGACGTATGAATCGAAGTCGAGATCTTTTGCCGCTCTATTCGACAAGCTCAGTCGAATAAAACGACAGAGTCAACCCAAGTGCCGTTCCTAATTGATTCATACGTCGAACTTTACATGTGAACAAATTTAAAACTTCAATTCTTACCTTACAGTAGTCGGTTCTTTTACCTTACCTTCGCCAACACTAGAAAACGCGAACAAAGCGATGAAATCCGGCACTCTTCTTTCACAAGTAGCAAGCTGCACGATGCCGCATGAAGTAAAATCCACTCATGCACTGCATTCTCACTACAAATATAAACATTTGTCGTGGGGAAAATACGACGAGGAGAAAAAAAGGCCAGATCTTCGCCTCGACAATGTATTCGGCAGCTACCAAGCCGGCGTATCTCCAGAAGGTAGACTCGAAGTTGGACGAACCTTGCAATTTTCTTAGAAGCCCTTTGCGCGCAAACTAATTTATTCTGGCATGAAATGAAGATTTTAAAGAAAATGTATCTGAAATCTAATACACGACAAGAAAATTTTCGTACTTTCCAGGAGAAAGACAGGCTCGATTACCAGCCGCTGTTCGGAAAAATGAGCCCGCACTCATCAAAGACCGGACCCGGGAGACGGCGGAAATCGAGCCTAGGATAACGACATATAAATGGGATTAGGTCGGATTAGCTGCCCGCGAAGAAAATATCTCTGCGTGGGATTGTACTCCCAGTAAAAAGCCTCTGTCTCCCACCATGGGGATTGGGAAGTGCTGGTGAAACTAGACGTCAAGGCTAGAAATAAACAAAAAACGACAGCAATAGAGTAAGAGAGAAAGAAAAGTTTTCACCCTGCATTTGATCTTGTCAACTAGCGCGAGTTGTACTGACCTATGCCACTCGTTTCATGTCGACAATATTAGACAACTACGAGAACGAATAAATAAGTGCGCAAATAGTGCGCACGCGTAAATTAAACCGAGGGCATTTTGGTGGGAAAACGTGGTAGCTGCCGTCAGTCTCCCAAAGGTTTCAGCAAAAATGCCGCAGTGACAGAAAAAAGTTAGCAAATGTTAGAAGTTTTATCACCTTGTGATCATGGAAGGTCCTAACTTCGATAAAAAATATTAAATCGTGTTAGTTTTTCTGGTGAAAGCTTTCCAAAGTGTCTATTTTCTGAGATTACGAGAAAAAAAATTAAGTTAAATCACCTTCTCGTAGTCGTGCTCTTCCTCAAAACCAAAGGTATCTAATGTATGTCTTCTAGGTGGCATTGCCCCATTTGGTCAGCTCCCATTACTGGAAATAACAGATGATAGCAGTCCAAAGCCTATTCTCCTCTGTCAGTCTGTGGCCATTATGCGATACCTGGCAATTGAATTTGGTAGGTGCAAATAGTTATCGAATGAGAAGAAATTTTGAAACATTTAACTATAAAAAAAAATCAAATAAAAGATGGCTAAAATCATTTCAAGAATTTTTTTTTTCACGTATAAAAAAAAGTAACAGGCTTAGACTTTATTAATACTTAGTAAAAGAGTAGTTCTTTTTAGTTAATTATAACAGTCACAATTATGACGTCATTTGACCAGAAACGCTCTATAGAAGTAGCTATTAATGGCCTGCACTATGAAACAGCTCACCATTCTCTGTTTAAGGTCTGGCACCCGAAAGTAACTTAGAAAAAGCTTTGGCGGATATGGTTGTGGATGCAGTAATGCAAATCAGGGCCAAAATAAGAAAGTGCAGATTTACGACTGATGCCACACTTAAGGTACATTCAAAATCGTGCTAGTCATTGTGCTGAACATTATGTATATATTTTTTATCTGCGAGTTAAAGGTCGCCCAATATGAGGGAATTCGGATTCCCGAATTCCGAAAATTTTTGATTGTGGAATCAGGAATCGAGCAAATTTTTGCTTCGGAATCCGGATATCCTGGAAAATTTCTGCTTCGGAATTCGGAATCCTGGAAAATTTTTGAATCCAGAATCCGGAAATTTTTGCGACTTTGGTATCCGGAATACAGCTCAAAGAATCCGGAATCGGCAAGTTCCATTGACAAAGTATTCGGTCGGAATCCGGTACCTGGAATCCGAAATCCATGGCCTGGAATCCAGAATCCAAGACTGTCTCGGATTCCCATACATGGGTTGGTAAAGGGCTCGTCAGCTTTTTGCAACATTTTCAGTTGTTATTTCTGCATCACAAGATCCTTCCTAGCAGTAGGCAGGACGCATGCCATACATGAACCTTGTATATGGCCCAGCTCACCCTTCGTAGCTCAGTGGTTAGAGCATCCGACCGGTGTTCGGAAGGCCATAGGTTCAATTACTGGCGGGGACTCATATTCTTTTTTGTCCCACATTCATGACATTCGAGCCCTGGGGAACTCCAGATTTCAATACTTCAGTATCAGATAAGGTTCCTGCAATGTTGACACACTGTCGACAGTGTAACAGGTAGCTTTTGAACCACAGTAATTCACGCAAGAAAACCTCAAATGGTACTTAAGTTAACAATTTAAGCTCTTTGATGAGCATTTTTCTCAGGTGATCATTTCATAAATTCTCGAAACCATTTGGACATTGTTAGGAGAAAATTGATGTTGGTCAATATTGGGACTTAAAGCTACGGTAAAATGGGCAAAACAAACTGGCAACTTGTTTTGAAACATTGCTGCAAAACTAGTTGGAAAGCGACACTGCGCGTTTCACCACCTAAGTTCAAACCTGTTTTGTAACAAATCAGTGCGTTGTAAGTTGCGTGAATACTGACCCTAAGTGGATAATGATGGGAGTTACTTGCTGTAAAACAAGTTTGCCTTGGGCCGGTAAAACGGGCAACATGTGCAGATTTTGTTGGCAAAAATTTAACTTTTGTTTACATTCTGCAACAACTTGATTTGTCGCAAGACTGGCTTAATTCGAGGGTAGTAAAACGCCCAATATAGCTATTCAACTCGTTTTACAGCAAGGTTGCAAAACAAGTTGCACTTTTTGTTGCTCGTTTTACTATATCAAAAGCCATTATGGCTCTTGACCCTATCTCACACTTTATATAGAAAAACAACACTGCGGGAAGTCATAGCAAACTTTCTCTCCCCATTCGCCTATTTCGTGGACTGCTACACTAGAAGCTGATTCAGTTCACAGGCTGATTATTCTCCAATAGTTAATTAACGATGTGAAGCCTGAGGTTTGCGTTGTAAAAGCCGAAATAAGGCATCATTTTTTACACCAAGGAGCATAAAATGTACATGGAATTTTCTTTCAGGAAAAATTACTAAAAGAATTTCAAGGAGCTCTGCCTAATGATCTCAAGAACCTTGAAAAGATTTTACAAGCCAATAGTGGTGGAAAGGGGTATTTTGTTGGAAAAGAGGTATGCACTGCCCTTTTTTTTTTTTCAGATTATTTGCTCAAGGCAGTCCTGAGATAAGGGCGGGGCCCCGTCTCAAAAAAATTTTTTTTCGGCCCTTCGGGCCTCATTTTGGTCTAAAAATAAGGCGGGGAGCCAGATGCCCGGGCCCCTCCCCTAGATCAGCCACTGCAAGGTTTCTTTACCCACATTTATTTCCACCAGGAAATAAAGTAATTTTAATTTTCATTGGACAAAAACCTTGTACCAGAATAATTTAAAGAATATTGCATTCTTTTTCACATTTTCGGGGCTTAGGGATGTAATTAGTTATCTGCAATAACACCAAGGAAAATTAAATTTCTTACGGGAGCCCGAGAGATAATTGTCAAATTTCACAAAATGACATCTTACACATAAAATTTTCAAAATTTTACCTGTGTTTTCAAACTTAGCCAAAAGCAAATTTCAACCAAATGTCCAAATTTCATATTGTGAAATTTTGAATGACTAATAGAGGGTCTCAATGGGGTGGCGGCTTTTACGGTTATCGGCTAAAATTTTGGCTCTTTTACGGCTATCGGTTAATTTTTTTCAGTTACGGTTAACGAAAAAGTTAAAAATTAACTTCTTTTGTTTCAAAAAGTTAAATATTGATTAACCTGTATTTTTTTGTATCTTTAAATCAAAATAAAGGTCTTCGGATCATCTCGGGATGAAATAAGCTATTCTTTTGAAAACTTTTAACATTTGATAGATCATACATTTTACACAGTATTCCACTTCTAATATTATTTTATACATAGAAATGTCAATAGTCAATTTAAAATAATCTTTGTGAAAAAGCAAAAACAGACACGCGAACGCCCAACTCAAGGCTGGGGAGCGACATTCTTGAACAGAAATGGCCGTTTTCACATTAGTGAAGGATTATTCGTGTGACACGGGTTATCCGTTTGATGATTCGCGTCAGGTAGGTAATACGTCTTTATTTGAAATGGAATAGTTTTAATTCTGAATGAACAATCCGCCTGACTTTTGAAGACGGGATTACCTGTTCCAGATAGCCTGTGTACAGCGGCCCCCTCCTCCCCGAAAAAATCGGAGAATGGGTGTCTGTGGGGAGGGCGCGACTGTACACAGGCTAGTCTCAGACGGATGATCCATTTCTAGCTCTAGTGGGAAAACGGCCAATAAAAAAATTCTCATGTCCAGTGTTTTTAATGATAGCGAAGGACTGTACGGAACGAGTGTCTGCTGTTGCCTTGTCCGTAGGCCGCATTATTTCGCCCGGCTAATGCGTTTCGGGTCACGTGGTCCGAGTGAGTTCGCCACCGAATGCCTTGACCGAGATTGCGTGGGAAGACGCCGTACAGTGAATGGGCATAATGTCTACCGTAGCGTCCGAGAAAAACAGGGAAATGTTGTTTATCGGCAACGTGCTTTACAAACAGTGACATCTCTGCGTGTTGTTTCACTAGTTTTTCGAGGGTACGACCTCCTGAAAATTACAAAAATTAATATTAATCCCCAGCAAGAAGCCACACTTTCGGTAAGGAAAAAAATTAGTTCCCCGAGAGAGCGCCGGAAATGGAGCCCAGGTCTTGGTTAACACCTAAAAGGCGCTTCGCCTAACCTGCGTACAGAGTCATACTAGCCAGGAAATAAAAAACGCAACCATAAGTGGGTTTAGTACCTTCCTTAAAAGTAGCAAATCTGGGTAACAATTTCTTTTACGGTTAACTCTTTTTTACCCTATTTACGGCTAACGGTTAAAAATTTTCAATTTTTACGGCTATCGACTAAATTTTTGGCCGTTTTACGCCTATCGGTTAACCCCATTGAGACCCTCCTAATAGCATCATATTTAAGAACAGGCAGAGAGCTTTCATTTGAATGGTCACATCATAGGATTTCGTCCACAGACTCAAAAGTTAGAAACACCTTACAAAACTCTGTCAAGCACTCTGGCAGTGAAAGAGTTGAAAGTAGTATTTTTTTTTCTTTCCAGCTTAGCTATGCAGACATTTCTTTCTTTGACTTTATGAACAGCTGGGTCGCAAAAGACAAGATCAACGGTTACCCAAACGAATTGGAAGATTTTCCTTTGCTACGAGGGCTTTATGAACGCGTCCGAGACATACCAGCCGTAAAGCAACGTCTAGAGACCAGACCAGATACAGCTCTGTAAAAGAGTGGAATACTACCGTATTTATTCGAATAAGCGCCCAACCTCGAATTAGGACCCATCTCGAATAAGCACCCATCCTAAAGGCAAGAAAAGTTAATAAGCGCCCACCACCACCCCCAACCCCTCCTCCCAGTCAAACTCAAATAAGCACCCACCCCCACCCAAACCAATTGATCGGGAGTAACAATGAGATTGAAACTGAAATTGAATAAGCACTAAAAAGAAGACTTCTCGAGGACGGAGTTTTCTTCAGAGTATTTTACAGAAACCTTCCTTTGTTACTTCTTCGCGTTTTGTTATTAGCTTTTATTGTTTTGTTGTAAAATAAACATACTAAACTTGCTGAAAATGGTGAAAATTTAATAAGCGCCCACTCTCAAAGCCCAAAACTTTAATAAGCGCCCAGGGCGGTTAATCGAATAAATACGGTACTCCCTATAATGGCCTATACGGGGAGGTTTCGGCCCGGGTACGTTTGTTAGGCCTCACGGGTATATATGAAAGTGGTAGGGAAATTACGAGTTGAGTATATGAAAGGAAAGGGAAATCTGTCATAAGAGTATTAAAAAGAAATTTTAATTAAAACGTTCCAAAAAGACGTGCCTTATGGTTATTATTCTAATTTTTATAAACGTTAAGTTAGACGAAGACTTCCCGTTTAACAACGTTTATTCTTATAAATTACTATTCCACTATTATGTCATTTTACCATATAAGGTCAAGAGAACAAAATACGAGGCCGTAATACACTGTAGTGTCCTAGTTTAACCGGTTTACAACAAGGCGAATACCGGCGGATGCAAAAGGAGCAACTATGGCTGACAGAATCAGGATGTTTTGGATACTCTTACTAGAAAATAGAAGCCAACACAACATTTTTCTTTTACATTAAAAAAAAATTACCTCTCATAATAATAATTTTTTTTGTAGTGGAATAATAAACCTCTTATTCGATTGTTTAGCATATAATACGAGCAGACATTTTGCTCATTGCTCGTCTTTTTCCTCGCCCCTGCGGGGCTCGGAAAAATACAACGCGACTCGCAAAATATCCGCACGTATTATATGGTAAATCATCAATTAAGGTGTATGTATATATGTTAAAGGGGTACCATTTTTAATGGAAGGTCATACAAAAGGGGTCCTTTTCCTGTCAAGAAATGGTATAAACAGGGCGGAGCGAGTAACTGCAATACTAGGCCTATGTCACGGCGTTTTACGGGCCAGTTTATTTTTAGACACATTTTAGGGTACTTTTTCCCGCGAAAATAGAATCTCCGCCATGTCTATAAGCGCATTCGAAGTTTTTGATAAAAAAGGAAAACTAAGCGTCATTAAAAGGCAAAAAAATATCATTTTTTAATTAGGTCTGTAGGTTTTGCTGACTGGTTTGTGGAATTTAAAAAATTTTCAAAATGCGCGCCAAAACCGTTCTAAAAATAAACTGGTCCGTAAAAAAGGCCGTGACACATGCGCATGGAAGTTGCTCACTCCGGGTTATGGGCTCCTGGGACTCAGCTCCTTTAATAGTGGCGGGAAAAGGAGGTGTTCAGATGGTAGAGCGCGGGAGAAAAATTCACAAAGAAACATAAAGGAGGGGAGACTCTTTTGTTTGTCCCCCCCCCCCCACCCCCGTTTTCCCGGTGTACACTTTAACTCGCTCCCCAATAACCGCCGCGCTCTACTATCTGAACGCCTGGAACAGGCTACTCAAGGTAGGTCCAAACCTACCGCCTCCCGTACCTTACATTTCCCAACAGCTTTATTGATTGCGAAAGTCTTGGCATTGTTGGGTAGCCTGTTCACAGATCCTCTATTTTCTCTTCAAAGTCCGTCGAACGCGCGTGATAAAAAAAAACTAAAAAAAGCGGGAGATATATTGACCGCCAGCTTAAGGGGGTAGGGCTGGGGGAAGAAGTTCTTTCTTTTTCTTTCTCGCGCTCGCGGAAAGAAAAATAAAACAATAGCCTGTGTCACGCTACTGTTGCGTGGCTTCCCACTATTCATCCTGCTTCCCACCTTTTAGAACTCCACCCGGCTTCTCCTCTGTCTTCTTGACACACAAGAAACAGAATTTCGTATGTCTTTGTAACTGGAAATACGTCTTTGTTTTTCTATCAAAACAATTATGTCAGCTTAACACTTTCCAATACATGCCTCAGCAACTGTCTTGGATAAACCGAGGGGCCTATACTCATAGTACTACCATTTTTTGGACTTCAGATCTACGCTATGATCCCAAGAACTTCAATGAGAAAACTTTTCTTGCTTAAAGTGGCTAAGTCATGCTGTTTGCTATCTTTTTTAAAAAAACTTGTCCTCGAATCAATTGAATTCTAAAACCAACGGCAGAAAAGCATTTATTTAAAAGTATATTACGGCTTTGAAACTGTCTCCTGTCGTCGGTTGCTACGGATGGCGAGGATGGACATGGATTAAAAACTTGAACTGAAACTGGGCCAATTTGTTCACGTTTCAACGGCTATGCCTGAAAAATTCACCAAAACATTATTATGGACAGTGCTCCCTGATCAACGATCTCAGTTGCGCAACTGCTAAATATGAGTGATGCAGAACTTCAGTTCAGGCTTTGTACTTTCTACAAGCTATTATCCTAAAAAATGCTTTACGATAAAATCTGCTCATTAAACCATAACAGACAGGATGCAGGGCGCTTGGAAAACAAGTCAGGGTAAAAACAAGCCGCCTAAAAATGTGACGCGGGGGCCAATACTCAAATGCATCAACTCGAAATTCTAACAAAAGAAACTGAACCTGATATGGAATATAACAAATTACGAAGACTAACACCAAAGCATAAATCATTTTTAGGAGGTCGTTTTCCAGTTCAAATGTGTCTGGATATTTGTTGAGTTTATTCTTTCGTCGGTTTGTATCCTGAAATACTTGGGACTTCTGTTTACCTTCGTACTCGAGCTGGATATCTTTTTCTTTTTTGTCGCCCGTTTGGTTTATCAGGCCTCTTTGCCCTGATTGCAATTCCTGTATGCAAACTGAATTCTGTGCGACGCTTGACGATGCTCTTTCCTGCTCATCATGAAGTCGTTCTATAACAAAGATGTTTTCTCTAATCTTCTTGTCGACCAGAGCGTAGGAAACTATCATTATGACAAGTGGCAAGGCAAAGTTGATCACGAATAAAACCACGGAGTAAATATGCTGATAGTGTTCCAATCCTTGAGGGAATTGTTCCGCGCAGAAACGCAACTCGCAATTGTCACCCCATGAAGTCAGCACTCGAAAGTGCCCTGAAGGAAATGACAAACCAATAGATCCCATCCAACTGAGAAGAATAGCAAGACAAACGTTTCTTCGAGTTGATTTTGTTATCGCGGGTTTAATGAGCAGAGCACATCGGTAGACAGCAAGAATGGCCAGGGATGCTGTGATAACAAGAGAACTTGTTAGCTGCAGAGAGGGGAGAATCTTGCACATGGCACTCCCGAGCTCCCAAGACCAGGGTCGTTCATATGCGTGGAACATGAATACTATACAAACCATGTTGATAATTTCAGCAAAAGCCAAGTTGCTGACTAAGTAATGTGTTACAGGTGTTGGATGTTGAAATGGAACACATTCCATCAAATTTTGTTGAATATACGTCGGTTTCTTTGCCTTAAAACAGCTGCAGTGTGTCTCCAAACTTAATTGATCGGATCAGCTCTCTTCTCCAACCAGGGCGAGGGCTGCTAAGCTAAAAAAGACAGTAAAAATCACGGCAGGAGCTGACGAAAACCGCCCTTGTTTGTGACCGGCGGTGACAATGTCGAATTTACACTGATTAAATGCGCAATATCTTAAAAATAATCACCGTTTTTTTCTCTAAAACTGTTTGCAGAAAAGTACTGCCGTGGTCAGGTTTTAGAAAACAGGCGATGAATCTTGGGTTGGGTATTCGTCAAATTTGTTCATTCGCTTGAAACTGATCCGGAGTGAACGTTCGTTAGTTTGTGGCGATCTAAACTATCATTTGTTTTCGAGAAGATAAATAAATTTAGATAACGAAAAGCAAATATCGGCTCTTGGAATTCTGAATTCGAGTAACTGTTAGCTCCTTTTTAAAATTGCTGGAAAAGCAGAAATGTTTTGAAAACACCCAATAAAATCTCGTAACTGCTGGTCATAATAGTCTGAAAACAGGACTGAAGCTTTGGCAACAGTTTTAAATCAATTTGTCGAGCAAGTTTTGAAATAAATTTTGAACAGGATGTTTGAGCAATTAATTTAAAAATCATCATGTCTGGATCAAAATTTCGGCATTTTTAATAATGGAATCGATAGCCAATGCCAAAAGACAGCACGAATTGTCAGTCAAATGTCATATAATAATTCGCATTTATTCAGTAGGTTATCGGCCTGAAGCGATGGGGTTATGAGATATACACCTTAATTGCAGTAACGTTGTCATAGGAGAATGACAAAAACACAAAACGTAAATTGTAAAAATCCAAACAGGAATAACTTAGGCTTACTAATAAAATACTTTAGAGTGCATTTATTTGCAACATACGCGAACAGCCGTCGTATTTTCATTATTTTTTTTGTGCTCTAAAAATGCCTATGTATTAAATTAAGAGAGAGAAAGAGCGCAATGGTTTACACAGATATAACAGCGACGCTCAGGTTTGGAATTTTCAAAACCGCTTCGGGCGTGATTTGAATACGCCCTGAGGCTAAGCAAGTTTTTGTGCGAAGTCGGGTTCCCACGCAACTTGAATTTCCATCACAAACGGTGCTTCAAGTGCTTTGTGTGTATTTACTCAGAAGAATACCGCCGATCAAACGTGTCACTCACGGCAGGAGCCTGTATGGGCTACTGCTCACGGCCATTCAATTTATTGACAGTGTTGTCAATTTGCTCATGGTAATTCGCCACTTTAAAAACGAGAAGGGAATGAATTCCTTGTCGCTATAGTAACCCAGAATCCCAGGGATCTTTGCGAAGTTAACTCGGCCCAGTTTCCTTCAAGCCAATTTTTTGCCATCTTTAAACGATACGCGCAAGACCTACTGGGATTTATTTGTAATTCCGCTGACAAGTAGGCTAATCAATCCGTGAGATATAATTGTCTTAAGATCAAAATTGAAATTGCCATGAACAAATTGAAATTGCCGCGACATGGCCTACGAAGTGTGAAAAAAGGGTTTATATGCTAAAAATAATTCTGCTAGTCTCACATTTGTACTTTACACTTATGCACTTTACACACCCGCATTTCAATTATTGATTGATCACTTTTTATTTAATTTTATTCATTGATTCATTGATTCATTTGCTTATTTATAAATTATACAAAATAAATCATCGCCGCATCTAAATTCTTGAAGTAGAACCTAATACGGGGTGGGGGGGATTCAACGAAGTTTTAAAGGGGGAGACTCTACCCCGAAGTCCAACCCCTTACTCTTTAATACACTATTTTTTACAGAAGAGGTACCCCCTTCTTATACCTTCTATTGACAAACTTAGTTCAAAACACACATCTCTTTTAACTGCTGTAGATGCACCGTTTTTATATATCAAAAAAGCTCTAGACCAGGAAGTTTTCTTTTCTTTTTCTTAACTACAAAAGTGTCGCTTTCTTATATCTGAAACCTAAAAAAGGTATCCCTTTGGGGCGTAGTCTCCCCGTATAGGCGAGAGGGAGAAGCCTCCCCCCCCCCTCCCCCCACCCGGGGCCTAACGAAAGTTAATAGGGAGTTTAAGCAGCGACGTTTTTGAGCAACTCACGTCGACCGAAAGTTGACTTTTTGCACTCTTGAGCCGCGATTTTGAACAAATTTTTGGGCAAATCGTCTCTTATTTAAGAGTAAAGACACTTAGCAATACAGATTTGGTATCAAAGGTATCCCTTTGGGGCGTAGTCTCCCCGTATAGGAGATAGGGAGAAGCCTCCCCCCCCCTCCGGGGCCTAACGAAAGTTAATAGGGAGTTTAAGCAGCGACGTTTTTGAGCAACTCACGTCGACCGAAAGTTGACTTTTTGCACTCATGAGCCACGATTTTGAACAAATTTTTGGGCAAATCGTCTCTTATTTAAGAGTAAAGACACTTAGCAATACAGATTTGGTAGCGTCAAGGCGTATTAAAAGTGATAAAGGCTCACTTCCGATTGAGTTGCGTCGCTCAAAAACGTCGCGTAACTACAGGTAAGGCTACGGAAATAATTGTACACTAAAACAGAAAAAAACGGTAACTTGACTTCAATCTGTTCGTAGTCACCCTTACCAAGACCCGTACTGAATAAACGGGGCATCAATTCAGTTAGGATCGTAGACATACAGACTTACACTGTTTACAGCTCCCATTACGACACCTGAAGGAGGATCATGAGGTTATCCCTAGTATATTAAGATCTCTCCTTATAGATAACCCACCCGGCCCAGAAAAGGTTGGCCACACTACCGGGGTCTACTTTCCACTTGCCCTAATATTTTCGAACAGTGGTGTGGCTTCTCTTACGTCCCACAGATACGCCGTAATGTGAAAGTGTTGTGAGACGGGACCTAAGGTTTTTCGTCCTTATTCGAGCAGAATAGAAAGTCTAACCGTTTGCAGATGCCATTACAAAGGCAGCACTTTCTTCTCAGTTTTTTGAAGACCCCGAATTTCGGTCCGGCCGGGCTTTGAAACCTCGACCTCCTGCTCAGCAGACTGGTGCTCTCCCACCTGAGCTAACCAGGCGGCGGTTGAACCAGCCCTAAAAAAAGCAAGTAATTGACCTAGAATGCCAAAGACAACCACATCAAACAAGGAAGCAATCACATAAACACTCAAAGTAAATGAAAAGCAGCCTCCCTCGCAGAATTTCTTCTTCATCACGCGTTCCTCTGTACGAACGCACGACCACACCTTAGAATGAGATTCCATGTTGTAGTATTTGTTTCCTGTTTTATCGGTAATTTGTGCAATATCGTTTTCTACTACTATTACTACTACTACCACGACCACCCGCACCGCCAAAACCACTACCACCACCACCACTACCACTAACACTAACACTAACACTACCACTACCACTACCACTACCCCTGCTACTATCACTACCACTCCCACTACCACTATTACTGTCACTACCACTACCACTACCACTACTATTATCACTACCACTACCACCACCACTATCACTACCACTACTTTACCTACTACCACTACCGCTACCGCGGTGAGTGAACATTTCAGTCGATCAAAAGTGTCTTTAGTTTCAAGTGGATGAGAAATTAACGCGTGTTTTCTCGAAAGGGCAGTCATGCTAAATTTCAGCAAACGTGATTGATGTCCTATTACTGAGAGTCAACGCCTGCACATTACAATTCTGGAAAATGCTCTTGCAAAGAATCTGTTCATGGTGCCATAACAGAGAGGATGAATTGCACCTGGCAAGCAGGTTAGAATATAAAAATAGTTGCGTAAAACTTCATGAAAGGGAAAGCGCCAACCGCTAGGTCCTGTTGTGTATTCCCACAGAAAGAGGGCTTGGTATGGAGCATAGCATACTACAAATGAAATGATAATCACATATATCATTCTTAATAAGTCGAACTCCTGTTCTGCGCCGGTTCTGCTTCCTCTTGGCTGCTTGTTGTATTCCAGTTGTACCTGCCTATCAGATCTGTTCGATCGACCATCGTGTGTGTCTCGGCTTTCATCGGAGTACAGCGAAAGTCGTGTGCGTTCAATGACGTTGTGTCGGATATGGCGCTTGATTTTCAGTGCAACTGCGCCGTAAGACCACGACATGATCAAGTAAGGAAATAGAAACGTCAGTGCAAATCTTATTATGCTGTATATCTCAATACCAGAAAATTTTGACAAGCACACTTTATGACCAGATGGGTATTCCATTAGAATCCTTGTAGCAAACAAAGGAAGCGAAATTGAAAGTGCTAGCAGCCACATAACTCCAATAACCGTTGCCAAGGTTATTGATGTCATTTTCGTTCCAATTGAGGTTATGGTTAGAGCACGATAGCGATACACTGCAATAGCCGCTAGGTTGAAGGTGACTACAATGGTTGCTAAGACTTGGAGCGGGATCAGTAGCTTACAGGCGAAATCGCCGAAGATCCAGGTGTACTTTTCTTGATACGTCATCACGAATGGCTGGCATATTGAGCTGATTACTTCTGCAACAGCCAAGTTTGCTACCAAATAATAGGCGAACGGTTTGCAACGGAGATGTAGTCCGATCACGGCTTTCAAGACGAGCGCGTTACCAACCAAGCTTGCCAAGATGATGAAGGAAAAGAGCACTGGTCTAAATACTCGCGATCCATGCGGTTCTATGTAGAGGTCCACTGGTAAAGGTGCCTCCGTGGAACGATTGGTCTGATTTCTTACGTCCATTTCATTGCTCTCTTTCAATTAGTTACTCGAGTAGGGCTGCTATTTTCTCCTACAATAAGAGAAAAAGAAAGAAAGAAAAGAGATATGTTAATTCCTAATGTTTTCTTCTTTTTTAGGTCTTAAACTGCGACGCAGTACTACCTTTTAAAAATACAGTTAAGGGTGTATTTTTTGTTGCCCTCGTTTTGCCTGCTGTAACCTTGGCAATAAAAGTGCTTTAAAAGCCCGCTCCAAACGTATTCGTCCTTACAAACGATCTGCGCTTGAAAAGATCCTCCGTTAATTGAATCGTTTCTGATAGCAACTGAAGTTTGAAGAGTATTAAGGCAAAAATTGCGTCGGTTAGGCACTTCCTAGTGCAATTAGTATCAAGGCAGCTATGTCAAGAAAAGATAGCCTTATATAAACAACGTCCGAAAAAAGATATGATTTTCTTGTCAAAAATGATATTTTCTGTCAAGGCTTTTTATGAAGAGGTTAAACATGCAAAAACTGAAAGGAACTGAAAAGCAAGTACTCGACAGCAAAAGCTGCAAAAACTCCGCGAGAAATACAACGAAATAAAAACAACAAAGAAAAATATTGATCGATGTAGTTTTCAGACGCTTTACTTTCACGACTCGTTTATAGTAAGGAGTTTTACACACAGGCGATTGTTAACAAAACATAATACAGTCAAACTTGTGTTAATTAAGCAGAGCTGTGTTTAGCGGTCAACCATTGTAAACTCGTTATTCTAAGGCCATTTCAAAAACGACCGAAATATTACTGATTTCCTTAACTAAACTACTTGTGACAAGAGGCATACCTGACATAACTGTTAACCGCTGCCCTCCCCCCCCCCCCTCCCCCATCCCCACTCTGCGAAGGAGTCGCGGCTGCTTTCTATTGATATAATTTCGTTTTCAATCGTATTTTAAAAATGCGTTTATCTGATGTATGGTCTTAATTTCGTCTCTTTTATAGTAAATGATTTCAACCCAGGAGTCATATAAGTAAGTGGAATTTGATCGTCCGGGGTTGACGTTTTGACAACCTGTGTGGCAAGTCATCTACCGTTTCTTTTACCAAAGGAGATGAACAAAACCATTTCGGGTTATAGTGGAACCTTTACCAAAGGCCAGCCCCCTCCCTCCCACACACACACACACACAGCGAGTCCCTACAGTAGGCAACTCTTCACCAAAAAAGGTGAATTAGGAGAGCAAAAATCTTGCAATTTTCGGTGAGATACTCTTGTGAAAACATTGTTATCCCTTTGGGATAACAATGTATTTATAGAGATTCACCTGTTCAAATAGACAAAAACGCAATTGAAGAAGCTCATCTCAGGTCCAGACAAATATTTTTGATGGCTGCACTGGGTAAGAAAGAATTAGCAGGACGCATGTGGTTATCAGCTATTTCATTTAATTCGGTGGAGGAACTCAAGTATAGATTAAGGCCTGGTTTTTTACAAATTTCTCAGGATTTTAAAGGGGGATAGTCTAATAAAAATAATTATTAATATATCCCATGACTCATAATTTAACGCTAATCATATCCAAGAAATCTTCAAATTTCTCTTTACTACAGTTGACTCCCGATAACTCAAACCTTCAAGGGAAATCCAAAGGAGTTCGACTTATCGTGTGTTCGAACCGATTTTTTTGAGTTCGCTTCAAAACGTACCAGGTCCAATCACAACTACAAACTGCAAGTTAAATCGGCTAACTGCAATTGTTATAAATACTCTTTCTTTGTTAAAATTATTCGTGAATGAAATGACCTCCCCGCCAAAGTTGTTGAGATAGGAAATGTAAGACGTTTTAAAATAGCTCTTAAATCGTACATGCGTATTTCTTAGGTTTTTATTCATCTTAGATCTTAGATTTTATTCATAAGCATATATTTTTAATTTTTATTTTTGGAAGTTTATTTACATAGGGTCAACCTCTTAAACTTCCTTTTTAGGGTATTATTTGTATTTTATTTCTTATGATACCTTAAATAAGTATGTATGTATGTATGTATGTAGCAAATTTTGACCGGAAATAAGGAGATAAGCAAATAGGATGGAGAAGGTATGCAAGTATCATGGACATGGACAGACAAACTGAAAAGTGAAGACAAAGAGTACACGGTTGTTTTGAAAAAAAAAGTTCAATGTTTTGGAGTGCATTACACTGTTTTTTTCCTGGACTTTGTCACGAGCTGAAAGTGGTTCGAGTTATCGGGGGTAAATTATATAGAAATGATCTGAAGGATTCGAGTTATCGGGAGGTTCGAGCTCTCGAGATTTCGAGTTACCGAGAATAAATTACAGTTTTTGTGTGAAAGAAATCCAGGGAAAATCGATTTTGGTTTGAGTTATCGGGAGTCAACTTTAAATGGACAGTCTTGCTTTCATAGATTCATCCAATCCGATCTGAACAAGAATAACAGTCAACGATGTGCTCGCTTAGGATTCAGATATAGCTTCTAATTTAGGTTCTGAGAGGTAACACAAAAGACTGAAGCAAATCATTCTTATTAGGAAGCAAGATCTGTATAAATGGAGAGCAAATTATTACGTTGTTACTTGCACTAACTTCATTGGTTTGCCAGGCGTACAGCTTTGAAATTGGACAACAAACATCTAGGGTGATAGATAGAGGATATTACATGCCGGGCGGAGATACGAAATTTCTCTTCGAGTGTTGCGCTCACTCGTGAAATATTTTTTTCAACACGAGAAGCGAAAATGTAATGTTCTATTTATTGATAAACACCAATGAAATACCAAACCATTTTACTTCAATAGTTTTTTGGTGTGAATGGTACGATTTATTATGCAGCCATAGCAACGGTGATATTTTCACATGTGAAGATACCGTAAAATTCCGAAAATAAGCCCCTCCAAATATAAGCCCCCCAAACTGGTGACGCAAAAAACCCTCCGTTAAATGGCCCCGCCAAATATAAGCCCCCCGGGGGCTTGTACTTGGAAAATTGCCCTCAAATACAAAGTAAAACAAAGCAAAAACGGTAAATTTACTTCGAACTATAAGGCTAGCCCAATCGATTTGTAAACGCAAATTTCCCTCCGTAGATAAGCCCCTCAAAAAGGGCCTTTGAAAAGTATAAGCCACGGGGGTTATTTTTGGACTCTTACGGTATCAAGTTTTCGCGCAAAAGCTCACTTGGTATTTCATTGGTGTTTATATAGTAAGTAAGGAAGCTTTCTGTATATAACAAAAAATGGGAACTCAGGCCACACCTATCCTTAATTATTGTTTGATCGGAAAGTTCCGAAAGTAACGACCGTCCGCGTTACTTTCGGATTTAGCACCCTTCAGCTATCGCTACTTTCGGTACTCCACACTGTGCACTTCAAAAAAATAAAATCGAAAAAATGTGAAAAGAACACTTTTTGAAAAAAGGTAATGTATATCCCGTAATTTAAGAAATATGAGTAGGAATGTCAAATAATCATTATTAATAAACTTCTGATCAGTGTGCCATTTGTTCAGGATATCTATCATATCCGTTATTTTTTGCAAAAAGGGAGATTCGTTTTGAGGTCTCTGCTCCGTTTTGAGGTCTCTATTTTCGGGGGATCGCTACTTTCGAGGGTTCGTTCATTGTTTCACGATTATATACACTTCTACTCCTACGTTAGTTTCGACATATGACTGAAAACATCAGCACATTCTTTTGGTAAATTAATTTACAGCATACTCAAGTAGCCGTTGCATTTGTCCGTTGAATTGTTTTTATTGTTTTAAGTTCATTTGTTGCCCATTAGTCGATGCTATATCAAGCTAAGGCCCTGGTTTAAAGGTTCTAATACTTTTAATACAATATGGCCTACTGCAACTTGCAGACGTACGTGTTAGCAACGGGACATTGTTAATGAAATGATGAACAGAAACTGTCACAAAATAGACCCTTGTGGAACTTCCATATCGTTGGAATCGAATTAGAAAACAAGCTGCTGCGCTGAAGCAGGCTCAGTTGAGCGGGTTTGGAGAGAAACTTGGCGGCTTCGCCGCCAAAATTTTCCCCGAGCTCTCACAAATGAATAGTAACTTAGACACCACATTCAAACAGAATACTAATAGATAGATCACTGTTAGTTGCCAAACATTCGTGTGATCACCTGCATTGAATACTGAAGTTACTTCTGCTATTTCCCGTGAGGCCGGAAAGACTCTATTTAGAAGGCATAGATTGATAATTTTCGCCAGTGGCTTTGTTATAGCCGGCCGGCGCAGAGCTCTGCCTGGAAGAGACGCGCAGTTATCCCATTCAGTCTGAGAGTTTTGGTAACATGAATTTGAGTCGTGTTTGTTGCAAAAACAATGTTATCTCTGGGATGTAAAACTTAGAAGGGCTTAAAATTCTTGTTCACATAAACTCTTTGAGAGCTTTTAGTTCTAACACTGCATATCTTGATGATCGATGATATTCGGATATATTATAATTTGAAAATATTTATCGGACAAAAGGAAACAATCCTCATTAACACTGTCACCTTAATCATTACATCAGCGGTGCTTTATACCGTGACTGAGGAGATTTTACCTATAAAAAAACACACGCGCCTCAACTTAATGGGGTTACCATCCAATACTGACTACAACGACTTGGGGGGCGGAAATTATTTTTGACGTTTCGGTAAAATAATAAATTGCTACTCAGTTGTTTGAAATTGGCAAATTCTTATGACACGAATTGAAGATGATCGGTTGGGATTAAAGAAATTGGGACATTTAACAGGTATATTATTGCCCTATTTCTTCGATCTAACGCGCTACTACAACGACTTGGGGGGCGGAAATTATTTTTTACGTTTCGGTAAAACAATAAATTGCCACTCAGTTGTTTGAAATTGGCAAATTCTTATCACGCGAATTGAAGATGATCGGTTGGGCAGAAAGAAATTGGGACATTTTATATTTTATTATTTCTTCGATCTAACGCGGTTCAGGCGCCGGTTTCATTTGATATCAGCTGCCTTAAAGATACTTTAACCCCGAAACCTACATCAGTGACAAACAGGCTCATATTTAACATTTGGCTTAAAAACAACTATAGTGCTTTAATAAGATGAATTTTTAATAAAAAGTAAACCTTCTTCAGTTAATTATGAAAGGCAAAACGTGTCGGCACTTTTTTTCAACATGCACAATAATATTTGCTCTCTTTTATTGACTTCAAGTTTCCGTTAAGTATGCCGGTTCAATTCTTTAAAAGCGCAAATTTCTCAGTTTCTGTTCTGTTTACTTTCCCTCTTGGAAAAAGAAGTCGCGCCAGTTATTTGACAACGTGCGTTAACCTGTACTACACACTCAAACCGCACTTCGTTCAAGCCCTTTGGTCCAAAACAGTCACAATTCTAAAGCATTGTTAAAATTATTTTATGCACTCCACATACCTTTTATTTGTAGTGTTCCTTAACCAGCCTAGGTCAAGAAATCATGACATGTTTCCCGGCTTGGCTTGGTATTTGATCTGGGCAGCCCGGAAAACTAAAGAGTTCGTGAACGTGAAAATGCGGGATTTTAATTAACGTGAATGATTTTTAGTAGTTTTGAAATTTGCCACCCGCCCCCGGAATATTAACTGAGGACACAGAGTACGCAAACAAACGAGACATCGCGTCTCTATCTATCAATTAACATTTTAGGTTTGACGGTGTATTCGATGTAAATAAGAGAAATTAAAGCTTTAATATCGCAATGCAAAGGAAATGCGACCTTCAGAGTTTACTTAGGGAAGATTAGATAAGTTTTATTAGCTATTCTCGGTGGCCATTATAATCCTAAAACCCAGGAATTTTCTTCTCTTTTTTGACGGCAGAGAGCAAAAAAACTTCGTGTTTCACACACAGAATATCATTGTTTAGTCATGGTTGCAACTCGCTGAACAAATTAAAAACAATATTTTCCCCTTTCAGCGGTAAGCTTAAAAGGTTTATTCAGATGGTGCATGTTTAGTATTGCGCCGACTTTCGTTTATTTTAATTTCTAATTATTCTAAATTTATCAGTTTGGACGCTATTTTGATTCTCGACTTTACTACTAGACCATAAGTGGAAAATTCAACTGCAATGATCCTCTGTATGTATTATTGTGGAAAACAGTGTTAGTAATGACAAGTTGCAACGTAAAGTAATTAATGCGCAATATGAATCATTTCACCGCAGGCAGTATCTTGTGAAAAAGTCTACTAGTATTTTCTGGCGAAAACATGCAGTTGAAGTTATGTTAGGTCCCCTTGAATACATTCATAAGAAAAAGATAGAACAATTACTGTTTCATTTTTCAAAAACCTTAACCATCAGGACACTGATCGACAACCTGTTACTACAAAAAATGGAAAGATGAAAACAGAGATAACCCTTGGTGCGGTAGGCTTTGCCATTTTGCTGTTTTTATAAAAATAGAGGGATCTCAAATGAAGCAGATATAAAAGTAATGACTAAATCAGTTTGAAAGCACCTGCTCTGAGATATTTATGTCCCATAAGGGAGGGGTGGTGCTCGGTTAGAGGCTAAGTTGAGTAAAACAGGATCCTAAATACAACTGTTTTCTGAACAATATTTCACTGAATTCATCGTAATCTCCTTTCGATTCCCTTTTCCCTTTTCCCTGTTTTTTTTTTCTTTAAGACAGCCCGGCCGAAATTCTAGCATTTTCTTCAGGCATAAAGATTAAATTACATTCAAACCCAGTTTATTACGCATACTGAGGAGGTCAGAACGTGTTTGTATTTTAAATGGGGTGCCCGAATGAAGCGGATTGAATTTAGAAAAAATGTTAGGGAAAGGGACAAGGAAAGCTGTCAGTAATAACGTGGTGTCCGTATTAAGCTAGCCCGCGAACAGCAGATGTATTTCCGGTCATCGCTTCTCTCCCTCCGAGCGGGTCAGTCCATCAAATGGGGTGCGACTTTACGTTGATCTGCTAAACGCGCTCAGCGATACTTTTAAGCAGAAATCTTGGTTCCACTACCATACATCAGAGCTGTTTAAGGCTTTCCAAGGAACGAAGCAGATGAAAGAGCGGCACATCTCAAGGGGGAGGGGGAAGGGGGAGGAGGTAGCCTATTCTTGCGCATAGAAAAGCTAACAGACACTTACTTACACCAGACGAATATCGTTTGTTTTATCAACTTAATCAGTAAGAAACATTATATGTTGAGATTCATATCGCGCTCACCAAGAAGGCTTTTAGAGAAAACACTTTCCACTTTCCTATCATCATATTGTTTATAGGGGAACTCCGCTTAAAAACTAAATAAATACAGTTTGGTCTGACTGTTTTCTAGTTATGCAGAAGTTAGGTCTGTAGATAAATTTAAGGTGAGCGGAGTGAATGTCTGTTTTAAAAAAAGAGAAACAAATAGTAATTTAAGCAACTTTTCCTGTGTCGGACACAGTTTTAGTATACAACTTCCCGGTGAGAACTCTAGATGTAGATTAATAGATTAGGCTAAAAGCATGGTCACGAAAAATTATAAATCTTTCCCGATGAGGAAAAATGGTGAACCATTCCATTGAGAGAAATACAATAAAAACAGGCCTCGGTTTCTTGTATTTTTTTTATAGCTGGGGTTCACGGTTATGAATAGCCATAACTGTTTATTATATAGGAGGCTAACTCTTGTCCATCTTATCCTGAGCTAGTCAGCTGTGCTGTTGAGCGTCGGGGCAAAAATGGAAAAATATTGTTCTCTTTGATCGGTTGTGATGTGAGAAACGTAACCCAAATCTGAAATATTGCTTGAAGGATTTAAATCACCTTTTACGATCTAAAAATAACATAAACTTACTAGCTTAAGTGCGTAATGTAAATGTAACTAACACGGCCACAAGAACTTAAAGGCACTGACCAAAAACAGCGATGCCTTCCCTCCGGGCATACACGTCCAAGCAACCGTACGGCCGGCCGCTTTCAACTTTAACACAATAGAAAAATAAGAGGTTCCAGTCTTTGTCCGCTCGCATATAATAGAGTCAGTTATCGCGGAGGCAGTGCAGTATTCCCTTCAATAGAATTTCCTGTTTGCGTTTGCAACTACTTTAATATAGTTTCAAATCTGTCAAAGTTCCGTATCACAAGTCGACATAGAAAAGACGTTTCAGTCTGTGATCATTGTTTGCTGTCGTAACTCATCGACGGTTAAGCTTTTGATGAATAGTCTGATGAATGGTTATGTTTACATGATAAAACACTTAAGTGTTGAAACGTCAGGTCTTAAATAACGCAAAGGCAAAATTTGTTTGTCATTCTTCTTAAACCGTTGACAAACCTTTTTAATTTTTGTCAGCTGCAACATTTTTTCCTTCCTGTTTAGTAATAAAACACTAAAATTTAGTTTTTCAATTATTTTCTGCGCTAATATTCAAAACCGACATTAAAAGGAAGAAATACCAGGATCAGAATTTGGAATATCATCCTAAGTAATATCAATATCAGGCATTTCATGATTTGACCGTCTCTCCTCAGCGAGCGAAATCAATTAACGTGTACATATAAAGTGAATGCTAAACTTGCTATGTTAAGCCATATCACCTGTTTCGGCTCTAATTGTGTCTAAGCTATGTGGCCGAGTAATGTTTGCAACAAATTTTGTCTTTCTCTATTGTAAATAATGCATATTGCATTTCAGCTTTTCTCACGAAAATAATATAATCGGCGAATTTGAATGGTGTAGCCCCGGGGGGTACTCCTGGGAATTCTTGGTGGGGGTGTGCCACCCGGTTCTCCAAATCCTTACCCTCTTTCCGACCCAGAAATTGTCATTTTCCACGCCCGTTTTCAGACCTGCCGGTAGTCACAAGACGCAACATTACATGTTTACATAAAACATAAATTATGTCATCATTGCTTAGATTTAACCCGCACAAAATGATTTCTGAAAATCCATTTCGAATTTGCCTGTTACACTTTCCTTCTTATTCATTTGGAATTGAAACGGCGAACACATTAGTATACAACCGTAGTTCCTTTGTAAACCATAGTCGATTCCAGACCAAAATGGGCAAAATCTATACCCGCTTTCAGACCCAAAACGCCGCAAAAACCATACCCTTTAGGGCGGCACATACCCTATATGGCTTGTATAAGGGAGTACCTCCCCCAGGGGGGTGTAGCGAGTACCGTAAACTGCCGGTTGCAGCCCCCGCCCCCTCACTTATTAGCCCCCAGGTATAGGCCCACCTACCTGTAAACAAAAAAAAGGAACATACGATTATAAGCCCCCCGACGAATCCCGTTATAACGAATAGATTTTGACGGTCCCAACGCACAATTTACCTTTACCCCTCTGTAACGAATATTTTCTCCGGTCGCTCGCAGCAGTCAGTTTCAGTAAAAACGACAAATTTGAGTAGAAATCACAGCTTGCTTTAATTTAACGCGTTTTTGAATTTCATGCGCAGTCTCGATTGCCAGCGCTTTACACTTTCAGTTTACAGTACCAAATGAATAGAAATAATGTTTCCTACGTGCAGTATTGAATTTTTGGTAACTTTTCTTTATTAAATTACCCCGCTATAACGAATATTTTTGCTGTTGACTAGATAATTCGTTATAACGGGGTCTTCGCTATAAGGAAGACCCCGCTATAACGAACAATATTTTCGGTACCATGGCCACTTCGTTATAGCGGGATTCCACGACTGTATAACCGTCCTTGTAGCTCAAGGATGAGCCCCCCTCCTCTGAATTCGTATTATAACGCTTTGAAGATTAATTCAAACCAGCAAATGCAAAACTTATTTTGATCAACACTGATATAGCTTGTTCAGAGGCGCTGTTTTCTATTCCAGTTCAGTTAAGACAGACTCCGATATGAGCCCCTCCTCCTCCCAGGCTATGCGGCAGTTTTACGGTACTTTAATTTTAGGATTGTTGCTGTATGACGTAGAGGATGATATAAAGAAACGTTATCATGGATTTTAAACACTAATTCAACTATATATGGCTGGTAATAAAAATAATCTTTATAAAAAGCCTTAGTTAGAAACAGTTAATATTTTGCTGTCTAAAGATTGAGATTGGGACCTTAATTTAGGATTTCATAAACAGCGAATTAGTTAATACTTTATACTCACAAAGGATGTTGTTTATGTGTAGTGGTACCTTCTCAATTTCTTCCTCAACTTTAGACCCAGGTGCTTATAAAGACGATTACCTTTTGTAAGATCTTCACGAATAAGTTCAGCGTTTGTAATCCTTAATGACACATAAGTTCATGATTTTTGGGGAAGCAAAAACATTAGAGCAATTCGACTCGGCTATAATCAGCGAACAAAGGTGCCTTTGATCGCTCTATTTGATTCTTTTTGCTCGGCATCTTGTGAATAATTCATTTATAATATAAACAAAAAGGGTCTCTGATAAAACACTTTGCTGGTTAAGGTAATAAAAAAGATAAATCGCCAAATTGTGAATAATGAAACACGTACGCAGTCATCGCATAATCATTCGTTATTAATACCCTGGTTACAGCATATTATTTCTTTAAAATCTAGAAAGTCAGCCAAGTTTTAGTTAAAGTTCTTTAGTTGTAACAAAGCCTTTGGGGTTACCATAATAGCATAACTACAGCTATGATCAGCGTCTCGGATTGATACAGGACAGAGGCGGATTCAGACCGTCAGATAAGGGGGCGGGTCCGGTTATCAGTAATTGGAAATGAATCTAAATTCAATAAGATAACTGAGCTGGACACAGGGGATTCTTTAAGTACTGACCCCATCGAAATCAGTAATATACTCAACATACATTTCTCCAAAATAGAACCTTCCTTAGCCTCTGAAGTTCAAAATACATCCAGTAATTTTACTGATTATATTACCCCCGCAGAACAAATTTTTAACTTGGCGGAAGTATCAAGCCAGGAGGTCTTCTATTAAATTCAGGAAATACCGAGTAATAAGGCCAGTGGTCTTGATAACATCTCAGCACGTCTCCTGAAAGAAGCGTCTCCCATAGTTACTCTTAGATTAACTTTTATAATAAATCTCTCAATTGACACTGGAATATTTCCAAATGCTTGGAAACGAGCTAGAGTTTCGCCAATATTTAAAGAGGACCTCAAGACTGCTCCTAACAACTACAGACCAATCTCAGTTCAGCCTGTAGTAAGTAAATTAATTGAAAGAGTTTTTAACCAACTATATGAATATCTAAATGATAATAACTTGTTAACTGAATCACAATCTGGCTTCAGATTGGGGATTTGCGCTTTTCTCCCTCGCCCTCCTCTCCCCTCTTTGCGACTGCCACACAGGCTATGCCAACCTTCACCCACTTTATTTTTAAAGACTTCCGGTCCAAAAAGGCCCCCCATTTAAAACTGAAATTGTATACCCTGTAAATGACTCAAGAGCCCCTCCTCATCCAAGACCCTGAAAACCATACCCTTTTCAGCGGCACATACCTGCCTCACCCGTCTAGGCCTAATCAGGGAGTACCCCCCCCCCCCGGCGGGGGGGGGGGTGAGAGACCTGGCTTGTAGGCTACAGGTCCAGGGACTTCTTTCTCCCGGATCTCTTTTGGTACAAAATGTTTTTAGAAATGCGCATACCAGACGAGTTCAAGGTCAGCAGTACGGCAAAAAGTTAATTAATATATCATGAATACTAAAATTAAATTTTACCTAAATTATTCTGAAAGCTGGTTTTCACTAGCGACAGAATTGGAGTCGGAATCTTAAGCGGAGTATGACCTAGTGAAAATCAAAACGGAGTCATAAGCGCGACCAAATCGGAGTCGGAATAATAAGGACGTTGTCATTTTCTTCCGTCTCTGTCGTTTTACGATCTAGTCGGGGGTAACCAATGGATCTGTTCCTCAAAATATCTGTTATTCAGGCACATTTATGCTGGCTGGGAGATTTGGAAAAAAATATGTCCTTGGAAAGAATATGTTGGTGGGAAATGGACAATGCAGGGTGTCTGAGGGTGATTCGAAGTCTAGAATAGCTGCTACGTGATATTTGCCATAAATCTCTTGCCCCCCCCCCCAGTCCCCACACACACTCGCCACTACCACTGAAGGGCTGAATTTTGCCCTATGACGACATCCAAACTGGCCAGTGATGTCTGGACATAATATGTCTGCTGGGAAACTTCCCAGTAAGTCTGGTTGCAGGTTGTATGTGCACTTTGCTGGCTGGGAACTCTTCCATTCGTCTTGCTGGGGGCGAGATAAATAAATTTTTTCCAGCAATCTCCAAAAATGCTTACAATGGCTTCAGAAAGCTTTTTTCATGTTTTGTTGTTATGTTTAGGTCTTTTTCTCAACATTTCCCGTTGGGTGCCCCTGTCTAGTGAAAACCAGAATGAGATTGACGGAGTCGTAAGCAGATCGAAGCGGAAGGCAATCACACGAGCCCACGCATTGTGATTCAAAGTTCTTCTGCTTCTGCTTGTTACTCCGACAACCTTACATTCACTTGATCATAAACCTCGACGTCGTAAGCAGAATCAGAAAGCTGTTTTCACCAGATCGTAAAGTTCTACGCTTCTTGATTACATCGCAAGACTCCGGTCTCAGTGTTTTGGTCGCAGACAACTGACGGAGACTACAGTAGACTGGTAACCAGAGTCTGGCCCAGCTCCCTCTCTAATAAGTCGGCCATTTTGATATCTTGTCTGGACGCTTCTTCCCTCGTGTTTGTTTCTTGTTATCGTTTTAAAGCCGTTTTTGTCATCTCCCTTCTCCGTCATGTCAAATTTTGGCGACAGTGAAGCGGAGGAAGATTCTCTGGATGAAAGTCTGTCGAACAAAAGCGACGATGAGGAAGACGGAGAAGAAGAAGATGGAGGAGAGGTTATGAACGACGATGCGAACGATATTATAAATGACGAAGAAGAAGAAAGTGGCGGCGAAGAAGAAGAGGCGGAGGCTCATCATCATCATAGAAAAAGACCAAAAGGTACAATAAATACGTGAAGCTGTCCTCAAAGTTTCCCGGAAAGTGTTCTTTATTGTGTCGAAGCGTATTCAGCTGTGCTGATTAAGCTTTCGTTGTGATTGTTACAGAAGATGACGACCTGGACGAAGAAGATTTGTCTTTGATCGAAGAAAACCTAGGCATTAGTATAAAGCGGGTAAGAAGATTAGGTACTGTAAATTTATGTTGAAAGTGTCTTATGGAGTCGAGAAACTGTATTTTTCTTGAATAAACTACATCGTAGGTATCATGCTTTGTCAACAATTCTGGCACTCGATCCTTGAAACACTTACACAAACAATAACTCCAGTTCAAGGAGACTTCATCGCTGGCATAATGATACCTGTGCTATACAGCAAATCTCTGTTCTGTGATTTTAGAAAAAACCTCGGTTGAAGAAAGTGAAATTGCTTGATTCAGATGAAGAAGAGGAGGACCAGGATGACAGAGAAGCAATTGCAAATGAACTTTTTGAGGGGGATGAGGATACACCTGAGGTAATTTGATTAAATGTTGTTCATATTGAGTTGGATACAAATAGTTCACAGTCATTTCCATACAAAGTTGTTTCGATACAAGACATTTCGATACAAGCTTATTCAGTCAAGGCATAAATAATTCCAATTCCTTGGCTTAAAGAAAGAAGAATATTCACGAAATGATATTTTTCTTGCTCATGTGCAAACTACACATATACTTGAAGTGAACAAAATTTTTTTGCAATTTTACTGCTTGAGTTCGCATCAAAACCACTTGTATTGAAACGATTTTGAGTCAAAAGCAAACTATCCATTGAATCAGAGAATTCACCTGTCCAATATATTACAGGTTAAGTCTGGTCTGAGGTTCAATCATCATTGAAATAGTTAAATTTGTCCTCTTTCCCCGTTAGTAAGTGTTTAATCAGGATGAGTGGAATTAAGAAATAAATTCATGCACTCTCTGTCAAAATTTTAAAAATTTCTCGAGCCTTTAGTTGAGGGAAATTATCAGGATTAGAAGTTATTTTCTAATACCACCTACCATTTGATTACCAGATAACATCATGGTTGACAAATTACTCTTAAAGTAAATTATTGTGAATGTTTTATTTGTTTATTCAGGGCTCGAAATTAAAAAAAAAGTGAAGTTGCATTTTTGCGACCAGTTAAGAAAAGTTAGTCGCAAATTCTCAAAATTTAGTCGCAAAGCATAAGTTAATTATTAATAAGTACTTTGACTACTAAATTAATAACTTTTTGATTCAGCAGCTTTTATACATTTTTAATGATGTCTGAAAAACAGTTTCTGAATTACTTTGACGGCACAATCAAGATCATAAATTACAACATTCAATCGATTTCGAAAACGTACAGTCCACACAAATAATCCTGTTAAGGTGATTCCATAGTAAAAGAACCTAACATAGATTGTAGATGAAACTTGGTACACTGATGTAACAAGTCAAGAAGATGATAAAAAAGTAATAAAAAGTGGGGGTCACCGTGCTCGTTTTGATGTCACAATGCTGACAAATACGACTATTTAGGACCCTTTTACAAAAACCGCAGGCAGCACAAAACTAGACAAAAAGGAGAGGTTTTTTCGATGATGCATGTGACATCACACAGAATTTGACTTTAATGTATTGTTTATCCACTTACGTACCAGAAAAATGCCTTTTAATGCCCTTGTTTTTACTTTATGCTCCAAAGTAGAATTAAATTGGACGCGCGCTTTTCGACCCGTGATGGCTCAATCCGTACAATTTAGTAAAATTGCCAAAAAACTGAACATATATTTGTGCCAATTTTTTTCTCATCGAAAGGAAGCACTGTCCTTATTAAAATCATGAAATAAAAAATGGGGGTCACTGTACTCGTTTTTGCGGTAGAGCTGCAGAAAGTGCGCTCCAAACGCATTTTCTCCGATTTTTGAGAGAGGACTGGGGCTAGTTTCAAAATAGAATGTATGTGAAAGGGGGAAGAAAGAATTAAAAAATCCGTTTTTACGGAATTTACATCGAGATATCACATTTAGGACACAATGTGATAAAGAAAGTGTTTAAATGAGAATCAAAGTGAGTAAGCACAAGTTAAACATCCACTATCGAGGTTCTCCGAGAGGAGGTCGAACTCAGCAACGCGCGTACTGCTCTTTATGCACATTCCCAACACACTGAGTCTCACCTCGGCAAGAAACAACAGCAAGCAAAAATTCCAATTGCGTCTCTCTTCAGTCAACTTCATTTTAATAATATTACTTCATATGCTCTTTTTTCGGCGGCCATCTTGTTATGCGCAGTAAGAGATGCGCAGTGCAAAACTAGGGAATCACCTTAAATGATAATCTCTACTCAAGTTAAAATTCAATGAATGAAACAATCATTAATCTTATTGTCTCTCAACGATGTCAAATCCCCGTAATGTTTCCCCTCGCTAAATACACCAAGCTCTTAATTATTAAACATGCTTACAGAAATAGCGCAAAGCTTGTGTATACATTGACATTTTCAATACTTTCACCTTTCTGTTCCACTTGTGCCTCAAAACGGCAAAGTTTATGTTTGACTGTGAGTTATATCTTAAAAGAACTCTAAATCAAGCTAAACTTCGACTTCAACTTTACTTAATAAAAATATTGATTACAATAGACAGGCCCGCAAAAAACAATAAATTGCTAATCTAGGTGGATCAGTTAAAAGAAAAATAAGATGAAAGGAAAAGCAAGGAAGGAAACTATTTTAGGTTACAATAAATAATATTTGTATCACAGTTTTATTTTAATATTAAATCTACTAAGGAAAGACAAAAAAGGAATTGACAGAGTGCGAAAAAAAAAAAAAAATCTTTTGTACAGCAATCACTTAACTGTTGATCGAACTTTTTCAACTATTAATGACGTCTCGATATAGTCATCTTCTCTTTTTAAGCTAACAGAAAGTAATCTGTGAAGCACTTTGATAACAGAAAGATATCAGAATCCTCGCAAAAAAAAAGTCTTTGGAACAAACACACATGCCACTGAAAAGCCGCCATGTTTGTTTTCAGCGATTCACAGTAATCAAACTTGGTGTACGTGCACAGTTCCCGCCAAACTGCCAAACATCTGACACCCTTTATAATTGTTATCTATCTAGTTTCCAGGCTCACAATTTTGTTGCACATTACTATAAAGTTGTTATAATTTTTTCTGAAAAAAAGTCTTTCAGATTTTATCATCACAAAATAAGGTTCAGTTTTTGGGTTGTAGAAATCAGTCCCCATACATGAATAACCTACGTGTTTATAACAGAACCGCTGTAATGGCATCTCATCAAGCTAATTGTGTAACGTTGTTTATATGTTGTGTTGTTTGGAACTTGAGCAGGATTTTGCCTTTACATTGTCAAATCTCCACAACAAGTAGGACACAGTTTATTTCTTTATTAATTTAGATGAAAACTGGTCGCAAAGTTGCGACTGCTGAAGAAGTTTTAGTCGCAAAGGGAGAAAACTTAGTCGCAAATGCGACCAATACAGTCGCAATGTCGAGCCCTGTTATTGTCTTGAGAACTCCACATATTGAAAAGTTGAAAGTATGTATTTTGGTGAAAGTGCAAAATTTTCAAATTTTTCAACAAAATATGCATTAGTATTCTTATTGTGCGCGCAGGGATTTCACTGAGAAGGCAAAATCCTGAGTAGGCACTCTCTAGTAGCTCGTGCATGTATTATGAAGGTCTTGCTCAGGTCGTAAACCCTTAACATCTTAATCCTTAGCATTGTTAAACTGGCAGGCCATCTAGGCACTGCAATATGTATACACTATGCTCCCTAGGGATGTTTGAGGGAGAGACATCTGCGCTTCAGCCCCAAAATTGACATGAATCAGTATTTACATAATTAATCTAGTAGTCACTGGGTTCCAGATGTAAATTGGTTTGAGTTTATCTTTCTTCTGGTGTGTTTTTGTAAACTTTTGAGTTCTTCTGCCAAGGAATGGCAGCAAAACTCAAATGCTTCTTGTACATGAGTTACGATGGTGTTTCAGTAGACTCAGTCCATCTACACGTTGATCTTTGTGACCTCATGTCTTTTGTCTGTCATTCATAAACAATAGCTCAAAGAATTAAGTTACTACATTGACGAATCAGCACTTATTGGCCAGATTATGGCAACAAATCTACAGGTGTATTTCATCAGTATAGCATTTTGGCAGCTGAAATACAGGTGTCTCTGCCCAAGAAAAACCTGTAGCAGTGAGGAGAGAGATGAGATGGCTGTATTTGTAGGCTATACAAAATGTTGCCATAGCAGTTTTGTTATTTCGCATGTTAGGTCTTAAAAGTATGCTAAAACTTCAATTTTATACAGTAGGACAAGGCTTCTGATATTTTGTGCGGTTGCGGAGCCGCAAAATTCAGGTAAATCTGCGAAATCCCACAAAATTCACAAAAACACGAAAAATACCGGGAAATTTGGTAGAAATCCTGTCAAAGACATGTCTGTACAACTTATTTGAAACATATCTCAGTGATAGGGGCTATTTACTTGCCATAAACTTGCAAATTTATCGTGGAACTTCCTCACTGAAACGTGCAAACAACGTCCCGAAACTACCAGGCGTAGATTAAGTTGCGAAAAACTGGGCGTGGACCTTGATGTTACAGGCTTTGCCATTGGTTCATTTCTGGAGCGTATTGTTGTTGAAAGAGCAAATGATGACCTCTTTTAGAAAAACGTTAAAAATGCTGGTCTGATCAGTGGAAAACCGATCAATTTCTAGCGAAATTTGCCTTGAAAATAGCCACAAAATTGGCTGTTTTTGACCGATTGCTTTTTGGTGAAGTTTGCCCCAAAAACTCCCGCGAAATTCCCACGAAATAGGCCGATTTTTCTGCAAATTTGTCCCTAAAAATCCCACGAAATTTGACTTTTTCTTCCGTGACCTATCAGGAGCCCTGGTAGGACCTTGATATAACAAACCTCTATATATTGAAGTCCTCAACAGAACAAACCATATTCCCTGCCCCAGTAATAGTAAAGTATAGTGAAAAAAGGTCGATATAAAGAATCCTGGTTATAGCGAACATATTTTGCCAAACTCTTGACCATTTATCTACTCAAGGTTCCCCTGTACACAGGAATTTGACATGTTTTAGTTTTCATTTGCTTTGAGGTTTTAAAAATACATTATATTTCTTGACTACTTCATTCGCTGTATACTATTCTTGAGTTGTTTATTGTGTGTTATTGGAAATCATGTTTTCACATTTGCTCCAGGTTCCAGCAGAACCAGCAGTCCAGCCTCAAGCTGATGACACCTATGCAGATATTGAAGACTCTGAATCAGAAGAAGGTATAATGACCTAACGACAAACTTATGCTAGCCTGCAGTGTGGGCGTTTTCTTCAAACTCATGGATGTTTTTGCTCCCAAAAGCACCATGTTGAAACTGAAGGGTTGCTATTTCTACTCTTCCCAATCTTCCTCTGTCATAAAATCAAAGATGGCGGCTACAACAATACAAATATAAACAAGCTTTCGCCCACGTAAAATACACCTGCACTGCAGGCTAAACCTGTGCTAATGGACACCTCAACAGCCACCTTTTTGCATTGGCCATTTAAAGTGCCCATCACCTAAAATTTTTTACTTTCTTATCAGAAACTATACCTTATTAAAATAACTTCTGCGAAAAAATTTTGCGGTTTGAACAAAACACGATTTTTTTTTACCAATTTTTGAAGTCTACATTTTTGCGGTACACCCGCGACGCTGGTCACACAAACTAGCAGGCTCACATATGACGTCATGTGATGTAAATTAAGGAACTCGCCTTCATCAGCTGTACACAAGAAAGATCAATTTCAAGTAAGGATTGAATCACAATGTCTTCACAAGAAGAAAGTTTTTCTGAAACAGAAAAACCTACCAGAACTCTTAATGTTTTCCTGTCGATAAAGTCACATGTTTTTAAAGTACGTCATATAACATCATACTCCGAGAGAAGACTAAGACGAATGGTGTGCCAAAATGGTGGCAAATTTGAACGCTCTTAAAAAATTCTAAAAAAATCCTCTTTGGTTCAAATCGAAAAATTTTTGTGCAGAAGTTATTGTAATAAAGTGTAGTTTCAGACGAGAAAATATAAAATTTTAGGTTATGGGCACTTTAAGTTTTACAAGCTGCCAATTGTACAGTTTTATGCATTTACTGTCAGATTAAAAAAAAATTATTCATTTTAAATCTCTATGTGAAGTGTTCCTCTTCTTAAATTCAAGCTGTGCATAGCTATTTGTTTCCAAGGACAGTATATTAGTCCCATTTTACCATAACACGCTAGTATTTAAGGTGATGGTTGTCAATCACATTAATTTCATCTGTTTTTAATGACAAATGGTCATTCATATTTTTTATGAGCTACAGCAGCTCACAGTGATACTCACACTGGCATCACTTATTGATATTAATGTGCCAACCGCAAGGGCATTGGGTCTTGAAACTAAATATTCTTTTGTTTTATTTGTTGCACATTTAATAACAAAAACAATGTTTGAAAATGAAGAAATGATCATCACAGTGAACGCAATTTATCCAATTACGTAAAGAAGCCTGAAAAAAAATTCAGGACTTCAACGGGGTTTGAATCCATGACCTCGCGATTACCGGTGTGATGCTCCACCAACTGAGCTATGAAGCCACTGACACTGGGAGCAGGCCAATTGTGGGTTCATATGTTCCCGTGAAAGAAATGAGTGTTTAATGATATATGAAATAAATCATATATGAACTGCGGAAATGAAATGAAATAATGTTTGTGAACAGTGAATATTGCTATAAACACAATCACTTTATTTCTTACATTAAAGTTACAATGTATCTTTAATCATGATCTTTGCTCAGATGTGGATGACTTTATTGTGGACGATGAAGGAAACCCTATTAGGCAGGCCAAGAAGAAAAGGCGTCTTCATGGAGCAGTGCATGATTCGTAAGTATATCACTGCATCCTTTCTGAATTGATTTAATGTATAGACTGATAAATTGATAGTTTTTATTATTATAAACACCAATGAAATACCAGGTGAGCTTTCGCACGAGAACATTTCACATGTGAAAATATCACCGTTGCTATGGCTATATAATAAATTGTGCCGTTCACAGGAAAAAACTCTTTCAGTGAAAAGGTTTGGTATTTTATTGGTGTTTAAATAACAAATAGAACACTACATGCTGCTTGGAGATACAAAATTTCTCTTCTCGTGTTGAAAATATTTCACTCGTTTGCTGGTATACTGGTATACGGTTTGTGCAAAAACTGGCATTTCTTGTGGCCTTTGGAAGGGCAAAAGGTGCAACAAAGTACTGGGTCTGAAGTAATAACCATCAACCCAAAAATTTGTACTGGTGACCATGATTTCATATCCTGTTTATCTCCTTTACAACATTTACATTTTGTTTAAGAAAATCTGGGATCATTATACTTTTCTTGGAATCTGCCCACCTACCCCTCCCCTAACCCAACATTTTGCCCTAAGTGAGAAGTGAGTGTTAAAGTTGGCTTGGGGGGCGGGGGTAGGTGGGCAGTTTCTATAATGATCTGAAATCTGTATTATTTCACTGCCTGCACTGGGTGCTTTGAGAACAGGTGCCCTCTTTGCTGTTATCAATGATGAAGTAATGATAATGGTTTATCACAAAGGGTACGGTGCAGTGTATATTGTACTCTGTAGTAGTAGTAGTAGTAGTGGTAGTGGTGGTGGTGGTAGTGGTAGTTGTATTGCAGAGACAGTGCAATAATATTTATGTGACTAATGATGTTTTTTTTTTGTTATGTTAGAGCCCTCATGGAAGCTCAAGACATCTTTGGTCTTGACTTTGATTTTGACGAATTTGAAAAGTATGGGAGAGATGACTTTTCGTCAGATGAGGATGAAGATGAATATGAAGAGGAAGATGGGGAAGATGGAACATTAAGACAACAAAAGAAAAAATCCACAAAAAAATCAATTTATGAGGTGCGGTTTGTGAGGGCTTTCTTGGTATTTAAAGAACATTATTTTAACGTCAACTTGTCCAATATTTGTTGTCCTCAGAGAAAGATTTGAAAAAAACAATTAGTTTTGATTTTTTGTTTGGAATGCGACTAACAAACTGAAACCTTTTAATTTCTAACTTACATGTACAGACTGTATTATAATTATCATCAACAATACTATTATTGAATTAGATTGAGTATGATGAGAAGAATTATGCGGATCAAGAAGAATGTTATTCACCGAGGCTGATGCCGAGGTCGATAACAGCCTCTGAGGTCTGCATAATTCTTCTCATCATACAAAAGAAGCCAAATTCAATAATTTGTTTTATTGTTCATTCAAAACATTAACTTAACAACCTGAACTCCTTTTGAACTTTCTAACTGCGTGACCGGGAAAACCGTCTACACTTGAAATATCTTAGGAATTTTTATTGTGTTATGACCAATCACAGCAAAGATCAGGATATTCAAAGAAGCCACAAAACCACAAACTAATTAACATCCTTGCTTGTGGTTCAGTTTTCTCATGCCTACAGTGTGATTGGCTTTTTTCTTGCAACACAATAACATTCCAGAAATATGTCTGGTGTTCACAGTTTCCCGATTTGACTGTCAACATTAGCCTATTTTTCGGCATTAGTTTAGGATATAAAAAAATGTTTTTTGGTGCAGATACTCCTCAAAAAGTAGATAGCACCTATTGAGCAATGTTTTGCATGTTTTTGTGCTTTTTTGTTCAGTTTTAGCAAGAAATTCAGCCATTTTTTTCATTCCAATCAGGAATAAACAGCTAGGCTACTCGCTTATTAAACAAGGTTTATTGATAGGTTATTATGCAAGATCCCATCAAATCTGTGGTATATTGCTCGCATCTTCCAAATTTGGTAAGCACCAGCTAGTTTTGAAGAACAAGCCAGAGTATTGGAGCCAATCAGAAATGGTGAAATATTTTGAATGAATAATAATTGTTATAACAAACTTCTGTTAAGCTTATCAAAGATCTACACTGTATCTGTGTACAGAGGCAAAGCAAGAATGTCAGTTTGCAATTAATTTTTGTCTTCATAGGTGTTTGAACCAAGCGAGCTTGAGAAAGGAATGTTGACCAGCAAAGACAGTGAAATCAGAAATGCTGATGTACCTGAAAGATTTCAGGTCAGTTGTGAAAGCAGCAACAGGTTATTTTTTGTAAAAGATTAATTTTTGATAATCGCCATGTTATGAGTGTGAGATATAAGAAAAAATGAGATTCCCTGACAGGATTAAAACCCTAGGACAGGGCTTAAAAAAAGTCCTGTTCCGGGGCTTGAATTAAGAGCTGGGAGCTATTATGAATGTGGCCCCTGACTACTTGGATAGGAAAATAGGAGAAAAATAGAACCAAAAGAAAATCCCTAGCTGTTTGATTCCGTGCCTACTTATTGTATTTACCCGGCAACATGAAATCTTAGTGACATCCCTGTGTCCAGTAGTCTGGGACAAGTAGGTTTTCTTGCTGGGTAAGTAACTTTTAAAAATTACTTGCCTGAGGGGTGAGGGTCTGGGCAAGGCATCCTCTAACAAAATCATTAACTAAGACAAGCAACAAGCAACCCTGGGAAGCAAAATGCGAGAACTGCTTGCCCAAAGGACAAGCTACCTATCAGTTAGTCTGCACTTCTTAAGGGCGCGTATAGCATAAGACCGCTTACTCCCTTTCTTTACAATATGAGTGACATGCTCGTTCCATGTTAAGTTATCCGACAAGTGCACCCCTAACAGCTTGTAACAGGAAACCTTTTTTATCAGACAGCTACCAACCGGTAGAGGGGCTGGCGCAAACGGGCAATACTGCAAAAAACTAATGCACATTTCCTTGCATTTTTTTTTTCTATACAAGGCAAGGCAAGGTTGCACACTAGGTTCATACTATTTTTGACATGCATCTTGCAAACTGCTTGGATAAGTAATGCCAAAAGCATACTGTCTAAAATAAGGAATTCGTACTTTATTAATTTATTATAATAGCTTATTAGGAAAAAAATGCACACCTAGGCTGAAGAGGTACAGTTGACCAATCCAAATTAGTTAAAAAAAAACAGCTTCATGAACATCAAGAGATGGTCATCACAAACTCTCAGAATCTTAGGTTGTTTAATTTGCTAAAGAAGCAATAGATGAATGAGTAAAGAAAAATAATTTCCTGAGAACTTTGTGGTTCCAATGTTCAGAATGTGATTTCACTTGATACTTTCAGAAGGCTAACCATCTTCAAAGATGAAACAAGTTAATTCGAATCAGCTTAAAATTGTTTTTTTTTTTTCTTACAGGTGCGTGATTTTCCTGTCAAATCGACCGAAGATGGGGAGCTTGACGATGAGGCACAGTGGATTTACCAACATGCATTTCTGGAATTTCCCATATCACAGCAGCAGGTGTGGCTTGTAACAGTACATTAAGAAAGCATGTTTTGGTTTGGCTAGCTTAAGTTAAGAATAATACAGTCAACGGCCCAGCATAACCTCCAAGATCACATTAATGAATTTATTATATGAATGTTGAATCCACTAGTAGTTTTAGATTTCAGATACCGTAAAATTTCGAAAATAAGTCCCTCCGTGTATAAGCCCCTCCAAATATAAGCCCCCCCAGGGGCTTGTACTTGGAAAATAGCCCTCAAATACAAAGTAAAACAAAGCAAAAACCGGTAAATTTCCTTCCAACTATTAAAGGCTAGACCAATCGATTTTGAAATGCAAATTTCCCCCCGTAATAATAATAATAATAATAATAATAATTTACCAATTTATATAGCGCGTATTTACATGTGCTGATCAATAGCGCTTTACAATCATATGTTTAAAAGAAAACGAAAATACATTACCGTGAGAATAAAATAAACTAAGTTACAAACTATAAAAATACTTCTTAAAAAGATAGGTTTTAAGTCGAGATTTAAAACTGTTAAGTGATGTTGCTTGACGAAGCTCCAAAGGTAGCTCATTCCAGAGTTTCGGAGCTGCTGCTGAGAATGATCTTGCTCCCAATGTTGTAAGCATCTTTCCCTTGGGATGGTCCAATAAGAGCTTACCAGTAGACCTAAGATTATATAATGAATTCGATTTTATACTAGTAAGATCGCTAAGATAAGTTGGCGCTAGGCCATAAATACATTTGAAAGTCAAAAGTAAAATCTTATAGTCAATACGCAAAGAAACTGGCAGCCAGTGCAGCTCATAAAGCGCCGGTGTAATGTGAGAAAACTTTCCAATGCCAAGAATAAGTCTTGCTGCTGCATTTTGTACACGCTGTAATTTAGCGATCTGCACATTTGGTAAGCCAAACAATAAACCATTACAATAGTCAAGACGGCTGGTTATAAAAGCATGAACTAAAGTAATTAAAGAATCTCTCGACAGGTATTTCTTAATACGTCTCAAGTTATGTAAATGATAAAATGCCGCATTACAAGCCTTGTTTATATGATCAGTCATGCTTAAGTTGCTGTCAAACCACGATCCAAGGTTTCTAACACATGGGCTTGGACTGACACGATTATTGCCCACAGTTATGGAACACGAATCTAATTTATCAAGCTGTTGTCATGTGCCGACTAACAAAAACTCCGTTTTATCATCATTGATCATCAACCGATCTTGAATCATCCATTTCCTCACCGCATCAATGCACTTTTCCATAGCTTGTATAGCATCAGCTTGAGCAGTGTTGCCGAGTGGTTTAAAACTCAGATACAGCTGCGTATCATCAGTGAAACAGTGAGCGTCAGGAAGATAATGTTCCACGATCTTAAACAGCTTGGACGCATATATTATGAATAGCAAAGGCCCTAAACATGAGCCTTGGGGTACCCCACAGTTCAAGTCAAAAGGACGAGAAAGAACTCCATGTACAGAAACGCGCTGACTTCTATCAGACAAGTACGATCTAAACCAATTCAGAGCAGTCCCACGTATGCCAACCTCGTCAGATAGCCTCTCTAAAAGTATTCGATGATCAACAGTGTCAAAGGCAGCACTGAGATCCAATAAAATTAACATAGTGACGTGTTGAGAGTTCATCTTTAACAACATATCGTTCATCACCTTGATAAGTACAGTTTCAGTGCTATGGAATTGCCTGTAAGAAGATTGAAGCGCAGGAAAAATAGCATTTGAAACCATGTGATCGTAAACTTGATTAAAAACGACTTTTTCAGTCAACTTGGATACGTATTGTAAGTTACTAACTGGTCTGTAATTTTTGTACAGCAAATCCAATCCAGGTTTCTTCAAGATAGGATTAATAAGCCCACATTTCCAATCATCCCCAAATTCTCCAGAATTAAGAGACAGGTTGATCATTTTAGTAATGACTGGTAATAGCACATCAGCACAGCTGATTACCATAGATGTTGACATCGGATCAAACATACAGCTTTTCTTCGGAGAGCAGCCAATCAACTTACTAACAGCACTTTCAGTTAAAGGGATAAAGCTGTCCAGTGTTCTAGTTGGTAGTGTTTTCACATAGTCAAAATGAGAATCTTGCAAACAATCGGCTAGTCTGTCCAGTTTGACATGGATGGCGTCAATCTTTTCAACAAAGAAGCTACCCATTTCATTGGCTAAAACCAGTTTGTCACTAGTTGGTGGAAAAGGTACTTCATGACCTTGATTTAGCAACCTCTTTGTTGCCGAGAATAGGTTCCTTTGATTGGAGTTATTTTCAGCAATAAAGTCTGAGTAAAACTTACGACGGGCTTCATTCATCAGGTAGGTTGTAAAGTTCCTCTTCTTTTTAAATTCAAGCAAATCATTGACACTTCGAGATCGACGCCATTTTCTTTCAGCTCTCCGTCTTTCCCTCCTTGAATCCCTAATATCTTCACTAAACCAAGGTACCAAAGGCCTCACTGTGATAAACTTAGTGACAAGTGGAGCATGACGATCAAGAGCCGCAGATAATGTAGAATTATAACATTTAACAAGATCATTCAGAGCATCAGGGCTGTCTGTACAAAGCGAAGTTGTAGAGAGTTCATCGCATAACAGGTTAACGTCAACCACCTTTGTCTTCCTGAAAGAGATTTTTTTCTTCGGGAGCGGTGGCCTGTCCAGGGTTAGATCACAAATCAAAGAAGAGTGATCAGAAAACAGACAGTCAGTCACAGGGATGTTAGCTAATAAGGAGTCGCATTGTCGAGTAATGATCAAATCCAGGGTGTGTCCTGACTCGTGTGTTGGCACGTTAACATGTTGTTGAAGGCCCATTGACTGAAGCAGCTCCTTTAAACAAACACTGTCTGCATTCCCCGGAACGTCTACATGGATATTAAAATCACCTGCTATCAGTAACGGTACAGATGACATCGTAGATAAGCCCCTCCGAATATAAGCTCGTCCAAAAATAAGCCCCTCAAAAAGAGCCTTTGAAAAATATAAGCCCCGGGGCTTATTTTCGGAATTTCATTTTTCTTTCTCTGCATTCCTTCATGTGTAATAAGCAGTGAATATGCTTAACCTTGTATGACTGGGTTCCATTTCTGCCTTTGCCACTCTTCTGTCTGTGTCAGACCTTGGACCTTCCTGACATGTCAGTAAAATCTTAGTCTTCTACACAGCCGTTCTTTGGTCATCACTAGCCAGGATGATTGGAAAACAGTTGAATCAAGGCAGTGCTCTATCAACGGCTGGTGGCCACTGGTGCATAACTTTTTAACTTTTTTGTGACTAGAAAATCTTAGTAATCATAGAAGTGATATGTTGGGCGCTCTGGATTTCACAGGTTTACAACACTGGCTTACAGCACAGTCTTAAAAATCCTTGATTACCAGGAATTTTCCTGGCATTTGAAGAGAGTGACCAACATCAATTTTCTCCTGTAACTACATCAATACATAATTAAAAGAAACATTTTATAAGGGTAAATAAAATGATCAGCCAAGGGAAAAATGCTTTGATCTTTTAACAAATTGTCTCAACTGATTCTGTAAGGAAATGTATAGAGATCAGTTCGGAGAATTTGTATGTGGACCTTGGGGCTTAGAAGCTTAATGATGACTGTTCTTCACTCTAGGATATTCTGGACAGTGATACCCACTCTCGCACCAAAGCACCCAAACCATACTCTGCTGTCAGCAAGATTAAAGAAGCTTTAAACCTGATGAGAAATCACCTGTTTGAGGTTTGTTTATGTTTTGTTATTATTTTCTACCTACCAGCTAGAGCTGCAAATAACTTTGAGGCATTGAACAATGTCCTACCACAGGTAGACCACCCTCTTTTCCTGAACAGAGGGTGGTCTACCTGTGGTCCTACTAAAAATAACCCTATGTCAGATGTCAAACAAAATCTCTAGATTTGGGGCAGTATGCAGCTCAAGGCAGGCCTCATAAGATTGCCTGAGAAAACAATAAAACAAACTTAAAGAACAATGGACCCTATCCTAAGAACAAAGGTGCTGCATGCTATTGAAGTTCCAGTAAAATAAGAGGTTCTAGAGAGTTGAATACTATCCTGGGGGGGGGGGGGGGTACCTTTTAGGGCTAGATTCTCTATGTTCTAGAAAATACTGAGGTTGACACTTTCTTTTCTGTAAAGTACGTTGTGGCCAAATTTGAATTTGCTATTTTACATCAATTTTTTCTGTGTCAATTCCCTGTTTCCTCAGTCTAGGCTAAAATTTTCAACCACTTGATCAGTTTCCGGGAGAATGATTCTTTATTCTAGACCCAAGCTTTCTGATCTTTTTACCCTATCCCTGTATAAACTGCTTGAAAAACCATTCATCTGTACCGTTTGCAATGGCACATACCTATATAGCCCATAATTGAAATGGCAGTACCCCCACCCTTCCTTGGAATTAACATGTTCCAGATTTTACCTTCTGTGGATTCAGTATCACCAGCAATCACTCTTGCAGGTTCCATTTATAGCCAACTACAGAAAAGAGTACATTGAGCCTGAACTTAACACAGAAGACTTGTGGAAAGTCTGGGAATGGGATGAAAAGGTGAGATATCTCAGTTTATACCTTTTAGAGATGTTTACACAATGTACCTGTGGATACCAGCAATCTAGAGGGGTCCTGTTGGTCTGATTTTTACTGTACTGTCTCCCACCCTCCAATATTCCTTTTCTGACATTCAAACACTTTGATACGTGAAGCGCCGTCAACACCATTCTTTTGCACTGCTTGCATGTTTCTCAACATTCCAGAGGAAAGTTTTCCTACACGAGTGAAGTCTTCTCAAGGCTCAACAAACAAACCAAATTAAGATAAATGTTAAAAATGGGGGAGAACTTGATGATTACTATTTGGTTACTTAGTGGTGTCAGCTGCGTACTCGCAAGGAGAACCTGCATCGCCTGTTCCAAGAAATGCAGGATTATCAGTTCAACAAGATCCAGGAAAGTGGAGATAAACCTCTTGATGATGATACAAGGATTCTACAGCCCGAGGATATTGAAAGGTAATAAAAATATATAGAGGATATTACACGGTGGTGGGAAGATATGAATTTTATTTTCTCATGACAAAAACAATATTTTACCCACTCGCTGCGCTCGTTCATAAAATATTGTTTTGCACTCGAAAATAAAATTCATATCTTCAAGCCGCTGTGTAACGTTCTTTTTATTATGTAGACAAAAAGACATCGATAAAATAATAGAGGGAAATGACCGAAATTATGTCATCGATAAACTCACATGTGGGATTATGGAAAATAAACCACTCGGGTCCCAGATGTAGTTTTATGAATTTTACGAGTGGTATATTTTCCAGTAAAACACTTGTGTCTATTGATTTGAAGATTGTGCATCTACCTAGTGTTCTTTGTCTATCAATAATTAAATAAATGAACTAAAATAATGATTTGGAGTTAGCACATCCACATAGCATAATAGTATGCCAAAGGAATAGTCCAGTTTTGAATGTTGTCATGGCTGCTGGATAAAAGCACCAAAGACTCGGTTGTACAGGGTGAGCCTCAACCTAATGTAAAATATTCACAAGTACTGGCTCCGGCAGGAAGGCACCTGAATTTGGGTTTAAAACAAAAAGTTGTAGACAGGTATTCTTAGGTTGTGGCTAACCCTGTATAAATGAGTCTTCAATGCTTCTATTCAGCGGCCACAACAAATTCAGAACTGAAGTACAGCAAAACCCCGCCTTACGGCCACCTCAGAAATACAGTCACCTCATTGTTATGGCCACTTTTTTTGTCCACCCTGCGAAACGGCCATACATGTTCTTGTAAATAACCCCTGTTAATACGGCCAAATTTTTTGGCCCATTGGTGACCGTATTAACGGGGTTCCACTGTGTTGAAAAAAACTTTGTCAAGTTGACAGTAAAGCAATCTGTATTAAAATAAGTTCAAGAAGTACCAGTCAACTCTCTCTAAGACGGACACCTTTGGGACCGGCACCAGCTGTCCGTCTTAGAGAGATGTCCCTCTTATAGAAATTAAAAAAGGGGGAGCTAAGAAAGGCAGGGACCAACTCTAGGTGTCCATTAAGAGAGAGTCGACTGTACATATAATCATCACTCACTTTTTTTGTCAGGTTGGATGGAGTAGAGACGATCGAGGAGCTCAAAGATGTGTACAGTCACTTCATGCTGTATTATAGAAATGATATTCCTGCCATGTGGGAAGCCAAGAGGAAAAAGAAACAATCTGAAAATGAGGAAGCTGAAGGGGAATCCACGCTAACTCCACCCAAACATAAAATGCCAGCCAAACGTGATCTGTATACCATATGCAGACAAGCAGGTGAAACACACAGCAGGCTTTTGACTGCACTGGATTTTAGATAGATCTATTCAAAACAAAGAGATTTCAAAATTTCAAGATAATTATTTTATTTCAACATTGTGGCATTAAAAACAAACAAAAAGAAAACAGAGGGAAAAAATTCAGACAGGAGTGTTGTTATACAGCTGTAATTTTTTTTTTCTAAATTTTAGACACAGTCAAACCACATTGACACAGACAGTGAGGTGGCCATAGGAAGTGTCCGTTTTAATGTGGTGTTCGTGTTGAGCAGGTTAAATTTAGAGAAAATGTAAGCGCTTTCTTTCCCAAGGGACAAAGCAAACTTTCCGTAAAGGAGAGGTGTCTGTAAAGCAGGGTTAAAACTGTAGTAAAAGTCATATTCAAGTTGTTTTCTCAGTAAGTGTGGTTGACTGCTATTTTCAGCTGAGTTATACCACAGTTTTTGTCACCTCCAAGCACTAGATCTCTCCTACATGAAAGCACACTGAATCCCTGCCCCACCTCCATCGCACCTGTAAAGTTTTACTACCACTTTTTTTTCTTGTCAGTTCTATTTTAAGAAAATTCTCTCACTCCCCAACCAAATCATGATAAGATATCTAGTCATTCCAATTTTTAAGTCCGTGTATGAAATCCTTTGGTGTTACCATTCAAATAGAACTCTTTGTGAGGACTTTTGCCTTCTAATGTTTCTTTTTTAGGATTTAAACCAAGAAATTTGAAAGTATAACTTAATAATTGTTATAATTTTTTGAAAGTACTGACTTAGGGGTGAGAGGGTTGATATTGATATTTATTGTATTCCTCTTTTCATAGTTTCATTCACATTATTATTTCAGGTGTGAGTGGATTGGCGAGAAAGTTTGGCTTGACACCAGATCAGTTAGGAGAGAACTTGCGTGACAACTACCAACGACATGAAACAGAACAACATCCTGTTGAACCAGATGAAACAGCTGAAAATTACCTTAGTAGGTGAGAAGACATTCCATTTTGCTTCAAATCAAAACCTCAGAACTACATGTGCAGGTTGTTTTACGAATAATTTGTTCATTTTTACTAGAGGAATGAACTTTCAAGATTTACTGGTAGCTGTATGAGCAATATTGTTTATTTCTTTATTTAGATTCACCTAACCAGAAAACGATACTTATAACAGTTACATAAAATTGTTAGGCAGGGAGACCACTAAAGCCTAGCATTACCACGTTAAAACTGATAATAATAATAATAATAATAATAATAATAATAATAATAATAATAATAATAATAATAATAATAATGTGAAATGTATAACTAATGACTAAAGCCACTAATAGATAAACAGGAAAAAAATACAAAGGTGGCAAAAAATACAGCAGTAGTGCAAGTGCAGGAGAGTCCTCACTATATTGCACCTCTGACCTGGGACAGATTGTTCTCCAGGTTCTGATGTCATCAGCGCCGTACAGATGTAGAGCCTCGTTGTAGTATTGGAGTAGTAAACATTTAAAAGAAGCTAGAGAAATGTGATTTGTGCGTAACTCAGGGGGCAGGACATTCCATTTGCGGCACATGTACATGTATGAAAAATGAGCGTCGATAAGTAACAGTTCTACTTTGCTTAGGGATACAAGTGATAGCATTGGTGCTCAATGACTTGGTAGATCTCGTTAATTGTCTAGGAAAAGGCAGAACTTCACTATCTATGAAAACTAGGTTAATTTTGGTCTTCCTTCACATTTTACCTTCCCCTCACCTTAAATCCTCAATCCTCTTTATTGCTGATGGAATATTTGTCCACAAATAAATGCTTGCCATCTGACTCCATTTTGAGCAATGAGTTTACCTCATGGCAAGTATTTAAGTCCTTGGCCCTCAAGGTCTAACATCCTTGCATGCCTCCACATTTTTTAGGGACTCCCTGTCTGACCTTTCCCCTGTGGCTTCCATTCAAGGACTGTCTTAGCCACATGTCCGTCATTCTGGTCACCTCTGTGTGGACAGTCCAACTACCTTAAATAACAAGTCATTCTAAAAATGAAACAAATAAGAGGTAATTCAGTCATGTAGGCCATGTCCAATTATTTGTCCTAAGGGTGAATTGTCTGGTATGATGGCTATCATTCATATGTAAACAGAACTCATTACCACATGGTGGTTCTCCTTATGACCTGATTTTGAAGAAAGGCATTTTAGAGCTTATACATGTAAGTAGCTGGTGATTTGTCCAAATAGTTTCATATTGACTGCAGAATTCATTATTTTCCTTAATAGCACTTTCTCAACTGTCAATCAAGTTCTGGAAGCTGCTCGGCATATGGTGGCTATGCAGATTGCAAGAGATCCATTGGTTCGTCAGTGTGTCAGGCAGACGTTCTATGAGAGAGCCAAACTAAAGATTAAACCTACTAAGAAAGGAAAGAAGGTAAAAAAAGTTAGCAGTAGCTTTCAAACAATTTAGGGATTTTGTTTTGATTATTTATTTCAACTTCAGGGTATAAAAAGTAACACTTTAAAACCATGGCATTTCAGTGACCACATTTGTTTGTTTTTTAATCAAGTGGTGATAACAATGCCTTTTTTAAAATTTTTCATTAGGAAATTGATGAATCTCACTCATGCGGCACTTTTAAGTATATTAAAAACAAGCCTGTCAAAGACTTAAAAGGTGATCAGTTTCTGCGTATGTGTAAGGCAGAGGAAGATGGTCTACTGACAATTTCAATTGGAATCGACCTCGACAAGAGTGCAGGGTACAATAATGATAATAATAATAATAATAATAATAATAATAATAATAATAATAATATTTAATAATAGATGAGTTAGAGGTAGGACATCCACAGAGTGGTTCTTTGTCTACCTGATTCCTGGTCAAATTGGAATTTGGAAATGTTGGTTTTTGAAAAGAGGGGAAAACCGGAGTACCCGGAGAAAAACCTTTTGGAGCAAAGGAGAAAACCAACAATAAACTCTACCCACATAATTATGGCGTCATTGCCGGGATTTGAACCCAGGCCATGTTGGTGGGGGGGCGAGTGCTCTCACCACTGCACCATCCCTTGCTCCCCATATTTTGAGGCAGAAATCTTTAATTCTTAGTACAGTCAAACTTCCCATAAGCGACCACCCAAAATGTGAAGATGTAGTGGTTGGCTATAGGAGGTGGTCACTTAGGAGAATCAAACTACAGAAATGTCAAAAAAGGTTCCTGAGACATCTACTGTTTGGTAAAGAATTTATTACTTTCAGTTGGTAAGCTACAATATCTGTAGTTCCGTATTTTTTTCAGTTTCTAAGTTACAATAATATATCTGTAGTTCCATGTTGTCACTAAAAGCTCTTTGCACACTCTTAGTCAACCCCCCAAGTTGCAACCATTTTGGTTGCCATGGCGCCTAAAATTTTGCAGCTGGTGCCTTGATTTGTAAAAAAGTCTCCCTAAACCAAAAGAGTTGGTTGAGAAATGGCGACCAAGCAAAAACTTTAACTTGAAGGGTTGTTAATAGCATTTATGATAGTACATGTTGCAAAAAAAGAGGGAGAGAGAGAGATCAGAACATGTGTCTATTGGTCATCTACAAGAGGTTAAACACAATGGAAAATTATAAAACTGTCAGCCCAAAAAGTGATTGTGTTCCTTTATGAGTGGTTGGAACTTACAGGGCTTTGACTGGGAAAATTTTGGTGCTGTGGATAGATGGTCATTCATGGGAGGTGGTCACTTATAAGAGGAGGTTGCGTGTGGAGATTTGACTGTAGGAACAATAATTATGCTTATTTCTTGAAGAACTGAGCGTTATTTTATTTATATTTTATTTTGTCTTAAAAAAAACACTTGCCATTGCTTATATGTGTTTTCAGATATCAGACTTACTTCGATGAAGTAAAGCAACTTTATTACAGGGTGAGTGGCAAGAACATGTTTTTCTCAATAGCTATTAGGGCCATTTATACGAGGAAAAATAAGACGCGTCTTAAATAAGACGTGAACTTTCCGTATAAACGGAACATTTCGTCTAAAATAAGACGCGGCTTAGCTAAGACGCGTCTTATTAGATAAGACATTCTCGTATAAATGGTTCAGTTCGCGTCTTATTTAAGACGCGTCTTATGTAAGACGCGTCTTATTTTTCCTCGTATAAATGGCCCTATTGTGTTGTATTATCAGCTTACGGCTGTAGTTCTTCTATACACAGCATTAAATCATAGTCACGTCTTCTTTTAGACTGCATCTTATTGTTCAGGCGTACTGAGAAAAAAAAAGAAAATTCATTCCTAAACCTGTCATGGTCTCATCTTCACTTCAAGTGTTGAAATATATTTCACGAGTGAGCACAGCAAATGAGTGAAATATTTTTTCAACATGAGAAGAGAAATTTCGTATCTCCACACAGCCATGTAATATCCTCTATGTAATAGTATGCATTACCATCAGGAAATTGTCATAAAAATGTTTCCCCTCATTTTTCAGGATGAATTTAGTCATCTGGTGCAAGAGTGGAACACTCAGAGGATGAATGCTTTGTCGCGGGCCTTTAATCAGATGCTTTATTCACTATTTGAGAAGGAACTTAAGCTCAAACTTTTAGAGGAAGCCAAGAATTTTGTGGTTAAGGTGAGTTTGTCATTGTTTGGAGCAGACAATGAGAGATCAGGGGTGCTTACCATAACGGCTTGGAAACTAAAATTTGATAGCATTTTGTTTTGAATAAGGGTATGGGCATGATTTTCAGTTGAACATGCCTACCGAGCGTAAACATCGCATCCAGTCTGAGGATTAATGAGAGAGGGAAAGTTTTATGTATTTAGGCATGACAAAATTCAAGGGAACATTGGTACTTAGAAATAACATCTCATAGGCATGGAAAAACTGGGTTCATGCCCTCGCAGCCCCAAATTGACCCAGCTAAACTTAGGTCCCAGATCTCTCGCCGGGTTAATAATTCATTCCCAGTTTTAGCTCCTCTAGTTTGGCATGCCGGGCATGCAGATGGTGAAGCCAGTTGGTTTGGCATGCCCGGCATGCCAGGCAAGAAATTGGCATGCCCAGCGAGACTGATTTTGATGTTCGCTTCAGCATCATATCCTGAGAATCACATATAATCGCCAAATATATCTTAGGGAGCTTGAAGTTACAGGTTTCATGCCTGGCAATAAATGCAGATTATAACAAAAAAAGTCATGTTTGTCACAATGTGTGTCACGGGATCGACTGGCAAAACTGAAGACAGAAGCCTGGATTTATAAATAAAAAGCACAACAAAACAACATTATTCATACATAAAATAGAATACTTAACTTGCAATCAAAGATTAATCCTTTTATTTCAAACCTATACTGACACTACTGGGTCCACATTTAAATTTGATCGCGGAAAAGCGTCTTAAACAATAAGATAACAAATCTTCTCAGTATAAACTTATCCATGCTTAAGTTTTATCGTGTCGGAATGTTTCCTGGTCAACAGCATTAAAAGACTGGTGAAAATGAAGCTTACCAGGTCGTTCAAGTCAGTACGAGAGTACTACGTTAATACTGCAAAGACGTTCTGATTTGGTGAATTTGGACTGCCTTCTCAGAGAGATTTTGCTTAGTTTTTCAGTGCGCTCCTTGTCGGCTATGCGAATCTCGCAAACTGTTTTACTCCTTGCTGACGATAGTCCTTTGAGCAACGTCATCTGCGTCATCCGAAGATACCCGAGCACGCACGAAATCGGCCGAATTTCCGCAGAAGTGTTTTCGCGGATGACGAGGAATCTAGTTTGTTGTAGCGTGGCAGTTGTGGCGTCACGATGTCGTCATGTCTCTTCGCACTTGTTTGTCTTTTTTTCTGCGGTGCATGGTTGAGATGTTGGTGAATGCTGGACAAGAAATGGATTCTGCGAGAGACTGTAAGTACAAATTTAGTATTAATTTGGTAAAGAAAAAGCCTGAATATCGAACAAATCCCGTGAATTATCCTTTTGGCATTCAGTTTATCTTGCTGTTGAGCATGCCTAAGAACTCCGGCATAAGTGGTTGTCAACTTGTTCACTTCGGATTGTTTCTGTTTGTATGTCTTGTAATCTTCTTCTGCTGCTAAGAAGACTAGAGAAAACTTCAAAAATAAGAAACCAAAGCTAAAAAAAGTCAGTTCTAATTTTATAGCTCGAGTATAATTATTTTTGGCACCTACGGTCATATTTTTCCACTGTACTGGTAAAGTTACTTATTTTTGCTGCATAGTTTGACTGTTGTTTGAAAGACAATCAAACGGATATTACAATCACTTTTGGAGACAAAATAAAATATCCGTAAATCAAATGCCAAAATCAGATTTGGATTTCGCTTTAAAAAATGAACATGCTGCGCGTGTCAATGCAAAGTTGTAAACAACTCAATATAATCAGTCTGTGAATGTGCGTTTAGGTCCACAAAACTAATTTTTCTTTTGGACATCTCATCCAAGCAAAGACTTAAGGCTTACATTGCTTGTCTACGAGTGTACTACAAAATGCTTTGCTACAGTAAGCCTCTGAGAGCCGATTCTGGTAAATTTATAGGACGCTAAAATGCAAATAATTCTAAGCTTAAACAACCGCAGGCTGGGTCCGACTTTTGAATTACAAAATGTTCACGTTTGCCGGCTCTACTTTAAATGAACATGGTTTTTGAAATGATTTTGTAATATTTTAACCCGAAAATTATGATTGGGTTATAAAGCTTTTAAAACGGACGAAAACTAAGCTAATAAACATATTCAATGTAAAAAACTAAGATTTAGTCGCTTTTTCAACTTTGCTTTGTGGGCCGAAAAATTTACCTTTACGCAAAAACAAAAGCAAATAATGAAGCTTTTATTGGACATATTTTCTGAGAATTTTATCTGATCAATTTAATGTCACTAGCATTGTTTTCGTATAGGAATTTTCCTAATTATATGAGCTTTTAATTTGATAATTTTGATACTCTATAAACTTCTCATTTGATAGCTTCACTTTTTTTATACACCGATTGAAAAACAAATTCGCTCTCGTTATATCCTATTTTATGACCTATTTATTAAAACTCTAGGTAACATACGAAATGATGTAACCGGACAGGCATTAACCTCTGGTCCTAATTTATTTTTTTCTTCGCAACCCCCAATCAGTTGACGGGCCGTGAGAGAAAATCGCCACAAAAAGATGCGAAAAAGTTTTCGCTGAGTTTCCTTTACATATTCCGGCTTTATATGGGTGTACACCTTACCTGGTTAAAAATGAAACTGTTGTTCAATTAAGTGTCAGTCAAACTCGGTATAATCTTGACTTGCAAATCCAAATGCAAAGGTTTATTTCGCAGTAGAAGAGCGTGTAAACATCATCGAACAATGCAATGTAAATTGGCTAATATGAAACCACGTTTCTCTCAATTTATTTAGCATGCATTTATCTCAATTGCACACTCTTGTGAAATTAGCCTCAGACAATTAGACCCTGTTACATGGAGTGGGGGACCCCGGTCTAGTGGGGTAAGTTTCTTTTGTTTTGTGTCCTCCAGAGCGTGAAAACAAAAGAAACCAACCCCACTAGACCGGAGTCCCCCACTCCATGTAAACAGGCCCTTAGTTGCGACCTTGAACAGACTCAACAAGCCAATACGAAAATATGTTAAGAGAAGCTGAGCTCTACATGTTCTATTTTTTTTTTTTTTTTTTTTTTTCATATTGCCCCTGCATGTGTTAACATTCCATTTCTTTTTTGTTACAGGTAACTTCCAGACATGAAGAGGAGATAATTACTTTTCTAGAGAGCAATTCTTTGATACTGTCAGTTATTACTGACGTACTTTGAGTTAAAAACAAAGAATACAGACACTGGTAATGACACAAAAACATTAATCCCTGGCAAGCCTACAAAACAAGAAAGAGGAACTCAGACTCCTTATCAAAATGTGAAACAAGATAAAAACAGCTCCTCTAACGTAGGGAAAATTGCGTTAGAGAGATTTTAATTGCAACGTTATATTCAAGCACATTGCATCAAACATCATAATTTTAATACTGAATAATGAACAGTGATTTTGGGGCTTAGCTCAGTTTGTAATGAACTTTGAAAGATATTCTATAACCTTGTATTTTTAAAAGCTTTCATGGAACATAGATGCATTGAATTATACAATGAAAATAGTCTCTGTCTCTATTTTTACTGATTTCAGTCAATTCCATTTTATTGGCAATGTGAAATGGGAATCCTATTAAAGACTCATTAAAAGGGGTAAGGAGTTTTTACAATCCCCTAACAGGTCATCTCCACGATTACGCTGTTTTATCACTACGGCAGAATCCCTCAGGGTTTTACTTTCTTGTGATAATTAGTGCTTTTGTTATTTAAACTTCGCTGGGACAACCAAATCTATGAAAATGAAAGGAGTAGCAATGACGTCATCGTGTAACCGTACATCGAAAAATAAGCACTGTGATCTGTTTAGTTTTTTTTTTACCCAGGCTTAAAATATCTGTAGATTCAAGGAATTATAACCTGTGCGTTGAGAGCTTGCCAGAGACCGATTTTGTCATGCCCGGCATGACCCAGATTATGGCACGCCGGGCATTCCAGAGAATTTGGCATGCCGGGCATGCCAGAAAATTTGGCATGCCCGGCATGCCAGAGATTTTGCTGGGTATGAATTACTTATTACTAGAACCTAGGCTTCTCGCGGCCTGGGTGAGAAGGTCACGGAACCCCAAATTATGCTTACAGGGCATGCGAAATTCTGTTGCATGCCAATTTCAATGCAAAACCACTCTGGGGCCACCCCCTCTATTACCAGTGAGCAAATCATTGACGATAGGCATGGGAAAAATCCTTGCATGCTAACCAACATTGAAAACGTAGCAGAAATGTCCTCAATTGCTGAGTCATGCCCTAGGGGAGGCTTTAAAATACAGAATTTCCTGACATGGATGAGGGAATTTTCCGTAAACAGCATGTGATCATGCCGGCTAGGACGTATTGCCTCCGTATTGCCCCTTTTTACAGCTAGCTAGGCTCATTTTTAGGTTCCATGGCCTGAAATGACGAAAAATTCATGCCCTAAATGTAAAAAGTCCAAAAACGCCCTCGAAATTTTAGTTTCCAAGCCGTTCCATTTACACAAACCATAAGGGTGGAAATCTTGTGTATAGACATAAAACTAAGGTATATAATTAATTTTGATGTGGTGGGAGAACGACCCGCGACAAAGTACATCCAAATTAGCTGATAAGATTGAAATGAGTAGAGAAATTGCGTCATCTCAAATCACAGCTTTTTCTGAAGCTTTCCAAACAAGATGGCATAAACCATTTGATTTTTCAACTGGAGTTTCCAGTTTTCCCATTTAAATGGGCTTCTCTAGTTGCCCGCAATAGTTCGCTCTGGGTTTTCAAAACCGGGAAAAAGATGTCTGATTTCTGTTGTTTTTTTTTTTTTTGCTTTAATGTTACCAGTCATGCTGCCGCAAGCTGAGGTCATGGATTGAAGTTGCTCCATATCAACCTGAGCAGCAGGTAGATGAACAAGACTTTGATGACAGGACAAACTCTGATGGGCTGCGGGTGCTGTCATGTTCCATCTCACCCAACCCTGATACCCCTGCCTTCTTGGCCATGTTAGATGGCGGAGGACAGGTGACAGACTACCTCAGACTCAAATATTTGTTGAACAGGAGAAATGCGACAAGAGCCAAGGAACGTGAAGATAAGGTTAGCCATCTCCTTTGTTTTGGTTGTTGATGTTCTAATAATGGCCAAACAAAAAAATATTTGAAAAAATTCAAAGTTCTTTTTGTTAAATGATGAGAAATAAAATTTTAATAGTATTATGCGTAAGTTCTGGAAAGGAGGTTTCATTTAAATGGTAGCATCATTACTTTTAATAATTTTTTTTGAAAGTCTTGCCCTTTCCTTTTGTTACATGTACTTTGACCATCTCTGAAAAAAAATATGAGATGTTGCTAATAATTCTGCACTTGTAAATATCAAGGAGGTTTTACTAGGATTTCTGATGTGCACTCATATTCTAACCCATCTTCGCTCAACAGTGACTTCTTACTAGACACTCAAGACTCAGAAACTTATCAAAATATAATACTTTTGGCTTCTGGTAAAACATAAGGGATTACTGATTTCTGTCTTATGCTACCTGCAAGCAGATGCAACAACTCCCAACATTGTTGGCCGACAATATTGGGAGCTGTTTTGTCTGTTTGCAGTAGGTAAAAGTTTGACCGGTTTCAAACGTTGTGCAACAACACGCAACAACATGCAACAGGGTGTGCAAACGATCGCAACATGTAACATCCAACAATGTTGGGAGTTGTTGGCCAATAAAGTTGTATCTGTTTGCACGGGGCTTAAAACTTACAGAAATAAGCAATCAATTAAAATAAAATTAGCTCAGGAACTCTGTCTAGTCACAATATAAACCTGCATACTGTGGTTAATAAGTGACAGTCTGTGATCATAAAAACAAGGAATTCAACTAACAAAAAGAAATAACTTTTTCAAAATGAAATTTGGAAATACTGTTGCAATTTATTTCTTACTTTAACCACTTTTGGTGGTGAAAGGGTTTAAAAATTAATGCGATCGTGCTGTGTTTTCATAGGAAAAGGATATGGCAACTTTGAAACAGTTCATCCTGAAGAAACGTCCACAGGTTGTGGTTGTCGCAGCTGAATGTCGTGAGGCACTCTCTGTGGTAGATGACATGAAGATGTGCATTGCTGAACTGGAACAAGAGAATCAGATTCCAACCATCTCTGTTGAGGCGCTTGATGGAGAAGTGGCTCGTATTTTCACATCCTCTCCGCGATCCGAAGTATGTTACATGGGATAGTACTGTTTTTTCGTTTTCCTTTTCTATTTGAAATTTCACACTGAAATAGGGTAACGTTGCGATAAATAAAGAAGGATGGTAAATTTTAAGCTCAGGGAAAAAACGAGAAATGATGTGATCAACATGTCACGAGCACAGGACTGGACATTTTTGGCTGAAAATTTTGGTCATAATGACTGACCTCTTTATCGTACATCATTTGAACTGTAGAATTATCTGAAAACAACAGCTCCTTGATATTAAGTGAATTTAGGGGAAAACAAACCAAGAACATCAATATCCTTAGTCTTATGGGCTCATGGCCAATAATAATGTGTTCTGAAATTCAAAATAAAGTGTATTATTGACTAATATTAAGATCTCAAAGCCAACACATGTGGCCAATGAGTTGGAAAACAGGTGTGACTCATTTCTTGAAAGTGTAGGGAGCTATGGCTGAAGTTCATTCCACTAGTTTACAAATGGCTTGAATGTTCCTTAGGGGAGGGGCGCGCGCTGCCCCCTCCCCCCCCCCCCCCCCCCACTTATTTTTAGACCAAATTGGCCGAAAAAAATTTTTTTTGAGACGGGCTTAAGCTTCCTATAAGCTGAATAGCGCGTCCCCAGTAACGATCCCTGAATTCTTTGTGAAAGCTAACTTGACCCATAATCCTCTCGTTTTTTTTAAGTGGCGGATTGGCAGCAGAGTAAAGCAAAGCAAAATACATTTGGTTAAATTTATCTTTTTAAGACTGTTAATTTTCATGATTCTTATTTCCAGAATGAGTTTCTTGAGTACCCATCCCTGCTACGTCATGCTGTGTCACTTGGTCGAAGAATTCAAGATCCTCTCTCTGAATTTGCTGCCTTGTGTGTTGAGGAAGATGAGCTCCTTTGTTTAAGGCTGCATCCATTCCAGGTATGATCGGGACCGGCAGATGACAAATGTAAGATAGGTATTATATGTTTTATTATCAATCTGATTTTAGGTTGAAGATCACTTCAGCTTCTAACTGAAAATTGTTAAATGATATGTAGTTTTCATGTTGAGAGTGCCATGTGTAAATTAAGAAATCCTTTACCAAGGTTGGGGCGCAAGTTTGAGACCTTAACATGTTTCTTTTAGTACAGTGTGTGTTATGGTTTTATAATAAAACGCAGTTGATGCAAATCATCATCATCATCATCATCATCATCATCAACAACAACAACAATTTGTTTGACTTCTGAAATATTTACCAGACTATTACAGAAATTTTTATCAAGGATTTCCTGATAGCTCGAGAAAAGGAACCACTAGGCTTATGGGAACTTACCTTTAAACCTTGGGATAAACTGTTTACTTTGTCCTCAGTTTTGCTTTTCCTTGTTCCCTTTTGGCTGTTTTGTATTTCTTTGGTGTTCTACGGTTTAAAGAATTGTTTTAATGGGTCGGTCAATTATGTGATACAGTAGACTGTATTAGACTGGATCACATTCCCCTATTATTCCTTAAGTTCGCCTCGATCGGGCAGCCACTTTGGTTTCAAATGTACCAAGTCTATTAAGTGGGCGGGGGACGGTTTGGGAGGAGGCGGGAAACCCCGGGACGCGCCCCCTGCCCCCCCGGTACATTTGAAAGCAAGATAACTGGTACGCGCTCGATTCCGATAATCTTTCTGAAAAATAGGGGAAATAGAGAAATGAGCTAACATTGCGTGACCTTCCTCTTTGAATAAGCAGCCCGATATAGTTAGAGTTTGGTTATGCTGGCAAACTGCCCACCCCTCCCTTAACCCAGTGTTAACACTACCTCTCACCAAAGAGAAAATGTTGGGTTAGGGGAGGGGTAGGTGGGCATTTCCTAAGAAATATGTGGTTTTTGTTTTAGGACCACGTGCCCAAGGAGCGTCTCATCAAGTGCCTTCATGAGGAATTCGTGACAGTGGTAAATGAAGTAGGCGTTGACCCTAATCGCTTACTGGAGCATCCCCACACAGTGGCTCTACTACAGTTTGTTTGTGGACTGGGACCAAGAAAGGCCACTTCTCTATTGAAGGTACATTCTTTTACCAGAGTTACTTTGAATTGGGTGTTATCAGTGGCTGATCCAGGGGAGGGGCCCACGCCCCCCTTTATTTTTAGACCAAACATAGACCTGCAGGGTCGAAGAAAATTTTTTTGGAGACCGGTGCCCTCCTTATCTCAATGTGTGGATGACCGCCCCTCCCCCCCCCCCCCCCCCCACCTCCCAAAATTTACTGATGTTTTGTCAAAAGGCCACTTACTCTTACGCCCAAGATTTCCTGGAAGGCAACGCTGAGTGAAAGTCTCGTTCTTTATCTTTAAAAGCACATAAAATCAAAAAGCACCCAATAAAGGAGTACTGAAGGGCGAAAAGTTAAGGTTTATGGACTGAGTTGATTGCATCCATTTACTTCTGTAATAGAATAGAAAAGATGGCATTTCAAGCAGAACTAAATAATCAACTCGTGCAACTACTGAAGAGGTTTCATTTGACTGGTAAATCAACGGGATTTTATTCCCAGACTCCAAAGTTAGAACTACATACTAAATGAATGGTACCATGTGAAAGTACTGCTAAAGAGGTTTCATTTGAATGGTAACACCATAGGATTTCATCCACAGACTCCAAAGTTAGGACTACATACTAAATAAATAGTACCACGTGAAAGTAGTGCTAAAGAGGTTTCATTTGAATGGTAACACCATAGGATTTCATCCACAGACTCCAAAGTAAGGATTTTATTACATGTCGTCATATTAGTGGCCCCCAAGTAAAATGATGTAATGGTGTTGTGGGGATGAAAGTTGCCTTTACGTTCAACCGTACGCAGGTCAGAAGCCTCCAAAAAAAGTTTGTTTTGCTCAAAACATTGTAGTTAACAGGTTAGTTAATAGTTTTTGCTGTGGATTTTCAATGAGAATCACTTTTTAAAATGTTTTTTTTTGTTTGTTTATTTTTTTCAGAGTTTAAGGCAGCAGTGTACCAGGTTGGAGAATCGCTCGCAGCTGGTGACCGTGTGTGGACTGGGACCTCAGGTCTTTCTAAACTGTGCGGGATTCATTAAGATTGACACAGCAGCCATCAGCGACACAACTACAAACTACATAGAAGTGCTTGATGGGTCTAGAGTACATCCTGAAACATATGAATGGGCCAAGAAAATGGCCGTTGACGCGCTCGAGTATGATGAGGTAACGAAATTAGCCTGCGTGGAAGTTGCGTGGCAACTGTTGGGAATTAAGGCGCGCAAGAGGAAGGAGGAAGGGGGAAATTCCCTTCCTTCCTTCCTTCCTTCCTTCCTTGCGCGCCTATCGCGTTCTTGCGCGATGGCCGTTGACGCGCTTGAGTATGATGAGGTAGCGAAAACAGCGTGACAGTAATTTGAAGTTGAAAAAGGGGAATTAAGGCGCGTGAGTAAGGGGGAAGGGGAAGTTCCTTTCCCGCCTTTCTCACGCGCGTTAATTCCCTCTACCCTTCAAAAGTTAGCCATGCGAGCTGTAAGTTGTAAAAGTAAACGATATCGATATCAGCGAAAACACAAAAGCGCAAATTGGCCTTTTTGCGGACGACGTTGTTTTGTATGGTGTATTCAAAGATTGTAATGATGCTGAGTCACTACACCAAGACCTAAACGCACTTGTACACTGGGCGGACACATGACAAATGTAATTTAATGCAAAGAAGTGCACCATTCTTAGAGTCTCGTGCTCGAAATCTCTAGTTGAATACCAATAATACACCATCCACGGAGAACCCTTGGAAGCTATTGATCATCACAAGCACCTTGTAGTTGAGGTAACTGGGATGTTCATATTGCTTGAATGATAGGCAAAGCCAACTGATCAGTTGGCTTTAAAAGAAGAAACCCAAATAAGTGCCCAGAAAGCGTAAAAGAGCAAGCCTATCTTGCTTTAGTTAGACCATAGCCTATCTTCTGTCGTGATGGGATACCGCCTTTGCAGATAACATGATTAGAAGTAGAATTAGAAAAGCTTTAACCCAGCCAATGACAGAGAGGTCGTTTTGATATTCTTAGCAGCTACAATCGCAAGTGAATTATTAACAAGTTTGCTCTATATCTATTGCGCAGGCCACAATGGATTCAAACCCTTCAGCAGCCTTGGAAGAAATTCTTGAAGCTCCTGATCGGCTAAGAGACTTAGATCTCGATGCTTTTGCAGAAGAGCTTGAACGGCAAGGATATGGCAACAAGGGATTGACATTGTACGACATTCGAGATGAGCTGTTTGGTCAGTACAGGGAGCGACGCCCCCCGTACCGCTCCCTGTCGGTAGAGGAGCGCTTCAGATTATTGACAGGGGAAACAAATGACTCTCTTTATGTTGGCAAGCTGGTGGTGTGTAATGTGACCGGGTTTGCGAACAGGAAGCCACCTCGTGACGTTATTGATCAGGCCCAACCTGTCAGGAATGACGAGACTGGCCAATGGCAGTGTCCCTTCTGTCTGCAGGATACCTTCCCCGATATAAGCGAGGTATGAACTCCACCCTGGTAGAATTTAGTGCTTCCCCACATCTCCCCTCCCGCCCCCCAGCCAAATAAAAGTAAAAAAACTGGTCAGGAATGACGAGACTGGCCAATGGCATTGTCCTTTCTGTCTGCAGGATACCTTCCCCGATATAAGTGAGGTATGAACTCTTCCCTGGTAGAATTAAGTGCGCCCCCACTCCCTCCCCCCCGAAAAAAAATCTTAAAAAGTAAATGAAAATAAAAACATGTCAGGAATGACGAGACTGGCCAATGTGCCCCTTCTGTCTACAGGACACTTTCCCCAATCTAATCAAGGTAGGAACTCCACCCTGATAGAAGTTAGTGCACCCCCAACCTGTCAGGAATAAGGGCCAATGGCAGTGTCTCCTCTGATCTAAGCGACGTAAAAACTCCACCCGTGGTGATAGTGCAAAGCACCCCCCACCCCCCTCCCAAAAAAACACATTTCTGAGTGTCAGTTTATTGAGCGTTTTCGCACGATGTCACATCCGCCATGTTGATGTCCCAAACCAATCCTGTGGGAGTGGAACCTTTTTCTTAAGTAAACAGTTTCTTTTGTTTCAATGAATTTGCAAAGCTGCTGTCCACGCGAGTGACTTTCTTTAGGTCACCTACTGGAGATGAAAAAAGACCACCATTTTATGTGGAAGGTTGGCTGTGCGTCTTTGAGAAATCTCGCAGAATTGTAAATTTTGGGCTGGGTGTAAACTTGAGTGTTACTTTTTGTGTACGTGTAGGTGTGGACACATCTTGATAATGGAAGCTGTGCTGGGCAGGCGATTGGGGTTCGCACAAGAATGGAGAATGGTCTCTCGGGATTTATCGCTACTAAGATGATAAGCGATAAGCATATAAGCACCCCTCATGAAAGAGTCAAGGTAACCTCAGTCACGTGATTGCCTTGTAGAAGTAATTCTTGAATAAGAAGAGTATTGAAATTTATTCTGCGAGCAAGCTCTTCATTTCGATTGGCGAGAGAACGTGCGAGCAAGCGAGCGAGCGAGCGGCGCAGCAACGAGGGGCTAGCTCTCTCGCTATTGCGAGACCCCTCGCGTTATCCCCCAAACGTTACTCGCAGTTTATCCAATCATACGTGTCTGCTGTTTCGCCTGATTTTGTTCTTTAGAACCCGATCTGAGAACGTGCTAGAGTCACGGAACCTTACTTTGTTAAACGAATTCATGGCTCATGCAGGGCTGTGAGAAATGCAACCCACACAGTCGGACACAAAGAAAAAACTCGTCCCTTAACTTACAGTCAACCTCGAACTCTTTCAGTGTATTGATCTTCTTGTTGTATTCCTGAATCCGCGTGCAGGCAAGATGAAGCGAATCCTGCGTTCTGATTGGCTACCCAGCCCAACTTGCCGGCTCGGGATATCCCGCGTTAGTCCCGCAAGATAAAGTTCGGGTTATTGGCCTCGTTCTTTTTTTGTGTTTTATCAACTTCGACTTCATCTCGGGCCACAAAAACACAAAAAAGAATTTGACCAATACACAGCCATTTTGACCTCATGCTTGGTCAATAACGCATTTATCATACCTATGACAAGTATAGATGCCAAGACACCACTTGCTTCATGCTACCGACACATTGTTAAGCTATTTTCTTAATTTCAGGTGGGCATGACTCTGCATTGCCGAGTGACGCGCATAAACATGGAGCGGCTACAACTTGATCTAACCTGTCGCTCGTCCGACCTAGCCGATAAAGAAGGAAAATACAGGTACCTTGATCACATGTATCCATTAATGAATGTTACAGAACATACGCTTTTTAAAGCGTTCTTACTCACCCCTTTTATGCATAAAGGTTGATTTACACAGTCGCGTAATTTTTGCGTGCGAACGTACGTAAAATTGACGTGCGTAAATGAAATAGAATGTATGAAAGGCCACACGTAAACGTAAGAGTTGAACGCGGTTCAACCTTTATGTAAACGCGTGACCTTCCATACAATATCGCTATTTTATTAACGCGCGTACGCACGGAAAAATTACGCGACAGTGGAAATCAGCTCTAAAGGAAGCCTGTTCTAGCTTTAATGTGGTGGGCGCGACGCGGCGCGGCGCGGCGCGAGAAATGAAGAGGGTAGCAAAGAAAGAATCTGACCCCACCTCCGCCCCCCAACCCGTGCTCTTGGCTTGCTTATTTCCAATGCCTCTAAGATCTCTAATCTCCTGTAACAGGCTAATATAGCTGTCAAAAGGTTAGCAAAAGTGTTATTAAAAGTTAAGTGTCTTTAGTCTTGGACAAATTCTCTGTGCTCCAGTTTCAGATAAAGTGTGTGGAAGAATATGTATTATGATATTAGAACTGTGAGGATGAAAGTAAATGGATTTTTTAATAACTGATTTGTATGAAACGTAGTATGCGTCGTGGTATGTGTGCAACGAGTTCGTTTATGAGTTTTTTTTTTATCGTTTGTCTCATGATAGTCAACTAGTTATTCACCGCGACCTTTTGACGGCGTATAATACTGCAGGCCTTTATCAGACGATAGTGTCGATTAACTAAGTGGGGCTATTAGCACCACCGAAGTTGCTAGTGATTGGTGTATCACGAACCACCAACTTTTTTGTAGTTATAGATTTTACTTTAGATAAACATGGGCTTTGATATGGGTCTTCTTTCCAGGTCTCTGTAACTTATAAAGGGATCTGCAGTTATATAGTGTATGATATTAATTATTTTTGTTGCTCAGTCCTCTTAAAGATTTGTATTATGATCACGATTCTGCTGACGCTGATAAAAAGGAAGATGAAGCGGCCAAAAAGAAAGCAAACAGACCAAGTAAGTACACACCTCCACTGACGGACCTGACAACTTACTCTTTTCTGTCCTTATGTGTGTGATATTCGACTGCAGGAAAGCATTCGTAGCTTTGGCGAGGAGGGGATCGCTCAACCGCGGCAGGATTAGCTCAGTCGGTAGAGCGCTTGACTGCAGAGCGGGAGGTCGAGGGTTCGATTCCCTGGACCGGACCAACACTCAGGGTCTTATAATGACTGAAAAATGAAGGTATTTCCTTTGCTCTGCAAATGGCTAGACCTTCACGTGGCTCAGATGACCACGTAAAATGGCAGTCTCCGAGACGTAAAAATAGTGTCCCCAGTTGGTGCTTTCGTGCTAAATACATTGACACTCAAGTAAAGTGCATTTTTTTTTTCTTAAGTCCTCGTTGATCTGTGACTTCGAAACGCCGCTGTCTTAATTCGTAAGGTAGCTGAAATGAACGAATACAAATCTTTCGGCTTTTCCTCTTTGCTTTCCTTTATTAACAGGAACTAACATTTCGAAATTTTGACCTGATTGGCTGTTCTTGAGGGCAGCTCGCCAAAAGCATGTTGTGTGCAGGCAAATGAATAAAGAGTTCGTTGAAGTGATCATGCTTGTTGGTCACCCAAATGCTTTGCTGATTATTCATAATAGCGCAATTTTTTTTTAGTTTCCTCTGCTTTTACTCGAAGTTAACTCTGTCCTACTATTCCAATCTTGCTATTCAGAGTACGTGAAGCGTGTGATTGTACACCCGGCATTTAAGAACATTTCATTCAAGGAAGCCGAAAGACTCTTAGCTGAAATGGACCAAGGAGAATGCATTGTGAGACCCAGCAGCAAGGTAACCATGACAATCAGTAAATGATAATGTAACGATTTCCACGCACGTTGACGGGGGACCACACAGTTTTTCTCGCTTGTGTCGCTATTGCGTTGGACTGGCTGGAGGCCGAGTCGTAACGCTATAATGGGCGTACCCGCAAAAAGAACCTGCGGGCCAGGGCCTATTGTTACCCTGTTTAATATTGCTAATTGATAAGATTGGGAACTTTCGACACCAATTCCCCCCTTTTGTTACCCTGTTATCATTCAACGTCAAATTCTATAAATCTTGGTTTATTAACATCAATTAACTTAAACATCGACATGCGGGAGCTATAGAATAACTAAGCAACGGCCTCTTGCTTAGCTCGCGCGTTCGTACGTTTTGCTAAACGTGGTGAATAACATTTAAATACAGTTCAACTGAGAAGACGTTCTTAGTGGTTTAAGGTAAAAACCGCAGTATTAGCTGGTTATGGCAGGGTCTTACTATCATTTATCCAATATACTTGTTTCTCTTTCCGTCAGGGTGCCGATCACCTAACCGTCACGTGGAAGGTTGATGAAGGAGTTTACCAGCATGTGGATGTGCGAGAGGAAGGCAAAGAGAACGCTTTTAGCCTTGGTCGGTCACTTTGGATTGACAGTGAGGTGTGTATGGGAAATCCTTCTGATAAGTCTGTAAAGGTTCTTTCATTTATTTGATTTGATTGCTGTGCATATTACGAACCTCTCACGCAGAGGGTCTTAGGATTTCGTCACGCGTTCCTTCCCGTAGGGCGGATTGCGGACGAGCAAAAATAACGTTTGCTTGGGACTTAATGTTCATATATAGTCTAATATGCTGCAACAGTAAGTGAAAAGTGCGCAGTGCTTAAGAAATTACTATTGGCCATTTTGAGGTTGCGCCACCGCGTGGAACTGGGTCGATATGGTGTCGAAATGCACTCTGGGCCTGTTTTAGCGGCGCTATCATTTCTTTATTGGCTACTATAAGGTTGCGAAGAGACTGGGGCTAAGACTGTGTTCACACTATGACGGATAGCGTTTGCGCTTGCGCGAAAACGATACGAAATAGGGCTTCTGTTAACACTTAGGAACTGTGATTGAGGCGCGATTTTTGTGACGCAGCGCCGCGTCATTCTCTAAAGTGGAGAGAGACGTATCGGATAGGTGTCCATACTATACGAGCACGAACAGTCACACAGTGTTTTTTGGTCCAACACAAACCCAGATTTACAAGGTGCCTAAATATAGCCAATAAAATTGGCTCTAGTTCACTGCTATAAATTTGGAATATTGTAATTTGCTTTGTAGGAATTTGAAGATCTTGACGAGATCATCGCGCGGTTCATTCAGCCCATGGCGTCGTTTGTTCGCGAAGTTCTCAACCACAAAAACTACCGCGCCGTGGACGGCGTCAAAGCCAAGCTTGAAGAGTTGCTTCTTGCGGAGAAACGGAAACACCCGCAAAGAATTCCTTACTTCATGAGTACTACAAAAGACTTCCCTGGGAAGTTTTTCTTGGGGTATCTTCCTCGTGTTAAGGCCCGTGTGGAGTACGTCAGTGTGACACCGGATGGGTTCCGATATCGGGGCAGAGTACATGCTACTTTAAATGGTTTGTTCCGGTGGTTCAAGGAACACTTCAGAGACCCTATACCTGGTAGGTGTTTATTTTAGTCCTAGAATTGGCTGAACCCACATGCAGGACCTCCTGTCAAAAAGTTATAGTTGGAACTTCTCGTTAACTACTTCTTCTAGTAAGCGACCGCAACAAATTTTGTTGTGACGGTCTTTTAAGCGACGAATTGCTACTTGGAGTATTCGAAGAAATTCTAGTAACAACATAAAACTACGCAAATCGTAACTTGGAAATTGCATGCAATTTGTTCTCTTCCAAAAAGGGTGTGTCCTCGGACCTCTCTGTCGAAAAGACCCTCTCTACAGTAGTTCGACTCTAGTAAGCGACCACTAAATCTTGGTGCTCACTTTCGGGAGGTTAGATTGTATATCAAGCGTTATCTCGATTATCGAGACTGTGGTGCCGCCAAAATTTTTGCGGGCGACAAGGGGGGCCCGCAATCCTAATCTCTAGGTTGTTATTACGCATGCGCCGCATGTATGTAGCCAGCATTCGTTTGGACTTCCACTAAGAATTGAATGTACACAACGCAATTTGATCACGCGCGTTTCGACCTTCTGCCCCTCGCAATCTGATCACGTGCGTTTTGACCATCTGTCACGGGAAACACAGCGATGGAGCAAAAGCGTTTGGACCTTCGATCGTTGTGGCCCGCTCTCCCTAACCTTTGGTTATTACTAGTAACGTATCAAGAAAAGCGACCTGAATTCCAGAACAATAGGTATTGTTTTGTATTGTTATTGTTGTATTGTTGGTATTGTTGTATTGTTATCGAAGGTTTCCGATTATTCAAACAAATTTCGGCCTGGTCTGAGCAGGTGTCACCTAGAAAAAAGGGCCTATTGTTTCAATGTTAATTGGAAAATTCAGGTCGAATACAATGAGCCATTTCTTGATACGCCTAATTGACCTACAGGGGTCTGTGACACTCAATCACCGACGGCAGAAACATCGTTTTTCCCAGATATCTCGACAGTGAAGTATGAGTTAACCCCTTTAATCCTAGACCATGTTATGGGGAGAAGATCTATCTCTCTAACTGTTAGATATGTGGACGAAGACCTGTGGTGTTACCATTCAAATGAAACTTCATTGGCGGGCGTTTTACGTTGTACTATCAGTTTCGTCAAATTTTGCAAAAAGAAATTTTGATTTATTTGTGAATTTTTACCACTCTTAGAAGTTAAAGAGCTGTTGACGCTGCACGTGTAGTGTCGAATCTTCGCAAAATTACCTCGTTTACCACAGACAAAGATACATCCCTTAACATGGAGTAACAATTTGCTTTATATTATTATTTCCAGGTACTCCTCGCCATCGTGGGATGCCCATGTCAGAGAGCAATACCCCCTACACACCGGGGGGTACCCCATCGATTAACACCGACGTTGACCCCTCCCGACTGTTACCCCAACTTCAACAGCACTTCCCCCGGGGAATCAATGATCCTAAAGTGTACTCAGCTCTTGCGGCGGTTGCTAGGCAACAACAACATGAAACGCAAGCGAAGGCAACGCCTACTCAGCTTACGCCTGCACAGTGGGGCGCGGTCGCTGCTCAACACATACAGCGGCAAAACAAACAGCGCAGTCAACTCCAACAAACGCCGACGCAGCAGACGCCTTCAAACCAAACTCCGAGTCAACAGGGATACCAACAATATCCACAGTACGGGTACTATCAGCAACATCAGGATCAATCGCAAACTCCTACTCCTACCTATGGTTACCAGCAAACGTATTCAGGACGCAAGTCAACTCCAAAAGAAGGCAACAAGAGCCGGTAATCTCAGAGATGTGCGGTTTTCTGATTGGTGTGGATTGAACATATCTGTCATAATATGTTTTCATTATGCTGTCGGCGAAACAATTTAACATTTTCACAGGCTAGAAAATGTGATAATGGCTGGAGAAAACAATTACACAAAGGTTTATTTATATCAGTTTTACTGCTAATTGGACTCAACCGACCAACATAAAGCAGAAATATACAAAATAAGTGATAATTATGACTTGAGTAGTAGATAATTATGACTAGGCAGTTGTCTTATTCCATTCACTTGTGTTGCTCGGCTCCAAATCTGCGTTCTATAAAATTACCAAAAGAAAAAAAATTATAAAAGAATACAACTAAATAAAAAGACCACCAAATGAATTTCACACTGTTCTACTAGAAAAGAATGCGTTCTTCGTTGGAAGTTTGTTTGCTTTAGTGTGTTTTTGTGTCCGTCTTAAACTCAGAACAAAAGTCGAACTGGACATGAATCTAATGCTACTACGCAAAATCTATTGTTTTCGTGCATTAATGTTAAGTTGGAACTTACATTAAAAACCCACATATAAGAAGAACCCCTGATTTTCAACCGACGATAGGTTTAAAAAGTTATTCGTTAGAAAAGAGTGGTCTGTGGTTCTTATCTATGTGCTGCGTATTTTGGCCTAATTTGAGCCCAAATGTTCTTAATCTGCTGTTTCTTAGGTTTTTTTACTCTGTCCTGTCTTAGCTAAGGTTACTTGAAAAAAGTAGTTTTACTGTGAGGAAAGTGTTCTGATTGTCGAAGTGTCTCTGATTTGGGTTTAAACACTGTGGCAAAATAGGCTGATCCGCTTTGTAGGATAAATTAACACTACAATACTATAGATTTTGTTTTCATCAGGACTTTAAGAGAAACCAAACGTTTTTACTTTTGTCTCAAGTTACCTGCGTAGCTGACGGTTTTGTGGGGTGAAGAGGAGGGGGAGAGTAAGGAAGCATCAAAACCGTAAGGAGAATGGGGCGGGAACAACGAGAAACTTTTTGTTTCACCCCTCATTTGCGCGCGCTTCGCGCGGCTTCATTGCTCATTTGCGCGCTCGCTCCCCTGACAAAAGCGCCCGCTACGCAGGCAGTGCCTCTAGTGAAATCAGGCCATTCAGTTTGCGATCTCGGTTAGTGTAAGACGTCTGTTCTGTGGTCGTGAATGTTAACAGTGTTCTTTATGTACTATTTTTGTAACATAGTAGCTATCATATTGGTAAACGATTTTGTAACTATGAAATCTCTGTTAGAAAATAAAATGAAAAAAAAAATGTAATATCAAAGAATCGTTTATTTGCTTAGTCTTTTTAGCTGGCAGGAGCATTTTCGAGAGGGGGCGGTGGGGAGTTGGGATTATTGTCCTGGCTCTTTCCTTTTGCCGCTTTATTGAGAACTACATGTAAACTGTAAAATGGGACTATGATACTCTTAATTACTAACAGAAAAACTTCGTAAGCGTCCTCCTTCAAATAAGCGCCCGGATAACTTTGATCGGCTTGCCGGCCGGCTGAAAGTTGTAGTTCTGTCATCTGTAGGGTACTTAGTGGCGCTTTCCATGTCGTCAAAAGCCATTAGAATGTAAGTGGGACACTAATGACCAGGGGGGACTCTTATATAAAAGTCACGAGGATGTTTGTCGGAACAACATTGCGCCAAAGGGGGCCGACCTGCACCTATTCCAAACAAGGTTTGTGATTGGCTGGAAAAACAATAGGGATGGTGACATAACTGCCCCTATAACTGAAAACAATAGGTAGTGTAGGGTATAGGAACCAATGAAATAAGAGGTTTGGATGGGTGCAGGTAAATCGCCTAAAGGAGACCAATATGGGCGTGGCGGAGGTTTTTGGCTCTCTGTCCTAAAATCCTTTAATGAGAACCAAAATCTGCCCCTAAGCGATACAACAAGCATCCACGTTCCTTTACAATGTACAGGCACTTGGCCGGTGAGTTGCGGGGAGACCCAGTTCGAATAACCTGAGGGATGAGTCATCAGCAGCAGAGATAGTCCTAGAGCAGTTTTGGTGGTTGTCGGACGTAAGAACACTTAAGTATTGAAGATCTTTTAAATTTCTAAATGATTAATTTTCCTACGTTTACTTGTAAAATTTCTTCCAATTATCCTTTTGGTTGGAACCTGCCAGTATAGGCCTGATGAGACTTTAAAAGTAACTAAAAAGCTCGATCCATCGAATTCTAAAATACGATTAATTTACCATTAGCAACAATAGCCTTGCGCTCAACCTGTAAGTAACGTTTTAGTGACCAGAAAGAGTCTCCGCTAGTTTCAAACAGCGTGATTTTGGGCCAACTTTTCAGGAAGAGCGGGTTTAAAAGGACATTTGTTCACTTTGATTGTGTAGGATTTCGTGGCCTTATGGCATACGCTGATGTTTCCCATGTTTGCAGTTCGGGTTTCGATTCTTAGCTACGTATGCTATTTTTTCTGTTCTTTCACTTGTTTCTTATTTTTTTTCTTCCTTCCTTCCTTTCTTTCTTCTTTTTTCTGTTCTTTTTTTATTTCATACTGTTGACCTCTTTCCTTGGCCTCCCCCCCCCCACCCTTCCCCCCTGATTTTTTACAACCAAATTGCACAAGATAGACTGTATTAATTAATCACGACTGTTAACACTTCATGTAGAATCAGCTACGGTATGCCTGCACTAGACTGGATTGGTTTTCGATCCTCGGCTGCATGATCTCCAAATTCCTGTGCTTTGCGTTCATGGAGAATCAAAACCATCTTCTGGTTGCTTGACAAGGCAGTATAACCATTCGCTTCGCTAAATTCAATAAGCGCCCTCTTTATTTAGCCTAGCCTATTCCAGGCTTTAATTCAGATTGTGAGGACGGCGCAAAAAAATGCGAGCAGGAACAATTGCGAGGGGTAGGGTAGGGGGTGGTCGTCCCATATCTCCCTTTTTTTTCCTCTCGCTTTTTGACTTCGCACCACACTCAACTATCTGAATGCATGGAATGTGCTTGAAATAAATAAACTCCCGAGGGGCTTAATAGAGAATTAGAATATTCAGTGTGACGTCATGGTGCATTCGTTGTTTTGACCGTTTTCTAATCAAGAAATAATTTTATCGATGAATTTTGACGGCGGGAGAGTGAAAATCGAGGTAAGAGAAACTTTGTTTTGCGTTTTTGCAGGAAAGTTTTATCGACTCTATCGGGCCTATATTCTTAAAGGAGATAATATTTGTTTAGGTTCAGCTTTTTTCCTATCAAAACTCTGCTTTGCTTATTTGAATTCGTTTTAATACGCCCTAATCAACTTGAAACGACGTTTACCGGCAAAAAATCCACGGGAGAATGCCTTAAATATAATATTTTTGAATTCGTCTTCCGTTTATTCTTCCGTGGCTCAATGCTCTTGGAGGGTACGTGGCAGAAAGCGGGCGGGCAGTCCGGGTTCAAGCTTCAACTGAGCCTAGTTTTTTTTCCTGTTGTTGTTTCTTTTTTTGTTTTGTTTTTATCTCTTGGTATCACATGTTTTCCTTCTTTTTTTTCCCTTTTTTAATCTCTTGGTATGTTTTCCCTTTATTCCCACTGCTGGCGCTTTATCTGAGCTTCACGAAGTTTGTGATAAACGTATTTCTGAGTTATTAGGTATGATCAGGTGTAATAAAAATTAATAATAAAATATTTATGTAGCGCTAATACTTTAAGTACTAAGCGCGTGAGTGTGACTAGGTATGGCGAGATACGATTAATTATCCCTTGGTATGATATGACCTGATATGATTAAGTTGCGCGCTGTAGTTTTTATTTTTTAGTTGTCTCGCTTTTTAATTTACTGCCTTTAAGTTTAAGAAACATTAATTCTAAAGCTTTATTTAGGAAAGCCTTGGACGATTTTTACTTGTAACTTTTAACAATCTTTTTACCTATTGGCGGGTTTCAATTTATTCAGGCTGCTGCCACTTTCCAGCTCACGAGGTTTTGCGTTAAGCGTATTTCTAGTATTTGCGTATGAGGCCAATGACTGGGTGATCATTAAATTTAAATTTTACTCTTTTTTTAAATAGAAACTGACGTGTGGTATGCCTAACGCACTCTCTCCCCACTGTCTTACACACTGAATAGGCTTAGCGCTAAAATTTAAATAGAACGTCCGTAAGAACAAAGTATCATAAACAGTCTCAGGAAGGAAGGAAAAAGGAGGAAAGAACCAGGCAGCTTTAATGTATACTTTAATTTATTTGTTATCGTTCTATGATATCGAGGGACAAAAAAGGAACGCAAATAATATCGACATCAAGAAAAAAGATAGTCTGAGTGGCAGGCCTTCAAAAGGGAACGGGAAAGGAATTCGGCCGCACGAGCAGGCGCGTGCGCGGGAGAAATAAGAAGGGTCCCCATCCCTTTTCTCAAAGTGAGTTTTATCGGCTACGTCGGGCGTACGTTCTTCAAAGGTGATGATGTGCGTTAAAGTTTGGCTTTTTTCCGATCAAAAACCTGCTTATTTCTGGAAATATCTTTGAATTCAAGTTTAATTCGCCTTGATCAGCATTAAACAGCGTTTACCGGCAAAAATTCAAAGGGAAAATGCTGTAAATACAATATTTTCGAAATAACCTTATGTGTTTTCCTCTGTGGCTCAATGGTCTGGGTAGATTAACTGGTATGCAAGCAGTCCGGGTTCAATCTTCAACAGTTCAGCTTTTTTTTTATTGTTGTTGTTGTTTGTTTGTTTTGTTTGCTTTTTTATCTCTTGATATGTTCTCCTTTTATTCCACTGCGGGCCCTTTATTTGATCTTCACGAGGTTTTGTGATACATGTTGTGAGTTATTAGGTAAAACCGTATGATCAGATGTCACTAAGTATGGCTAGTAATTATCCTTAGGTATGATATGATTAGGTATATGACAAACTACGGTTATGTAACGACTGCTTGAGTATGAATAAAAAATTATTAGAAATAATATGATGTTAAGGTTGAAAATTGGACGGCTGAAGGTTCGAGCGTAGCGAGGTATGAACTTTTTGACGTAATTTACGTTCAGCGAATGCGCTTTTGGCAAAATGTTTATGGGAGAACAAGTGTGACAGATTTCTTGGCCTTTGAGCATACGCTATCGTTTAATTTATCATGCATTCGATTCAGATCTAGATTCTCCCTAGTACAATTTTTTTGGTCTTTTTTTTTCGCCCTTAATTTCGTAACCGAGCTTAGCGATATACTACAGAACACGCGTTAGCTAATTTGAAATGAGCTGGTAATGATTTGGTAACGATCAGGTGATCTGAATTAGATGATCATTTGCAGCATTACCTTATATACTCGATTAAAGGCCGTTCTTGAATGAACGCTGCGTTCGCCGCAGATGGAAGCAATGTCACCAATGAACGCTGCTATCGAATTAATGCCGCACCTTATCAGAACAATGCGGCGTGTACTCTAGGAACATAACAAAAAACGCCATACAACTTGGAAATAAAAACAACATCCAGACAATTTCAAATATATCTCAGTGTTAAGGCGTGATACTGAACTTAAGACATCGTTCTGTTTTGCAGAATATTTACATGTCAAATGATTTATCGTAATTTTTAATGGTTGTCGGTGATTTAAAGAAAATGTGATTTTAAAGTATACGCCGCATTGGAAACGCTTAAAATTTAATAAACCTCACGCCTTTTAATTGAATAAAAATTGTAAGTGATGAGTATCTGATGACCAGGTACTACAGTGTAGGTATGACTAGGTGACTAGACATATTATTGCGCGTGACGGCAAAACCTCACAGAGGAAAAGCTTTAAATATAATAATTTGAGAATCCCCTTTCATGTTAGCTGACGTAGCACAGTAGCCAAGAAGAAGCCCGTTGCATGCCAGAGCTACGGGGTTCGACTCCCGCTGTGGAACTTTTTGGCCGTGTTGTTTGGATCGTTTTTCTTTTTAACTTCTTTTTTTCCTATTGGCTGGTTTCATTTTACTTACGGAGATACCCCTTTACAGCTTCGCGAGGTGTTGCGTTAAACGTATTTTTATATTTGCGTACAAGGGCTTTGAGGAGAGGATGATTGGGTGATGTTTTTTTTTTGTTAAATTTTTTGTATTGGAACCAAAGTGTGGTATGCATGCCTCCACCGTCCACCGTCTTACACACTGAATGGGCTTAGCGCTAAAATTAAAATAGAAGGTCTGTCCGAAAGAACAAAGTATCGTAAACAGTCCCAGGAAGGAAGGAAGGAAGGAAGGAAGGAAGGAAGGAAGGAAGGAAGGAAGGAAGGAAGGAAAAAGGAGGAAAGAACGAAGCAGAGTTTAAGTATACTTTGATTTATCAGTTCTTTTCGTTCTATGATATGGGGGTACAAACAAGACGCGCAAATGACAACGACATCATAAACTATCAAGAAAAAAAGGAAGTCCGAGTGGAAGGCCTTCAAAAGGGAAGGGGAAAGGAATTCGGGCGCACGCGTGTGCGCGCGTGCGAGGGAGAAATAAGCAAGGTTTCCTTTCCTTCTCCTCACGCGACCGAAAATCCCTTTCCCTTTCGAAAGACTGCCATGAAGGCCAAAAAAAGACAGCAAACGTTTGGAATCATTAAGTGCGCGCCTTTTTGCTAAGAAATTATGTGAACATGTAAAGCTCGAATATATACGCGAGGTTGCCGTCGCTGGGAGATGAATGAGACACAATCAAGTGACGCAAAGACAAAAGCTTTTATTTTATAGTTTATTATTTTGTATTTTTGCTTTAATGTATTTTTTAATATTTACTTTTTTACCGTAACACTGCCCCTTAAAATATCTTGTATATCGATTTGTGAGATGAAGTGAACTCAGGGAAAATCAGACAAAGCGTGAAAAGATTTGGGGTATGAAGCAAGCGCCATTCTGGTTAAAATCATTTATTCCTCTTATAAATGTGATAAGGTGAATTTACTGAAAAAAGGAAGGAAATAAACAAAAAGGAAATCTTTTCATTTCTTTGAGTTTAGCTTAGTATTTATTTACTTCGGTGTAAATCAGCCATCGCAATTGGTCCCCTGGATTCTTATTTCCACTTTAAGTTTATACTGGAAACGGTTGAGTCGTGTGTCATCCAAACTCCCAAACAGGATTATTCTCTGGTTATTTAAACAACTACAGCACAAAATGATCGTGAAATAAAATAAAATAAAAATAAAATGGTTCTCGTCTGCTTTATATACCCCGAGCGAGGATTACTAGTCCTTACAATTTATATTCCCTGTGAACAAACCCGCTTATTTTTAGGAGTTCTTTCGCTGTTTTTAAATTCCCAAGTGAAGCATTTTAAATAACGATTTCAGTTAATTTGCCTCTAAACACTACGAATATTTTGTTAGCTTCAAACCATTCATAAAGCCTACGGTTTTAAAGGAATCAGTAGTGGACCCAAACTTAAAATATCATTCAGGACATTTCTATAATCTTTCAATATTTCCCATAGCATTGAGTCATAAAGCGTGCTTTCTGCAGGTTGAGTTTAAACTGAACTTCGGTTTAGCAACAGTATGCAGGCTTTAAAATTTGCCCAGTTTATATTTTACGGTTTGATATTTCACATCCGAACAGATTTCTAGTTATATTCACTGACCTTACCACACCCTAGAAAGCGCGCTCCCATTCAACATTCTTCAAAGTGATTGGCTTACTGTTCCTAATGCATATTAATGCATAATTGCAACCGTGTCCAAATCTGAAACGAGTTTATTTGCTACGACACGCGAAGGGGTGCAGACGTTTTTCTGCTCGAGTACTGGAAAATTTTACGCAAGGGAGATGGACGAAAGACTAGGCAAAATTAACCCTCAAATAAGAACAACTTAAGGTAAGAAATGGTTTAAGACAATATTATGTAAGTTTATATTCTTCCCTAAGGCAAAACTTTTTTAACATTTCTGCTCAAAAACTGTCCAACGTTGTAAACCACGTGTGTGTAAGCGTCGCTTCGAAGTAAACTCATGACTGCCGAACATTGTCTTTGTTGTTGAAGCTTCTACTTTTAACAAATCCTAAATTCTGAGTTGACATTTAACCAACGAAAGACTAAAATTAAAGAAATGAAGCTATATTTAAACCTTGCCATTCTCTCCAAAGATTGACTGGACCACGGCAGGGAAGCCGAGCAAGCAGAAGACTTTATCAACCATTTATATCTTCGAAGGTGAGTAATGCGCTCATGTAGATGACATTTAGTTCACCACCTTTTCGAAGAATATTTTAAAAATATAATTTGTTCTAAAATGCTGCTACAAAGTGTCACCAAACGTAGTTTAAGTGTCAGCTTTAGGTCAATGCAACAATGCGTTTGTCTAAGTTCAAAACGCCGAATTAACAACGTTTGTAGTTCTTTCTTTGTTAGTTCTTTGCAGCAAAATATGTACGCGGGTAGTCGTGCATTACAAGCTAATTTGCCTACAAGCTTAAGAAAAACAACTCGCATTACATGTATATTCAAATCGTGTTTATTTGTATCTTTAAACTCTTAAAACAACGACAATCGTAACATGTAAAACTAACGCGTTAAAAAATTAGTAAGAAGTTATTTTGCGACATATACTTCACTTACAAACTAAGTAAACTTGGTTTCACTAACAAATCTGACCGTTTCCTTTACAGAATCACTCAAGCATGGCATATGGAAAACAGGAGGTTTTAAAAGTCAAGAGAGGCAAATATGGAATCACTCGAACACTTGGAGGATAAACTACAAAGATAAGAACTTTGATTTATAAAATATTATTGCTCACAATAGTGGCTGACAGGACAAATCCTTAGATCTGACTTTTTCAAAAGAAAGCGCCAAGTATCTGTTGGAGTTTTGAACAAAACTGGCTGCGACAAATCGCTAAACCCTACAGACTTCCACACACTCACTAAAACATAAGGACGGGATTAAATGAAGCGAAGGTTCTTTTAATTTCAAATAGATTAGTTAATCTCTGTTGTCAGCCACTACTGAGACTGCTTTTCCAAAAGGTACTGAATGACACCTTATATCTTGCAACATAAGACCAGAAACATCGAGCAATCTTTTCATTTTAGATGTAGTGTTACTTTGCAGTTTTTTTGTTTGTTTTTCTTTTCGTTACCTAAGCATCAAGAAAATTTCAAATACCTTGATGCAATTCATTCATTTAATGCAACACTATAAGTTAGTTTTCAACGGCAAAAGCGAAGGCGATGACGCTTTTTTTTCGCTTTTATTTACAATTTTCATATCACGATCGCTCAAGGTTTTGGTCTATCAGCATGTATACCTGCATCACATTCAGAACCTTTGGTTACCATAGTTACCGTTTAATTTAATCACACAAGGCAGTGATCATTTTAAGGTGGCTCTGTGAACTTGTTAAAAACAGTTTAGAGTAGTTTGCATTTATGTTTTCTTTTTTTTTTCAATTTTGTGCAATGAAATGAGATGGCACCATAGGCTACAATAAAATGCTGCTTTTCGCTAAGACTAGCGCCATCGCCGTCACTTAAGGACGGGCAGAATTGTTTACATTCCACAGACTGTTACCTACTCAATCAAGTTATCTTAAAAGATTCACAGCCTTGTATTATTAAGAATTAATTAATTTAAAAGAGATCATAGACTTCGATGTTTTAGAAATTAAGTACTTCGAGGCTGAGCTGCAAGAAAGGTAATAGTAAAGTCTTTGATCTCTGTGTAGCCTAGTTATAAAACCCTGGTGTCTGGCGCGCGAAAAGTTGCTATTTTGGTGCTTTTGTTATGCAAAGACCACAAATTGAAATTTGAAGCAAGAATACCAAACAACAGAAATTATCTGCTCAACGGATAACAAAACTTCTTAAAGGGTTTTACCTCTATCTATCTTATTTTAAAAAAAGGTAAAACCAATATAAAAGAGTTCAGGTGATTACCAAACAAAAGAAATTTATCTGCTCAGTGGATTGCAAAACGTCTTAAAGGAGTTTAACCCTGACTATTTTGTTTTAGAAACGAAGGCAAAAAAAATTGAAAATAGTTCAGCTGATTACCAAACGAGAGAAATTATCTGCTTAATGGCTTTCGAATCTAATTAGTGCATTTTACATCGGATTATTTTATTTTTAAAAAACGCAAAAGAAATTGAAAATAATTTAGCTGATTACCAGACAATTCTCTCTATTTTGTTTTAAAAAAGTGCAAAATATATTGAAATTAGTTCAATGATTAACAAACAAACAAAAGAAAGCATCTCTCAATGGATTGCAAACTTCTTTAAGCACTTTAACTGCCTATTTTGTTTTAAAAAATGCAAAGGAAATTTTAACTAGTTCAGCAGATTACAATAGGAAATAGATTATCTGCTCAACCGATAGTAAAATTTTTGAGAGGATTTTATCTCGACTCTGTTTAAAAGAAGTGCAAAACAAAGTGAAAATAGTTTAGCTGATTACCAAACGACAGCAATTATTTGCTCAACGGATTGCAAAACGTTTCAAGGATTTTAATTCTGTCTATTTTATTTAAAACAAGGCAAAAAAAAATTGAACACAGTTCAGCAGATACTAAAGGAAAGTAACTATCTGCTCAATGGATGACAAAACTTCTTAAAGGATTTTAACTCTAGAGGCAAAAGAAATCGAAAATAGTTCAGCTGATTACCAAACGAAAGCTATTACCTGCTCCATGGATTGCAAAATTTCTTAAAGGATTTTAATTCTGTATATTTTGTTTGAAAAAAATGCAAAAGAAACTGAAAATAGTTCAGCAAATAACTAGACGAAAGGAATAATTGCTCAGTGGATTCCAAAACATTTTAAAGGATTTTAACCCTGTCTATTCTGTTCTAAAAAGTGCAAAGGACATTGAAAATAGACGAGCCGATAACTAAACGAAAGAAATTGACTGCTCAATAGATTGCAAAATTTTTTGAAGGATTTCTATTTTGTTTCTAAAAAGCTGAAGAAACTGAAAATACTTAAGCTGATTACCAAATGAAAGAAATTTTTTGCTCAATGGATTTCAAAACTGCTTCGAGGATTTTAACTCTACTCTGTTCAAAAAAAATGCGAAACAAATTGAAAATAGTTCAGCTGGTTACGAAATAAAGGAAATCGTCTGCTTAACGGAATGCAAAACTTCTTAAAGTATTTTAACTCTGTCTACTTTGTTTTGAAAAAAATGCAAAAGAAATTTAAAATAGTTTAGCAGATTACTAAACGAAATAAATCATTTGCTCAACGGATTATAAAATTTTACAGAGGATTTGAACTCTACTCTGTTTAAAAAAAATAGGTCCGCATTGCGTTTATGTTCCTAGTGCGAATTTATATCATTGAAAAATGTGGTCATAATGGAAATAGTTAGTTTGGTCGGTGCTCTGTTGCTCTTGTTGGAACGCCTTTTTTCCTATTTTCAAAGTTTATGACAAAGAGAGTTCGTTTGAGTTTCATTGATCTGTTTCTGTGAATAGCCTCTTCATCTATGGTGTCTTTTCGAAACATTTCAGAGGAATTGACTGTAAATAGCCGGAGCTTTGCCTTTGATGATGCTTTTATTTAATTCTGTCTATTTTGTTTTAATAAAGGCAAAAGAAATCTAACATAGTTCAGCTGATTACCAAACGATAGATATCTGCTCAGTGGCTTGCAAAATTTATAAAAGAATTTTAATTCTGTATATCTTGGTTTAAAAAAGTGCAAAAGAATATTAAAAATAGTTCAGCAAATAACTATACGAAAAGAATTGTCTGCTTAATGGATTCCAAAACCTTTTTAAGGATTTTAACTCTGTCTATTTTGTTCTAAACAGTACAAAGGAAATTTAAAATGGATGACCTATAACTAAACGAAAGACATTACCTGCTCAATGGATTGCAAAACCTTTGAAAGGATTTTCTGTCTATTATGTTTTCAAAAAGCTAAAGAAACTGAAAATACTTCAACGGATTACCAAGCAAAAGAAATTATCTGCTCAATGGATTTGAAAACTAGTTAAAGAATTTTAAGTCTGACTATTTTGTTTTCAAAAATGCAAAAGAAATTTAAAATAGTTCAGCTGATTACTAAACGAAATAAATTGTTTGCTCAACGGATTGTAAAAATTTTAAAGAGGATTTTAATTTTACTGTGTTTAAAAAAATAGGTCCGCATTGCGTACATGTGCCTAGTGCAAATTTATATCATTGAACAATGTGTTCATAATGGAAAGAGTTAGTTTGGTCGGTGCTCTGTTGCTCTTGTTGGAATGCCTTTTTTTCCATTTCAAAGTGTATGACAAAGAGAGTTCGTTTGAGTTTCATTGATCTGTTTCCGTGAATAGCCTCTTCATCTATGGTGTCTTTTTAAAAATTTTTTTAGAGGAATTGGCTCTGAAGAGCAGCCTGAGCTTTGCATTTGCCTTTGATAATGCCATTCTTTACCCCTGACTTTTGGGTGGCAAGATGAGAAGGGTGTATTCTGAAATAATCCAACTAGCTTGAAATGTGTTCCTAGACCCGAGAATTCACATGTTTTAACACTTTTCCCTTTGAACACAATTATATCTTGAAACAAAATTTTTCTTCTCAGAGATTTGCTCAGTGTAAACTTAATATTTCTAGCGTGATGATTATTTGCTTGGTCAATGAACCGCGATATTAGTTCTCTTCCGGTATTCCAGGAAGTCGTTTGTATTAGGAGCCTATTTAGGCTCCTGTTTGTATACCTTTATAGCTAAAAGGGCTTAAGCCTGAGTTCTCTTTCAAGTGACAGTTTGCAGTAAGATTTCAGATAAGTCTTGCATCTATACAGTGTAGAACAACGATAACCTGAGACGAATCAACGAAAAAATAAAATAGACTAGCCATTAATTCTGTCTATTTTGTTTTAATAAAGGCAAAAGAAATCTAACATAGTTCAGCTGATTACCAAACGATAGATATCTGCTCAATGGCGTGCAAAATTTATAAAAGAATTTTAATTCTGTATATTTTGGTTTAAAAAGAGCAAAATAAATTGAAAATAGTTCAGCAAATAACGAGACGAAAGGAATTATCTGCTCAATGGATTCCAAAACCTTTAAAAGGATTTTAACTCTATTTTGTTCTAAAAAGTGCAAAGGACATTAAAAATGGATGACCTATAACTAAACGAAAGAAATTACCTGCTCATTGGATTGCAAAACCTTTTAAAGGATTTGCAAAAAGCTAAAGAAATTGAAGATACCTCAGCTTATTAGCAAGTAAAAGAAACTACCTGCTTCAAAACTAGTTAAAGAACTTTAAGTCTGACCATTTTGTTTTCCAAAAACCAAAAGAAATTGAAAACAGTTCAGCTGATTACCAAACGAAAGAAATGATCTGTTCAATGGATTGCACAACAAATTGCAAATAGTTCAGCTGATTACCAATCAAAAGAAATTATCTACTCAATGGATTTCAAAACTAGATAAAGGATTTTAAGTCTGACTATTTTCTTTGCAGAAAAAGCAAATGAAATTGAAAATAGTTCAGCAGATTACCAAACGAAAGAAATTTTCTTCTCAATGAACTGCAAAACATCTTACAGGATTTTAACTCTGTTTTTAAAAAGTGCAAAACAAACGAAGGAAATTATCTACTCAATGGAATGCAAAACCTTTTGAAGGATCTTAATTCTGTTTTAAAAAATGCAAAGGAAATTACGAATAGTTTAGCTGATTACCACACAAAAGAAATTATCTGCTCAGTGAATTGCAAAACTTCATAAACGATTTGAACTCTGACTATTTCAATAAAAAGTGTAAAAGAAATTAAGCATAGGTCAGTTAATTACCAAACGAAACAAATAATTATTTGCTCAATCGATTGAAAAACGTTTTAAAGGATTTTAACTGTTTATTTTTTTGTCCAAAAAAAGTGCCAAAGAAATTGAAAACAGTTTAGCTGTTAACAAAACGAAATGAATTATCTGCTAAATCGATCGTAAAGGTTTTTAAAGCATTTAAACTCTTACTATTTTGTCTTAAAAAAGTAGAAAGGAAGTTGAAAATAGTTTAGCCTATTACTAAACAAAATAAATTGTCTCCTCAATTGATTGCAAACCTTTTAAAAAGTGTTAAAGAAACTGAAAATAAATCAGCTGATAACCAAACGAAAGAAACTATTTTCTTAATCGTTTGCAAAACTTTTTAAAGTATTTTAACTGTCCATTTTTTTGGTCAAAAAAAAAGAGCAAAAGACATTGAAAATAGTTCAGTTGTTTACCAAACGAAAGAAAATATCTGCTTAATGGATTGCAAAACTTTTTAAAGGATTCTAATTCTTACTATTTTGTTTTAAAAAAGTACAAAAGAAATTGAAAATAGTTCAGCTCACTCGGATTACCTTACGAACGAAATTATCTGCTCAATCGATTACAAAACTTTTAAAAGGATTTTAACTTCTTTTTTCGTTACAAAAAAGTGCAAAAGAAATTGAAAAAAGTTCAGCTGTTTACGAAACGAAATGAATTCAATTTACTCATTATGAACGTCAGGTTGTCAAAGTTTACTGTCGCTGGATAACAATTTTTGCTTAAGTCCGATTTCACTTCAATTTGGAATTCCTTAACCCATTGATTCCCGTGAGCAAAAGAAGAAGAAGAATATCGCTTCTCAAAAAAATATTGCCCATGTCATAAAGATATGAATTAAAAGTAGAGAGTGTATAAAATACTCGAACGAAGTTTTTAATAGTTTTGCAAAACGCTCAATTTGGTTGCAAAATTTGAATTTAAAAAAAAAACGTTGCAGTCATTGTGAATAAATTTTTTAACCACTTTTGATAGCTACTTGCTTTAACAGAAAGTAGGCTTCCTAAAAAATTGCTGTTTCGACTGAAGCAAGTTACTGAAAACAGCGGCAAAAATTTCTTTTTCTATTTTTGTTTTTCAAGTGAAGTGTCCAAACATTCAAGGTTATACTATTTGCATATACTGAAATATTTTGTCGAAAACAAGGAGTCAACAACATAGAATACACCGCATTTCATCCCTAATTATAGCAGCCGAAGTGAAAATTCACTAAAAATTCCAAATTTTCAGTTGTACCGCGTTAAAAATGTGGCAAAGAGGTTTTACTGGTATGCAAACACCACAGGATTTCATCAACAGACCAAAAAGTTAGAACTACATACTAAATAAATAGTACCATGTGCAAGTACTGCTGAAGAGGTTTCATTTGAATAGCAACACCATAGGGTTTCATCTACAGACTCAAAAGTTAGAACAACATACTAAATAAATAGTGGCATGTGAAAGTACTGCTGAAGAGGTTTTATTTCAATGGTAAGGTGACCATAGGAACTATTCGGACTCAGAAGTCAGTTACATTCGCTTTTCCTTTGAAAAATGAAATACAGCTGCAAAGGAGGCGTGAAGTGCTGCTTAGACTTGTTTTCTTTCCAAAGTAATAACGTTGATGACAAAACAAGAAAATTCAACGATGTATTATCACATTGCAATCAAATCATACACGTTTACAACACAGCCTATGTTAAGATTTTTGTCTTTTCTGTCATTTCAAACTGAGCAATTAATTCTTATGTCACTTGCCAAAATTCAAGAAATCAAAACTGAATCTTTGGGCTCCTGTGATTAATTTTCCAACCATGGTTGGTGCAAATAGCGACAAGGTTCACTATTGTTTTCAGTTATTACGTGGCAAGATATTTTCCTACTGAAGAGTAAACTCGTTCACAAAGATGGTTTTTCAGTTTTCCTTCCTGGTCTAAAACAATTTCACTTAATCGATGGAGAGGCAACATAAATTGGAGAAATTTGTTTGTTAAGAAATTTCTACACAAGTAAATTCCTATGTACCGAAACATCACTCTTGAAATTATTGATAAAATTCAGGACTTCAAGAAAGTTAAGTTGACTGACGAAAGGTTTTTAAAATTTTAAGGCTGTAAGAGCAAAAAATACAAGTTTCAATGACAGCTAAATTTGGAGCACTTTACTTGCTCATTTTGATTTTCGTTCTTGTTCGTACATTTTCGGAAAATCTTCGTAGACCTTCGTGACTCTGTGTGTTGCAAATAAAAAGAAATCGTTTTACAAAATCCAATCATTCTGTATCTGACCTGAAGTATTGTCGGTATTAATTGACTTAGTACATAATAATTTCATGCTTGCCTATCAGCTGGAGCACTTAGTAAACAGTATTTGAGGCAAAAAGCGAACAAATGTTCATCACCTTTATCATAAGAGTATTTTCAAAATATCGTAAGGCCATTCAATAACTTTAGGCAATTTTAATCTCCATAAAATCAAATTACGTCTACATTGCTTTATGTATTTCACATCCCTACATTTGAATATGCTGCAATATTTTGGCAATTTCACTCTACATGGATTTAAATTGCGTCAGTATTAGTGAATTTCGGGAATGAATGGAAGAGAATAACGAATCTTTTCGTTGAATTTGTTTTCCTCACAGCTTGTGGTGTGATTAACAAACCAAATATATTTACCTAGGTAGGCTGAACATATTTGCAACCCTTAAAAATCTAATCTTTCACTGTTAATGATATCTGTGGACTAAGTTTTATTCAATTCATTTTTGATTAAGCAGTGCAAGCAAATTCATTTTCATTTTTCAACCAGACAATGGGTTTTATGCTAAGCTATTGTTATTGTTACTTTGGTAAAAGACTTATTTCAGTGAACAATTTACGTAGCACAGGAATAAATATTTAAGAATGGGGAGGTGACAATTATTTTCTTTCAATGATGGCGGGGAAGGTTTGCGGTTTTAAACTGCAAAAAACTCGGGTGAACAGCAAAAAAAAGCAAATGCTTACTGAAAGAAAAATAAAAAGGGGAATTAAAATTTTCCAGCTTAACGTTTACTTCTGTCTCTTCCTGTGCTATAAATACGAATTGTATCCGCTGAAATAGGTCTCAGTATTGAATGTAACACCATCTGGTGCAAGAATAAGACCAAATGTCTACTGGACACGAGATAAGACACTGAAAGGAAAATTTTCAAGGAAATTCTGTTTGGTTTAAGCCAGAAATGAGGCTAAAAAGGACTTTAAAATTTGGCAAGAAAAGTTTTGTGGAAATTTTTACTCAAAATTTCTTGCACGAGGTGGTGTTAAGCCTGAGAGGCAACCTGGCAAGCTATAAATAAGTTTAGAAATAAAAATAGAATTGCAAAGGGAGGGAAACTTTCAAAAAGCGATGTATTGTCTCAAGTCAAAAAAATTTGTTTTTTTTTTTTTTTGTCGGAAACATTTCGTTTGGCTTTAAAACTTTTATGTAGATACACAGTTTTTGTCTTTCAAACTGAACTGTTTATAGCTTGCCATTTTTGCTTCCAACTGGTAAGGCCAAGTAATACGAGCAATATTTTCCTGTAACTTGTCGTGCACAAGGCTACGTTGTAAGGCAAGATTCGGTTTGTTGCGCGTATTACCTTCTACGCGCTAAGCAAATTTTCAGGCAGCAATGAGTAGAAGTCTCTTCTATTCTTTGCAACACGAAAATTAATTGAACTAGTAGATGGTAAAGCACACAGATTCAGTTTGTGTGCTTTACCATTTACTTGTTCAACTAATTTTCGTGCTGCAAAGGATAGAAGAGACTTCTACTCTTTGCAGCGTGAAAATTTGCTGAGCGGGTAGAAGGTAATACGCTGAACAAACCGAATGTTGCCTTGCAACGTAGCCTTGTGCGCAACAAGTTACAGGAAAATATTGGTCGTTTTACTTGGCCTTAAACTTTTGCGAAAGGTTTGTTAAGAAATTTCTGAGAAGTTAAAGTTAAACCTTTTGCACTAGAAACTGTATTAAAGTTTTAGCTGAGAATTTTTTAAAGGCAAGTTTTGAATATTTTTGTCTCGAAAATGTTGTCAGGGGAAACGCTGTGCAAATTTGCTCAGATTTTCCCGCCAAAAGACTTAGTATATTTTTGAAAATTTTTTCTTGACACCTTTTTAAACTAAACAAAAGTGTTGACTGCTTTATCGTGTTGTAATAATAGTAAGAGCAAGAAAGAAAATGAAATAAAAGACAAGTTGAAAAATACTTTTTTATTCTCTTGTTTGTTTTATTAGTAGTAGTTAAAGTAAATAAACTTTTACTTTTTTTAAAAAAAATACGACGCATGCGCCGTGGGCGCGCCGTATTTTTTAAGTCTTTTGGAGCCACATTCCAATCATATTTTCGTGAAGACAACAAATTACCATAAAAATTTATCTCAACAACTCTAAGACTTTCAGAAAAATTGCGCAGAATAACTTACCAAGGAATCGTCTTTCAGCAAACGTAGTTATGGCTTGTTCCTGACTTTGATATCTTAGTCGCTTTTTGAAAAAAAATTAAGAAGGTCTGAATGGAGAATTGAAATTTGTACAATGTAAACATTTGCCGCGCGAGTAACCAAAAAAATTAGACTTAAATTTCCGCAAAGACAGAAAAGCAATCGATGCTACAGAACAGAGCGCCTAAAACTAGGACCCGTTGTGAATTTGACGTATTACTTGTGTTATTACTCGCAGAGAGCCAAATAACTCGGTTAATTTTGTTTGTATGGCAATAGACTGAATGGCTTGCACACTCGAATACAATTTCCTCCTATCACAATACAAACACAATCAAATTAATCACGCTATATCTTCGCAGGTAGAAAATAAAATTATACGTTCAAATCCACAACTTTTCCGATTTTAAGTGCTGTTTTCTGCAGTATTGAATGTTTGTCTGTCTTGGCAGAAATTCAAATCCAGCAATGGCAATAGTTTTTATTAAAGAGTGGAAATTAAAATCCATCGGCTGATTTCCTGAGCAATTGCTTACGCCGTTTCCAATATTGTGGCGACCATTACATATTTATCATCTTAAACTGGTGTTTGTTTGTCAATCAAAACAGAGCTGTCAATATTCTAGTCCGGCTGTAGTGTAAATAATTGCTCATACAAACTTTCACAATAAATTGTAAAAAGCCCTTTTCTTTTTTGTCCAAGGTTCAGTTTCGGTGAGGAAAGTTCAAAACAGAATTAGAATTTTTCCCAGAGTGAAGCCACTTTCAATAAGATTTGCATACAGATCCACGGACTTGAATTCTCACGTGAAGCAGGATTTGGAATAATTGACTTACAAACGATTTTTTTACATCTTAAATTCTACTCTGAAAACCTTTTGGCGTAAAGCTTTTGGAATACATAACGTGAAATTTACTTGTGATCATGTTTTATCGGGCTTCCCCTTCGAGTGAAATTACTGATCATTTTATTGGCTCTGATTTTGTCTATTCCTTCCTTCCTATAAACATTTGGACTTAAAAACAGAGTTACTTTGACCAACGATTTTTCTTTTGTTTGAATCTTATTTGGATTAGCCAATTTGGAAAAACAATCTCCAATCTTTACCGGGTACTTAAGAAAATTAATCGATAATTTTTGGGGCTTTGTTGCCTTGAACCATCAAGTCAGAATTAATGTAAAAAACTGTAGCAGCTTTTCTTTGATTGACATCCACTACATCTAGCTTTCTTCGCTCTAAAATGAAGTGTAGGTCGCACAAGATTGACAACTGCTATAAGCTTTCACTGAGTCAATCAGTTATGCATCCATTCAGACCTTCTTTCGCACTTGCCCTATTTTTTCGAGAAAAACGTTTAATTATCTACTCTTGCTACCTTTACTTTAAAGAGGTTCCTCCATCAGTTCTTCCTTTTAATTTGATCTGTAGTGAAGCTTTTTGATCTCCTTCTGTATTCCTTCTCCTTGCTGCGAGCGGGCTCCTTCCTTGATTCAGTGTACAATCCATGCATCGAGTCCACTCATCTTTCTGCAAGGAAATCACATAAATAAATGAATAAATAAACAATTGCCTATGCAGTATTATTCATGTCATTTCTTGAGGTATCATTTACATAAAAAAGCTAGTAGTAGAGGGACCTGTATTTTCTACAACATTTCTCTCTAATGTCACTGGCACATATTTTAGTAATTTTTAATTATTCCTGTATAATTAATGAAAGGAACTTAACTATCTTACAACACAACAACTGAAGTACATTGTTAAAAATCTGCAATTCCATTAAGAGAACAGGTCACACACTAACTTATAAGAATAATCACTTTAAAAAATGCAGAAGAGCAAGTACGAAATACAGAGGCAATAAGAGGCGATTAAAACAAAAATTTGACGCTGATGTTCCATAAATAGTTGGAAGTTACAGCACAGAGTTCTTTAAAACTACGCAACGTTGTTTGTGTACAAGAAGTGCGGTAGTGGTAAGTCTATAGTCAATAAAGTTGATGTGGTCACTGTAATCTGTGACGTCAATGTAGTCAGTAAAGTCAGTGTAGTTGGTGTAGTCGGTGTCGACGGTGTAGTCGGTGTCAACAGTTTAGTTGGTATCGACGGTTTAGTCTGTGTCAACAGTTTAGTCGGAGTCGTCGGTGTCGTCGGTGTCGACGGTGTAGTCACAGTAGTCTGTGTAGTCACCCCAGTCTGTGTAGTTGGTGTCTGTAGACAGTGTAGCCACTTCATTCAGTGTAGTCACTGTAGTTAGTGTATTTGATGCAGTCACTGGCTAGGTAGTGTACTCTTGTAGTCAGTGTAGTCACTGTTAAGGTTAGGGTAGAAGTATAGTGGGTGAAGTTAGTGTCGATGTAGCCAGTTGAGTTTGTGTAGTCAGTTTACAATCAAAAATCACTGTATTTGATTGCTGTATCAGTGATGCATAATTGTAGTTTAATTTTAGGATTTTCCCATTGCTATACAACTCTAGGATAGAGGTTTATAGCAGTGCCCCTAATCTGGTCAGTTCAAGCACAAGGTTTTTTCTTAACTGTAAAGGCACAAAGTAACTGGGTTACAATTTAAGTACAATACAGGACTCATTAACTCTGCGTACAATGCCAACTAAGTTCTAATAACGTACACGGTGACCTCTAGAACCTACTACTGTTGTAAAAGCATGAAAGCTGTTGTATATTACAAATGGTACAGAAAAACATTATACAGTATTGAAAATCCTTATTAGATTTGTTGTTGCTGTTTTTCAGAAAAATAATTCGAAGGGTGCAACAGAGAAGTATGAATGCCCATTAATCGAGATCAACAGATATCTAAGTCTGCAAATCCAAACACACACAAAAATGTTTTTAAGCTTCCAGATACTCCAGATAATTTCATGAACTCTAGATAGCCCTAGACTGGGGTTCTCCCCACTTTTATGTCCTTTGTACTCACTTTCAAAATTTAGTTGTTGTTGTTTTTTTTTCATAAATTAATGTTCCTATTGACCACATTTTTGTTTATTTCACTCTTTAACTTGAATCGATTTGAGAGGAACACCAATAAGATGAGTAATAAAAACTTGCCAAAATTACTTTTGCCAGAAAATCCATTAGTCATCTTTATTCAAAAAAAGGTGTTTCCTCATTGGTCACAGAAAAAAAAAACACATCATTGTTTATCATTACTTTCCATTGTTTCACCGTTAGGGTATCCAGCCAATTGGCTTTTAGGGTTGGGAGAGCTGCTACATGCCTTTTACTTCAGTGGATCAACACTATCACTTACAATAATGGTATCAAACTGCGAAAAGCATGAAAAAATTACATGTCCCTTTTTAATCAAGTTTTAAGAGAAATCGCCATTGTGAGCATGGTCACCTTAATTTTCTGACTTTTACGGTGGCTCTAAACATGGTTTCACATTTTTTTGTATTCTTAGTTCATGTTTTGGGCATGTTTAGTCACATACAACACATGCAGTCATCAAGCTTAATTTTTAGAAAATGTTCAAAATACTTTAAGCGTTTAAAACTGTTACCGACCACCTTAGAGCAAAAAAGAAAGTTATGACTCTGATCTATTTGATTCCAGATTGTAAATAGTGAGTCATGGTTAAGTTCTAAGAAGAACGTAACGCTACTTAGCTATGACTACAACACTGGTTTTGCGACCAAAATATTGGATACTTCATAAGTTGCTCAGGTATAGCTGTAAACAAGACCTCACCAGGAGAGCCAGTGCCATAAACTAAACTTGAGTCTGTTCTTTTCATGTAGCACACAGAATCCAGCTAGTGATTGGTTCTTTAAGCAAGAAGCTGATTGGATGATTTATCTGACCTTTGTTGTGAGAGGGCAACTTGATCCTGTTTAAGTGTTAAGGTCACGCATGAGAAATCCAATGTGGAAGATTGGCCTAAAATTCTGATTAGATTTGTTGTTGCTGTTGTTCAGAAAAATAATTTGAAGAGTACAACAGAGAAGTATGAATACCCATTAATCGAGATCAACAAATATCTAAGTTTGCAAATCCAAATGCACACATAAGAAACGTTTTAAGCTTCCAGATATTCGAGACAATTATATAAGATATGAACTCTAGGTAGCCCCAGATTGGGGTTCTCCATACTTTTATGTCTTTTGTACTCACTTTCAAATTGTTTTTTTTTTTCATAAATGACCCTATTGATCACATTTTTTTAATTTCACTCTTTAACTTGGATCGATTTGAGAGGAACACCAATGAGTAATGACAACTTGTTAAAACTACTTTTGCCAGAAAATCTATTAGTCATGTTCATTCAAAAAAATAAATTTTTACAAATATGGAGTTCATAATAGTAATGATAACAAAATGATAATAATATCAATAATAATAACAGCACCTTATAGCACAGTTTTAAAAAGAAAATTTCACACTACAGCTTCTTCAACCACCATCTTAAATATCCTGTTATGCAAAATCCAGTGGATTCACAAGGTTCTATTTTTAAAAAAAGTCCCTATCAAGCAGAAACTGAACTTGATGTCAAAGATACATTGTTTGAAATCTACGAGGGCTTGGTTGTCTTGGATTTTAAACGTGATAAAGTCAACTGGCAATAAGAGCTTCTACTTGAGTTTCATCTACAATGAAGCTTCAAGTAAGCAGCAGTCTTGTTGGAATTTAAGCTAGCTTATATTAATCCACATTTTTTCTATCATTTTAGCACTTTTACTAAGTAATGTAGGAGCTGCTCGTAAGGTGTTTACTCATTGGTCACAGAAAAACAAAACCACATCATTGCTTATCATTACTTTCCATTGTTTCACCGTTAGGGAATCAAACAGATTAGCTTTTAGGGTAAGGAGAGCTGCTACATACCCTTTTACGTCAATGGATCAACACTATCACTTACAATAATGGTATCAAAAATATATTTAGATGATGAGGATAAAAGGTGATGTTTCTTTTCAGAGACATAGGATATCTCAACTCAACATAGCATACCTCGAAATGACAGATTGCAAAAAGCAAGAAAAAATATCACCTTTTAAACAAGTTTTAAGAGAAATCGCCATGGTGAGTTAAGAGTCACCTTAATTTTCTGACTTTTAAGGTGGCTCTGAATCTGGTTTCACATTATTTTGTACAACATTCTTAGTTCTTCTTTGAGCATGTTTAGTCACACACAATACATGCAGTCATCAAGCTTAATTTTTAGAAAATGTTCAAAATACTTTAAGTGTTTCAAACTGTTACCGACCACCTTAGAGCAAAAAAGAAAGTTATGACTCTGATCTATTTGATTCCAGATTGTAAATAGTGTGTCATGTTAAAGTCCTAAGAGGAACGTAACACTGCTTAGCTATGACTACAACACTGGTTTCGGGACCAAAATATTGGATACTTCGTCAGTTACTTAGGTATAGCTGTCAACAAGAGCTTAACAAGAGAGCCAGTGCCATAAACTAAAATTGAGTCTGTTCTTTTCATGTATTATACAGAATCCAGCTAGAGATTGGTTCTTTAAGCAAGAAGCTGATTGGATGATTTATCTGACTTTTGTTGTGAGAGGACAAGTTGATCCTGTTTAAGCGTTAAGGTCACGCATTTAGAGATCCAATGTGGAAGATTAGCCAAAAATTCTGATTAGATTTGTTGTTGCTGTTCTTCAGAAAAATAATTCGAATGTTGTGCAACAAAGAAGTATGAATACCGCCATTAATCGAGATCAACAAATATTCTAAGTTTGCAAATCCAAACACACATGAAACAAACTTTTTAAGCTTCCAGATATTCCAGACAATTATATAAGATATGAACTCTAGGTAGCCCCAGATTGGGGTTCGCCCCACTTTTATGTCTTTCATACTCACTTTCAAATTATTTTTTTCATAAATGTTCTTATTGATCACAATTTTTTTTATTTCACTCTTTAACTTGGATTGATTTGAGAGGAACACCGATGAGTAATAACGACTTGTTAAATCTACTTTTGCCAGAAAATCTATTAGTCATCTTCATTCAAAAAAATAAATTGTTACAAATATTGAATTCATAACAGTATTTACTAACAAAATGATAATAATATCAATGATAATGACAGCACCTTATAGTACAGTTTTAAAAAGAAAATTTTCAGACTACAGCTTTTTCAACCACCGTCTTAAATATCCTGTTATGCAAAATCCAGTGAATTCACCAGGTTCTATTTTTGAAGCAAGTCCCTATCAAGCTAAAACTGAACTTGATGTAAAAGATACATTGTTCGAAATCTAAGAGTGCTTGGTTGTCTTGGATTTTAAATGTGATAAAGTCAACTGGTAATAAGAGCTTCTACTTGAGTTTAATCTACAATGAAAGCTACAAGTAAGCAGCAGTCTTGTTGGAATTTAAGCTAGCTTATATTAATCCACACTTTAGCACTTTTACTAAGTAATGTAGGAGCTGCTCGTAAGGTGTTTACTCATTGGTCACAGAAAAACAAAACCACATCATTGTTCATCATTACTTTCCATTGTTTCACCGTTAGGGAATCAAACAGATTTGCTTTTAGGGTAAGGAGAGCTGCTACATACCCTTTTACGTCAATGGATCAATGGATCAACACTTCTTGTAACTGCTCAGATGCTCATCTCGTCTACCTTACACAACCTTCATTCTTTCGTAGTTTACTCTACACCTTGCCTTTTTGTTATTGATGTTCAAACTTTCACATGCACCCTTTCAAGTACTTGTTTTCCATTAAAGCAACTGTAATCACATGCACTCTTATGATTGCCTATTTTTTGACTTTTTTGTAACCAATGCTCATCTGATCCACCTTAAAGGGACAGTCAGCTATTGGACCGCACTGACCTGGACACTACTTTTGTCAGTTTGAAATCAGTTTACCTCAACCCGAAATCAAATGAACGCATCGGTTACATCTAGAAATCCACTTCAATCTTGCCTAGTGTTTCATTCGATCCTCGATCTTTTACAGAAAACCTCTTTTTGAGCAAACCTTAACTCATCCTATGACATTATTTTATCATATTTGGTTAGAAACAGTATCCAAAGAAACATGAACAGAAGAGGTGAGAAACGTGTAGGTGCTGGGTGGAAGAAATCACTTTCGCTTACCAAAATAACAAAAGAAATGAATCAATAACATTGGCGAGCATATAATCATTATATTGTATTTGGAAAATCGATGGAAAAGGTTACATATGTTTGGAAAATAAAGCTTTCTCGACCTTGAACCTTCGACAATGATTCATGCTGACTCCGTGTCATTTCTCACCTCTACTGATGATAGAATTCAGAAGTATTCGTCGATGTTGGTTTTTCCTGGACAAATCCATTGGTGAATTCTCAATGGTACATGAACAACGTGTGCTCTGATGTGGCTTAGGGTCTATAATCACGATTTGGGCTTGTAACTAGTTCAACTGTACAAGGTTTGTTTTGAGTATTCCGGATACGCTTCTCACTTTCTGTTTCACGCACGCATGTCTTGTGACATGCAAATCAGCTAAGAAATGGTATCTAATGCGCATGTACATCAGCTGACTATGTCCCTTTAAGCAACCTTTATCTCTTAAAGTTTACTCTCGCCTTTTTTGTTGTTGTTCTCCAACCTTCCATGTGCACCCTTTCCATTAAAGCAACTGTAATCACATGCACTCTTACGGTTGCCTTTTTTTACTTTTTTGTAACCAATGCTCATCTCATCCACCTTAATTACACAACATTTATCTCTCCGGCATACTTTACTCTTGCCTCCTTGTTTTTGTTCTTCAAACTTTAATGGCACCCATATTTCATCAAAGCAACTGTAATCACATGCACTCTTATGACTGCCAATTTTTGATTTTCTTGTAACTGATGCTCGTATCTTGTCTAACTTGTACAACCTTCATCTTTCATAGTTTTCACTCTTGCCTTGTTGTTTTTGTTTTTCTTTTACCAAACAAATGAAATAAACCTTCATTTTATGGACACCCTTGGATCCCTTAGCAGATGTGTCCCTTCAATAGAGGTATAACCAATACACAGCCTAAGATATCACCTGACATTTCCCAATGCCACCACTGAATTCCCGGCAAATTGACATCTGAGAAGCAAATGCAGAAATTCCATACTGATGACACATCACTACCCAGTACTCTTGATTGGTTGTGCTGCCTGGGAAATTTGTTTCAACCAATCAAAAGCACTACCCTCACATCTGGGTAGTGATGCATCATCAGTGTAGAATTTCTGGGCTTGTTTCTCAGACATCATTTCATGAGGAAACCAACTATAAAAATATTATAAAAGTTATGAAAATTTAATATGATTTTAATTCTGACCTGTGACATATTATACTAGCCTGCGAAAACATCCGTTTCTCCTTGCTCTTTGCCATTGGGGATGTTTCACACAGAGGAATGTCTGCGACTCAGCAGCAGAAATTCCATATTGATGATGCAAATTAATGTTTATATAATAAATCCAGCAGTCATGGGGTTCCAAATATAGATTTGTCCAATTTTGCGTGTCTTCTGGTCGATTTTGGTAAAGTGTTGTGTTCATTTGCCCACGAGCTCCAGCAAAAACTCTAATTCTTCTAAACGAAAAGACTATATTCCACAAATATTGACTGTTTTGTCAGAGATTCTTCGCGTTTACATTTGACCTTTGTGGTTTTTTGTCTTTTGTCTGTCATTCGTAAACAATAGCTAAAACAAAGTAACTACTCCATCAACCAATCGGCACTTCTGACCGGATTCCGGACAGATTTTACATCATCAGTATGGAATTTCTGCCGCTGAGTTGCAGATTTTCCTCCGTGCAAAGCGTCCCCAGTGGCGAAGAGCGAGGAGAAACGGATGTTTTTGCAGGCTAGTGACATATACATGTACCAGTTTTGTTGCTCCTTTATATGGAAAATAGCACCAAAAATTTAACGCTACTTGAAAACTAATGGAAGTAAGAGAGGCCTGCTTGGGCTTAAAAACAGCTGTTAATACGAGTGCACAGTAAAAATTTGAACGTTTTTGTCAAACCATTATGTTTCCAAGTTTGACAGTGTGATTTGGTAAAACATTACTCAAAAACCTTTCATGGACTGCTCGCACATGGGTTAAACTCACCCATTTCTCTTGCTGTTGTTAAGGCTCGCTCAAGTTTTTTTAAACCTTTTGAAAGACTAATGTTAGGTGAACTCATCCTGAATAGGTCAATGACTGCATACTTAAGTAAAATCTCAAGTTTCACTTTAAAAAACAAAAATCATCTTTATAAGTGTAACAATGGCAATATTAATTTTTGTATCAGTAGCCAAGTAATGTTTTCTTCATTTAAAACTACTAATGTACTTCACAGCTTCTTTCACAAGACTTCCCCTGTAAATAAGGGCCTCTGCATTTGAATATGCTACACACAGTTGCAAAAGTACTTGAGACACTGTACCGTATTTTGGCATAAATGGCCTGTCCATGATCTTGTGCTTGTGATGGCTCCACCCCTTATCAAAGTTGCTAGCAATACAAAACCAGGCTCAAAACTTGGAGGAACAACTTTGAATGGGAGGGAGGAGGGAGGTCAGTATTATATCTCACAGACCTATGACCAGCAGCGATTTGAAGCAAGAAAGGTCGTTTTTTTTGTGGGCGTGCCTCAACATTTTTGCAACTGGTTATCTGAGTCCTTCGCACCTCTAAGGCCGTGGTGCACGATTATCAAACATGGTGAAACATGGTGCACTCTTAGCACCTAAGGAGGTGGTTGTACAAAAACAGTATTTCATTTTCCTAGGTTGCATGTTTAAAAAACGGCAAGACAAAAACAACAGTTTTTGGCACTTCTGTTTATGTGGTAATATGCAAGAAATTGGGCTTTTAAAGAAAGTATGTGGCAAAAGGTGCCACACCATCTTAAACAAGAATCACCAAAAGGCGATTTTTAACTGGGCTGCAAAGGGGCTATTTTTTCTGAGGGGAGGGGGCACCTATACACACTCAGGCTACTACAAAACCTTGTCGCCGACCATTGCATGCGACAGAATCTCATGTGAGACTGAACATAAACTCATTCAGAACATTGTACCCTTTTGAAAGACTTTCGTAACCAAAAAAAAAGAGTACCATTTTTAAGTGGGGGCTGTATAATTACTTTTAAAATCCACCATTATGAATAAAAATAAACAAGTTAGCCATTTAATTCTAAGCCGGAAACGATTTGCATTATTTTCACGCACCCCTCCCCCAAACCCTCTGTGCCCCCCCAAAAAAGCGTGACAGTATAACGTGACTAATTTGACGTAACCGGAAATTTCAAAAATTGTTGTCGTTCTACGAGCATAAAGTGCGACGGACGGAGCTGATTTACACTAGACAGAAATATTGTATTGTATAAAAATTAAACCAGAAGTATACTAAAACAGACAGCCAACTGCCCATTGATCCTGCCTGATCCAGGGGCCTCTGACTGCACTGAGACTTTGCTGCGCTTTTCACAAACATGTAAACTCTAAACTTCAAAAGCCACCTTCACAATTGTGTTTTTCGCTGCCGTCAATCATTATTATGATCACAAGCGACGAACCTTGAAACAGAGAAACACAAAATGGATCCAAATCCATGGCCTTTTGAACCCGTGAAGTAAAGTTTTGTTTCCTAAGAGGTCCGTTAAGATAAGATGATTGACAGTAGCGAAAAACCCAATCGTCGGTTGGCTTTCATCCTCGGAGACCCAGGGGCAGATAGTGGGGGCGAGGGAAAGTCTAAACGGGTGCAAAAATATGGCACGACGGCGACCGTTTGGAACTGGTCTGGTAAGACATTGTCCCCAGGGGCTCTTCTCGTCTTTTTTTACTTTTCTTCGTGCCATATTTTTCCGCCGGTTTAGACTTTCCCTTGCCCCCACTATCTGCCCCTGAGTCTCCGAGGATGGTTGGCTTTTGAACTTTAGAATTCGCATGTTTGTGAAACGTGCAGTAAATAGAGAATCCTAATTTGCGGTCTATAGTCTACACAGAAACTGGCACTATTTTTTCCACAAGATAAAAAATATTCAGTTTTAAGATGTTCCTCTTGGTATTTTTCTCTAACATAAAGGCATAAAATCCTTTGCATTTTGTGACCTAAAAAAGTTTAAAGATTTCTCACTCGCCTGTTGCTTTCATCAGCACGCACTTCAAACAATGTAAATAGATAAAACCATCGACAACATATTTTTTACCTGATACCGATATGAGTTAAAAATTTGCTCGAGTTCATTGTTTGTCTCACCCATGACTAACTTTTCTTCATGGACGATAACTATGCCGCTTTATAACTCCTCCAAAGTTTTTGTGCTAGCTAAACAATATGGAATCACTATTCACAGTCCTTGGATATTAAAAAGATTGAACGTGACGCACTATTGTGACTTTGTTTACTTCTGATCACATCTTCAAGCCAAGTCTCTCTTTTCAAGCGATTCATCTCAATGCACAATAATTGACCCTTATATTAGTTAAAACCCTATGGTTCATTACTGAGTATATTAATGCTGTTTTTGCCCCTCACATTGACGGTGTTCGTTCGTATTCAAAACACCTTTAGTATTATGTTTCGAGATAAATGGATTATACGCTTTTTTAAGTTTCCATTTTGCAGTGACTTCAGTCTACATCTCCATAAAATGGTAGAAGAAATATCAAGAAACATCACGAGAGCTGAAAATTTTCAAAGGTATGTTTCTTGAACTCGCTAATGCTGACATCAATATAGCATGCTTGCTGAATGAAAACACAGAATTGTGATCACAAGATCATGTACAAATTTAATGATAAAAGCTTAGCAAGATACAGATACAAACAAAAGCAAACCCCCTGAAACCTCGACGTGGGCTACACTTGTACGCTCTACTCAGTCACCAAACCTTAATTGTCAGTAATAGCTCCTATTTTCCTCAGGTCAAGCCTTGAACTTGTGTGCGAAATTCGCAGAGTTCCTATTTTTGTCCGTGTCTTCTTTATCCTCAGTATTCGAAATTTACACCTCCAAATTAAATTGGAAGAAATTAAATATTTAAAGGAAAAGCCAGTCTTCTAACATGGCAAAGTTGTCACGTTCCTTGCTCATGGATGTGCGTAAAATCAGGATTCATCTGCCATTCATCGGCAACTGAGTTGTTCGCTTCACTGACTACGACAGCTTACAATCAAGTCTTCAGCCATAGTGTCGTCAACTGGTGAAATACTTTGCTCATAAATTGTGCTTCTTAATTGCTCATGTACTACATCGATCGATAATTCTCTCTTTGAGTTCACGAAGCGGCCCAGGCGTTCCAAACCTGACGCTCACAGTCATCTTTTGGTGTGAACCCACAGTGAACGGCGTGTCGGTTTGTATGCAACGTTTCTCTGAGTTTCCTAGCGCCAACATCATCTAACTGACTTAAACTCGCACAATAAAAAAATTATAGAGTGACTTGTATGATCGAATCGCTTTGAACAACGCAAATAGCCTTCTTTAGGTTCGCAACGCCTTGTGGGTTTTTCAGGGGGAGCGGAGATGAGGTACAAAAAGTATTCGTGCAAGGGTTCGTGCAAGAGAAAATCCTATGAAACCATTTGTGAGAACATCGTTTCTCGGTACCAGACCCTCGTGTCCTCCCTCCCCCGGATGACCACTTTTTGACACCGACGACCGAAAACCGAATTTATGACTGGGTCGCACAGGCAGCCCATTAATAAGCTGCAACAAAAGGGGTTTTCGGTCCTAAAACACTACAAAGATGCAAAAAATAGTATACTTTCTTCGAACTAGCATAAAAGACATTTATTAATTTTATGAAAGGAAAGTGTACATGGAAATGGTTTCTCTTTTATTGCCTGCCATTGAGAGGAAAGAAAAGTTACACTAAAAGGCAGCTGTTGTCGACTTTACTTAACACAAGTTTGGATTTATGTTTACCTTTTGGTCGTCGTACAACTTTGTTTTGATTTTGAAGCCCAAGTGTGGCTAGTGATCAGATAACATGAAAATTCACACACATATTTCAGTAACATAAGTCGCGAGAGCTCACATATAATGTAGCTTTGTATTCTGTATACTTGGTATTGGTAATTGAATCTATTTCTTTGCAAAAGAGAAGTCACTGTCCCCAAGAATAGTAATTTTCCAGCATAGCAGCATCAGGAATTTACATGCTTCAACAGTCTACTTGGTCTACCATCATATGAGATAAATATAATGATATATCATAATTGATTTCTTACTGTTGCAGAAATTGGTAGACCATGGATTGATGGTAGACCGCCAGGAAATAGAAACTAACATAGCACACAACTTTTTCTGCTCTCTAGCTCTAATGGACTTTAATAACCATGTTACTTTAACTGAAGTAGATGAAAACAAGTGAACAGTTTTACTTTTACAGTGGTGTTGAAAAATAAGTCACCTGGTATACCGAATACATTATAATACCATTGCATATCAAATGTCATTGTGTTACAGACACAGATTGCAGTTTAGAACACGGCAAGATATTACCGTTGCTAAAAGAATATTAAGCCTAGATTACAAGAACTGCTAGTTATTAATTATCAGTGAGACTGTGGCTGATAAACAACAACCACAGCTACATGTCAGTTTTATTATGAACATTTTTATTGCTGTTATACGTAAATTTCCTAATAGGTAAAGCGAAAAGTGCTCTGTTTTGGCCATTATTAGAAGAATACAAAGTCACACTAAGATAATTAGAAACTAGCGGAAATGTAATCAAAAGCAATTTGCAGTTGTAGCTTTTTGAGTGTTTTGACCAGGCAAAGCAAGTATAACAGAGAAAATTAATTAACTTAAGTTGGAAGATTGATTACATAATTTTTGTATAAAAGACAGTCCTCCACCCAACTTTGACTGTAGTTGTAAATTTAATAAATAAAAAACTACATCAACACATTGCATGATTGGTGATGATCAAAAAAAGAAAAAATGCAAATTTTATAGCTCAATTACCTGTACATTCTTGCAGGTGTTTGCCATACTCCAATATTATTTTTCCATACCATTCAAAGATATTCATCTAAATGGAGACAAAAACTATTTTCAGATATGATACAATTAACTCCTTTAACTCTTTAAACCCTAAGATCAAAAATTCAATTCTTATTTGTCACCCCTATTCATTTCCTACAGAAGAAGAGGGGAGAAATTTAGAAAATACTGTATCAAGCAAATTGATCTTGTGTGATCATGTCCTTAATTCTCATGACCACTCTGTTTCACAAAGCATTGATATTACAAGGAGAAATTTGATGCTGATCACTATTACAGCTTCAAGGGTTTATAAGCTAAAGGAGGGTAACCACTGGGAACAGTTCAAGGGTATAAAAGTCCATCTTAGAGGGGTGTCCGGCCAAAAATAATTATTATTAAAATATTAATAAAATTATTATAATGATTATTACTATAATAATAGTTATTATTATCATTACCTAACTGACAGATTTGGTAAATAAAATGACTGAAAAACAGAGGCGACAAACTCTCCTTGTCCATTTAAATAGTCAACTATCTGTTATTTCTGCCTTTTAACGGATGAGCTATTACTTTCCCCAGAGATGCTTTTAACAAAACATAATCATGACAGCATCTGACAAGAGGTATGGCATGGTGATTTCTTATTTTTTTGGTATGAAGAAGTGCTCACACCAATGTCATAGGTACTAATTTTAAACTCTTTGAATAATTATTATTATAGGTAACTGTGCACCCCTGTAGCTTCACCTTAGGCTTAAAGTAGCAATGCAGGATTTGCAGAAAAAGTAACTCTAACTGTCAATTGCCTGATGACCATACATGTATAATAACATAAACATGTCCACACTTCTCAGGCACTTCATCTATTGGCTTTATCAGTCAAGGCCCTAGCACAGGCACAACAAGAAAAGGTAAAGGCATTCTAAAGAGACAAACAGGAAAGGCCTGTTGAGAACAGTGTTGTTTGGAAGAGGTTTATTTAGTAGGACTAAGGTATCGGGAAGCAAGGCTCTTTGCGCGAGGTCTCACAGGGCCCCTACATAAGTTAAACGCTTGTTTTTCACCAACCAGGAAGTAAATTGTAACCTAATTTATATCTTTTTTCAAACAACCTCACTTGAAATTCATTCCTCTAAAGGTTAGTTAGTACCTAATAAGTTTTGTTTTGATATTCGCAAGTGATCCCTGGAATAAAAATAATTGGAGGTGCTTACCTTGTTAAAAATGACATGGAACATTGAATCGTTGCTTGTGGCAATGCACTCCGCAATCTACAGATACAATAATGTGATTAATACTTATACAGGATAATCGCTTTTTTTCCTTGTGCTTCCCCTTAAAAAAAAAGTCACAAACCTTTAATACAAACACACCACAGCACACTTAGTCACTCTTCATTAGTCTTCAATCATGCCAGGTTTCCACAGCCTTTCTTTTAGTTGTTCCCTACTGCACAGCATGTTTCTAAGGAAATAAAAGACTATAGTACTATGATGAGTGTCAATTCAATTGGCACTGGGTTAACAGCATTATTCTACTCCCAACTTCATCCTTCTTTTCCATACATTAGAAAAAATGTGCTAATATTTAATTGCCAGTGTGCATGTGTTAAGTATATGTTGCCAAAAGTTTATCGTTGCGTGTCAGGCTTTACAAAAAAAGAGGCAAGAAGCAGTTAAGATATTGGTAGTGGTACCTAGATTGCAATACTGAATCAATTTTGAGTCACTAACCTCACGACTTCAAAAAGTTCTTTGCCCAGCTTACCCCACTAAATGCTGGACCCACAACAGCGATGGTGTTTGCTTCTATGTCAAACACCCGGGGCAAAATAGCAAAGGAAAGATGAAAATTTAAATCACAGGAGTAATAATTATAGCTTCAGTTTATTAGCCAATAAAGTTTATTTACTTCATCATGGTGAAGCACTTTACTATCTGCCACTGGGCACCAAATGTACTACAATAGCTCATACTGCTCCTCAACCTACAGAATGGTATTGGAAAGCGAGAGGGCTAAGAAAGAAAATCTTAATAAATTCCAAATTGAACTTGTGAATTTGTTCATTAGAGGACTTCTAAACTTAATACTACTTACCCCTACAATCATAATTGTAACATTCAGTGATTTTGCCTTCCAAACATTCCTGGGAAGAGTAGTTTCTTGCATTAAGGTAAATCCACCTAATTTGAATCAACAGGGCATGAATTATTTTTCTATTACAAGATGTATGCAAAATGAGTAGCTATGTACTGATTGAATTTGTCAAAATTGCTTCAGCTCAACAAGTAAAAAGAAGTGGGAAAGATCACAACACCTTTTACATCTAACTATATCAATGATCAAAAACTCTTTCCATTTAAGTGAATTATACATGCATGCAGTTATTTTATTTTGGCCAGGAGGTTTTGATGTTAATTTTTCCTCTAAGAACTTGAAACAAAAACAGGAGTTAAATAAACAATAAATCAAATAGGGTTCCCTGAACCTCTACTCACCTTTGAATGCCACTTCCTTTGCTTACACTTTCATAAAAACCAGTGGTCCCTGCAATAACAGTTTTGCCTTTGCCCTGCAAGCAACACATATATTATTTCATGGGGGGATGAAAAAATGAAATTTTGTTCGATTTCCATTACTTTCATGTACGGTCTCCCATCCTATAGCATGAGAATCTTCGCTGTTGGTCACAATATGTTTAAAGTTTGACTTGTTAAGTTACCACAGGGTTCATACAAAAAATTGCAACCATTTTTCAAGGACTTTTCAAGGACTTTTCAAGGACCACATTAGATTTTCAAGGACAACCTACTAGGAATATAATTTCACAGATTGTACAAAAATGCATATTCCCAGTATATTCTAATAAGACTTTAAGGCTTTAACTGTTTGCTTCACCAAATTCTCTAAATTTTTCAGTTCACTTGTCGTAAACTGATAGTTAATTATTGCATAAAACATGGAGCACTTTATGTAAATGACCTTTACATTCACTGAGCTACGATTTATATTCTGTCTTGGACAACCAAAAAGCATCAAAAAATTCTTTCCAGGCTACTACATTCAAAGTTGAAGAAAATTCAAGCTCTTTTCAAGGACTTGCACAGAAATTTAAGGACTTTTCAAGGACTTCCCCTAAAATTCAAGGACTTTTCAAGACTGTGCAAACCCTGTACCAGAAGAAGATAAAAACAAAGAAGCAAAATAAAAGAAGAAAGTGTTAAATAAGCAAAAAAATGATTCGGATGGTACGATTATTGCTTACATCACATCAGATTGTGTTGTGTAAATTAGTCCCATGTCGTCCATACGACATGTGTGAATGTTGGGAGTGAAAATTGTGTGTCTTTGGATGGCAGAAAAGTCATGATGTAAGCTAGTTGCACACAACAGTCGTAAGCAAAAATAGCACCTTCTAAATCAGCCTTAAGAAGGATACCAATGGGAACAGCATAATAACATGTCTGATTTTAAGATAGGTGTTCTAGAGAAGTAATCAAAGTAAATGATCAAAAAGAAGCAAGGTCCAAATCTTGGTGTTTGCTTAAGACAGTTGTGTCATTTGGAAGTGTCTGTTATGAAAAAGTACTTGGCACTAGTTGACAGTAGTATTCTAAGGTCACATATAGAAACATGAACATCATCCCAATTGGTTGATAAGTGTAATTACAGTGAAACCTCTATTAAGTGGACCCCCAATTTAGCGGACACCCTCTATTAAGCGGACACTAAGCCGGGTCCCAAAACGAACGTCTGATATTTCCCTTCATAACAAACCCCTATTCAGTGGACACCTCTATTAAGCGGAGGCAGACACTAAAATAAAATGTATTTGGCTAATTTCTATTGTTGAAATCCTCTATCACTAAGCAGACACCGGACTGAATTGACTATAGTAGTATTGGATTACGTCCTTGAAATACATACTTTAGTCAGTTAATGTTTTTGCATTTACAAAAGAATCAAAGTTGGTAGTGAAAGGTAATGAATTTGAACTCTGGATAGTTTCTTTAACAACTAAGTACAGAGTAACCATTAAAAGTTGATTGTTAACAAACATTGTGCAATTTTTACAACCTCTAATAAGCGGACACCCTCTATTAAGAGGACACTTGGAAACGTCCCAAAGGTGTCCGCTTAATAGAGGTTTGACAGTAGTTCTAATTTAGGCAAAGGAATTGTTGGTAAGAGTGTTATGGTATGAGTGTTGTAGGCATATTTCAATTCTTTTGCTCCAATTAATGACAGGCTCACTCTTATCTTCACTTAAAGGCTAGTCTTAAAAGCAATTCAAGGGGTTGAGTCTGTAACTGTGTATTACTTGACGGCTGTATAATTATTGCGAGTAGTACTTTGGGGATAAAGGCTAGGTACGTACAGTATACAGGGTTGTCACTAAGATTTCAAGTTGCTAGGTAAATCCAACAGGTAGGGCGGGGAATCAAACAGCTAGGGGTTCACTTTGGTTCTATTTTTCTTCTTCTTTCCTTTGAAAGTAGCTGGAAGTAGCCAGGGAAATCTCCGGCCTCCACCTCTTAATGACAGCCCTGACTATGTGTAGCTCTATATGAAAGGAATTTGTGTTTGAGCCCTCTAAACCTGAAAATCAGTACAATTAGTTTTAATAACTGCTTGTGTCTGAGCAAGGCTTAGGTTTTTTCATTTTGGAGCCAGCGTCTGAAACTGAGTTTTGTTTCTACATTATCGGTCACTACAAAACAGTGTTTCAGTGTTTTAGTGTAAGAAAAGTACAGATATTTTGGTACAGAGGTAAAGCTTTCAGAAAACATACTGCACATCACTAAAAAAAATGGGGTCCGGATAATCTGCGAGCCAGCGTCAGCCATGCGAGGCGTGCGAGCCATGCGAGACATGCAAGCCATCGGAAAATATAAATTTTTAATAATATTCTAATTGGAAATAGTTCGTTTTGTAATTGGTTTTGCTGCTGGAAATGTGCTTTCAATCGCGAATATTAAACCGCGATGGCTCACGTCGTGGCCATGTTATTTTGGACGCGAACAGTCTGGGTCGAGGGAGAGCGACAAATTTTGACTTTCTCTCCCCTCTCTGATAGTCTTTCTCTCCTGTTTCGTTCTTGCGAACCATTCAGCGTGCTCGTGGCCGGATCTTCAAAAAATCTTCAATCCTTTTGGACAATCCAGTTCAGTCGAATCAATCTAGCAATAAACAATAAAACTGCTTCTAAAAGTGAGTATTTACCTGATTTACCGTTGCTTTAGTCTGTTGTCAGCTGTTTTGTGCAATGAATTATTCATCATTGCTAATGTTTTATGTATTTTATTTAGTTCGCAGATGCAAATCGACGCACGCAGTGTCTCGTTGAAGCAACGAAGCGTGGTTTCACGCTAAACATCGATCCAAGCGGGGAAAGAAACCGTTGCTTCTATCAGTGTTTGTTGTCATTGTTTCTGTACGAACAAAAATATATTTAATACTTTAAATTCTGGTGTTAAAACCTTAACTGTCTTTTCTTGAAGTTTTTTAAAAGTGGCATACCACGTAATCAAGAAAAAGGATTTAGAAACGTGTTAGAAACGCTTTGCGCGTTTTGAAAACGATACGGTTTCATCGTTCGTGTAGATAGGTTTTCAGATGGCTCGCATGGCTCGCTGCCATGGCTCGCATGGCTCGCATGGCTCGCTTGTATGACTCGCATGGCTCGCATGGCTCGCTGGCTCGCACTCTATCCAAACTCAAAAAAATTTCCAACTTCCAAGGCACGTTAAGTTTTATAGATCATAATAAATGGGATATTTCTCATATTAACCTTATATACCGGACTTGGTTGTAGCTTGAGGCTTGTAGTCATTCCTCATTACTGTAAAGCAAACAAAATTTAAAAAGATCAAACAAATTTGCCTCTTTTTGCTGATAGCACAAAAGTTATGGCACTCCATAGCCTGTGAATGGTTACTGGTCGTTTCACAACAAAGCCATTTCAATATAAGTCACATCAGTTTTGAAAACTTTCAACAAATTTTGGTTCTAGCCATGTTCTTTAACATAAAAAAACTGTAAGTTTCTATTAGGTAAACTTTGAGGCTTGGAGGCTTTTTAAGAGTTGTTGGTTCATTATCCTTGATGAAACTTATTATGTCTGAGAATCGCCAGGTGTGTAACTGAGAGCTTCATTCTATGGTACCATGAAAAAGACTATCTTCTTTCTCTATGATGTCTGTCCTGCAGAAACTAGCCTGGTGTACAAGAACATTAACTTGGCTTCATGGTGGGGGAGCTTCACGAGTACATACAAGAACTTGTTTACTGGGGGGATTTCCCTTGAAAATTCTTAACACTATTAAAAACTAGGGTTTATTTTCTGATGACAAAGATAAATAAACTATGTACTAACCCGCTGATATCAGTGATGTGAACACCAGTATGCAATTCATGATCATATTCCTTAACAGCATTCCTATTTTGACACTTTGTACGGTCATTTTCAAACCTGTTATTTTGAAAAATAGAAGGAAACTAAGATATTTAGCTTTTCAACAAACCTGGCGTATTTTTTTCCGGACTGGATTGTTTAAAGTCCCCAATTTTTCTGTATGATCATAGAGCGCGAATTCTCGCTGTGTGGGCGGCCATCTTGATTTCATATGTACTTGGAGAAGGGGAGGGAGGGAGGCGCCTCATCCCAACCCGTCCTCCGCCCCCTCAGTGGATTTCGACGATCTTTGGGGAGAAAAGTAGCTTACTATACAAAGGCTAAAAAATGTAACCTTGTAGTCCTACACCGCGGAGTAACTTCTTCCGTCGAAATATATATATATATTCGTTTGAGCTGCAGACGAAAATGCTCGTCTTTCTCCGTTTTGCAGACAGTTCTACTGGTCCCAAAGATACTGAACTCAATACAATCTATACATCTTGTAACAAGGACACCTCTCTATTGCGGACAGTTCTATTGGGCCCAAAGATCCTAAACCTTATGCAATCTATACCTTTATTACAAAAGACACCTCTCTACTGCGGACATGAGTCAGTACTGGTCCTCCCTATTACCAACAGTTCTGTTGGTCTCTAGGATACTAAACCCTATACAGTTTCTACCTCTATAACACGAAAAACCCTCAATTGCCGACAGTTCTATTGGTCCCAAAGATTCTAAACCCTCTAACTCTATAACACGGACTTCTATTTCTGTCGGAATACGCGTTAAAGAGGTACATGTATTTCATATGTCTATGACAAATACATCTCTGTAATGCGCACACTTGTCGCTGTCCCTTTGGAGTCCGGACTAAAAAGCTACCTGTATTTCTTATCTCTATAACATAGTCATCTCTGTAATGCGCACAATTGATACTGTCCCTTTGGAGTCCGTATTAAAGACCTATCTGTATTTCTTATCCCTATAACATAGACATGTCTCCAATGCGAACGCGTGATACTGTCGCTTTGTAGTCTATATTAAAAAGCTAACTGCATCTCTATAACATAGACATCGCTGGAATGCGCACACTTGATACTGTCCCTTTAGAGTCCGTATTAAAGAGTTAACTGTATTTTCTATCTCTATAACATAGACATCTCTGTAATGCGCACACTTGATACGGTACTTTTTGGAGTCCGTATTAAAGAGCTACCTGTATTTCTTATCTCTACAACATAGACGTCTCTGCAATGCGCACACTTGATACTGTCCCTTTAGAGTCCGTATTAAAGAGCTAACTGTATTTTCTATCTCTGTAACATAGACATGTCTAGCTCCTGTAATGCGCACACTTGATACTGTACTTTTTGGAGTCCGTATTAAAGAGCTACCTGTATTTCTCATCTCTACAATATATACATCTCTGCAATGCGCACACTTGATACTGTCCCTTTGGAGTCCGTATTAAAGACCTACCTGCATTTCTTATCTCTATAACATAGACGTCTCTTGCCATGTGCATACTTGACACTGTCCCTTTAAGGTCCGTATTAAAGAGCTATTTGTATTTCTTATCTCTATAACATAGACATCTCTCGACATCTCTGTATCGCCCACACTTGATACTGTCCCTAACTGTATTTCCTATCTCGCTAACATAGACATCTGTGCATTGCGCACACTTGATGCTGTCCCTTTGGAGTCCGTATTGAAGAGCTTACTGTATAGCATAAACATCTCTGTAAGGCGACTATAAAGATTTTAAGATATTAACAAGATCCTTCTCAAATGATTGCGTTACCCTCCGTAACTATTGTGGTAATACGTTTGAACCCTTTATCTTACAGGACTAACCTCGGAGTCAACTGTTATATACCACTTGATCCGAAAAAAGCTAAAATACTCCCAGATTTTAATCAATCAGACCCCCAAAAAAGGTGAAGCCTAGTTGATTTGCACTAGCACACAGTCAGTGTTATCCAGGAGCTCCGCTTTTAGGCCAAGCTGAAGTTATGTGTTAGTCAAATACATGTAGTTCCGCTTTTAAAACGGTAAGCATAAATACATTGTACCTTTAAAAGGTGCATATCATATACTGAAAATCAAGACGTTTTTCAGGTCAGTGATATCGTTAACCCGATTTTTAAAACACTTATATCGTGTCATGAACCTTGCCGACCCTGAGTCAGTACATATGTACTTTACATGTATAGGGTGTTGACTTTCGTTTCTGTCCAGATATATATTCATGTAAAGTCTGAATTAATTAATGACTGACCGATACTGTCCCACCGAACGCCGGAGACCTGAATTAAGTTCTATAACAGTCGATATGACACAACTTACTGAGTCAAAAACCAACTTTTGGTGCTACAAACAGTTAGAAATTCAGTCTGTTATTATTTAGTTACCTCTACTTTAAATGTTGCAGATCCACGCGGTTGAATATGACCGCCTCAAGACAAGCTTCTGCTGAGATCACAGTTCCGCGCTGTGATAGTTGTACCATTTTAAACATCTCCTGGGCGGTTTTCAGTTACAGCCATAATGATATGAACGGTATTTTGCTCCAAGAAAACTAAAAACGGTACAAAATGTTTCTTCAGATCGCCATTTTCTTCCTGAGTTAAACGTGCGAGAAAATTATGAATAACTGAATATTAATTCAAAAACGATCTGCAATTTAAATGAATTCTTTGAACGCCATCTTGCTCAAAATTTTATATTCCGGAAATAAATAATTGTATATAGTTTTAGATTCTTTTACCAAGAGCAAAAAGAAACAGTGCAAGAAAAAATATATATAGATATGTTTATTTTTTAATCCAACTTGGGACATGGATTCTGGATTCCAATCGTAAGTGGTATTTTGGATTCCTTGAGCTAAATTCTGGATTCCGAAGCCTAGGTTTCAGAATTCCAGGAGCAAAATTTTCGATCAGTCAACTCTAGGTGTCCGTTTTAGAGAGGTATCCGCCTTATAGAAGAATGGTAGGAACCAAACTCTAGGTGTCCGTTTTAGGAAGATTTTCGCCTGCATGAAGAATGGCAGGGACCAACTCTAGGTGTTCATTTTAGGGAGGTGTTTGCCTTATAGAGAGTCAACGAAAATAATTATCTGGAGCTGACTGTGTTATTGGAAAGCTATAACTGACCACTTTCAAGAAATACATGCATGAGAAGCGGAGCCTTACTCAACTCGTTTTGCAGCAGCTTCCAAACAAGTTGCAAGCTTTTTTGGCCCGTTTTAAGGTAGCTTAAGATTTTGTCCCAGTTCAGATGATCGCGTCAATGGGGCAGTGATGTCAAGCCGTTGGTCAAATCAATCAAAGGGGACGTAAAAGAACCGACCCTAAGGATTTAAAAGAGTAGGGGGCGTTTCCCCGGTGGGGTGGTCTACCAGTCACTGTGCACATTATTTATATCACGAGCTGAGTGGGATCTAGTAAGTTCATGGATAACAGGATCTGGAAGGGAGGGGGGGAGGGGGCGGGGGTTTGGATCCCACAATCCCGCGCTTTTTCTTCACGACAATCTCGCATCCTGAACTTCTGCCATCCCGGAGTTTCCCGAATGCCGTTTTCTTTCCCAATATCGCATCCCGTGCTAAGATTTTCTTCTTTGGTGAATCCCACCTGACGACTAGCAGTTGAATCCCGTATCCCGTCAACAAATTTGCGTTTTCGCGAATCGTGCTCTATATATTTTGGGTCAAATCCCGGATCCCGAAAATACCCTTTTAGATCCTCAGATAATGGCTGCCTGTAGCGCTCCTGTATGCTGACGTCTGAGATTACTCTCATCCACGACTTTTTATACATTTATTCAAACGTTTTGTCGAAGAGGTCAGTTTTATTTGTTTAATCTTGAGAAAACAACTCAGTACTACCGAGACAGGTAGACCAAACCTGCGATCAGTTGGTCCTTCTAGATCTTCCCTTTTTATTTGGAGGCGAGGGTAAAAGGACGCCTGATACATTTACTTTCCGCGTCGTCTGCCCGTAGTCCAGAATCTGGACTTCTGACGTCTGATTGGCCGAAAAACAACAGAGCCTTCCGAGCCGCGCACCGATTGCTATTTTTCCCCTTTACCCGAAAGGGAAAAAAGATACTCAGAACGGCAACGCCTGATCGCAGGTTAAAGTATTCGAAGATTTGCTGACGTCATTGAAACGTAAAAATAATTTAAACCTTGGAATCTTTATTGGTGGAAACTCGGGATAAAGGAAATCGCTTAAATCGCAACGGATAGGGAAAATAACCACACCGGAAGCAAGAAGACACCAAGTAAATAAGGTGAAGCGTTTTTTACTTAAAATTCCTGCCAGTATTTATCTTCTTGCCCTATTACCTGAATTCCCATACAGATCCCTTCTATTCACGGCCTTTTTGAGGATTACGCAATATGATACCAACTATTAATGAGCTGTTGGGCTGCCTGTGTGAAGTTGAGAAGTTTGATGTCGTGCACCATAACGAGTATAACGCAGAACCAACGGCTTAATCATCAATAAGACCTAAGTGTTGTGCATGTTTGCAAACTGATGCGACGACGGGAATTTGCTACGAAATAGCTTTGTAGCGAAACGACCGGTAACCGAGGATCAAACCGTCAAACACTGTCCTCTGGGGAACACGTCCTCAACCCCAAACCTCAAACGTGTATATAAGTGACGGGGATGCTCTTCTCGCTTGGGGTATCTGGGACAGGAAGTCACTGTATTTTACCCATTCAGGTATCGCTTAGGGCTGTGCATAAAAACACTTACCAAAAATGCCGTGATGTCTGTTTTAGTATGGTTTTCTTGAGCCACACCCACATTGGTCTCCCTTAGGGATTTAAATTTAGTTTTCCGACGAGCTTGCCCGTCACTGTCGTATGGGAGTCCCTATATCTTTTAATTCTTAGGAAATTCGGCATGGGATTTTCTTGGAGATAAGTTTTTGGTTCCAGGGTTTTTTGTGGGTTTATTTTTGCCCCCGTTCAATCATCCCCGTCACTTGAAATCCAGATTACCCCCTAGGCCACCAAGCAGTTTGTCAGCGGCACCCATTTATACACCTAGGTGAAGTGACACAAAGTGGAGTAAAGTTCCTTGTCTAAGGAAACAATGCAACGGGAGAGGCCTGAACCCTGGAACTCCAGATCTGGAATGGGCCTTATTCACACGGCGGCCATGTTGTCCCAAGAGACCGGAAAAGCTTTGTTTTACATGTCTACAGGAGCCCATATCCACCCTTGCAGTGAAAAACTTGGGAGCGAGGCTAGGCAGATAAAACAAAGCAAAACGGGCAAAACCGTTAGTCGTCCGTAGTTGCCCGCCCCGTTAGAAATTATTTTACTGCGCTTTTCAAAAACATGCGAACTCTAAAGTTCAAAAGCCGCCTTCACAATTGCGTTTTTCGCTGCCGTCAATCACAATTACGATCACAAGCAACGAATCTTGAAACGCAGAAACACACAAAACGGATCGAAATCCACCAATCACAAACCATGACCTTTTGAACCTGTTAAAGTAAAGTTTTGTTTCCTGAGAGGTTCGTTAAGATAATTGACGGCAGCGAAAAACGCAATTGTCAGTGGGCTTTTGAACTTCAGAATTCGCATGTTTGTGAAAAGCGCAGTAAAAACGTTAGAGGCGTCCGTTAGCTTGAAACGTCATAACGTTAGAGCGAAAAGTTTACCCCTTTGCCAAAGTTCTGTTTCCGTTAGCCGTTAGCATAAGAACGTTAGTTGTATCCGCTACAACGACTGGCCGAGGCGTTCGAAAAAATCGCCTTCCGTTAAAGGCATATAGCCATACATTTCGGCCAGAAGTTTCGCTGTACCGTAAATTAATGAGTGTTCAGTAAGGATTCGACGAACGAAGTAAGCTTTTCAGGTCACGGACGAGCGAGCGAAATTCTCGTTTCGTAGACATATCCTAAACAACCGTTGTAACAACCTCGTCCCCAGGGCCTGGGAAAAGCCCTGGGGACGAGGTTGCCGTTGTAACGGTTGCGAAGAGACTGATCATGAGCGAGCAAAAAAGTCGCAAGAGGGAATAAGCCGAATGCTTTTACCGTACGTCTAGCATCTGTCTGTCAGCTAGAGACTGTAAGCATGAGAACGTTAATGACCTGTAGTATTATAAACAGAACAAGACGCTACGGAGCGTACACTTCGGCGTCGTGGTTGTGGAAATGATTAATTGTAAATGCGGAGGAATAGTAAGAAATGAAATATGGTCAGAGTAAGGTGTTAATTTGTGGAAATTTTGGGATTTGTCAGGATATTCTGAAAAGAGCAACATCCAAGAGGCCTACTTGCCAAAAACTAGCATTTCGGGACAATTTGTCTCTGAGATATTAGCCCAGTTATGCTCTGCGACTCCATACAAATCCTTCTAAATTGACTTGGGTCTAAACGTTTAGACCTAAGTCAAATATGAGGTTACTGGCGGGGAATAACAAGTCTAACAAAACAAACAGTGAAAAAAGAATTCTCTATTTTTCTTAGTCACATCAGGCTTCAAAAACAGCATAGCAGTCTCATGTACTGATTAAAGATATGTAAGGCATGGGTAAGGAGTCAATTACGTTGAGCATGGAATTGGCTGTTACGATTTCGAATGTTTTGAGGATAATTATTCACTGCCTATCAGCACGCAGGAATGTCGGACTAACACAAGGAAGTTTAATACCAAAGGAACATAGCCTTTTCGGAGCTTTAAAACACAGCATTCGCCAACACAAACTTGACTTGAACTTAAGTACAACTAAACAGCCTCTACCAATAATAACAAACTCTCACTTGAACTTCAGATATCTTACGGCTTCCGCCAACTTGTAAACACAGAACTTGAAAATCGACCTTCGTCACACTTGACTAAACACAGCAGTCCAGCTCGTGGGAAAAAAAACTTAGTTCGTCAAAAGACCTCGCTTGGAACTTTATACCATTTGACGTAAGGTTCTAGAAAATACTACGAATAGTAGTAGCTTTTCGACATCTTTTATGATTTCAGTGACTGATGCAAATCTGCTGACTCATGCTGAAATGTAAACATGCCCTAATTAATTATTCATAAATAATCCAGAAAAAGTAGAGAACGTTTAAGAAAGTCACGCAACGAATGAAAGCAATTTTACTACGTAACACTAAACAAAGACAAAATGTCTTTGTGCAGCATTTTGTAACTTTAAATTCATCATAAAGCAGTTCGAAAGGAGGGCTCACTCGTGAAATGTTTTTCAATACTCGAAGAGAAATTTCGTGTCTCTGCACGGCCACCTAATATCCTCTATTTATTCTTCGAGTAAATTAAAGACTAAACTCGAAGTGATCTCAAGATATCACAAAGTAGTCCGGTTTCATTTCGTGAAATAGCCGAAACAAGCCGAAAAGTCGCGAACTTGCACGCCCAATCTTGTCCCGAAACTAGTGCATCATTTCATAACTATTTTTCATATCTCGAACTACCTTGGGTCGCAGTAGCGCTGACCTGACGGGTCACACAGGTGAGTCAGTTCAAACCCCGGGAAAGCCAAAATAATAATTCTTTCTTCCTCGAAAAAGTTAAAGAATAAATCAAAGAAATCGAAGTGAACTCGAGATATCTCGAACTAATTCGGCTCTCACTTCGTCAAATAGCCGAATAAAACCAAAAACCTACAGACTTTGCATGCCCAATCTTGTCAAAAAATTGTAACTTTGATACATTCCTGAGCGTCGCGAATCCTTTACTTCGCGCTCCGCCGAAGTAATAATTTAAAAAAGCGTATCTGTGCGGTCGATTAATCACCCCACGCGAGAAAAGCTCTCTCCCGACCGCGTCTCGTTTTTCTCCCGTGGGGTGATTTTCACGTGCGCTCGCGTTTCGGTCGCTCAACTATCCCTGAGGAAAAATGGGGACTACTTGTAGTCTATATCAAATGCATCGCAAGTCTCTTTTCAAATGGATGTTTTCATCATTGTCTCAAGCTGTTGAATTTTCCACGTCCTGACACAACGACATAATTTGTCATTTAACACTCTCGACTATAATTTTCATTCAAGTTCTTGTATATTTCTCACGGCAGTAACTAGCCTAGCAAAGCGTTCGAATGCGCAAGATCTTGATCCGTCGCAAATAATTTTGTCGCGAAAAATAATTATGCGGCAAGAAAGTGAGCGAGTTTGTTTATATTACGCTCTGAGACTGTTTAAATGTGCTTGAGGTATCTTTCGAAAGTAATATTTCAAGCTTTAATTGAGATGCGGGTATTTCCCTTTCAGACTTTATTCAGATCTTATCTCGGCGAAGCCGTCAAACGCTCCTCGGTTCAAACATTAGACAATCGCGACTTTTTAAAATGAAATTTAAATTTACCTGTGTGGTGTTTACTTCGGTACCATCGTGCAAGGTTGATTGTGAGATATTCGGCAGTTCGTGAAAACATTTTCGGCTGTTTCGGTATACTAGACTGGCTGCATCTACCGCTTCTACCGCTCCAGACGTCAGATGCAAGCGTCTGAAGCGTTAGATTTTGTTAACGGCTCCAGCTATGCGTTAGAACAAGTTGCGGAAGCGTTAGAAAGTTTTCTTGAGCCGTTAGGCAGAATCAGTTGGGCGTTAGAGCGTTAGGTCGACCGTTACGACAAAACGATAGAACGCTTTCAAGGCCGTTAACTATCCGTTAACTACCCTTTAGTTTTCAGCCGTTTAACGGATAAGCGCTAAAGTACGTTTTCCCGTGTACGGTCACATTTAGCTCGTAACCACTTTGTTAAAGGTGTTCAATTCCTGGGCCCTGTTGTTTAAAGGCCGATTAGCGCTAACCCAGGGTTAAATTGTATCCCGGGTTTCTTTTTCTTTCGTTCAAAAGCTTTTTTCCGGATAATTCTCTTTCTTCTTTTTATTTTCTTTTTTTTTCTTCTTTTTTCATCCAGTCATCAAATTGTAGGCAAAAAGAATAAAACTGAATTTGCTTCTTAAGCTTTCATATCTGACATCAAATTTCGCACTAACCCTGGGTTAACTTAACCCTGCTTTGAACAACCCGGACCAGGTAGAACAAAAAGGGCTGCTTAGGAAATCCAATGGCAATGGTCCAGTTTTTCATGATTTTAATAGGTATAAACCGTTAGCACTAAAAGATGTTCTTACTTCCAGTGTGAAGGGTCAAGATGATCATCACACTTGCAGTTGTGTAGTTGATAAGCCAGTAAATTACAACCACACAGTCAATGAGGTGGTTGGTGATGAGGCAGTCGTCAACATGTATGACCTGGCAGTCAACGAGGTGGTGGGCATAGCGGCACTGGTGGATTCCATGGCCGTCAGTGGGGTGGTGGATACCATGGTTGTCAGTGAGGTAATGGATGCCATCGTGGTTGATGCGTCAGTGGTTGAGGAGGAGATGGATGATGCCAATATGGTCAATGGGGCGGTGGTTGATGAGAAGGTGAAGGAGGCCACTGTGGTCGATGAGAAGGTGAAGGACGCCACTGTGGTCGATGAGAAGGTGAAGGACGCCACTGTGGTCGATGAGAAGGTGAAGGACGCCACTGTGGTCGATGAGAAGGTAAAGGACGCCACTGTGGTCGATGAGAAGGTGAAGGACGCCACTGTGGTCGATGAGAAGGTGAAGGACGCCACTGTGGTCGATGAGAAGGTGAAGGACGCCACTGTGGTCGATGAGAAGGTGAAGGACGCCACTGTGGTCGATGAGAAGGTGAAGGACGCCACTGTGGTTGAGGAGAAGGTGAAGGACGCCACTGTGATTGATGAGAAGGCCAAGGACGCCACCCTGGTTTATGAGAAGGTGAAGGACGCCACTGTGGTAGAGAAGGATGTGGATAACGAGGTGGTTGATGTGATGCCAGAAAGAGAAAAGTAGATAACTAACTGACCCATATCAAACTAACACAACACAAGAATATAACAAGAAACTCAGGCGAATATCATATTAGCATAAACTGCACAAAACCATTTAATTAAATGAAAGAATAAAAGCAGCAATTCGAAGCAATGGAATTGCAATTTAACTTTAAGAGTGATGGGTGCTGAACATACTAGATATACATTGTATGATTACCTTGCCTTCTGTTGCCTCAAACGTAACATGCATGTACACAGTTACAAGCCTTAGGGTGATAGGAAAGGACAGATGTCTTTAAACTACAATATTACTGTTTTATCCCTTCTTCAGAAAATTATATATCTTGGTATCAGTGCTATATTTGCATGCACCTCAGCTCAACCGCCATTTGCTATTTTTTTCCGATCACGATCTGTCCAAAAAGAGCCAAACCTACCCAAAACCCTGTTTTAATACCCTATACTGTCTTCAGTTCCTGAGAGGCTAAATATCAGCTGTTGAAGTTCAGGCATGCTTAGAGGGAAACCTTCTAAGTCCATAGGCCTTTAAATTTTTATCCAAAACCAATGATATGGTTCTTTAATATGTCTATAGGTTGGAGCCTCTCTGCCAGTACCTGTGGACATTATTTTCGTTATATCCTCCATCAAACTGTTGGATTTTTAACAAACTTGTTGCATATCAAGAATTCTTTTGCCAGTAATGCTACTGGCAAGCACAAGCAACCACGATGATGAGGAAGGAAACAAGAAAGAAAGGAAAAGGCAACAGGTTTAATGAGGAACACACAAAACACTGAACATGCAGCAAACTTAATGGCAGATTCCTTTACCATCATCACACAACTAATGCTGTCGAACTAGATCTGAATGGCAACATGATTGTCTCATTAATCTTTAAAGATTGTTGTTTCATTAATAGCAATTGTCGTGAATTCAATTTCAATGGAAATACCCACAGAGAGTCTCAGTTTCAGAAAAAAAACAAATTGAAATCTAACTTTGGCAGTATATAACTAAGTTAGCCGAGATAAAGCATATGTTAACTGGGAGATCCATTAACATACCTCTTCAAGGAAGACTTGGGTGTCTCCTGCCCCCTTCTCCTGAGCTATTTCCAGTTCATACCTTTCAACTGCTGATCCAGTTTCCAAGTTAGTCTTTTTTACAAAATCTTTCACCTCCTTTCCATACTCTGAGGCAGCTTCAGCAAGTGGTAAACACAAGTGACCAAAGTGTTCAAGAGCCACACATTCCCTACAAACTGCATGACCACATTTCTCATCAAAAAACCGCAATTTATCATTGTGTTTTTGGCATATGAGGGAAACAAAAGCAAGCGGAGGATTTGCTTCAAGCTCCTCGAGGGTAACAACCCGGTGGTCACGACTTGCCTTGTTGCGAAAATGAAACTGAGCTGCAGTTTTGCACATGTTTTCTTTGCAGTCAAGGCAGCAGAAACTTGCAGGGTGCTTCTCACCACAAGCTTCACAATCATGTGAGCCTGTATTACTCCCAACGTTTTCTTTGGGTGTGTCATTCACGATGTCCAATAATGCAAAATTCTTTAACAGTCCTTCCACTCCGGCAGGAACAGTACCTGGATTTCTGCATGTGGGACAATCAATGGTGTTACCATGGAGAAGTCTCTCCAGACAGCTTGAGCAGAAGCTGTGTCCACAACTCAGAAGCCGAGGACATTTGCTTTGGTCATTGTAATGTTCAAAACAGATTGAACACTCTGGTATCTTCGATGTCATCGCCTAAAATGAATACATAATCAATAATTTGCACAAACAAATGAAAAAGTAAGTTTAATTAAAAACTAAAATGAAAAGAAAAAAAAGGATCATGCAAATTCAGCATGTTTTGGTCAACTGTTTTCATTGCTTTCATCAGCATTACTGTTCAGTTACTGGTACTCTTCCCTCCCTAGTATTAACTGGAGGAGCCTTTCAACCTATTAGTTGGACAATGTTATTGAAAGATGAGATAGAGAAAAGGACATTAAGAAGATATATGACGAACAACCATGGACTGCAGCACATAAAGACAATATGAGAATTCTTCGAAAACAGATGCAGCTGCTCACTTGATCTACAGCTCCATTTACAAACCTACTGATAGTTTAAGGCTGTACATCAGATATAAAAGTGAGTCAGTCATTTTACATACTAAGTAACTATGACAAAGTTAAAGGTACCTTAAAATGAGCCTCTAAGACAGTTACATTGTACCCCATAAGGCAGGAAGTATGTTCTATTCAATAACATTTTAAAAGAGTACCTTAAGAGTACCCATAGCTGATTTATAAGTATTTTATCCTGTTTTATGATGAGCGGTGGGTACCCAAGTGGCTATTCTATGCAATGGGCTTGAAACCTTTGCCATCCCAAGTGGTGGAGGTGGTGGAATTTGATAACCATAGTCCTCTAGGGGAGGGGGTTAGGGGGAGGGAATTAGGTGCCCATGCTTAAGGGGGGAGGGATTTTAACCAAAGCCTCTGTTTCATGTGACATGAAGAGGCACTGCTGACCAATTTCAAAGGAAAAGATTGAGATGTAAATAAAAGCAGTGACTTAAAGATTTTAATTATGCATTCACGCACATATTTTTGCTCCCAACAAAATCCAGAGGAGAGGCTCAGGACTGGGAAAAGGCCGGAAAAATTTTTTTGTGAGATCGGCACCTAACGCCCCCTTCCCCTTATCTCAGGGTCTGGATGACTGCGCCCACCCCCACTTTTCTGAAGATCTGGATCTGCCACTGCAGAGGTAGAAGCACTTTGCCGGTTATACAATAGGCTTACAATATGCTATGCATTAGCCTGTGAACAGGCCTTTGGTTGAGTGGGGAACTGGGGAGAGGGAAAAGCGAAAAGGCCTGTAGACAAACATTTGGGACTGCCGTTCCATGGCACCCGCTTCAGATCCTGATGCAAGCTCCTAATGGCGAGAACACTGACTGTTAACAGGTCTGATGACATCGGCTTTTCGGTCGGCATCTAGCACGCGATTTTATCACAAAGTGGCAATAACAAAACAATCCAAAGACTGTTAAGCTTATTCAAAAGCTGTTACTAACCAAGGCATGAACTATGCACTCCAGACAAAAGACTCACACTATCTTTAGAAAAACACTAAGCTGAAGTTTACCGAGTCACAATGCAATCTCCATAGTTGATGCAGCTTCGGTATAAGCTGCACTTCAATCTTATAATTTTGGATCTGTAAATCACTATCCGTGATAATTTTTAAACATTCTGCAAAGAAAACTAACTAGCTGGGCCCAGTGTGATGCATACGGTGGCTCTGAGGTGACATGCAGAAAACCTGATACTTATCTCCTGGCTGCGACTTTTGCTGCGAGTTTTGCAACGACTTTTTTACCATTTGTATTTCGGGCTAAAGTTCTGTACCGTGTGTTTTTGATCAAGATGGCGGAGTCGGAGAATGAAGATCAGTAATATTATGTATTTGCTCTTACTTGCTTCTGCTCACTTCAAGTTGTATACAAAAAATTGAATCTAATATGTAATATAGTATGTGCAAGACTTTTAGGTGTGTATGGCTACATTGCCCTACATAGCTGTACACAGCCCTAGACAACCCTACACAACCAAACATAGCCCTACATAGCCCTAAATGGCCCTACACAACCCTACATAGCCCTACATACCCCTACATGGCCGACACAACCATACATAGCCCTACACAACTCTACATAGCCCTACATAGCCATACACAGCCCTACATACACAACCCGACAAAGCCCTACATAGCCCTACACAACCCTAAATAGGCCTACATAGCCCTTCACTCAACGGCTTGGTTTACTGGTAAATATTCAGCAATAACGGCTTCTGCTACCAAAAATTTAACCATAAGAGGCAGAACAAGGAAATTATGCCGTCTTGACTTATACTATAGTCACATATTAGATTCGATTTTTTCTAAACAACTCGAAGTGAGCAGAAGCAGGTAAAAGCAAGTACAAAATATTACTGATCTTCATTCTCCGACTCCGCCATCTTGATCAACACATGGTACAGAACTTGAGCCCGCCATACAAATGGTAAGAAAAGTCACTAAAAAACTCGCTGCAAAACTCGTAGCAAAAGTCGCAGCAAAACTCGCAGCAAAAGTCGCAGCTAGGAGAAAAGTATCGGGTTTTCTGCATGTCACCTCAGAGTCACCGTAGATACAACATTGCAGAAAAACATTACATTTATGGACTAAAGAAAATCACTTAGTTATTCAGATCCAGAAGGCACTTTGGAGAAAAGTAAGACCCTTATTCAGCTGCAACAAAAAGCTTTACACTTCGAAAGAGGTCAAATCAAAATAATGCTCTTGCATCAGAGGGCAAATCCTGCCAACCAGAAACAAAAACCACAGTAAATCGATATGTGTGCCATGACCTGTCAGTGTGATACAAGCGGCTAAAATCACATTTGCTCAGTGAAAATGTAGAACCTTCCAGAGCATAATCTACCCAGCAGAGGAAAAAACTTGTGGGAACAAGCAGCATTTTGGCAAGAGGTAAAAGCCGTGTTGGCCTCAGCCTAAAAAAGTGCTGTTGATCTTTTTGTACTGGTCTTCAGAGCTTCACGTTCTGGAGAAGTCATGATAGTAAATGTATCTGTACCTTTCGCATTCCAAGTTCGCTCATCGCAGGGGCTTGTTAAATTAGAAACTGAACTAGCAGGACGAACAGCCTGTCGCACACAAGTTAAGCAACTTAAATCAGAAAAGCTTTCTCCTTGCTCAAGTGGAAATCTTAAGGATTTAAATCCTTGCACTAGTATAACGCTGTCTTGACCACTGTGCAAAATTGATTGACAGATAACAATCTTACTGACAGATGATCGGAAGAATAATTACAAGAGGGCAGAATAGCGGCCTCAAATGTTTGTCTACGGACTCTCTCTACCCCCCGCCTCCTTTCCCTTCCCTTTCCTTGCTATTTTTTTGCCCAAACAGAAGGCCTGTTCAAAGGCTAGCTATGCATAATTATGCAAGACATACCGTAAATCCTCTATTAAGCCCCCCGGGGGCCTTATTTTTTTCAAGCACTTTTGATGGGGGGCTTAATAGAGAGAGGGGGCTTATTTAATTTAGCGAGACGCATCACCTGTAGCAAAAATACGGTGGTATGAGACAGAGTAGACTTACGCGTTGTACAATTAAAGTCACTGTCAAAAGTATTTAATTCACTTGTAGGAGCCTAAAAGTAACAAAAACAAAATTCTTATTCTTCAAAAATGTGCTTTCGGCCTAATGTTCTTCGGTAATTTTTATGAATAAACCATAACTGATCAGTCCACGCAAAATAAGGCCTCACACTGAAAAAAAATAAACATTTTCTTGATGTAAAGCTTGCATTTAAATGATAAAGTAATCAGAGAACTTGAAAATCAAAATTTTCCAAACAAATATTAATGTAAGCTTAAATGTGACGGCGCGGGAACGCATCGATGGAGACTATGATCGAGCTAAGCGATCGGAGAATAAGCATGAATTAGTCTATTCCATTGCCTAAAGATAAGCTCTACCTTGTATTTCTTTAAGTGAAGAAGTTATAAATACCTTAAGTGAGGCAAAAGGCTCAATAAAGCGAGTGCAAGATCCTCATTAACCACCATCGCTTCCGCCTGTGACCGCCACGAAATATTTGGTCACGTGACGATGTGATAAACCTTTGCTCTTGCAGGGGAGGGGAGGGATTGAGGACTGAGGGAACACCGAGCTCGGAAGACAAAAACAGAATTCACCTTATCAATCCTTTGTGTTTTCATTCTCCATAGCCTCGTCTCCAGCATCTTTACCAGCAATGGGTTATCGGTGTCCGCGCAAATTAAAAATATCGCGTACTGAGCTTTCTAACAAAAAGATATTTTTTTATCGTTAATGAGAGAAAAGAACCGGGTCGACTGTACGTCGTGCACAATGCGTCCAGAGGTGTATTACGACATCACCTGGACTGATTAAACTACGCGAGGAAAGAACCCATGCAGACCAAAGATGCATGAGCTCTTGGGATCAACAAAGTTTTGTAAGGGAAGGGGCTCCGCCCAACTAGCTCCTTTTTACCATTTTTGACAGAAAAGGTACCCTCCCGTTTACCTCCTATTGCCGTCAAATGGTACCCGTTTCACATACGTAGCCAAGAGACGATAGCTGACCAAGTTTAGAACTCTGCATCCCTTTAAACTGCTGTAAATGCACCGTCTTTACTAGATATGAAAAAATCACAAAACCAAAACGTTTGGGGACTTCTTCACGGATAGTAAAATGCATCTGTTTATCCTTTTTTAGCCTTTTTACAGACCGAAGTGATAGATTTCCCTACCCTTTGTATATACTTCGACTAAAGAAATGGTCACCCTTTCATATGCCTGAGGACTAAAAAAGATACCCCTTTCGGGCGGAGTCTCCCCGTATAGGCAAATACTAAGGAATAATGTATCTACTCCGCGGAAGATGATATTGTCAGCTCATTAAAACAAAATATCCAAAAACGTTCCAGTTTAAAAAACAACTAGTGCTGTTTCAAAAATAAAAAGTCCCTTATGTTGTAAAATGACAATACTTTGGATAAGGCAGTCGCTATTAGCTTTCAAATAGAGCATATTCAGAAAGACAAAACCTACACAGTTGAAAATTGCTGACACAAAACCAAAGAAGAAAATTACCTGTGCAGTCAGATATGAAAAAAGCAAGTTTCTCAGTTCGACAAGAACTCGGATTTGGGAATTCAAGCTTTTGCAAAAACTGTTTAATTGATGCATAGACTAATGCTCTAACTAAAGCTGGGATATTTTACCAGCTACATTTGACAACACTGCTGGGAGGGGCAAAACTTCAGCGTAACTTCCACCGAATTTCGTTGAACTGGTCAAGCGCTACTTTGAAGCGAGGCTGCAATGCATCATGCCAGCAGCACGCAGGCCCAGCAAGACGGACTCCTTTCCTGCGTTTCAGGCTAAGAATAAAAAGTATGTAGTAAGAATAGTTTGTGGCTTAGTTTGTGGTTTGTTCGCTACTCCTGACCCTTGCCGTAACTGGTCACAACAGACAAAATACCATAAACAATCCTGAAACATTTGAGGAGGAGTTCACGTTTTGCGGCCCGCAAAGGGCAACTGCCTATTTTTGTCTTGAAAGCGCCTGAGAACTTGATTTGTCGGGTAGTTTGTTTGGTAGTTTATTTGGTAGTTTTGAAGTTTGTTTCGCTGTTTTACCAGTTCCCAGTCCCCGCCGGGTAGCACCCTATCCAGCATACTAGTAAGCATACCAGCAAAGTACAATGGCGGCCAAAATTTTTCATCCGATAATTTGGTGAGCGCTAGAAAGTGAAAATCTATGATTCTTTCTGAACACGCTTTAAAATGAAATGGCGATAAACTTGTTAAAGAGTTTCTTAGCACTCTTGAATCTGCGACCTCTTGGTTAGACATTCGTATGAGGTTGGCAGTCGAGAGTCGGACGCCAGCCGGTGCGAGGAACAGTTTTTAAAAATATTTTTTGAGATTTTCTGTAACGCTGCCGGTAAGTTACTCATTTGCTTGTCATGTCAGTTGTAAAGTTAAGTACTTTGGGAAGGTAGCGAACGTTTAAGTGAGGATTCAAGGGGGAGACAACGTTCTTTCATTTTCGAAGCACTGTCGTTCCATGAGCCCAACCAGTTATCAGCTGAGGATCATTGTGGATCAAGAGCACAATCGATGAAATCTTGTCACGAGGAGGCAATTAGTTTCAAAGCGCCCCAAAGAATCAACTCAGCAGAATCGTTTTTAGCAGATAACCTTCCTGTTGTAGTTTACTACTTTTTCTAAGGAGGTGAATGGAGCAACGAGGCGAACAAACAGAATCACGATTGAGGTCATAATTTGCCTTGGCAAAGAGGCGAATCAGACTGAAACAAGCGATTTGCTTACCGAGGTGGACAAACTGAATTATGGTTTTCCTGTTCATTTAAAATACTTATTTTCATTGACCTTATGAAATAAAAAAATTGATACAACAGCAACGAATAACCTCAGTTCAGTTACAATTCACTAAATCGAAGATGCTTTCTAAAACCTTTCTTTTAAATATGTCTTTATTGTGTATTTGTCAGTATCAATCCAAACCGATTTTGGAGTATGCATTTTATATACAACCTTTCATTATACAGCGTTTATTAAAAAAAATATACCAATAATATATTAGTGGGATACATAAATGCTTGTTGTTATGGATTAAAATCTTTGGGAATTCATTGCTTGCATTCTGCTCTATGTTTTTATTTGAAACTGATTCTAAGAATAAGCAGGTTCCGAATTATAAGTCACACATAAGAATAAAGCTGAAGATAAAAACAAGCTTAAAAAGTGCAACATAACACAACTATGTATTTTGTACATTATAGTCTCCCTTTTGCCTCGTCACGCAACGCCCCTAGCTTTGCGTGACGAGACAAAAACGGCCGAAAGGGAGACAACAATTTACTCTCTCCTTTTTAATCTTACAACCTTGAAGACCATTTGATATCCTAAACTGAGATACAATATACTATTTACTACCGTTCCAATCCCTTGATCTTTCTACATGGGGCTGCACTTTACTTCCAATATAATTTAATAAATGTCGTAAATGAGTTTCAGTACCAAAAACGCAATATTCAGTATGATTAACCTACGAAGATATACCCCTCAAAATTGAAAATGTCTACAATTGTACCTGTATTTAAATGCGACGGTAAGACGGACTCAGGTCCAAAATATCTTGATTGCCAAACTTCAACAGTATATTTGAAAGCCTTACGTATCGGAGACATGTGCGGCGATCGCACAGAAAATCAACTCAACATGCCATGCTAGACATCGTTGATGCAATTCACTAGGAGGCCAATATAAACCAAGAACTACTTTCTTGCGGTGTCATTATTGACCTCAAAAAAAGCTTTGGACATCGTTTACCACATAATAATGCTAGACAAACGTAGCTCCCAGTTACGGCTTTCTAGGAATCACCAATTAATTGTTTTCCTCATATCTAAACAGCCGCACTCAAACAACTCAAATTGGCGACTGAGCACATATGAGCAAAGCCATAATCAGCTTATGAGTTCTTCAAGCTTCCCTTTTAGGTCCTCCTCTCTTTTTGTTGCATGTTAATGATATTCACCCAGTGCCCTGCAAAACTCGAACTCTATCTTTTCGCTTACGATAACAATATGCACTATGCTGACAAAAATTTTAGAGCTCTTGAAACAGTTGCCAATGCTGAATTGCGCAAACGCTACGATTGGTATAAGTTTACATCTAATAAACTAACTCTCAGCACTCACGCTACAAATCCGGCCATGTTCGTAACCTTTCATCCTAAACATATGATTATAAACCTAACATTTCTTTATATTTAACAATAAGGGAAATGGAAATGCTACTCTTGGATCTAAGGATTATTTTAATATTAAGTAATGGTCCGCCTAAGAACGATATCACATGAACCAATTGCACACATAGAAAACCTTTAGTTTGCTCACACGGTGTACCAGTGGTATGAGTTGCACCACAATACGTGAATCAACACTTTCACAACTTAAGGGGCAGGTGCTCAACAATTCTCTTTGTGCAAGTTGCACCTCCTGCTAAAAAGGTCTAACCTGCCTCTTTGCAGATACCCACTCGTCATACATATTAAAATTACAGAAGGGAGAATTAAGCGAGCAGTGCCTTTTCTATCTTCTTTTCCTGGTCCCTCGCGCTTTGGGAAAACGGGCAGTACCTGACCTATCAAATTCTTCTGTCAATTGAGGCTGCAGAGGCCAAGGCTGAGCAATTGGAGGTGAAGTACACCGATGACGCGAGGCAGTTGAGGCTGAGGCAGGCTGAGGCAGCTGAGGTGTATACTGATAACGCGAGGCAATTGAGGCTGAGGCAGGCTGATGCACATGAGATATCGATGTAGGCTGATAATGCGAGGTAGTTGAGGCTGAGGCAGGCTGATGTTCATGAGATATCGATGTAGGCTGATAACGCGAGGCAATTGAGGCTGAGGCAGGCTGATGTTCATGAGATATCGATGTAGGCTGATAATGCGAGGTAGTTGAGGCTGAGGCAGGCTGATGTTCATGAGATATCGATGTAGGCTGATAACGCGAGGCAATTGAGGCTGAGGCAGGCTGATGCACATGAGATATCGATGTAGGCTGATAATGCGAGGTAGTTGAGGCTGAGGCAGGCTGATGTTCATGAGATATCGATGTAGGCTGATAACGCGAGGTAGTTGAGGCTGAGGCAGGCTGATGTTCATGAGATATCGATGTAGGCTGATAATGCGAGGCAGTTGAGGCTGAGGCAGGCTGAGGCAGTTCTATGCCACCATACTCCGCCGGGAGAGCTATAGTATGCCCATAATTCGAATGAATAAGTGGTGTAACCTTTACAGCAAAAGGGCTGCCTTTAATGTGTGCACCTCGCAAACACACGGACAATGTCAATTTACCACACAACATGTCGACAGTATATTCTGCCAAGTAAGTTCCATCCTTTCGGTCCTTTAACTCTACCTTTATTTCATCTCCTCCCACCTCTGGTTTCAGTTTCACCACAAAAACGTCGCCACCAAGCTTGCGTTAAAAGTTTCGGCTGTCGTGAGAAGTAATAGTGAAAGTCGCCTTCCTTCCAGGGTTTGCGGTTGTTATTCCCGGGCCAGTTGCAGTAGTGTTTGCTGCACAGGTTGATATGTCACTGATGTCTCCTGCGCTCTTGATAACCGCCTCTATACTCTTGTTGGAAAGGTACTTGACAGGCTGAAAGAGATCGTTGCATTCTAACTTCTTTACATCAAATTCAATTTTGAAACGCTCATTTACTTATAAAAACAATTTACTTGGGCACGCTTAGCCATCTTTCACTCGATATTCCATTTCTTAGCAGTTTTATAGAATAAAATTGTCTTTGCGACAACCATATTTAACAACTTATGGATGACTTCGTAGAGAAATATATTTGAGAACTGAGAAACGAATTTTGGTGTGTCTGTACTGTAATCGATCATGGGCAACGACTCTGTGCAAAGCCGGCCCACACCATTGGTATAGTCTGAATAAAACGAACGCAATCGTAGGCTTTCTTTAGGTGATCTTCAAGATCATAATTCAAAACCTTCAGACTAGCAATGCAGCTTCTCACGGGCGTTGCATCCACTATATTGTAAAAAGAGATTAATATTTCTCCGTTTCTGATTGGCTCAAATCCTTGGCAAATTCTTCAAAACTAGTTAGCGTTGACCAAATTTGGATGACGTTAGCGATATCTCAAAAAAGGGCGTTAGTGATGCAGGATAACTGCAGAAATAGGTAGACAACTGTGACGCCCTGGGGAAGAGGTTGTGTTAGCTCAGCTCAGGCTCTATTCAATAATGGTGGAAAAATTCACACGGAAATGAACATATACTACTCGACAAATGACAACTACCCTGGTCCCAGATCGCCACTTTGCACAGCTCGTTCTCTCATACGCGGAGAACATTTTCAAGAAAAACGTCCGGGAGCACGGTAGATGACAACTGCTATGTAAAGAATATCTGCCGGAGACTATTCATCCCGGAGAAAAGAATGGCGCTCGAACAAAACCGTTAGTCTGGGTCCCTGGCTAATTCATGGATAACTAAAATCAAAATTTGAATTCTCACCATTCTTTCCTCTTCGCTCTCGGTGAACTCTGGAATAAACTGTGCCTCTGGCTCAAGCACTATTGAGTAGCATTTTTCCGTCTCGAGCGTGGACACTATATCCGGCCTGCTGAGAAGGAACTGAACATCACTCGGAGATTGGATGGAGGACTTCGCTCGTTGAGCTGCACTCTTTAAAAATGCTTCGTTTACTTCTAAACGGTCGAGCTGCTCCGTGAGGATGGATTTCTTTTGTTGATGTATACTGGACAACTTATCCATCAAAACTTGCTCTCGGTTAGATAGTGCGGAATGAAGCTATAAATATACAAAAGAAAACGCACACTCTGTAATATCCGCGGACCTATTCCACACAAACAATCCAGATAAAAAACGGTTGTTAGGTGTTTTCCGAGGTGCGTAGTCTGTGTCCAAAGGAAATTGGAGACGTTTGCACGCAGGCTTGAAGAAGCCTTTAGCGCGGACGTTCTTAGGGCTTACATCCCGTGTGTTAGGCTAGCTACGAGGTGAGTTCAGTGAATACGTTCAACAATCATGATCCGGGAGCGGCCTACCCTTAAATATCTAAATCATTGACCTTAGTTCAGGATAAATATTAACAAATCACTGGTTTCTGCATTCCACGTTGAGATTATTTTGTTTCTTTATCTAATTGTTAGCAGAAACTGTTAAAAAGCAATAGGAAATTCGGATAGTAACTCGTAAGTGGTACCCCAATAACAAAGATATGCCATACCTTTCTAAAAAAGCCTTGAATGTTTTCACGCTGTACTTCGCAACCCTCTTCCAATAAAACAAGCTTATTCACCACTTGATCTTTAGCAGCATTAATCTTTTCGGCTTGACAGCTGGCTTTGGTGACAAGCGCCTCCATCTCCTGTCGGTATTTTGAAGCAGCGTCAGCTACTACTACACACTTGTGCCCGTTATGATTAAGGGCATAACAATCTCTACAAATAACATGACCACAATTTTCGTCGAAAAAGCGGAATTGATCGTTATGCTCCGGACAGAGAACCGATACAGAAGCCAGCTGAGGGTTTGCTTTCAGTTCCTTGAAGGTAACAACCCGGTGGTCACGACTTAATTTGCTGCGTTTATGAAACTGAGCTGCAGTCTTGCACAAGTTTTCTTTGCAGTCCAAGCAAAAGAAAGTCGCGGGATGTTTCTCATCACAAGCCTCACATTCGTGAGTGCCTGTATGATCTGTATTTTCAGCAGTTTGTTGGGGTGACCTTTCGTTCACGATGTCCAGTAATGCAAAATTCTTTAACAGGCCATGGACCCCAGAAGGAACGGCAACTAGATTTCTGCATTTGGGACAATCAATAGTGTTACCACGGAGTAACCTTTCCAAGCAACACGAGCAGAAGCTGTGTCCACAACTCAGCAACCGAGGACATTTGTCTTTGTCATTGTAACCTTCAAAACAGATTGAACACTCCGGTCCCTTGGATGCCATTGTCTATAAAACATAAATAGTCAAAATTTTTTCACATTTCGGAATGAAGAAGTAATTTTCGAAACGATAAAAAATGCATTTTTGTTGACCCTCTTAAAGTTCATTGCAGTCTTAGCTCGTAAGTGCCATCGACATGATTGTCTGTGTCTTTAGTAGTTTTTCTCCCCCCCCCCCCCGGACTTCACTCAGTCTCACAGAGAAACTATATATAACATCAGTACAGCAAATAGTTTTGTTATGCAAACATCAATGTTTTGTTCATGCACTTATCTCCAATTGGAGATTTTTTTAACAAAAATTAATGATCAAATACTATAACATGAGTTGGACCAAAGGGATGAAAACTAATGTTTTCGAACTGTAGATAAGTCATACAAAAGAAATTACTGGAGCAATAGCTGATTCACTGAATGTTATGTATTTGAAACTTTTACGAACTCTTAGGCTTAGGCCTAGGCTAAGTGTCGAACTTTTCATGAGATGAACCAAACTTTAATTTGCTGGGGTCGACCTGAATGAAGTTAAGATCGTCTGTTGGGTCAAACAGCGAACTAAGGACGCGTAAAACCAGTCAATTGCAAGTGAATCAGATCAAAAAAAGCCAATTTTCAAATTAACTACGGTGCCAATCCACAAATAAACCGGCAAGTATAAGTTTCAGTCTGACCTATTGGTAGCACTTCACACAATGCACAAGCGATCTTTTTTCTTTAAGACTTTCAAGCTTCTTTTAAAAGTTTCAACTTTCCGAGTTAATGAGATGCAAAGTTAAGTTTCCCGATTAAGTGCCTTGAGGTTTTAGCTACTAGGCCCAGTTAATACACATATTATTGCTATACAATGTCAGGTACTTCTAATAAAGTCATAACAAATAGAAAAACGGCTGGTGCAGTCTACATTCAATACGTCTTGAAGCTTTTCGATCATGATTCAAAATCTGTTGTTGTTGTTAATGAAGTATAACTGAATGCAGTAACATACGCTGAGACGAAAATGACAGGAAAGTCGCAATAAAGAAAGTAGACAAGCGTGACAAAAGCACAGTAAACTTATTTTACTGAAGTTGTGCGTATTGACTCAGAGTAATAATATTCAGAGGAGATATGTTCGGTTACATTTTTGTTTTGCATTCATGATGCAAGTTCACTTTCGATTCCTGTACGGACAGTAGTAGAAAGTTGAGTGTCATGAAAAATGGACGTTAGCAAACATCATCAACACTCCGTTGTATAAAAATTATGCTACAACCAGTTTTCAAGTAATGTTATGTATACACGGATTAACATATCAAAAATACTGGGTGGTAGACGGACTGTCAAAAAAAATATAACACGGATTTAAAGTAGGATTTAAGTACTTTGCTATTCACCCCCTCTGGAATGCACTGTTGAGGCTACAAACTCAAATAAGCGAAAAGAAAAAAGCATACCTTCACCACGTAAATGTTAAAGACAACACATGACTTTCATTCAACGTTCCAAAGGCAAAAATCTAAGATAAGTCCGATGCCCTTGACGTAACAGCACTCGTTAAAGTCTTACGCCAAAAACTCACTCCGGATCAAGGAAAACTAATATGACACTCAGTAAAATCATCATGCCTAGAAAGACTGGTTCACTATGTAAAGCCTGAGAAGTTCAGTCAATGTGACTCGAAGCACTTCGACTTTAAATCTGATCTTTTGTTGTCGTCAATACAGTCTAAGCGACGAGGCTATTCTTGTGTTGGACACAGGCTGCAGTCAACTCAACCAGTGTAACACCACTTCGAGCTGAAAAACGAAGCACTGATGCAAAGCTTACATTGAAAGGATAAAGCAATAAGATTTCATCCACAGAATTAACTCGATTTCGAAACGAATGAATGTCATTAATTTGCGGATGGGAGAAATGGGGTATTAAATAAGTGTATCATTGAGCTGAGCGCCGACAGAATAAGCTTAAATTAGTCCAATCTACTGCCTTACAATAAACTCTGTATTGCAATATTTCAATTGCAGATATTGTACGAACCTTAAGTGAGGCAAAATGCTCAATAAAGTGAGTGCAATGACTTCTTTCACCACAATTCCTCCACAGCGAACGACGTATTCCCAGAACGCGGAAGCTCTGTGAGGGTGTTGGTCATGTGACTTACCTCTCGCTTTTACGGGGGATGGGAGGTTGGGAGGTTGGAGACACCGATCCCCAAACAGATAGTCGGGAAAATATAACGGGAGGGAACTGGTGAAAGGAGAGGCGGCTCTTTCCGTTCCTTCCTTCCTACCACCTCCCCCTTTTCCCAGATCACATGCCCCTTTTTTTCGAGTGCCTTTCACCTATGCGTCATCCTTACTATCTGAGAGCTCGGGCTAAACACAGACAATATCGGTGTTCGCGCTTCCTGTAAGGTAAAGTTAGGCGACTCGAAGGGACGGCTGATTTAATCTGTCTGATGTAATCTGCAAACAATATTAATACAAGCTCTAGATTTGGATGGTGCAGTCCTTTTTAGTTGTTAAATAGAAATACAATGTAGTAGAGAGTTAAGATAAAACCCACCGTTACAGTTTTCAATTGTAAGCTATAAAATCAAAGAAGAAAGTCCCAGTATGCAGGCAATATCAGGAAAAGCTAGTTCCACAGTTCGACAATTAAGAGCTATTGGGGTTTGCTATATCAAACGTCATAATACAAACTGACGCACAGAAAACAAATTCCCAAATGTTGAGTTAGTTTACAAGCAACAATCATGACAACACTTTGTAAGTCTTACGGGGTAGTAATGATACTATGGTGTACAGTAAAAGGGTTACCTTGAATGTGAGCACCACTTAGGAGTACCGGGGGAGGGTACTTCTAGGAATTCTTGGTGGGGGTGTGCCGCCCGGTTCTTCAAATCCTTACCCCATTTCAGACCAAAATAAAGTAATTTTACAGACCCGTTTTCAGACCAGACCTCTAAAATCCATACCATTTTCAGACCTGGCCTTTAGGCAAAAATCACGTCACCATTTCTTCGATTCAATGCGCAAACAAAAAAATTCTTCAAATGCATTTCGAATTCGCATATTTTTTTTCTTTCTTGTTCATTTGGAATTGAAACGATAAATTCGTTCATACGCTCCGATAG
>OZ038002.1:25783326-25965826 GCA_964035705.1 Porites rus | reverse complement strand
AGTTAAAAAATGAGAATATGAAAAAAACGATCTTATAATTTCGGCAAGTTTTTGTTGACCCTCTTCAGTTTTGCTGAAGACATTGCGGTCTTACTATCCTATTTATAACTATTCAACCAGGCCGTCCCATGAAACATAACAGATAAAACCGACAACTCTACTCTCAAACTCAGAGCTATAAGTTACGTTTGCCATGAACACGAAAACCTACAGTAAGGTTAGTGCGTGATTCTTGGCTAGTCAAAAGATAAGCATTCAGAATCTCCCGTTATCTCTCGCAATTTTATCAACTAAATACAGTCGAACCTCCGTGTGCGATCACCTCCCATAATAAGATGTGAATGCGGAGAGAATTTTCATAGCGGGCTTGCTGTCTTGGTTGGTCTCATCGTCAAGCTCAGTCCCTGAGCTAACGTGCCATGGGGTGGGAAGCGGCCTCCATGTCAATCCCTAGCGGGGGAAGGTGCTGCAAAAGCGTGGTATGGTCTGTTTGTCTCTCTGGAGAATCAGTTCACTGATCATGTGTCTGCTCTAAGTTTGTCATGGCAAATTCCTTAAATGTTTCAGGCCGATTTGTCAATGAAAGGATTCCCCTATGTGCTCGGCTTTGAGGCCGAGTCAGGTCATGGGGGGTGATGTGGCCTCGAATTCTCTACTTATAACTAGTTTAAGTCTCAAGCTGCCTCTTTCATGTAGAGCCCTAAAGAATCTAGAGATGGCCAAGTTGAGAGTGTCTTTTTCATAGACTTGATTATTTCGTTGCTAATCAGGAACCAAGAAAAGAGTCACCTAAGAAGGCTTATGAGTAAGAGCTGAGTTTCTTTACAATATTTACTTTATTTTAGTCAAGTTAAGCTGTGTGGCCTAGAGTTGCTAGCGGTTTTGATGAATTTGGCTAGATAGTATGTACCGTAAAATTCCGAAAATAAGCCCCGGGGCTTATAATTATTTTTCAAAGGCCCTTTTTGATCATGAGGGGCTTAATTTTGGAGGGGCTTATATTCGGAGGGGTTTATCTACGGAGGGAAATTTGCGTTTCAAAATCGACTGTGCTAACCTTATAGTCTGAAGGAAATTTACCATTTTTGCTTTGTATTTGAGGGCAGTTTTCCAATTACAAGCCCCCCGAGGGGCTTATATTTGAAGGGGCGACTTAACGGAGGGTTTTTTGCGTTCCGAGTTTGGGGGGCTTATATTTGGAGGGGCTTATTTTCGGAATTTTGAAGTATATCTTCTTAGTATCCGCGGTAACCTAGCAACAAGCTTCGAGGAAACAAAACCACAAAAAGCCTGCTTGTTTGTTTCGGCGGCCGTTTAAGCGCCCAATAAATATTTTTGGCGATGAATGTCGAACGCAGAAGTACTTTAAAGACAAAATTAAGCGATTTGGACTTAAGAAAGAAATTGAGGTACTGGGACACATTTGTTTTGCGACTTAATACCTCGCAGTCGATTCAGTTTTTCTGAATGCGTTGAAATGCGTTTAAGTTCGGCTTTTTCCGTCTAAACACTGCTTACTTTTCTTCAATACTTCTTTGTATTTATGTTTCATACAGCTCGACCAACTTTAAACGGCATTTACCGGTAAAATGTCCGCAGAAAATTGTTTGAATATAAAACTTTATCACCAATATGCCGGTTTTGCCGATGTAGCGCAGCTGTTGGGGATCGGCCGTGGGGGTGAATGAATATTTTAAAATAGTTCGACTTCCTGCTAGTTCCTTCTTTTCATTCCCTTTTTAGTTGTGCTTTGTTTTTTAATCATATTTTTCCCTTGGCTTTTTAGCTATGCGAAGTTTTGGTATGCACGTATTTCTTGTTAATAATTATTTTCAAAACATTTCTCCCTTTCTGATTGGCTTAACTCCATCAGCCAGGGGCTTATTCGAGCTAAACAATAGGAATCGCAGCGGTAACTGTCAACGCTTATCATGAACGTGATCCATTTAACACGATCAATTTAAAATAAACGCGGCCGAATTTTCAAACCTTCCCGAAGAGGCTTATTCTCGGCTATCCTTCGCCATTTGAAGTTTTTTTCGAAAACTCTCTACAGGCGAGAACTTCACACGCTTATACAAAACCTAACCTTCGCTATTTTAAGGTTTTTCGGAACTAGCTTTCTACCGAATGCGTACCAGTTTCCGTCTACACATGCAAACACTTTACAGGCTTGTTATTCTTCAAGCCAAATGCACTATTCCCATCCAAGCACTTTGTCTTCTTTATCTGTCCCATCCTCCTGAAACTTGGAATGGAGGAAAGAGATCCTTCGACAAAGGTTCGGACGAAGAAGAGAAAAATGTTCTCTGGTATCTGGCGTTCTTGTGTCAAAGCAACAACTATTAACTCCCACTGATGCGACCCTCTTCGGTTGGACTAAAAGTTCTTTTCCGGTTGCGGTTTCGAATTTTCGGGGTTGTTTTTAGCCGGCAAAGATGGAAACTTTTCCCAAGTGCGACCCATGCCTTCGTTGGACTGCAATGATCAAAAGTGACTTCCCTATCGGCTAGTTAGCGAGAAAAATCACAACATTTCTCAGAAAAAAAAACGTTAATTATTAAAGCTGCAGAAGCAGAAGCACGGTTTTCAACTTTCCAACGGTGACAAAAGGTAGCAGCTTTCAAGTATCACACGCAGAATCCTAATATGACTCTCCCATTAAATCGTCATAAATAGTAGAAAGACTGGTTTATGAAAAGCCTGAACCTTGTTCTACAATCAATGCGACCCGAAGCACTGTCAATACAGTATAGGCGACGAGGCCATTCTCTTAAGGATTGGCTACGAAGGCCTACGAAGTCAACCCAACCAGTAAATAGAATATTTCAAATACGCGTGAAAATACAATTTATCAGCGTGAAATACTCGCCCTCGAACTGAAAGAACAAAGCGCTGATGGAAAGCTTAAGCAACTAAGGTTTTTATCACAGATTCAACTTGATTCGAAACGACTGAATGTGACTTGGGGAGCAAATAAGTAAATGTAATAAACTGCATCATCGAGCTGAGAGAAGGCAGAATAACTTAAATTAGTCCATTCTTCTGCCTTACAATAAACTCTGCTTTGCAATAATTCAATTGAAGATATTGCACCTACCTTAAAGGAGGCAAAAGGCTAATTAAAGCGAGTGCAAGAACTTCTTTCACCACGGATTCTCAACCGACGTCCTGACAAACTGTCGCCTTTTTGTTGGAAACTGTGTTGGTCATGTGACAGACCGTTACTTTTACAGGGGAAGGGAGGCTGGAGACACTGATCCCCTATAAGCCCGCACGAGGATATAGGTGTTCGCGCTTCCTGGGCACTAATCAGACTGCTGCAGTAACAAAGTAATCCAAAATGCCACGTTTTAGATGAAATGATACGGCTTTGAGCATTTTCACAAAAACGGGCGCTTTCTAACTGTTCTAGCCTGAATTTCAGACATATGTTCGAGTCACATACTCCATCAGAGGCTCATCGATTCAGACGTTTCTGAGAGAGTATGAGACATAATCCACAAAGCCACATAATCAAAGAAGAAGGTTCCTGTATGTAGTAATATATTAGGAATAGTTAATTCTACAGTTCAACAAATGCTATTTGGATTTAGGATATCAAACTTCAAACTGACAAACTGACTCGAAACTGACGCACAGAAATCGAATTCTCTAATGAGTTAGTCTACTAGCATGCAACACTTTGTACGCCGGCCTTGCAAGGTAATGATGATGCCATACAGTAAAAGGGTTACCTGGAATGTGAACACCTCGTAAGGCTCCGCAGTTGGGGAATGAGGCAAACAAAATCAACGAGCAAAGCGAGTCTAACGGTGGTCTGTGGACGGGAAAAGGTGGTGCCGCAGCTTTTCCCCTCCACAGCCTACCGCTAGGCTCGCTTGCTCGCACGCTCGCTCGCCAATTTTTTATGCCGTTTCAATCCTTTTTTTTTGCCATTTTCTCCCACAGCGGAGCCTGGTCCCATGCTAGTGAACCGCACAAGTGAGGTTCGAGATGGACCAATCACTAGCTTGAACATGTACGCGTACAACGACACCATCGCCTGTTGAATATCAGTTCGAGCAGTAAGCAATCGATACGTCGCGATAAGAACAGACTGACTCTCATAAAAAAATAAACCAAAAAAAGCCCTATCACATTCAAACCATGATTAACAATATATTTCTTTATATTTAAGATAAGTCAATGTGAACACTTTAAAAACAGACACACAAAAGGACTGACCCAGACCCCGCCGACATTTTTGGGCGTCCTGTGCAATTAATAATAAAGAACCTCCCGCATCCCGTTCGTGCGCTAAGTAATCCAGAACCCTTTGCAATTAGGTTATATACGCAGCTAGAGTCTTCCTATTGGATGCTAACCAGTCACCTTATTGAGCGCGTCCACTTGCAATCTCTTACGACAGGAGCCCAGGCTTACGATCAGTAATATGCTTCGGAACTAAGCAGACCTCCTGCTCAAGCGGCAGTGTTCCAACAGATTCCAAATTTAACTTTACTGATCACATAAGTACTATTTGTAAGAAAGCTAGTCAGAGAATCGGCGTGCTCATGCGACTTAGGAACTTAATTCCAACTAAGGCCAAGCTAATATTATTCAAATCAGCAGTTTTACCGTACCTTACGTATCGCCATTCAGTCTGGCATTTTTAATTTGTAGATGTAGTGATGGGCGAAAACTAGAAAGACTGCAAGAAAGGGGACTGAGGGCTGTATATAGAGACAAGTATGCAAGTTATCCACAACTTCTTAAAAAGACTGAATTACCAACGCTGTTGCGCCTTCAAGATATTTCCATCCTAATGTACAAAGTGAAGCACAATCTATGTCCAACTTATATCTGTAATCTTTTCAATAATCATAACTCTTCTTATTCTTTACGACATTCGGATTTCTCTATTCCTTGACATAATACTGTAACATATGGTAAACATTCTTTAAGGTCTCTTGGGCCTAGGTTATGACGAAAATTACCTCCTGATTTAACATCAGCGAAAACTCTGAACATCTTTAAAAGCAGAATTCTTAAAAATGATATAAGCTCAATGATCTCTCACAGTTATTTTAGATTATCATTACAGTATAATATATTATGCGTAGTTTAAATATTATTTACTTTTATATTGTATAGGTAATTCGAGTTATTTAATTATAAATTGTGTCCCCAAATTAGTATGGGGTTGTTCCTAAGCGATACGGCTCCGACACATTAATAACGTTTTCTATTCTATTCTATTCAGTATTGGTTGACTTTCTTTGTCTCTAAGCGTCGACGTTATAGCTGAACTGGCCAGTAGAAGCCTAGCATTGCCAGAGGCGGAATGGATGCTGGACAAAATACCCTGGACAGTACTCTCTAAGGTGTCTTGAGATCTGCACAGGCGGTCTTGCTGCTACGTGAGGATAGTAGGCTTACAGATGTATTGCTGTTTTAACTCTTTCGTAAGACGTTCCTCTTTGGCAGTGATTGTGGTATAAATCTAGTACAATCTATAAAACATGACAATCATGACGTCTAAGAAATCACCTTAGTAAGACGTAAATAACACTATAAATTCTGAATAAGGAATTCTGTTGTTTTCAGGTTTGATTTCTTTAGTGGTATTGTTTTGTATGATTTACTACTTTTATGTGCGGTGAACAGAAAATCGTTGATTCAAGGGTATTTAAACTGAATTAAAGCAAAATGTCCCGCGAGTAATAAATTGGTTATTCAGTGGCGGATCCAAGGGTAGGGTTCGGGGGTCCGACCTGACGCTTATTTGAGACTGAACTGCTTTTTTCATTGAAACGCGCGTTGCATTTTGCCAAAAAATAAATTCCAGGGATGTTCAAAAATATAATTGTTTTGGGTACCCTCCTATGATCTGTACACCTCTCTCGCAAAGCAGTATTTCCCGCGCCAACGCAAACCGGCGTTCACAGATTGAGAAACAAGTGGTCGTCTCTACTTTCTCAGCTGCTCGATGGCGAAAACTCGGCCGATAACCTCTTTCTATTAACCAGTCGTCCAGTGTAATTAAAAAGGAAGAGAGTTAACGGTAAAGAAGCTGAAGCTGAAACCATGGAAAGAGAAAATAACGGTAAGTTGTTTAATTTATGCTTTTAATTCTATTTCCTGAGAAATGTTAGTGAATGACTATGGTTTAGAAACAAGAGCATTTGTACGTTTGTACAAAAGGAGGATGCATCCTTTACGAATAGAATTCAATTACACGGTAAGGGGGCCAAGGAATTGTAACGTGCAACCGCGACTGGTGGGAAGGGGTGTGGTAATATTATCGCTCTTGCTAAGTCTTGTCAGTAATTTCGAAAAAATTATAGCATATAATTTTTAAGTAATGATATCATGCCATTAATTCTTAGAATTCTCGGGTATAGCCGGGCTTTGGAGTTTACTGTTCTCGTTGTCGCAACCTGAACGGCTGTCTGTCCCAGTCAGTCAAATAGTAACAAAACCGCTTACATTGAAGTCACAGTCTGTGACTTCGCTATTTAACCAGAAGTTATTTTGAAGCAGTCTTTTGATCAGTGCACACAAGATAGGTATGACGATTTAGAGATGACGAGCTGTTCGTTTTTAATGTAAATGACTGTAACGTACAGGAAATCCAAACTAGACTAAAAATTTAGTTAACACATTAAGATTTTTGGTTAGAAACAGGGCAATGATACAACTGATGATTTCCCTAAAATGAATAATACTGCTCATTAATCAAATTCAAAGACTCGTGTCTAATTTAGGTCAATATCTGAACCAACTGAATGCTTGTCTGTGCAATTGGCCAGCGATTCTACATTTCTGAGTAGGATAAGTGTACTAAGATCCATTTCTTCCAAAACATAGAGACACTTTAGCAACTGAATTTCATCACTAAAGTGAAGTTTTCCTGCGAAGAGTCATGAGTGCAAGAAATAACATTCAACACAAATCCCATATTTCATTTGCCATTTATATCAAAGCCTTCATTCAACGATTTTATGTAGTAGAACAAGTTTAGGTGAGAACTACTAGTCATGTCTAGGAACATAAAAGGTCAAAATTCAGGTGTACATGGGGTGGCAGGATTTCTACAGTCCATACATGACCGCGCAGCTGTTTTTTCTGTGCTAGTTATCAGTAGGTATTTTGCAAAAAAACAAGGCATACATACCTTAAGATCAGAGAAGAACTTATTAAAGTCGGCGTGAAAACACTTCCTATTGAAAGTACTCCGAACGACACTTCAGGTTTTTAGTCAGCAAAGATGAATTGGAATGCTCGCAAATAGACCTAGGGGGGGCCGGGTGTCCAATTATTTCTGAGAAAGGAGGGCCCGAGCGCGCAGGGTAAAGCTTACGTTTGAATAATAAAACAATAAGGGAAAAACTTCCGCACAGCTCTTACATTTATTATTCAGCTAAACTGTTTGAGTGAAATAGTATTGTAAAAAATCAATTCTTTGTTATTTCGGACTCTCACTAGGAACAAAAGAGTTACTATTCCGAATCCGTCATTGAGCTGAGCGATGACAGAATTTGCTTGAATTTGGTTATTCTTGCCTTGGCATATAACTGGTATTAAAGAGGTACTCTTACCTCAAGGCAAACAACTCAACAAAGCGAGTGCAAGAACCTCTTTGACCACGATATCTCCACCGACTGCACTTCCGCCTTGTTTAAGGAAACTATGTTGGTCGTGGAACAAACATTTTTCTTCTGAAGGAGAGGGGAGGGGAGGGTATACCTGACTTTTAACCCTTTGGTGAAGGCCGGCGAGTAGCGAAAAAACCGCATTTTTCACCAATTCCTATACTTTGGACTGGTTTTCGGCTAATTAGCATAAGAATGGCTAAAAACGAGTTTTTGAAGGAAAAAAGAACCTAGAATTCCGAAAATAAGCCCCTACAAATATAAGCCCTGCAAGGCGGTAGCTCAAAAAACCCTCCCTTAAATCGCCCCGCCAAATATAAGCCCCAGGGGGCTTAGAGCTTGTACTTGGAAAATTGCCCTCAAATACAAAGTAAAACAGAGCAAAAACGATAAATTTACTTCCAACTATAAGGCTAGCCCAATCGATTTTGAAACGCAACTTCCTCCATAGATAAGCCCCTCCGAATATAAGCCCCTCAAAAAGGGCCTTCGAAAAATATAAGCCCCAGGGCTTATTTTCGGAATTTTACGATATATTCCGACTATAACCTAACGTAATTAAACAGCCTTTTTGTTTTTCACGCACGCGCAAAAGCCAAAATTTCCCTTCTTTCTCCTTCTTTATTGCCCACTTTATCGTCCTTTTTTTGCATGGAATTGTAGCTGGCTAACTTTTTAGGAAAGGGATTAATTCAATTTCAAGGAGTAGTATGTAAACAGCGAAATTGGCATTGGTTTTTTCCCCAAAATGTTACCTTTTTTGTGAGTGTAAACTAGTGTAATCTGTCAGGATTAGTCGGAAGATCCAAAACGAGGGACCGCTGGAAAGTATAGTCTTCAAAACGGTAACGGTACTGTTGAAATGTTGTATGTTGAGTAGCATACGAAACGTCAAGTTTATAAAAATGAGGAAGTTAAATATGTTTATCACCGCTGCTTGTGTTCTATTTCTTAAAAAGCTGAAGTATTTTGGCCATTTGAAAAGAAGTAAGAGCTTGGGAAATATCATCTTGAGGGGACAGCTAGATGGGAAAAGAGAAAGAGGAAGACCGAGAAGGTAACGGGGAAGGAATATATATACGGGATGTTTTCGATATTTCCCTGACAGAAGTTAGAAGATTGGCAATCGACAAAAACTGTTTCCGCTGTGTGGTCAAGGATGCAACGTAAGTAGTTAAAGAAGTAGTATATAGCAAAGAAAATTGACACATTTTCATTGCATTGCGCATCCTTTACAAGACACATGAGTTGTAAAATAACATATGTAGTTATAATTATTATTATTATTATTACCTATTATTATTATTTTTGGTGGTGGTGGTGGTGGTGGTAGTGGTGTGTGTTAGACTTTTACAGTCCTTTGAAGTCGCGTAGTGGAACGGTGGACGCCCACGACCATATAACACATGCAACCAGCGCCAAAAATTTAAACTTTTGAAAGCTGGTTTACTAACTTGGAACAAACGCTGATGAATCGAGGTCAGTGACTAGTTAATAGCTGTTAGTGGCAACTTAAAACGACTTGATGGACTCAAGCAAAACTGACAACGACAGTTTGACTTACAATAAATGACCGTTACTAGTACTAAAACATTTTCAGGCTGAAACACACCAATCACTTTTACAGTCTTCAAAGTCAATAACACCACCACTTAATTCACAAACGACATTGCAGTACGTTTTATTGACAAATCAGGCTCCGGTTGTTCAAACTTTGTATAGCGCTATCCAGTGGATAAATATTAGGGAAATCAATTGCGTTATCCACTGGATAGAGATTTATCCAGTGGATAGCGCTATCCACCTTTGGAACAACTGGGACCAGGTCAATAGCTACCACACAGGTTGTCGAAATATCAGTCACTGTCTATTCACCGTGTATTCAAGACCACACTTACCCGGATGATCATGTACCTAATTATGTCCCAGCTCCATAACTTTTTCCATATATCAGTAAAGCTGGTGAATACTTTATAATAAGGCCGAAAAACATGTCACCGCAAAAGGACTGCCATGAATGTGAACACCATCTAAGCACATGTTCAACATGTAATGCTCTCGCTCCGCATCTGTAGGGACAGAGTAAGTAGCCAAATAACTACCATCACCTCTGTCCTCTACATTTCCTGTAGCCCTTTCATTACCGCCAAACTTGTCTTTAAGCTTCACCATAAACAAGTCGCCACCCAGAAACCTTTTGGGCGTCATGAGCAATGATAAAAAAGGAATTCTCAAATCCTCAACGTGTTGTACGTAATCCTGTGCCAGCCGCACTTGTGTTTTCTGCGTCAATGACGCTAACTCCTTTACTGAGCGCGTCCAGTAGCTCATGGAATCCACTGCGACCACCCTTAAAGATAAGCTTCGGGACAAACTGGACCTCTGGCTCAAGCACCATTGGTTGGTTTTCTGTCTCCCTAAGCGTCGCCTTTAAAGCTGACCTGGCAACCAGAAGCTCAGGATCGTTAGAGGATTGGATGCTGGACAAAACACTCTGGGCAGTATTCACTAAGCTTTCTTGAAATTTTCGTAGGCGGTCTTGTTGCTCTGTGAGGATGGCTGCCTTACTACTGTACAGCTGTTCTAACTCATTTGTCAAATGTTTCTCTCTGGCATAAATCTATAAGACAAAGCATACATAACATCTAAGCAAATATTCTATGCAAATGGTTCAAAATAGCTTGATGACGAAGTATGTTGTTTAAATTCTGATTTCGTTCGTGGTATTGCATTGTTTGTGGGCGCGACAGAGAAACCCATTCATACAAGAAGGCAGCAAGGTGTTTGCAGTAGTCGGTGTGTAGAGAATTAGTAAGATAACTTAGCGGCCTTCGTACATACATAAAAAGGTTACTAAAATTTTCAACCGGCGGGTTGTCAAAAACGCCCTCGAAAGTGAATGTTTTAATAGTTGTCAATTGTTTTTGCGTGGGTGGCATACTCAAAGGCAAAAGAAAGCACAAAAACGCTGATTTTATAACCAGTTTAATACTCAGGACCCGGCTTCGTAGGTTTGTTGCTCCCGCACTTTAAGTAAATACCTGTTTTACCTGTCTTCTCGAAGATTCTCGAAAAGCACGTAGCCAGCTCCCTTTTTAAATTTGTGCACGTGCGAGATAACAACTTGTCATACGAGCTCCAATCCGATCAGATCACAGTAACAAACATGGACAATGACGAGTTGACTGGTTTTGTGTTTATAGATTTCCGCAAAGCTTTTGATGTAATTGATCATGAACTTCTTCTAAAAAAGTTGTCTATTTACGGGGTTTGTCCCTCTTCCGTCGCTTGGTTTAAATCGTACTTGTCTGACAGGAAGCAGTTTATTACTTTAGGGAAAGTTAAATCTGAACAGCTGACCGTAAAGCAAGTTGTGCCCCAAGGGTCAATTTTAGGTCCGGTGCTTTTCCTTTTGTTCGTCAACGATATGCCTCTTAATGTTCACAAATCAACTATGGACATTTATTCAGATGATTCCACCTTGTCTTCAAGTTAAAATTGGAAAATCATTTCATAACTAATCCAAACCGCTATCTGATGGTCTGGCAGAGATAGAGAGATGGGCGAGAGGTAACAAAATGTACATAAATGCGCAAAAAAAGAAAGCTTTGTTGGTTACGGGAAAGCGTCCACGAAGGCGTATGGACCACGATTCAGAAAAGCTGGAAGTATACCGCTGAAAATGAGCAAGTCGCAAGTCATAAACTTCTTTGCTTGATCATCAACGAAGACCTAACTTACGAAGTACATGTCGATGAACCCTGCAACAAGCTCTCCAAGCGTCTCGGCCTTTTACGCCATATCAGCCCATATTTGAAGAAAAATCAGAGAATCATTTACTTTAACGCAGTCATAAAACCACTCATGATATATGCAAGCTCACTATGGACATCATGTAATAAAATGCTTTTCGAGAGAGTTTTCCAAAAGATTAAGGGATCTTTTGATATTAATTATTGACATCACTTCGTTCTCATGAGTATTAATCCTCACTGTCCTTAATTTTTAACTAATTTTCTAGTTTGTCGAATGCTGCTAAAATTTTTATTGTAAATATTTTTATTGTAAATAGTAACCTATCGCTAGTTTTTATTTCATTTCATTGTATTTTTAAATTTATTTTTAGAGGGCCACAAGTTTATCAGTAATTTTAATTACTGTCACGTGTAACGTTAACCCTCGTTAAATAAAGTCGCGTACCTTATCTTTAATACCTTATCTTATACCCTGGGTGCCAGAATGTGCGGTTTCCGATTTTGGTTAAGTCTTTAAAGTGACCCGCGCGAAAAGTTTAAAGTTTTTTCTCGGGGCTTCGTCGTACGTGTCTTCGGCCATCGGCCAAACACGTGTCGGCCTGCGGCCGACAACCGCGAAGCTCCTCGCAACAAAGAACGAGAAACGAGAGTCAAAGACCGCGCGAAAAATGGCGCGAATAAAATAGCTCTTTCATTTTTTGGCTCTCGTTTCATTTCTCGCGCGGCCAAAAACACAAATCCCGCTCCTCGGTCTTTCTTTGCTTCGAAACCAAACGGAAACGCTTGCTATGCAGGCTAATAATCTCTCAAGTACATGCAGAGCGTTTGACTTTTATTGGGTGGGGAGGGTCCCTTAAACAAAAGGAAACCTACCTTCCTGAATAAGCTATGAATTTGGGCTTTTTGTTTTTCATACGCTTTTTTGATGTCAAGATTCGCTTGCTTCACTCGAGCTTCTGCAGTTTTAACCACCTCGGAACGAGCGTTAACTTTTGTGGCAAGTTCCTGCATTTCCTGACGGCATTTTGAAGCAGCCTCAGCCAAAGATAAACAATTGTGACCTTGGTGATCAAGCTTGATGCATCCACTACAGACCACGTGACCGCAGGCCTCGTCAAATGAACGGAATGGCTCGCTATGCTTTGAACATAATGCAGTTGCAGTGGCTGATTCCAGTGAGATGAGTTGGTGATCACGACTTGCTTTGCTGCGACTGTGAAAGCGAGCTGCATCCTTACACATATCTTCTTCGCAGTTGAAGCACCAGAAGATTGCCGGATGCTTATCATCACAAACCTCGCAATTGAATAAACTTTCACCCTCTTCTTGTTGAGGTTTGATATCGAAGATGCTTAATAATGCAAAATTCTTTGGTAACCCTACGACTCCATCTTGAGATACGTTAACTTCAACTCTGCAAGTGGGGCAAGGAATTTTATCATCTACAGTGAGTAACCGCTCTAGGCAGCTCGTACAAAAACTGTGACCACAACTCAGCATACGAGGGCAAAGATTTTGATCATCATAAACCTCACGACACACTGGACACTCAAGCACTTTTATAGGAGACGCCATTGTCTGAAAAAAGGGAAAAGAAAACATGTTGAAAGTAAGGCCCAGTTCAGACGTAGAACTTTCCATGTCACTACTCGGATCTAATTCCTTCAGTTAGTACGTGAAAAGACTAAATCGATGTTTGAATCATTAAGTTCGAGCAAGAGCCCTTGGTTCGAGTGGTGAACATGAATTTCGACTCCGTCGAACTGTGGAGCGACTTCGTTTCAAATGTCGAACTTTGTTATGCGCCGAATCTAAATGCAAAAGCTACTATCGAACTTTTAGACTAAGAAAAAGTGAGACCGCTCGCAGTCTACCGAACTATTGTCAAATGAGGATTTAGTTCGGTGCATGAAAAGTTCAACGTGTTTAAAAAGCCCCAACCTCACAGTCAGGTTAACAAAGTAATCACGAGAGCAAGCTAAGAGCGATGGGCTGGGTTCGATCTCCGGGGGCTCAGGGGACCAAACCGACACCCCTTTCGAGTGTCTAGAATGAACATGTGAGAATGGCATACCAATCTTCAAAGGGAAGCGTAAAAACCGTGTAAATACATCCATAATTTTTAGGTAAAAATCAAATCAAATCAAATAAAAATTGTCAAGTGACAGACTAATCAGTGTTGACGATATGTCCAAGGATTCCTACCTATCTTCAATCACATGTCGCGTGACATATATACTCCACAATTCTTCTTGCACGAATTTGGAACCTTTATCGTTATTTCAAAATGCCACTATCTGATCACGCTGCTCATCCCAAGGGCTTTTCGCTTTAACAGAATTAGACGGCCTCTTTCATTTGCTAATTAAGAGAAAAGCCATGGGAAAGAGGTTATTGTTCCTCCCTCCTCCCATGATTCCTAGGCCTCTTCAAGGCAGCTTTTCTGCGAAACTCATCATCGAACGCCTTCGCTTCCTACAGAAAAATGCTAAAACAAGCCATTTTTTGATTTTCTTTGATTGCTCCCATTTAATGATGAAGGAAAAACTGATGTAAAATAAGACTAAATAGAGATATTTCATGATATTTGGAGCAACGTTTACGACAAACGGCAAACGCTAATTTGTATCACGTGACTAAGTTTTCCCGGCTTTACTTGTCATTTTAATACATCTTTACTGATTATTACAAATTAGTATTTAAGCTAGTTTGATTCATAAAAAATGGTTTGCACTGTTTATATCTGTTCATTTTCTATTTTGAGAAATTTTCAAATCGAACGTGACGTGTCTCGTTCGTCGTTAATGTGAACTGTCCGTGCGGACAGGAAGTCCCCACGATAAACGTAATGAGTTGTTCGCTATGTAATTGAATGTGATATATAGGAAAGTCAAACTGTTCTACAAATTTACTCAACAAACTAAACTAAAAAAGATTTTTGCTAGAACAGGTCGCGTGATGATTTCCTATAAGAGTAAATAAGACTAGTAATTAAGTAATCAAATATTTCCGTGTCTCATACACGCCCCAAGGTCAACTGAGCACAATCAACGTAACAACGGGAAAGTGATATCTACGTTTCAGGGTAACCAATAAACCTATCTATTCAAAATTGCATTCAACCAAAACCCCACATTTCATTTGTCATCTATATACCGAAAAGCAATGTACAGGAGATGAAGAAGTTATTGGAGACCAAGTAAATAACTATACATGTCATGTCTTCCTGGGAAATTCTGATGTAAATATATTGTGGAGCGATGGCAGGATTTAGGAATCTATAGGTTACCGTGGCTTTACTATTGTTCCATTATGATTTTGGTTGTTATCGATAGACTTTTTTTTACATGAAAAAAGGGAAACAAGCCATAGAAGTCCTACGAAAAGCACTTAAGGTGACTCGACCCAGTTTTTTTGGGGGGGTACCATCCTACTTTGAAGCTCTCTGGTATCTCCACCTTTACTTTTATCTTAAGTCTAACACATAGAATGGATACCATATAGATCAATCTACAATATAACATAAAATTTTTGGCGATCGGAGTAAATGTCACGTGGTTATAATGCCACGCCCCTTTGAGGTCTGAGTCGAAAATCTGCTGTTGCCGGCATTTTTTCGTGAAAATCTCTCGGCTACACATAGTGCGCATTAGTGCCTTGCGCTGAACAGAGTTTCACCAAAATCGCAAAAACCCAATTCGAGAAATTCAGCGGTTTCCAAATTTAGGTCATAATTTATGCGAAAATGATAAGCAAACTTTACACGGATTATATCTAATAAACTATGAGATTCGTCTCTTTATTTTGGGCATCGTTATAACAGATAGGTCCTTGTAAGTCAGCAAAACGCTTTAGGGCCTTGTAAATGCGCGCGATTTCAAGCAAAGCAAACATATAGAAATTATAGTTTTCGCTATTTGTTGACGTTTGTCAGCGTTTAAGAGTCCTTCTCATGAAAAAAGCATTTTCTTAAAAATTCGTGGTTTTTTTTCCTTCAAATTTTTTCAGGGCCACAATTGATTAACTAACTACCCGGACTCTGAATTTCATGGTCATTGAAAAACTGTGACATTATCTTCTATAAGCCCAAACTTGAGTAAACATTGAAGATTTTTAGCGTTTTGGCTGAGTTTGTGCTTTGGGAGTTGTCTATTGTTTCTAGTCTGTCATTATACAGCATTCTTGTTCAGCACGCGTGCAAAGACCGCGCTTGGCTGACTTCCGAATGCTAACCGAGATATAATAATTTTGGTACAGTGAGACAGGCCATCGCGTGATACATAGAGGTTTAAGTCACAATTTTTAATCAATTCTCGTGCTTCTTGTGCCTTTGCAAAAAAATCAAGAAGTGCTACACACTAAATCTACTTACTAATAAACAAATATCATTTTTTCATAGGTTTAATGCAAGCCAATAATTAAACCAAGTCGTGACGGGAATATCTCGGTGAGCATTCGGAAGTCAGCCAAGCGTGGTCATTGCACGCGTGCTGAACAAGAATGCTGTATAATGACAGACTAGAAACAATAGACAACTCCCAAAGCACAAACTCAGCCAAAACGCTAAAAATCTTCAATGTTTACTCAAGTTTGGGCTTATAGAAGATAATGTCACAGTTTTTCAATGACCATGAAATTCAGAGTCCGAGTAGTTAGTTAATCAATTGTGGCCCTGAAAAAATTTGAAGGAAAAAAAACTACGAATTTTTAAGAAAATGCTTTTTTCGTGAGAAGGACTCTTAAACGCTGACAAACGTCAACAAATAGCGAAAACTATAATTTCTATATGTTTGCTTTGCTCGAAATGGCGCGCATTTACAAGGCCCTAAAGCGTTTTGCTGACTTGCAAGGACCTATCTGTTATAACGATGCCCAAAATAAAGAGATGAATCTCATAGTTTATTAGATATAATCCGTGTAAAGTTTGCTTATCATTTTCGCATAAATTATGACCTAAATTTGGAAACCGCTGAATTTCTCGAATTGGGTTTTTGCGATTTTGGTGAAACTCTGTTCAGCGCAAGGCACTAATGCGCACTATGTGTAGCCGAGAGATTTTCACGAAAAAATGCCGGCAACAGCAGATTTTCGACTCAGACCTCAAAGGGGCGTGGCATTATAACCACGTGACATTTACTCCGATCGCCAAAAATTTTATGTTATATTGTAGATTGATCTATATGGTATCCATTCTATGTGTTAGACTTAAGATAAAAGTAAAGGTGGGGATACCAGAGAGCTTCAAAGTAGGATGGTACCCCCCCAAAAAAACTGGGTCGAGTCACCTTAAGTCTCCATGATGAGCACTAGCCTCTTCCAAGCTACTGACATAGCAGTGCAGTCGTGCGCTTGGCTTGTTTTATTTTCGCGACGTTAGGGCCTGCCGCCACAGACTAATATGGTGCGTGAAGACATTTCGCACGACGCGATTTCTGACTACAAACATCACTTTCGCCAGTTTTTAGTCGGCAAAGATAGTGATGTCCGTGATATGTTTGCAAATAGGCCTGGGCTGCGACCATTTCACTGAACTTCGGATTAGGAGAGGGGTAAAGCTTTTGCTTGAATGTAAAAAGAGTAAGGCTAAGATTTCCGAACAGCCCCATACACTTTAATATCAATACTGACATGTTTCGACTCTATTCAGTTAAACTGTTGAGGTGAACAGTATCCCTAACGATTGTCTTGTCTATGTTTTCGTAGTTTTGTAATTGACACTCTCCGGAATTGAAAGAGTTACGTTTCTGAATCATCGACATGAACGATGGCCGAATTTGCTTGAAGTTCGCTGTGCATACTGTCTTAAAACAACCCTCGCCTTCATATATTCTCACTCTGGCGAAATATACTAAGAAAATCGAATAAATCCTACAAGGCCTTTTAACTGAATATGAAGTATCACCAAACAGGGTATACTTAAAGGAATACTAAGGTGTACCTGAAAAGTCCCTTCGTACCCAGGAGAGCACGGGATGTTCGATGTGCTCGCTCCCTAGGCACAAGTACAGCACAAGTAACGGCAATAAGGCACACGTACCAACTCCGCGGTATGGCCAGTACCTTACGCATGCGCACAACTATATCACCCGGGCAGTAGCAGCCATAGACAGCTGTTTCGCCCTTGTTGGGGCTCATTATGATCTCTTGGTATTGTTTAGTTTGACGTCAATCCTACTATAGACTAGATATTCAAAACGTATGGACGACCCCCCCCCCCCCCCCCCCCCGCCCCAATTCTTCCCTCCAGTCTAAATAACCACAGGTCTCTTAAACGAAAACCACTTTCAGGTAATAAGCTGATAACGTCGATAATGGGAGGTTGGGGAGAGGAAAAAAGGAAGCGCGCGGGGGACGATGGGAAGGAGAAAGAGGGAAAGCGCGACCTAGCACCAGTCTTCCTCGGAAGTTGGCCGCCACCTTGACACATTATATAGTGGAAGGCTCCTGCCTTTTCCCTCTTCTCATCGTCAACAGTCCATTTAAATGTTTTTATTGTTCCAGCCTCTTCGAAGAGGTTTGCTGATAATAAGGAGTTTAACAGCGACGATTTTGAGCGACGCATGTCAACCGGAAGTAAGCTCCATCGAGCCTCTGGGAATGAACAAACGTGACGAACTATAATCATTATGTAATCTTTATCTTTTTTTTTTGGTTTATTTTTCTTAGCAGCCACACCTTACCACGTCATACCATGTAACTTCCGTTTATTATTTTACAGTCATATTCTGTCTATTCGTGGTTTACCCTTATAAACCTGATGAAGATTGGTATTGGCCAGTCGAAATATTGTATACCTTAGCCTTTTCAGGTTGTTTGGTCAGTCTTTGCAATAGTCTTTTTGACTTAATTCTATTTTTATCTTTTTTGACCGATGACGATCCTGTTTGATCCAACGTTGAACTACATTGATCGTTCACGGTTTTTGCAGTGTATGGTTTTTCAAGCCTTACTTTACATTTTTTCTCTTTTAGTAAGCCTTGGCGCTACCCATTTGTATTGTTCCGTGTCTTTACCTTTATCGAGACGAATGCCCAAAAATTTGTTCGAAATCACGGCTAAAGAGTGCAAAAAATTCACTTACGGTTGACGTGTGTCGTTCAGAAACGTCGCTGCTGACCTCTCTAAATCCAAAGTCCTCACATTTGCGACGTATGTGTCACCACAAAGACGTGCATAACCGTTTTCCTATAATTATAATGCAAAGAAAAATTAGCCCAACGCTAAGACATCTATATTGTGTCACCAGCACTTGTAGTTACAGTCGAACCTCTCTAATACGGACACCGAAGGGACAAAGCGAAGTGTCCGTATAAAAGAGGTCACTACGATGAACGTCGTCCTAATCAAGTTTTAAAAACGACGACGCGAAAACTTGCAATAAACGCTCGGAAATGCCAGACTTTTATAGTTTTGGGCGGATGCCCTGACTAAAAGTATGTGCTCTAACCAAGCGCATTAGTTTTAAGTTTTCTTTTTAGGTCTGGAAATAGGTTCCTAACAGAGGAAAGTAGCTTACGTGTAGACGCACCCTCTTTCCCTCCCAGACAAAGGAAAAACCGTGGGGGAAGTGTGCAGTTACACGTAGGCAAAAAAAAGAGGCTCATATTTTACTTCATATTAAACTTAGGTAAACAAATTGTTTGGCTATATTAACATGAACACAAAGCTAACTCTATAATTGGACAAAAACGTTTGAGCATACGAGTAAACAAAAACAAGCAAACTCTCCGTTTGGGCGATGTCATGAGAAGTCACGCACCTTGGCACGCGGTCGCGCCCTTTCTCGCGGAAAGCTTCGCTCGCCACTTGAAGTGGAAAGCGCACTCGCATGCCACTTAGTACTCTGGGTATCTAGCTAAATAAAATCAATTCAACTCGATCTGGTAGTTATGGCTTGTTCCTGACTTTGATATCTTAGTCGCTTTTTGAAAAAAAATAAAGGTCTGAATGGTGAATTGAAATTTCTACAATGTAAACATTTGCCGCGCGAGTAACCAAGGAGCTGCTCGTAAGGTGTTTACTCATTGGTCACAGAAAAACAAAACCACATCATTGTTTATCATTACTTTCGATTGTTTCACTGTTAGGGAATCAAACAGATTGGCTTTTAGGGTTAGGAGAGCTGCTACATGCCCTTTTACTTCAATGGATCAACACTATCACTTACAATAATAGTATCAAAAATATATTTGATGATGAGGATTAAAGGTGATGCTTCTTTTCAGAGACATAGGATATCTCAACTCAACATAGCATACCTCGTAATGACAGATTGCAAGAAGCAAGAAAAAATGTCCCTTTTAAAACAAGTTTTAAGAGAAAGCGCCATGGTGAGTTTAAAGTCACCTTAATTTTCTGACTTTTAAGGTGGCTCTGAACCTGGTTTCACATTATTTTGTACTCTTAGTTCATCTTTTGGGTATGTTGCTTCACATTATAAAACATGCAGTCACCAAGCTTAATTTTTATAAAATGTTCAAAATACTTTAAGAGTTCAAAACTGTTGCGGACCACCTTAGAGCAAAAAAGAAAGTTATGAAGACCCATGTGATCAGTGGTACAAATCAAGACAACAGCACGAAAAAAAAAATTTAAACGAATAGAAGATAACAACTGCTTTTGGCCCAGCTGTACAAACATATCATAATCAAGTAAAAAGCACATTCATAATTCAGTTCGTTCATGGGTCATATCCTGTTGCACAACGCAAGTCATTATTTTTTAATAGTCAGAGAATAGCCCCACTTATAATATATTGTATACAGCATAATTGTAAAATATTTTGAAATTGAATAACTTGTTACATTGGTTTTGTTGTTGCTCACCACAAGTCAAAGGATTTTACCGGCCAGCATACAGAATACTTCGTAAAGAATGACAGACACTTCTTCCCAAAGGACTTACCGGTATGTCAGGAATGCGATCTTAGCTTCCATTTCCAGAAAATCAGTTATATCACTTTAAAGTAAAAATGTAGTCACTGACTTAAGTAGCAACCTCCCTATGAAAAAAAATTTACATTTGTTGGCCAAAACAGATAAAAGAGAGAAGACAACATTATACCTAAGAATGTCTTAACCCTTGAAGCCTCAATATTCACATGAAAATTCTCCCATGTGATCTCCATCATTTCCTTGAAGGATTAGTTGAGAGAATCTGATAAAAGATCAAAGCATGTTCTCCTTTGTGATCATTTTATTAATTCTCCTAACCTACACTCTTGATTATTTTGTTGTTAGGAGAAACTTGATGTTAGTCACTATTGCGAAAAGAGACCAGACACACTGAGGGAGTAGAGCCTAAGTGAAGAAGTTGGTGTTATCTCTTTGCTTTTTAAGCAGCCAAAAGCAAAAATAAAAAAACAGATACATTCAATTCGTAAACTAGGATAGTTTTTGAGTCTCTAGTCAAGTTAATATACATACATTATAACCTATTTATTTTGTTGTGTAGGTCAAATAAAATGGCAGCCGATTGCTGTCATGTGGAATCAGTGCAAGTCATTATATCAGTTTTTAGAGAGATATTTGTGCAAGAAGAGGTAACTGTTGTATTGGCATACTTTATGACTTGAGCGTGGAGTGTGATTTGTTGCATCAAAGAGGTTATCCTAAAAGGAGTTACTTAGCCCAAGGAAAACAGGTGAAATTTCATGACATCATCATTGGTTTTCTGGAAAAAGATGTCTGTGGAATGAGTGGAAAAATTTGATGCTGATAACATGTCACTACCAAGATTTGTATAGTATAATAGCTCTTAAAAAAAATTGGTCATACCATGAGGGAAATTTGCTTCAACCTGCCGTGAATCAAAAGCACTTCCCAGATAAGATCTGCGAGGGTAGTGACAAGTCATCAGTATGGAATTTCTCCACTCCTTCTCCAGACAACATTTCACAGGGAAACCAGTTTGTTCTCTGAACTTACTCCATTTGGAACAATTTTGTTGCTGATTGTAAATATAGAACCAACAATATATCTCAGAAAACCAATCATATTAAATCGAGTTGAATAGAACTCAACTGTAACAGTTGCATTAATTTTCACTGTTTCCATGCAGATACAGATAGCTCTTTATTTTAAAGACAGCAGGTGGTTCCCTTTTCAAAGATATTCATGAGGCCTTTCCACATTTCACAAAACAGAAAAAAACACTTGCATCACAATAAATATAAATCACGATACACAATATAAGAGAAAACCATGCATTTACAATGGCACAATAGAAAAAAGAGGTCCGACCATGGCTCACAAAATTACTCTACACTACTCTCCATCGTATGTAATTTAGTAGTTCTATCACAGTTTGGTATAGACGGTTTACATTTTTTGACATATGCCTTAATGGTAATAATCAACCAAGAACAGGAGAACTTTGCCAAAATTAAACTTCAAGAAACATGAGCAATTGTTTCAAAGAACCCATTCAAGAATGTAACAAAAAAACATGATCCATAGTACAGCAGCATAGATGCTTTAAATTTTCAAAGGATTTTACTATTTCCATAAACCAAGTGATGACAGCAGATATTTCTTTCATGATCACTCCAATGACAAAAAAAACCAGCATGCAGTTATCAAGCATGTAAAATTCAATCACATAGGAAGCCGAAAAATGAAGTAATAAGCAGTGAGCTTCTCACTCACTTATAGACATGTGCCTGTTTATTCACGGCAACTCAGTGTAATCACCTGCACTCTTACAACTGCCTATTATTGATTTTGTTGCAACCGATGCTCATCTTGCCACCTTAAACAAATAACCTTCATCTTGCAAAGTTAAATACTCTTGCCTTTTTGTTGTCCAAACTTCTAAGTGTACCCTTTCCATAAAGCAACTAGCTGTTATTTATTACATGCATTCTTACGATTGTATATTTTTTTTATTTTGTTGTAACCGATGCTATCTCAGTCACCTTAAACAACCTTCATCTTTCAAAAATACTCTTGCCTTTCTGTTGTTCCTGTCTAAACTTCCAAGTGCACCCTTTCCATTAAAGCAATTTTTATTAATCACATGCACTCTTACGATTGCCTATTTTTGATTAGTTGCAACTGATGCTCATCTTGTCCACCTTAAACAACCAGTTCATCTTTCACAACAATTGCCTTTTTGTTGTTGCTGTCCAAACTTCCAAGTGTACCCTTTCCATTAAAGCAACTGTTATTACCGTAATCACATGCACTCTTACGATTACCTATTTTTTTTTATTTTGTTGTAACCAATGTTCATCTCATCCACCTAAAACAGCATTTTTATCTCTCATAGTTTACTCTTGCCTTTTTGTTGTTGTTCTCCAAACTTCCACGTGCACCCTTTCAATTGATTAAAAGCAACTGTTATGACATGCACTCTTAAAACTGCTTATTTTTGACTTTCCTGTAACTGATGCTCATCTCGTCTATCTTACACAACCCTCACTGACTTTCATAGTTTACTCTTGCCTTTTTGTTATTGATGTTCAAACTTTCACATGCACTCTTTCAAGTACTTGTCTTCCATTAAGCAACTGTAATCACATGCACTCTTTTTGTTTTTCTTTTACCAAACTAATAAAATGGACACTTTTGTCTATGGACACCCTTGGATCCCTTAGTAGATGTGTCCCTTCAATAGAGGTAACCAATACACAGCCTAAGATGTCACCTGACATTTTCCAATGCCACCACTGAATTCCTGGCAAATTGACATCTGAGAAACAAATGAAGAAATTCTATACTGATGACACATCACTACCCAGTGCTCTTGATCGGTTGTGCTGCCTGGGAAATTTGTTTCATCCAATCAAAAGCACTAACCTCATATCTGGGTAGTGATGCATCGTCAGTGTAGAATTTCTGGGCTCGTTTCTCAGACATCATTTCATGAGGAAACCGGTTATAAAAATATTATAAAAGTTATAAAAATTTAACCTGATGTTAATTCTAACCTGTGACATATTAGCCTGCGAAACATCCGTTTCTCCTAGCTTGCTCTTTGCCATTGGGGACATTTCGCGCAGATGCGACTCAGTGGCAGAAATTCCATACTGATGATGCAAATTAATGTTTACATAATAAATCCGGCAGTCATGGGTTCCAAATATAGATTTGTCCAATTTTGCGTGTCTTCTGGTTGATTTTGTTGTGTTCATCTGCCCACGAGCTCCAGCAAAAACTCAAATGCTTCTTCTAGAGAAGACTATATTCCACAAATATTGACTGTTTTGTTAGAGATTCTTCGCATTTACATTTGACCTTTGTAGCCTTTTGTCTTTTGTCTGTCATTCGTAAACAATAGCTAAAACAATGCAACTACTACGTCAACCAATCAGTGCTTCTGACCAGATTCCGGACAGATTTTACGGCATCAGTATGGAATTTCTGTCACTGAGTTTCACTGAGATGTTCCTCCACATGAAATGTCCTCAGTGGCGAAGAGCAAGGAGAAACGGATGTTTTCGCAGGCTAGTGAAATATACATGTACCAGTTTTGTTGCTCCTTTACAGGGAAAATAGCACCAAAAATTCAAAGTTACTTGAAAACTAATGGGAGTAAGAGTGGCCTGCTTGGGCTTGAAAACAGCTGTTAATACAAGTGCACAGTATAAATTTGAACGTTTTTGTCAAACCATTATGTTTCCAAGTTTGATAGTGTAATTTGGTTAAACGTCACTCAAAAACCTTTTCGCGGACTGCTCGCACATTACGGGTTAAACTCACACATTTCTCTTATTGTTGTTAAGGCTCACTCAAGTTTTTTTAAAACCTTTTGAAAGACTAATGTTAGGTAAACTCATCCTGAATAGGTCAATGACTGCATACTTAAGTAAAATCTCAAGTTTCACTTTAAAAAACAAAAATATTTTTGTATCAGTAGCAAAGTAATGTTTTCATCATTTAAAACTACTAATGTACTCCAGTTTTTTTCACAAGACTCCCCCTGTAAATTATGACCTCTGCATTTGAATATGCTACACACAGTTGCAAAAGTACTTGAGACACTGTACTGTATTTTGGCATAAATGGCCTGTCCATGATCTTGTGCTTGTGATCCCCCTCCACCCCTTATCAAAGTTGCTAGCAATACAAGACCAGGCTCAAAACTTGGAGGAACAACTTTGAATGGGAGGGGGGAGGGAGGTCAGTATTATATCTCACAGACCTGTGACCAGCAGCGATTTGAAGCAAGAAAGGTCGTTTTTTTGTGGGCGTGCCTCAACATTTTTGCAACTGGTTATCTGAGTCCTTCACACCTCTAAGCCCGTGGTGCATGATTATCAAACATGGTGAAATATGGTGTACTCTTAGCACCTAAGGAGGTGGTTTTACAAAAACAGTATTTCATTTCCCTAGGTTGCAAGACAAAAACAACAGTTTTTGGCACTTCTGTTTATGTGGTATGCAAGAAATTGGGCTTTTAATGGAAGCGCGTGGCAAAAGGTGCCACACCACCTTAAGTAAGCTGCAACAAAAGGGGTTTTTGGTCCTAAAACACTACAAAGATGCAAAAAATAGTATATTTTCTTTGAACTTAGGGAAAAGACATTTATTTATGAAAGGAAAGTGTACATGGAAATGGTGCCTCTGTCATCGCCTGCCATTTAGAGGAAAGAAAAGTTACGCTAAAGGCAGCTGTTGTTGACTTTACTTAACACAAGTTTGGATTTATGTTTACCTTTTGGTCGTCTTACAACTTTGTTTTGATTTTGAAGCCCGTGTGTGGCTAGTGATCAGATAACGTGAAAATTCACACACATATTTCAGTAACATAAGTCGCGAGAGCTCGCACATAATGTGGCTTTGTATTCTGTATACTTGGTATTGGTAATTAAATCTATTTCTTTGCAAAAGAGAAGTCACTGTCCCCAAGAATAGTAATTTTTCAGCATAGCATGCAGCATCAGAGGAATTTACATGCTTCAACAGTTTACATGGTCTACCATCATATGAGATAAATATAATGATATATCATATTTCTTACTGTTGCAGAATGGTAGACCGTGGATTGATGGTAGACTGCCAGGAAATAGAAACTAACATAGCACACAACTTTTTCTGCTTTCTAGCTCTAATGGACTTTAATAACCATGTTACTTTCACTGACGTAGATGAAAAAAGTGAACAGTTTTACTTTTACAGCGGTGTTGAAAAATAAGTCACGCAGAATACAGATTACATTATAATGCCACTGCATATCAAATGTCATTGTGTTACAGATACAGGGGTGGAAATGAAGGTTTACAATGTAGCAGTTTTATTTGCAACTATAATATCTCTAAATACCCAGAAAAGGAAAATTATTCTGTGATTATGCATTAACACTTCTCCGAGTTTCGTGACAACACTGGAACTTTAAGTCATGTCACAGTAGTAGATAATAGCGCATGCGTTACAACAAAACTGAGGCAAAATTTAAACGTCACTTCATTCTTTAGCAATTTTTTATGCAGTTTCCTATCAATGACAATGATGTATCAGCTGGGAAAAGCAACAGAAAGTGCCATTCTATTTATTTATGTCACTATAGTCTTCGTTTTGGGAATTTGAGACGTGGAGGTCGCTTTTTGAAGTAATACTTAAATGAGACAACCAGTTGCAAAAGTACTTGAGACACTGTATCATATTTTGGCATAAACAGCTATGATCTTGTGCTTGTGATCCCCCCTCCTCCCCTTATGAAAGTTGCTAGCAATACAAGACCAGGCTCAAAACTTGGAGGAACAACTTTGAAAGGGAGGGAGGAGGGAGGTCAGTATTATATCTCACAGACCTGTGACTAGGAGCGATTTGAAGCAAGAAAGGTCGTCTTTTGCCGGAGTGTCTCAACATTTTTGCAACTGGTTGCAGCTCCACAGTAAAAGACTCTTGAAAATGTAAAAAGAGGCCTCAGCTACCAGATCCGTGTATACAAAAGAATATCATTTATCTAATAATTTCATGGACCGATAATTATCAGTACAAACTGCTCTGAAGTTACCGATTTCCCTAAAACTTTTCCCATACTTCTACTTATAATATGATCTGCATACAGTGTACATAGTTGACTTTCATGCCCTATTTGTCCATGCTTTATAAAGTACAATACTTTTAGAATTTGCCATTTTTAAGATTGCTGTTTCAAACACTGCTGGATGTTACACCCTTCCATGCTAAAAGAATATTAAGCCTAGATTACAAGAACTGCTAGTTATTAATTATCATTGAGACTGTGGCTGATAAACAACAATGGCAGCTACATGTCAGTTTTATTATGAACATTTTAAACGAACTGTGCCTATGAAACCCAAATACTATTATTGCTGTTATAAGTCAATTTCCCAATAGGTAAAGCGAAAAGTGCTCCATTTTGGCCAATAAGAAGAATGCAAAGTCGATCACACTGAGATAATCAGAAACCAGTGGGGATGTAATCAAAAGTGATTCACAGTTGTAGCTTTTTCAGTGTTTTGACCAGGCAAAGCAAGTATATAACAGATAAAACATAGAACTAATTAACTTAAGTTGGAAGATTGATAAATGTTTTGCATAAATTAAAGACAGTCTTCCACCCAACTTTGACTGTACATGTAGTTGTAAATTCAGTAACAAAAACTACAACACGTTGCACCATTGAGGACAATCAAGAAAGGAAAAATGCAAATTTTATAGCTAAATTACCTGTACATTCTTGCAGATGTTTGCCATACTCCAATATAATTTTTCCATTCCATTCCAGAATATTCATCTAAATGGAGACAAAAACTAGGTTCAGATATGATACAATAATAACTCTCTTTAACCCTTTAAACCTTAAGATCAAAATTTGAATTCTCATTTGTTGCCCCTATTCATTTCCTAAAGAAGTAGGGGAAAGCGTTGATAAAAATTAATATCAAGCAAATTCATCTTGTGTGATCATGTCCTTAATTCTCATGACCACTCTGTTTAACAAAGCATTGATATTACAAGGAGAAATTTGATGCTGATCACTATAAAGGAGGATACCCCTGGGTACAGCACAAGGGTCTAAAAGTCAACCAAGAGGTGTCCGGCTAATATTATTATTATCTAACTGACAGAATTGATCAATAAAACCGACTAAAAAACAGCAGGGACAAACTCTCCTTGTCCATTTTAGTCAACTGTGTGTTATTTCTGCCTTTTAACAGATGAGCTATTTCTTTCCCCCGAAATCCTTGAACAAAATATAATCATGACAGCATCTGACAAGAGGTTGGCATGGTGATTTCTTATTAGTTTTTTGGTATGAAGAACTGTTCATGCCACTGTCGTAGGTACTAATTTTAAACTCTCTGCCTAATTATCTCTGCACCCCTGTTGGTTCACCTTAACCTTAAAGTAGCAACTTAGGATTTGCAGAAAAAAGTAACTCTAACTGTCAATAATGACCCCATAATAGTAACATAAACATGTCCACACTTCCCAGACACTTTTCATCTATTGGCTTTATCAGTCAAGGCCCAAGCACAGGGACAACAAGAAATGGTAAAGGCATTCTAAACAGACAAACAGGAATGGCCTGTTGAGAACAGTGTTGTTTGGAAGTGGTTTATCTAGTAGGACTACAGTATCAGGAAGCAAGGCTCAGCTTTGCGCAAGGTCTCACAGGGCCCCTATACAAGTAAACACTTGTTTTCACCAAACCGGGTAGTAAATTGTAACCGAATTTATATCAATTTTCAAACAACCTCACTCTGAAATTCATTCCTCTAAAGGTTAGTCAGTACCTAATAAGTTTTGTTTTTGATATGTGCAAGTGATCCCTGCAATAAAAATAATAATTGTAGGTGCTTACCTTGTCAAAAGTGACATGAATGTTGAATCATTGCTGGTGGTAATGCACTCCCAATCTACAGAATGATACAGGAATGTGATTAATACAAAACAGAATAATTGCATTTTCCCATGTTCCTCCCCATAAAAAAATGTCACAAACCTTTAATACGAACACACCACAGCTCACTTTATTAGTCACTCTGCATTGGGTGTTCAATCACGCCAGGTTTCCACAGCCCTTGTTTTAGTTGTTCCCTCCTGCACAGAAAGTTTCTAAGGAAATACAAGAGTACTACAATATTGTGATGAGTGACAATTAGTTTACAGTGAGTTTTCAGAATTATTCTACTCCTAACTTCATCCTTCATTTCTTTACATTAGAAAAAAATGCCCTAATATTTAATCACCAGTGTGCATGGATTGCGTTAAGTATACGTTGCCAATTTTATTGTTGTGTGTCAGGCTTTACAAAGAAAGAGGCAAGAAGCAGTTGGGATTGCGGTAGTGGTACCTAGTTTGTAATACTGAATAAATTTTGAATCACTAACCTCACGACTTCAAAAAATTCGTGGGCCAGTTAACCCAACTTAATGCTTGACCGACAACAGCGATGGTGTTTGCTTCTATGTCAGCCACCTGGGACAAAAAAGCAAAGGAAAGATGAAAATTTAAGTTACAAGGCTGGAGTAAAATAGCTTCAGAGAAGCTAGCATTTACTAGCCCAGACATTTCACAGTTCTTCTGTTATTCAAATTCCTCAAAACACATTACTTGCCCATAAGGCAAGTTTAAAACAATTCAGTGTCCCGATAGCAAAATACACTAGCCCCAGGCTATCGGACACTACTTTCATTGCACGCTACAAAATATTTCATCATGGTGAAGCACTTTACTATCTGCCAGTGGGCACAGAATGAACTACAAAAGCTCATACTCCTCCTCAACCTACAAAATGGTATTGGAAAGTGGGAGGGCTAAGAAAGAAAATCTTAATAAATTCCAAAACGAACCCGTGAATTTGTTCATTAAAGGATCGACTTATAGACTTAATATAAGTAGGCAGTGGAATCAAACAGCTAGAAGTTCCTTTTGGTTCTATTTTTCTTCTACTTTCCTTTGAAAGTAGCTAGAAGTAGCAGGGGAAAATCCCCCGCCTCTGCCTCTTAATGACAGCCCTGACTATGTGTAGCTCTATATGAAAGGAAAAGAGTTTGAGCCCTTCAAGCCTGAAAATGGGTACACAGGTTTCATAACTGCTTGTGTCTGAGCAAGGCTTAGGTTTTGTCATCTGGGAGCCAGGGTCTGAAAGTGAGTTGTGTTTCTCCATCATTGGTCACTAGAAAACAGTGTTTCAGTGTTTTAGTGTAAGAAAAGTACACATATTTTGGTATGGAGGAAAAGCTTTCAGAAAACATACTACATTATGACTAACAAAATTGTCCAACCTCCTGGGCATGTTACAATAGACCATAATATATGGGATAATTATTTCTCATACTTACCTGATATACCAGACTTGGTTGTAGCTTGAGACATGTTGTCATTCCCTGTTACTGTAAAGAAAACAAAATTTAAAAAGATCAAACAAATTTGCCTCTTTTTGTTGATAGCATAGAAGTTATGGCACCCCATAGTCTGCGAATGGTTACTGGTCGTTTCAAAACAAAGTCATTTAAATACAAGTCACATCACTTTTGAAAACATCCAAAAATTTTGGGTTCTTGCCATGTTCTTTAACATAAAAAACTGTAAGTTTGTATAAGTTAAACTTTGAGGCGTGGAGGCTTTTTAAGAGCTGTTGGTTCATTATCCTTAATGAACAACATCAAACTTATTATGTCTGAGAATCACCAGGTGTGTAACTGAGAGCTTCATTCTATGGTACCATGAAAAAGACTAAGAAGTCTTCTCTATGATGTCTCTTTCTCTATGATGTCTGTCTAGCAGAAACAAGCCTGCTGTGCAAGAACACTAACTTGCCTTACTTGGCTTCATGGTGGGGGAGCTTCACGAGTACATCATACAAGAGCCTGTTTATTGGGGGATTTTCCTTGAAAATTCTCAACACTATTAAAAACTAGGGATTATTTTCTAATGACAAAGATAAATAAACTATGTACTCACCCGCTGATATCAGTGATGTGAACACCAGCATGAAATTCATGATCATATTCCATAACAGCATTCTTATTTTGACACTTTGTACGGTCATTTTCAAACCTGTTATTTTGAAAAATAGAAGGAAACTAAGACAACTAGCTTTTCAACAAACTTGGCGTATTTTTTTCCGGACTGGATTGTTTTAAGTCCCCAATTTTTCTGTAGATCATAGAGGGCGAATTCTCGCTGTGTGGGCGGCCATCTTGATTTCATACAATGTATGTACGTATGTACCGAGCGACTTGCCGTTGAGGTTACAGCGGTCTGGGGGAAGGGGAGGGAAGGAGGCGCCTCATCCCAATCCGTCCTCCACCCCCTCAGTAGATTTCAAAGATCTTTGAGGAGAAAAGTAGCCCACTATACAAAGGCTAAAAATATGTGACCTTGTAGTTCTACACCGCGGTGTAACTTCTTCGGTCAAAAAAACATATATTCGTTTGAGCTGCAGACGAAAATGCTCGTCTTTCTCAGGTTTGCAGACAGTTCTATTGGGCCCAAAGATACTTAACCTTTATACAATCTCTACCTCTATAACAAGAACTCCTCTCTATTGCGGACAGTTCTATTGGGCCCAAAGATACTAAAACTTTTGCAATTTCTACCTTTATTACAAAGGATGCCTCTCTACTGCGGACATGAGTCAGTACTGGTCTCCCTATTGCCGAGAGCTCTGTTGGTCTCTGAGATACTAAACCCTACACAAGTTCTACCTATATAACACGAAAACCCCTTAATTGCCGAAAGTCTATTGGTCCCAAAGATTCTAAACCCTCTAGCTCTATAACACGGACTTCTATTTCTGTCGGAGTACGTGTTAAATAGGTACATGTATTTCTTATATCTATAACATAGACATCTCTGCAATACGCACACTTGATACTGTCGCTTTGCAGTCCGTATTGAAGAGCTACCTGTATTTCCTATCTCTATAACATAGACATCTCTGAAATGCGCACACTTGATACTGTCCCATTGGAGTCCGTATTGAAAAGTTACCTGTATTTCCTATCTCTATAACATAGACATCTCTGCAATGCGCACACTTGATACTGTCCCTTTGCAGTCCGTATTAAGGAGCTAACTGTATTTCCTATCTCTATAACATAGACATCTCTGCAATGTGCACACTTGATACTGTCCCTTTGCAGTCCGTATTGAAGAGCTACCTGTATTTCCTATCTCTATAACATAGACATCTCTGCAATGCGCACACTTGATACTGTCCCTTTGCAGTCCGTATTGAAGAGCTAACTGTAATTCTTATCTCTATAACATAGACATCTCTGCAATGCGCACACCTGATACTGTCCCTTTGCAGTCCGTATTAAGGAGCTAACTGTATTTCCTATCTCTATAACATAGACATCTCTGCAATGCGTACACCTGATACTGTCCCTTTGCAGTCCGTATTAAGAAGCTAACTGTATTTCCTATTTCTATAACATAGACATCTCTGCAATGCGCACACTTGATACTGTCCCTTTGCAGTCCGTATTGAAGAGCTACCTGTATTTCCTATCTCTATAACATAGACATCTTTGCAATGCGCACACTTGATACTGTCCCTTTGCAGTCCGTATTGAAGAGCTACCTGTATTTCCTATCTCTATAACATAGACATCTCTGCAATGCGCACACTTGATACTGTCCCTTTGCAGTCCGTATTAAGGAGCTAACTGTATTTCCTGTCTCTATAGCATAGACATCTCTGCAATGCGCACACTTGATACTGTCCCTTTGCAGTCCGTATTAAGGAGCTAACTGTATTTCCTATCTCTATAACATAGACATCTCTGCAATGTGCACACTTGATACTGTCCCTTTGCAGTCCGTATTAAGGAGCTAACTGTATTTTCTATCTCTAAAACATAGACATCTCTGCAATGCGCACACTTGATACTGTCCCTTTGCAGTCCGTATTGAAGAGCTACCTGTATTTCCTATCTCTATAACATAGAAATCTTAGCAAGGCGCACACTTGATACTGTCCCTTTGCGGTCCGTATTGAAGAACTAACTGTAATTCTTATCTCTATAACATAGAAATCTCTGCAATGCGCACACCTGATACTGTCCCTTTGCAGTCCGTATTAAGGAGCTAACTGTATTTTCTATCTCTATAACATAGACATCTCTGCAGTGCGCACACTTGATACTGTCCCTTTGCAGTCCGTATTGAAAAGCTACCTGTATTTCCTATCTCAATAACATAGACATCTAAGCAAGGCGCACACTTGATACTGTCCCTTTGCGGTCCGTATTGAAGAGCTAACTGTAATTCTTATCTCTATAACATAGAAACGCTCTGCAATGCGCACACCTGATACTGTCCCTTTGCAGTCCGTATTAAGGAGCTAACTGTATTTCCTATCTCTATAACATAGACATTTCTGCAATGCGCACACTTGATACTGTCCCTTTGCAGTCCGTATTAAGGAGCTAACTGTATTTCCTATCTCTATAACATAGACATCTCTGCAATGCGCACACCTGATACTGTCCCTTTGCAGTCCGTATTAAGGAGCTAACTGTATTTCCTATCTCTATAACATAGACATCTCTGCAATGCGCACACTTGATACTGTCCCTTTGCAGTCCGTATTGAAGAGCTACCTGTATTTCCTATCTCTATAACATAGACATCTTTGCAATGCGCACACTTGATACTGTCCCTTTGCAGTCCGTATTGAAGAGCTACCTGTATTTCCTATCTCTATAACATAGACATCTCTGCAATGCGCACACCTGATACTGTCCCTTTGCAGTCCGTATTAAGGAGCTAACTGTATTTCCTATCTCTATAACATAGACATCTCTGCAATGCGCACACTTGATACTGTCCCTTTGCAGTCCGTATTAAGGAGCTAACTGTATTTCCTATCTCTATAACATAGACATCTCTGCAATGCGCACACTTGATACTGTCCCTTTGCAGTCCGTATTAAGGAGCTAACTGTATTTCCTATCTCTATAACATAGACATCTCTGCAATGCGCACACCTGATACTGTCCCTTTGCAGTCCGTATTAAGGAGCTAACTGTATTTCCTATCTCTATAACATAGACATCTCTGCAATGCGCACACTTGATACTGTCCCTTTGCAGTCCGTATTAAGGAGCTAACTGTATTTCCTATCTCTATAACATAGACATCTCTGCAATGTGCACACTTGATACTGTGCCTTTGCAGTCCGTATTAAGGAGCTAACTGTATTTTCTATCTCTATAACATAGACATCTCTGCAATGCGCACACTTGATACTGTCCCTTTGCAGTCCGTATTAAGGAGCTAACTGTATTTTCTATCTCTATAACATAGACATCTCTGCAATGCGCACACTTGATACTGTCCCTTTGCAGTCCGTATTAAGGAGCTAACTGTATTTCCTATCTCTATAACATAGACATCTCTGCAATGCGCACACTTGATACTGTCCCTTTGCAGTCCGTATTAAGGAGCTAACTGTATTTCCTATCTCTATAACATAGACATCTCTGCAATGTGCACACTTGATACTGTGCCTTTGCAGTCCGTATTAAGGAGCTAACTGTATTTTCTATCTCTAAAACATAGACATCTCTGCAATGCGCACACTTGATACTGTCCCTTTGCAGTCCGTATTGAAAAGCTACCTGTATTTCCTATCTCTATAACATAGAAATCTTAGCAAGGCGCACACTTGATACTGTCCCTTTGCGGTCCGTATTGAAGAACTAACTGTAATTCTTATCTCTATAACATAGAAATCTCTGCAATGCGCACACCTGATACTGTCCCTTTGCAGTCCGTATTAAGGAGCTAACTGTATTTCCTATCTCTATAACATAGACATTTCTGCAATGCGCACACTTGATACTGTCCCTTTGCAGTCCGTATTAAGGAGCTACCTGTATTTCCTATCTCTATAACATAGACATCTCTGCAATGCGCACACTTGATACTGTCCCTTTGCAGTCCGTATTAAGGAGCTAACTGTATTTCCTATCTCTATAACATAGACATCTCTGCAATGCGCACACTTGATACTGTCCCTTTGCAGTCCGTATTGAAGAGCTACCTGTATTTCCTATCTCTATAACATAGACATCTCTGCAATGCGCACACCTGATACTGTCCCTTTGCAGTCCGTATTGAAGAGCTACCTGTATTTCCTATCTCTATAACATAGACATCTTAGCAAGGCGCACACTTAATACTGTCCTTTTGGAATCCGTATTAAATAACTAACTCTACGGCATAAACATCTCTGTAAGGCAACCAAAAATATTTGAAGATACCAACAAGATCCTTCTCAAATGACTGCGTTTCCCTCCATGACAATTGTGTTAACACGTTTGAGCCTCTTATCCCACAGAAATAACCTCAGGGTCAACCAATTGGGATTGTTATGTACCATTTCATCCGAAAAAAGCCAAAATTCTCCCAGATTTTAATCAATTATACCCAAAAAGAAGTGCAGTCTAGTTGATTTTTACGAGTACACGGTCAGACTTATGCAGGAGCTCCGCTTTTAGGCCTGGCTGGCATCATGTGTTAGTCATTTGCATGTAGTTCCGAATTTAAATCAGTAACCCATAAAAACACTGTACCTCCAAAAGGTCTATACTTTAACCGAAAATCATGACTTATTCAGGTCGTGATATCGTTAACCCGTTTTTAAAACACTTATATCGTATATTTATCATAAACCTTGCCGACCCTGAGTCAGTACATAAGTACTTTACAAGTATAGAGTGTTAACTTTGGTTTCTGTCCAAATATTCATGTAAAGTCTAAATTAATTAATGACTGACCGATACTGTCCCATCGAACGCCGGAGAGCTGAATTAACTCTATAACAGTCAATATGACACAACGTACTGAGTCAAAAGCCACTTTTGGTGCTAGAAACAGTTAGAAATTTAGTCCGTTATTATTCAGTTACCTCTCCTTTTCTGCCTCTACTTTTAACGTTGCAGATCCACGTGTTGAATATTACTGCATCACGACAAGCTTCTGCTGAGATTACAGTTCCGCGCTGTAGTCGTTGTACCACTTTTAAACATCTCCTGGGCGGTTTTCAGTTACAGCCATAATGATACGAAAGTTATTTTGTTTTAAGAAGCTAATAACGGTACAAAAATTTTCTTTAGTTCGCCATTTTCTTCCTGAGGTAAACGTGCGAGAAAACTGTGAATAATTGAATATTAATTCAAAAATTATTTGCAATTTAAATGAATTCTTTTAAGGCCTTCTTGCTCAAAATTTTATAACTCGGAAATAAGTTTTTGTTTGTAGTTCAAACAGATCCTTTTACCAAGAGTAAAAGGAGTTATTGTAGAGAAATATTTTACGTTTTCAAGTCGTTTGGATTAAAGACAAACCAAGTGCTTTTGACGATCGAGTATATAACCGATAGGGGAGGATTTTCTCTACAGACACTGAATTAAAGTACCTTGCAAAAGTGAAAAGTTGCCCTAGAGATTTCGTTGAAATGGTAAGGCTAAGGGAATTTCCCACACAGATTCCCTTAAAAATTAATACAAAGAAGTGATCGAGGTGGTTGTAAGATGAAAAATCATAACCAGACGTGAAACGAAATGCAAAGAGTGATGAAGAGATGTTCATCTTGGTATAGAGAAACAATGAACAGGAGCACCCAACGTCAATTTTCGGAAAATATCTCAGTCGGAAGACGATTTGAGATCTAGAATTTTCGGAACATTTGTCGCACAGTCTTGCTTGCCTGCCTCTCCTAGGATTTTCGAACAGCTAAATAATGGTAAAATTGCCGGGTCTTAACGGATTTGTACCCTAAAAGGGTCACCTAGAATTTTCTGGAGCCTTATAGATAGCCTGAAATTTTCGGAAAGGTAAGTTTTGATTCCTATAATTTTCGGATCACTAGACTTTCAGCTAGGAAATCCGAACAGATGAAAACTTTTTAGGCGATAAAAATATGCCTATATCTACCGTTTAAATACTAAAATACGTTTAACAATGCTATGTTTAAGTGGTTTTGAACTATGTTCTCGTTGGGTGCCCCAGAATGAAAATGTCTTGTGTCGATGAACGGCAGGGACAAACTCTAGGTGTCCGTTTTAGGGCGTTGACTAACGACCGAAGTACAGGAGGGACCAACTCTGGGTTTTCTTTTTAGGGAGGTGTCCATCTTATAGAGAGTAAAAGAAAACCACTGAAGAACAAAAGGGACCAACGCTGGTGTCTGCCTTGTACTCCTTATAGAGAGTCAAAGGAACAATTGTAGAACCGAAAGCAGGTACCAACTCTAGGTCTCCGTTTTAGGGAGGTGTCCGCTTTATAGAGAGTCAAAGGAAATAATTAAAGAACGGCAGGGATCAACTCTACGTGTCCGTTTTAGGAAGGTGTCTGCCTTATAGAGAGTTAAAGAAAATGACTGAAGAACGGCAGGTACCAACCCTAAGTACCAACCCTAGGTGTCCGTTTTGGGGCAGTGTCCGCTTTATAGAGAGTCAAAGAAAAGAACTGAAGAACGGCAGGAACTAACTCTAGGTGTGCGTTCTAAGAAGGTGTTTGCCTTATAGAGAGCCGATGAAAATAGTTATCTAGAGCTGAATGTGTTATAGAAAAGCTATTACTGACCGCTTCCAAGAAATACATGCATGAGAAGGGGGGCGGTAATCAACTTGTTTTTCAGCAGCTGCAAAGCAAGTTGCAAGTTTTTGTTACCCGTTAGGACGTAAAAGAACCGACCCTAATGATTTAAGAGACTAGTGGACGTTTCCCTGGTGGGGTGGTCTACCAGTCATTGTGAATATCATTTGTGCCACGAGCTAGGCGGTTTCCAGTAAGCTCCTAGATAAAAGGGTCTGGAAGCGGGAAGGGGTATGATCCCACATTCCCGCTCCTTTTTTCATGACAGTTCCGCATCCTGAACTTCTGCCATCCCTATCCCGATTACTGTTTTCTTTCCCAATATCGCATCCCGTGCCAAGATTTTGGCGAATCCCATGCTACCTCCCGAGGAACAGTTAAATCCCGTCAATAAATTTGCGTTTTCTCGAATCGCGCTCTACATATTTCGGGTCAAATCCCGGATCCCGAAAATACCCTTATAGACTGCTCAGGTCACGGCTGCCTGTATCGCTCCTTTATGTTGACGTCCGTGCTTACTCTCATCCACGACTTTTTTTATTCATTCACGCAAAATTTTTGTGAAACAGGTCAGTTTCATTTAGTTTATCTTCTGAGGAAATAACTTACTAACGAAACAGGCAGACGCAACCTGCGATCAGCCGGTCATTCTTCCCTCTTTGTTTTGGAGGCGAGGGTAAAAGGACGCCTGATAATTACTTTCCGCGTCGCCTGCCTGTGGTCCAGGATCTGGACTTTTGTCTGATTGGTCGAGCCTTTCGAGCCGCTCACCGATTGGTTACAAGGAACGTATTGACTTCCGTCGTTTTTTCCCCTCTCCCCGATCGAAAGAAAAAACAAAACAAAACAAAACGCCTGATCGAAGGAAATCGCTTCAATCGCAATGGATCGGAAAAATAACCACACAGGAAACAAGAAGACACTAAGTAAATAAGGTGAAGCGTTTTTTATTGAAATTCCTGCCAGGATTTTTTTTCTTGAATCTATTACCTGAATCACATTAGATTAGCGCTAACCCATGGTTAAGTTGTAACCTGGGTTTCTTTTTCTTTTGTTCAAAAGCTTTTTCCCAGATACTTTTCTTTCTTCCTTTTAAAGCATCCAATCATCAAATTGTAGGCAAAAAGAATGAAACTGAATTTGCTTCTCAAGCTTTCATATCTGACATCAAATTTTGCACTAACCCTGCTTTGAAGAGCCTGAGTATCAGGCGTTTCTGGGGGAAAAGGGGAAAGATGAAAGCCTAAAATCTCCTATCCCCTAGCCCCTCAGGAAGGCCTGATGCTCAGGTTATGCTTTGAACAACGCGGCCCAGTAGAACAACAAAGGCTACTTAGGAAATTTAATAGCAATGGTCCAGTTTTTCATGATATTTTAATAGGTAACCGTTGGCACTGAAAAGATGTTCTTACTTCCAGTGTGATCATTACACTTGCAGTTGTGTAGTTGATGAGCCAGTAAATTACAACCACACAGTCAATGAGGTGGTGGGTAATGAGGCAGTGGTCAACATGTATGACCTGGCAGTCAAGGAGGTGGTGGGTATATCGGCAGTGGTGAATTCCATGGCTGTCAGTGGGGTGGTGGATACCATGGCTGTCAGTGTGGTAATGCATGCCATCATGGTCGATGGGGCAGGGGTTGACGAGAAGATGGATGATGCCACTATGGTCAGTGGGGTGGTGGTTGATGAGAAGGTGAAGGACGCTGCTGTGGTTTATGAGGCCGTGGTTGATCAGAAGGTGAAGGACGCCGCTGTGGTTTATGGGGCAGTGGTTGATGAGAAGGTGAAGGACCCTGCTGTGGTTTATGGGGCGGTGGTCGATGAGAAGGTGAAGGACGCTGCTGTGGTTTATGGGGCGGTGGTTGATGAGAAGGTGAACGACGCAGCTGTGGTTTATGGGGCGGTGGTTGATGAGAAGGTGAAGGACACTGCTGTGGTTTATGGGGCAGTGGTTGATGAAAAGGTGAAGGACGCTGCTGTGGTTGGTGGGGCAGTGGTTGATGAGAAGGTGAAGGACGTCACTATGGTCATTGAGGTGGTCGTTGATGAGAAAGGTGAAGGATGCCCCTGTGGTTTATGGGGCAGTGCTTGATGAAAAGGTGAAGGACGCCGCTGGGGTTTATGGGGCCGTGGTTGATGAGAAGGTGAAGGACGCCGCTGTGGTTTATGGGGCGGTGGTTGATGAGAAGGTGAAGGACGCCGCTGTGGTTTATGAGGCCGTGGCTGATCAGAAGGTGAAGGACGCCGCTGTGGTTTATGGGGCAGTGGTTGATGAGAAGGTGAAGGACGCTGCTGTGGTTTATGGGGCGGTGGTTGATGAGAAGGTGAAGGACGCAGCTGTGGTTTATGGGGCGGTGGTTGATGAGAAGGTGAAGGACGCTGCTGTGGTTTATGGGGTGGTGGTTGATGAGAAGGTGAAGGACGCTGCTGTGGTTTATGGGGCGGTGGTTGATCAGAAGGTGAAGGACGCTGCTGTGGTTTATGGGGTGGTGGTTGATGAGAAGGTGAAGAACGCTGCTGTGGTTTATGGGGCAGTGGTTGATGAGAAGGTGAAGGACGCTGCTGTGGTTTATGGGGCGGTGGTTGATGAGAAGGTGAAGGACGCTGCTGTGGTTTATGGGGCGGTGGTTGATGAGAAGGTGAAGGACGCTGCTGTGGTTTATGGGGCAGTGGTTGATGAGAAGATGAAGGACGCCGCTTTGGTTTATGGGGCGGTGGTTGATCAGAAGGTGAAGGACGCCGCTGTGGTTTATGGGGCAGTGGTTGATCAGAAGGTGAAGGACGCCACTGTGGTTTATTGGGCGGTGGTTGATGAGAAGGTGAAGGATGCCGCTGTAGTTTATAGGGAAGTGGTTGATCAGAAGGTGAAGGATGTCGCTTTGGTTTATGGGGCAGTGGTTGATCAGAGGGTGAAGGACGCCGCTGTGGTTTATGGGGCGGTGGTTGATGAGAAGGTGGAGGACGCCGCTGTGGTTTATGGGGCGGTGGTTGATCAGAAGGTGAAGGACAGCGCTGTGGTTTATGGGGCGGTGGTTTATCAGAAGATGAAGGACGCCACTGTGGTCGATGGGGTGGTGGTTGATGAGAAGGTGATGGATGCCATGGTTGATGTGATGCCAGAGTAGGATGTGGACACAGTTGTTTAAATTCATTTTCATGTTCTGCTCCTTGGAATCCCATCTACCAATAGAAAAGTAGATAACTAACTGACCCACATCAAACTAACACAATACTGCAAGAATATAACAAGAAACTCAGGTGAATATTATATTTGCATAAACTGCACAAAACCATTCAATGAAATGAAAGAATAAAAGCAGCAATGGAATGGTGATTTAACTTTACGAGTCAGATGGGTGCTGGACATACTAGATGTATTGATTACCTTGCCAAACCTACCCAAAACCCTGTTTTCACACACTATACTGTCCTTAGTTCCTGACCAGCAAAATAGCAGCTTTTGAAGTTCAGGGATGCACAGAGGGAAACCTTTTAAGGCCATAAGTCTTTAAATTTTATCCAGAGTAATAATAATTCTGGATAAAATTTATTATTATATGGTTCTTATGTCTTAGTTTGGAGCCTCTCTGTTGGTTCCTGTAGACATTATTTTCATCGTGTCCTCCATCAAACTGTTGGATTTTTAACAAACCTGTTGCATATCAAGAATTCTTTTGCCAGTAATGCTACTGGCAAGCTCAAGCAACCACAATGATGAGGAAGGGAATAACAACAAAGGAAAAGGCAACAGGTTTAATGAAGGAACACACAAAACACTGAACATGCAGCATTAACGTTATGGCAGACTCCTTTGCCATCATCACACAACTAATGCTGTCAAACTGTGGCAACATGATTGTCGCATTAATCTCTAAAGATTGTTGTTTCATTAATAGCAATTGTCATGACTTTGATTTCAATGGAAATACCCACAGAAAAAGACAAATTGAAATCTAACTTTGGCATTATATAACTAAGTTAACCCAGATAAAGCATATTTTTACTGGGAGACCCAGCATACAACATACCTCTTCAAGGAAGCCATGTGTGTCTCCTGCCCCCTCCTCCTGAGCTATTTCCAGTTCAAATCTCTCAGCCACCAATCCAGTTTCCACATTGGTCTTTTTTATGAAATCTTTCACTTCCTTTCCATATTCTAAGGCACCTTTAGCAAGTGGTAAACACAAGTGACCTAAATGTTCAAGAGCGACGCATTCCCTACAAACTGCATGACCACATTTCTCATCAAAAAACCGGAATTTATCATTGTGTTTTTGGCATATGAGGGAAACAGAAGCAAGCTGAGGTTTTGCTTCTAGCTCCTCAAGGGAAACAACTTGATGATCGTGACTTGCCTTGTTGCGAGTATGAAACTGAGCTGCAGTTTTGCACATGTTTTCTTTGCAGTCAAGGCAGCAGAAATTTGCAGGGTGCTTCTCACCACAAGCTTCACAATCATGTGAGCCTGTATTACTCCCAACATTTTCTTTGGGTGTGTCATTCACAATGTCCAATAATGCAAAATTCTTTAACAGTCCTTCCACTCCAGTAGGAACAGCACCCAGATTTCGGCATGTGGACAATCAATGGTGTTACCATGGAGAAGTCTCTCCAGACAGCTTGAGCAGAAGCTGTGTCCACAACTCAAAAGCTGAGGACATTTGCTTTGGTCATTGTAATGTTCAAAGCAGATTGAACACTCTGGTATCTTCGATGTCATTGCCTAAAATGAATAAATAATCAATAATTCGCACAAATGAATGAAAGAGTAAGTTTAATTAAAAAGTAAAATGAAAAGAAAAAAAGGATCATGCAAATTCAGCATGTTTCAGTCAACTGTTTTCATTGCTTTCATCAGCATCACTGTTCAGTTGCTGGTACTCTTCCCTCCCCAGTATTATTTGGAGGAGCCTTTCTGCATATTAGTTGGACAATGTTATTGAAAGATGAGATAGAGAAAAGGACATTAAGAAGATATATGACGAACAACCATGGACTGAAGCACATGAAGCAAATATGAGAATTCTTAGAAAACAGGTGCAGCTGCTCGCTTGATCTACAGCTCCATTTATAAACCTACTGATAGTTTACAGCTGTACATCAGTCAGTCATTTTACAAACTAAGCAACTATGACAAAGTCAAAGGTACCTTTAAATGAGCCTCTAAGACAGTTACATTGTACCCCATAAGGCAGGAAGTATGTTCTATTCAATAACATGTTAAAAGAGTACCTTAAGAGAACCCATAGCTGATTTATAAGTGTTTTATCCTAGTAGTGACTTAAGGCAATTCCCTTGAAATTGTTCTATTATCAAACTTTTTTTGAAACTTGGCATAATCAACATTCATGATATGAACATTAAAAAAATGCAACAAAAAGATGGGGTCACTATGTTAGTTTACACGTCAGCGGGCTCTTAAACTGGGGTACTTTTACTGGTTGCGCATTAAAAATTTCAATCACCTAGCTTCATACAGATATAAGTCTTTGTTACTTGAAACACACAAAATTTTATGTTGAAAATAGAGCTCCTTTTATTCAAATAAGCAGTATTGTCTCATTTAAGCCGTTTTTGATTGCCTGGTTGTGGGGATATTGCACTTTTCCAGACAGTTCCGTGGTTAGGTTGAAGTCCTCACCTTGGCCTAAATACACCAAGTACAGAACTATTTTCCACAAAAAATCATGTTCTACTATCAAACTTTTTTTCTTCTTCACATATGTTTTGTACTGGACTGTTCTTAGTACATGTAAGTACCAGAAAAAAAATCAGGGGTCAGTACTGTGCTTGTTTCCTCACAAAATGCCATGAAAGGTGGACATGGTTTTGAGATCGCAGTCAGGATAGAGAAACTGCACGGCGGGAACTGGGATGAGATACAAAATAGCGCCCATTGTGTTCGAAGTGTGCACTCGAGATCGAGCTTGTTTTTGGTTTTTATGTGTTTGATATCACCAAGACAGAAATTCATACTTGGAAAGAGTACAAAAAAATACCAAGGAATGAGGTATGTCAAGATTTGGTGAGGTTTTGGAGTTATGAATATTTGTTTTGGAATATTTTGTAGTGCAGACGTTCTTTGTTCCAGTGAGCTAGGTTTTGATATTTTTGCTTTTGCAAAATAATGCTTGACAAAGAAACTTGAAGAAAAGACTTTTGATTCCTATTCTTCAAACATTCTATTGTTTGGTTTCTATACACAGCGAAATGTGAATTCAGCAGCAAACTTCGTGTTTACATCAAAGATTGATCTTCCTTGTGTGATTCTGGTGCTACGGTGGCTGGGTCTTATTTGTTCAACAAATATTTGTCGCTCCAAACTCAGAGTTTGAACAACATATGTACAGTACTGATCCTAGGTATGGCGCTTTTCTGGGGTCAAAATTAAGTGATACATTTTACATGGCGAATTAAAATAACCCATACAATATAGGGCATATGGAAAAGCTGGAATCTGGAATCCGGAACCGGAGCCCAAAACGGAAACGGAAACGGAACCCGAACCCGAACCTGAATCCGAACCTAAGAAATAAAACTTGGAGACGTTTCTGTCTTAAGAGTGTCACTAACAATTATTGCTCGATCAAGACTTTTCATCCCCACATTATATTTATTTATTGTTATTATATTTTTTACTGTCGCATTTTTTGCGTACGGAGCAAAAACTTTTCTTCAAGAATTTCATATACGCGTGAGCGTTGCAACTTGGGATCATGATTGACATGAGTACTCCTCCTCCCTTTGCCACCTTTTCCTCACAATGGATGAAACACAGAGCCCTTATAAGAAATGAGTAACTGAGGCTCAAGAGAAGGAAATGAATAACACAGCGGTCTTAAACATCACATACTAATAATGGCTGTTTTTCGCAGTCAATCGGCTTCTGATTAGTTGTAGTCTCGATCTGTCAAAAATTGCTCGACCTACAGCTGCAGTCACAGTTTATGACTGCTAGGAATAACAGTAGGATGCACTTACCTTTTTTTTTGCAAGTCACTTTCCGAATGTGAGTATACCTTTGGTATCACGATCACTGTGCTGAAAATTTCTCAAAACAATGATATTTTATTCCCACACGGGTATCGGGAACTGGTTTCAGTGCTTCCCAGTTTACCCTGGTCTCAATTTAAGTTCCGGTTCCGGTTCCGTTTCCGTTTCCAGCTCCGGTTCTGGATTCCAGATTCCGGCTTTTCCATACGCCCTACAATTTACATGGCGAATTAAAATAACCCATACAATTTACATGGCGAATTAAAATAACCCATGCATTTTACATGGCGAATTAAAATAACGCATGCATTTTACATGGCATAATATGATACCCGTGTATTTTACATGGCAAATTAAGTAATGCGTGCATTTTACATGGCAAAATTAAGTAACGCATGCATTTTACATGGTGAAATAAGATATGCATGTATTTTAGATGGCGAATTAAGTAAGGCATGCATTTTACATGGCCAAATAAGATAAGCGTGCATTTAAGATAAGGGTGCATTTTACATGGCGAAATAGCTATATGCAAGGCTTGATACATCTACACGACGAGTGAAAGCTTGACAGTTGCCGAAATTTTACTTGGTTAAATCGCTTACTTGAAATAAATTTACTTTAAATTAAGTATCACATTTTGAATGAATGACAGTCGCATTTATTTTGAACTAAAGGACAGAAACTGTCTCGTTAATGCAGTTGGAAAGCCGTAGAGTTGTCCCACAGGTTTCACAGCCCACATCCAAAGCCTCAGCGAGGACATTTAACTCCAAAACTTGATGGCCACTAAGTGAAAACCACTGCAGACTTTGGGATCACGCATATTTTTTTCATTTTCTTGTTTTTTGATAGCAGACCAGGAAGCTGTCAGCTGATCTGCGGGCATTATTATTGTAAATAAAAGCTTAAGCCCGTAAAAGCGGCCCTTTTTTGTTCTTTTCGCACTACCAGGAAGAACCGTCGCCATCTTGGATGTCGCGATATTATGCACAGCAGAGGGTGCGTGGTGCAAAACAAGGGAATTACCTTAAGATTTTAATTAGGCATTCATGCACATATTTTTGTTCCCAACAAAATCGTTATACATAGTAGGAAAACCGGTTCATAATAAAAAGCCAGAGCAGTGGGAGATCCAGGGGAGAGACTCCGCCACCAGCCCAGCACCCCCCCCTCCCCCGCATATTTTCAAACCAAACTGAAGCCCGATATAAACAGCGCTCCAAGCTGGACCATTTTGGTCGCCATGGCGAGTGAAAAAAAAAATTGGCGACTGAATTATCGGCGAAAGTCGCCATTTGGCGACCAAAGGATATAAGCTCAAAAGAATAAAGTTGACTTCACGTTTTATCGCTTTTTAACTGAATCATCGTTAAATTAAAGAAATATTACCAAGCTTTTCTTCTGTGTAAATTCAATGATGAATCTGTTCCTCTTGCATGGCAAGACATGTGTACAGTTCTGGCATAAGGATCTGCGTATCGCAGCTTCGAATTCATTGAGCGGCCATTTTGAAAACTCAGGTGGGAGAAACTGGGGAGAGCCCAAACTACTTCCGGCGGGGGTTGACTTACACCCAGGTCACCCCGACAGAAACAGTTAAATTTTTGACACAAAAGATGGCAAGTCGTATGCTCTTGTAAGTTGCGTTTATTGCGTTTTTTTTTTAAATAAAAGCTGTTTTTATTATATTCATCAATAAAAATACTTTTGTTGGAGTAAATGTGTTTCATGAAGAAATATTAAATCGAATCGCGATAAATGTATATTTTACATTCTCCTCTGAATACGTTGTCGTGATAAATTCAAGTGTTAGTACTGCTTTTTCGTGATTAGAAAACCATATATAGATATTTATTAGGATAACTAAGAATAACTTGATACTGATATACGTCAACAATGAGTGGAAGTTATTCAGGCAAGTTTCATTTAGCACGTACAAACAGTATTTTTGTCATCAACTTTGAAGTAAGAAACGTTTATTTAGGCCAGAAGTATTGTTATTGTTATTGTTATTGTTGATTCAAGTTTTAATTTACATATGTGAGTGGTTTCAATGCCAATGATTTAGCTAAAGAAAGATGTTTCTTAGCAAGTAGACGGTACGAACAAATGTATATTCACGTAATCGTATCTGATCAGATTTGTTTCAGTGATATCACTGCAAATACATGTTCCGGGTTTCAACATCCGACTTTGTAGTAAATTGTTCTGGTTACCTCTCATAAATGTCTTTGCCTGTTTTTGCCATCTTGTACTGCGTTTACAACCCGCAGGCAAGTAACAATGGAGTGTTAAAAACACGATTTATTTCCGTACACAACGTTCAGCAGTAGCTCCTTCATGTAAGTAGCATGAAGTGTCTTGCGTTAATGAAACGACAATTTTTGGCGACCGAAATTTTCCATTGGCGACCATTTTAAAAATGAAGGTCGCCAAAAGGCGACTTATTGAAAAAATGAGCTTGGAGCGCTGAATTAAACTGTATTCCATTTGTTTATTTGCGCAAAATAACGCCTCAAACTGCAAAAAACAACATTTTCTTGGTGTTAAGCTTGCATTTAAATGATAGGGTGAAAAAGAGAACTTGAAAATCAAAATTTTCTAAGCAAATGAAAGCTGCGACGGCGCGGGTACGCATCGATACCATGATCGACCTAAATGATCGGAGAATAAGCATGAATTAGTCTATTCCATCGCCTAAAGAGAAGTTCTACCATGTATTTCTTTAAGTAAACAAAATATACTTACCTTAAGGGAGGCAAAAAGCTGAATAAAGCGAGTCCAAGAACCTCATTGACCACCGTCGCCTCCGCTTTCTTACCGCGGTGAACTAGTTTGGTCACGTGATGATATGCTAAACTGCAGCTTTTGCAGGGGAGGGGATGTTGAGATTAAAGGCTGATCACCAAGATCACCGGCCGGAACACCGGTCTCGGCAGACAAATACAGAATTCACCTAACCAATCCTTTAGGTTTTCACTCCCCATAGCCTGGTCTCCAGTATCTTAGCCAGCAATGGGTTATCGGTGTGCCCGCACAAAACTTTTTTTTTCCTCACTGAGGGACTGAGAGGCGGGGTCGACAAACAAATACGTCGTGCGCAATGCGTCCAGAGGTGTATTACGAGTATCACGCGGACTGATTAAACTACACGAGGAAAGTACCCATGCAGGCCACAGATGCATGAGCTCGGGGGATCAACAAAGTATTTTTTGAGGGGAGGCTCCGCCCAAAGGTCTAACTCGATCCTTTTCACCATTTTTGACAGAAAAGCTAACCCCAGGGTAACCCTTTCGTTTACCTCCTATTGTCGTCAAATGGAACTCCTTTCACATACGTAGCCAAGAGAGGATAGCTGGCCTAACTTAGAACTCTGAATTCATTTAAACTACTGTAAATGCACCGTCTTTAATGAATGAATGAATCACAAAACCAAAACGTTTTGGCGACTTTTTCACGGGTAGTGAAATGCATCTGTTTGTCCTTTTTTAGCCTTTTCACAGACCGAAGTGACAGATTTGTCTAACCTTTTATATACTTTAACTAGAAAGTCCCTTCTCTTTCATATACCTGAAGCCTGGAAAAGATACCCCTTTCGAGCGGAGCCTTCTTGTAAGCAAATATAGGGAGTATCTACTCCCGGGCAGATGAGACTCTAAACAAAGCTCATTAAAACAAAAGTTTCCAAAAACGTTTCAGTTAAAATGACAACTGGTGTCGTTTCAAGAATAAAAAGTCCTTTATGTTGTAAAATGAGAGTTATTTGGATAAGGCAGTCGCTATTAGTTTTTGATTAGAAATTCAGTAAAACAAAACACGATTACCTGCACAGTTGAAAATTGCCGACCACAAAACCAAAGAAAATTGTCTGTGCAGAACTATGCATAAAGCGAGTTTCATAGTTTGACAAGAACTTGGCTTTGGGAATTCAGATTTTGTAAAATCCGTTTTAATAGAAAGGAGAAGTCGTTAAGTCACGTTGCCATGGTAGCAAAATTTCTGGATGACAACAAACCGAAAATTCACTTAAAAAGTGAATTCGCACTTTTTCAAGCTTAATCGATCTTATTCAATTTCATTTAATTTGTCAAATGATGGCGAAATTTTCTGGGGTTGAATCCGAAGGAACCGTATTTAAGAAAAAGAAAAAGTAAATTTTGGGTTGTGTCTACCTATTCCATAAAGCAAGCGCGTGAAATTAGGAAGTTTCATGCCGCAGTCGAGCAACGGCGGCTAAGAAATGTACCAAAAAGCGTGATGCATGTGCAAGTTGTTGTTTTGCTAATATAAACTTATTGCTTTTTAACTGTTCTCGTTGCCGTCGACGTCGTCGTTCCTTGAACTCCCTATTGTTGAGATCCAGAAATTTTGCTACCATGGTAACATGACGTCACACTTCTCCTCTCTACTGATGCACAGAAATCGAGTGCTCTAACTAAAGCTGGTATATTTTACCAGCTACATTTGACAACACTGCTGGAAGGGGCAAAACCTCGGCGTAACGCACCCGGAACTTTTTTGAACTGGCCAAGAAGCGAGGTTGAAGCGAGGCCGCAATGCATCATGTCACTATATAGCACGCAAGCCCAACACGCAATTGCATAAATTGCCTTCACAACTGCGAGGATCATTCTTCATTTGATTTCATTTCCGCAGTTCTCATATATGATTTATTTCATATAAATCTATCGCTTTCATTTTTTGACTGCAATTCACTTATTTTTATTAAGGTTCCAGTTACATCTTGTGCTAGTTCCCAACTACATTACAATCTTATTCACCTATAACTACTGTAAGTAATACGAGTCCTACAACTGGCGGTCTTGCATGTTGTAGTGTAGAGACGGGGGTTCAAAGGTAGCTGGAGTCGTGCGAGTCGTGCAACGGGTAACAATCTTTGTGCCCAGGGGGGAGGAGGATCCAAACCGCCCGCCCTGGCTCTTTTCCGATTGCTTTTTCCCCCTAACCCTCCCCTTTGGAACTTGATTCACTCAGTTTTCTGTAATCACCAAATCTCAGAGTCAATCGACGACCTTGCCGAGTCTGAAGAATAACTATTTTTCTACAAGCAAATATCAAGGCTTAAAATCACTTTTAAAATCATCTTAAAAGATGAAACAAGACGGAAAGCCATGAGTTCATGACAAAGCTGTTGAATGTAGTTCTTTAGTTCATATGATATTGAATTCTATCTACCAAGAGCCATAATGGCTGTTGTATCTATTTATCTTTATATGTTAGCCCCTATTAAGAGCCGTAATTTCTAAAAGAACTGAGTGAAGTCACCTTGACATTTTTGTTAATCCGTCCAGGAACAGTAAGTTTTGACAATCTTTGTTGTAATAAACCATGTGTAGTGTCAGTTTTATGTCGATGTTATTGAGGTTTCGCCAATTGCTTGACTCGAACGAGTTGTACCAGTTGAAAAAGCCCCAATTCTGTAACAATTCTTCTGTTTCCTTCATCAGATGCAGCTTATGTAAGGAATACTTAATATTATTTCACTGAAAGTTATCACATGAACCAATCGCAAAAATAGAAAACCTTTTCTCGCCACGTGAATCAACACTTTCACGACTTGTATTTAACAATTCTTTTTGTGCGAGCTGCGCCGCCTTCTTTAAAACTCTTAACAGCCTCGTTTCCAGAATGGCGATATAACTTTGTAAGCATAGGATGACAGGAACGAGAAAGCGAGCGACACCTCGTCTTTCCTCTTCCCGTGGTCGCTTCCTCGCGCTTAGTCAAACGGCACTTCGATTAACGAAGTCGCCTGGTCTCCTGTTGTCTCGTCTCGATTTCTACCTTCATATCTACCTCGCCTTCTGGCGCTAAAATATTCACCTCGCCGATATCTATGGGCTGGCCTATCTTCCCTTCTAGACGGTACATTACGCTGAGGAAGATTTGCAGGTTCAACTAGAACAGAAAAAGGACTGTTTTTGATGTGTACACCTCGCAAGAATACCGACAATGTCAATTTGCCACACAACTTGTCGACAGTATATTCTGCCAAGTAAGTTCCATTCTTTTGGTCCTTCAATTCTACCTTTATTTCATCTCCTCCCACCTCTGGTTCCAGTTTCACCTCAAAAACGTCGCCACCGAGCTTGCGTTGAAAGTTTTCGCTGTCGCGAGAAGTAATAGTGAATGTCGCCGTCCTTCCAGGGTTTGCAGTTGTTGTTCCCGGACCAGCTGCAGTAGTGTTTGCTGCACAGGTTGATATGTCACTAATGTCGCCTGCGCTCTGGATAACCTCCTCTATCTCTTTACTACTGTTGGGGAGGCATCTGCGAATAGGCTGAAAGAGATCGTTACAGTGAGTTTACCTACTACATTCTTCACAAATTCAATTTTGAAAAGCTCATTTACTAATAAACGATTTATTTCGCACGCATATTCATCATGATAACTTCATATTCTCTCTCTTTTGCAGTTTTATTAAGGATTTTAAAGCAGCTATCAGATGAGTTCGTAGACAAATACATTTGTGAACTGAGAAATGCATTTTGGAGAGTCTGTACTCTAATAGATCATGGGTAACAACGACCAATCACTGTGCGCAAAGCTGGCCCACACATCGTCTTAACCATGGGTATAGTCTATACAGGCGGTGTGGAGTGACTGCGACGCAAGCAAGGAGCCCTGCATCCACTATAGTGTAAAAGGAGAGTTTCTGAATGGCTCAAATCCTCGGTAAATTCTTCAGAACGAGTTAGCGTTGCCAAATTTGGACGACGTTTGCGATATCTCAAAAAAGCCATCAATCGTGCAGGAGAGGTTGTGAAGTTTGTGGTTGTGTTAACTCAGTTCAGGCTCTTTTGGTAGAGCTGGAGAGAAAGGCGGAAAATTTCACATGTTTTTCGAAAAAGAATATCTTAACTACGGCCTAAAAACATAGCAAGAACAGAAATAAATGACAACTGCTCGGGTCCCAGATCGACGCTTTGCGCAGCTCGTTCTCTCTTGCGCGGAGAAAATTTTCACTGAGAAAAACGTCTGGGACCAGGGTAGATGACAACTGCTATGTTAAAAGTATCTGCTAGACTATCAATCTCGGAGAAAAGAATGGCGCCCGAAGATAACCGTTAACCTCTGGTCCACGGTTAATTCATTGATAACTAAAATAAGAATTTGAATTCTCACCATTCTTTTTACTTCGTTCTTGGTGAACTCCGGCAAAAACTGGGCCTCTGGCACAAGCACCATTGAGTAGCTTTTTTCGGACTCGAGCGTGGAGACTATATCCGACCTGCTGAGAAGGAACTGAACATCGCTCGGAGATTGGATGGAGGATTTTGCCCGTTGGAGTGCGTCCTCTAACAATCTTTGGTTTAATCGCAAACGGTGTAGCTGCTCCGATAGGATGGATACCTTGTGTTGATATATACTGGACAACTTATACATCAAAACTTGCTCTCGGTTAGATAGCGCGGAATGAAGCTATAAACAGAAAAGAAAAAATACGCTTTGTAATATCCGCGGATCTATTCGACACAAACAATTCGGATAAAAAACGGTTGATAGGTGCGTCCCGAGGTGTGTAGTTTGTGTGCAAAGGAAATTGGAGACGTTTGCACTCAGGCTACGAAGAAGCCTTTAACGCGGAAGTTCTTAGGGCTTACGTCTGTGTGGGAGGCTAGCTACGAGGTGAGTTCAGTGAATACGTTCAACAATCATGATCCGGGAGGGGCGTACCCTTAAATAGCTAGTTCATTGGCCTTAGTTCAGGATGACTATTAACAAATCACTGGTTTCTGCATTCCACCTTGAGATCATTATGTTTCTTTATCTAACTGTTAGCAGAAACTATTAATAAGCGATAGAAAATTCGGATCATCACTCGTAAGTGGTAAGGAATACTTCTTGCTGCGTCAATGTCATTCACCCTAAAAACAAAGGTATGCCATACCTCTCTAAAAAAGCTTTGAATTGTTTCACGCTGTTCTTCGCAACCTTCCTTCATTAAAAGAACTTCTTCAGCCACTTGAGCTTCAGCAACTTTAATCTTTTCGACTTGAAAGCTGGCTTTGGTGACAAGCGCCTCCATCTCCTGTCGGTATTTTGAAGCAGCTTTAGCTACTACTACACACTTGTGCCCACTATGATCAAGGGCGTAACAATCTCTACAAATAACACGGCCACAATCTTCGTCGAAAAAGCAGAATTGATCGTTATGTTCTGGACAGAGAACAGATACAGAAGCGAGCCGAGGGTTTACTTTCAGTTCCTTGAAGGTAACAACCCGGTGGGCACGACTTGCCTTGTTGCGAGTATGAAACTGAGCTGCAGTCTTGCACATGTTTTCTTTGCAGTCCAAGCAAAAGAACGCCGCTGGGTGTTTCTCATCACAAGCTTCACATTCGTGCGTGCCTGTATGACTTGTATTTACAGCATGTTGTTTGGGTGCCGTTTCGTTCACGATGTCCAGTAATGCAAAATTCTTTAACAGGCCATGGACCCCAGAAGGAACGGCAACTAGATTTCTGCATTTGGGACAATCAATGGTGTTACCACGGAGTAACCTTTTCAAGCAGCTCGAGCAGAAGCTGTGTCCAAAACTCAGCATCCGAGGACATTTGTTTTCGTCATTGTAACGTTCAAAACAGATTGAACACTCCGGTCCCTTGGATGCCATTGTCTATAATAGATAAATAGTAAAAAAAAATCACATTTGGGAATGTCGAAGTAATTTTCACTGAACGATAAAAGAATGAGAAAAGAGCGATCTCTCAAATTCGGCACATTTTTGTCGAACCTCTTAGTTTAAGGTTCATTCATGTCTTCGTAAGTGTTATCGACATTGTTTATGCCAGTGGCAGTTTTCCTTTCCCAGGGGCGGGTCCAGGATATTTTAATGGCGGGTGGCTGATACCAATCGGCCACCAAACTACACGTTAATTTATTTTAAGTTGTCCTACGCCTGTTCCAAACATGACAATTTAGAAAGGGCAAATTGGAGACAGTATCACTGCAAACTCCTGGAAAGCCACAAAACAGAAAAAATGGAAGCCAATACAAAAACCTTACTAACCTAGTCGGCCAAAAGTGAAGACGCCGTCATTCGTTTAGGGTGTAGTCGTGCAGCGCCACAAATTTCTCAAAAACTACACTTCTGTCGATGGTTCTACATCATGCATGGCGATTACAAGTATTTCTATATTTTTTGGGACCCATGTATTTCCGTTTGTTTTTCCGTGTATCAATTTCTTTTTAAGTGGGCTGTCCTAAAGGGGGTGGCTAGCCACCCAATCCACCCCCCCCCCGGATCCGCCCCTGTTTCCCCTGGACTTCGATCAGTTTCATAGAGAAACCATAACACCATACACAGAGAACCGGAACAGTGTATAAGATTGTATTTACCTCTGTTCCAGTAACTAACAAAAATAACTTCAGTGTCATTTACATGCTAACCTATTTTCAAACTTTGCAACAGTTTTCCGACATGTGTCCCCGGCTATGTCAGTTGAATAGCCTCAGTTCCAGGCACGTGAAGAGACCGTGAAAATTGATGCGAAAACACGCCCAGGGCCTGGGGATAGAGGTATGTGCGAGTCTTATTTCCGGCCTTAACCTGTTTTTGCGACGCTCCTATTATCTAAGAGATTGGCACAGGCTACGGTTGACAGGATGCTAGACTCTTGAAACTTCGTTGAATCGTTTCAACATTCCGACTTGAATGAGATGCAAATGAAAATGACCTAACATGTCCATTAGACCTTTACTCACGTATGTTTGCTGCATATGCGATACACGCGACAAAATCTTTTTAAAATAGTAAGAAAACTGGTACATTATGAAAGCCTGAGGTGTTCAGAACAGTCAGTCGGCTGCAAGCACTTTGATTTAAAATCTTTTGATTGTTATTAATGACTTGTGTCAAGTCTATCCAACGCAATGTAATACAAAGACTAATACAACGCGTGATAATGCAAGAAATATGCCATTTGTTTTTTGCCTAAAATATAAACGCCTTGAAATGAAATACAAAGCATAAAGTTGATGTAAGGCTTACATCTGAATAATAAAGCTATCAAGATTTTATCCTCAGACTCGACTTGATTTCGAATCATCGAACTGCATCGTCGAGCTAAGCGATGGCAGAATAACCTCGAATTAGTCTATACTAATGATTACATCCTTGGCAATATTTAAATTACAAGTTGTATGTACCTTAAACGAGGCGTACGTCACACGAGGCAGAGGGTATGCAAAATAAAATCTTCTTGCGAAGTAATTCCGCCTGGTCGGAAAGCTACGGTGGTCATGTGACAACCAATTTAGTGCGGTTCCTGCCGTCAACCCCGGAGGGTTAATCAACAATATTTTTTAAAACTTCTTTGTATGGTTTCAACATTCCGACTTGAATGAGATGCAAATTAAAATGACCTAAGCTGTCCATTAGGCCTTTACTCACATATTTTTGCTGCCTATGCGATACACACGACTAAAAACGTTTTAAAATAGTGGGGTAAAAGGCCCAAGTCTTTCAGGGTAGTCGGTCGGCTACAAGCACTTTTCTGACTTAAAATCTATTGCAGTTATTAATAACTTGACGAACTGGGAACCTCTTGGGTCACTATCCAACGGTGCGATACAATGCAACGCGTAAAAATGCTAAGAAATGCCATTTTTGCTTAAAATAGCGCCTTGAAATGAAAAGCAAAGCATATATTTGACGTTAAGCATACATTTAAATGACAAAGCAATAAGATTTTGAAACAAATCATCGATCATCAGCTATGCGATGGCAGAAAAAGAATGTCAATAAGCTTGAATTAGTCTTTTGGAATTAGTCTATAATTCTACTGCGTTTAATGCAAATAGTTTAAATAGAAGTTGTACGCCATGATATGGCATGAAACAGGAAACCTTGAAGCAAATGTAGTTCCGCCTTGTCGGTCGGAAAGCCACGTTGGTCATGTGACAACCAATTTTACCTTTACTGGGGTTATCGGTTCGTGCCGTCAGCCCCTGTGCGGGATGGAAGGGGGAGAGTAGTCAGCAAACTTTTTTACGGGGAGGCTCATCCTGGAGGTCCGGCCTTTTATACAGTCGAACCTACACTAACAGCCACCTCTATGCAATGGACACTTTTTTTGATGGACAGTTCATACATTGACTCTTGTTTAAACCTCTCTAAAACGGCTACTTTCTTCTGTCCCCAAGGTGGCCGTTGTGGAGAAGTTCAACTGTACACCATTTTTGACTAAAAAAAATTCCCCTTCTGTATACCGTCCATTGAAAAATGTTGCCCCTTAAACATACCTATTAATAAGAATAAAACAGAAAGTCGTTTTCGTATAACGTGAAATAAATTACAATGATGTAGCCATCCATAAGGAACCGCCTTTCGAGGCATTTTATTAAGACCTTTCAAATACTTAAAGATTTTGCTACCCTTTCATACACTTCAACTCGTGAATTACTTACCCTTTGGTATCCCTGAAGGGCGGTGTCCCCCCCCCCCCGTACCGCCTGGGGGCTTCAGCTTTCTGCCTTGTGAAAAATTGAGAAAAAGGTAACTTGCTATATATTCCAACAGGAATGCATCGCAAAAAGCGCTTCGCAATCTTTTTTATAGCTATAGGAAAGCAGCTTTAACTTGTAATCAAAGAAAACTTTAGATTGGACACTTCGAATAGCGCCCTTATGGCGAAACGTTAGGGATCTTTGAGGCATATACAGAGGCTGATCTAGGGGGAGGGTTGAGGGGGTTGCAACCCCCCCTCCCCCCTTTGGGAAGATTTGAACCTTGTCTGGTTACCCATGTCTACCCCTTTCTCATACCAAAAATAAGATTATAAGTTATAATATAAGTTCCAGTCCAATCGATCATTACAAGAAGATTGTAGTTATTCCTCTTATTGACTCCTTAATTATTCCACTGCACGATCGATTTTTTGACGAAGATCGCCACGCCCGCCATCTGCTTTGTCTCGTGCCATCGATTATAGTAAATAAGGCACTGCAGCTGGATCGGATGAAGAAAAAGGCATGCTTTTCTGGGAGAAAGACATTCCATTTCTCAAATCGCTTGGAAATGAGGCACGTAGATGGAAAACACTTTGGCAGTCAACAGATAGGGAGCTTCCAACAACCTTATATTAGCACTTAATGTTTGCGATTAAGATAGCCTGAATTTCATCCGATTGCCTCGAGTCGTCTTCTCCTCTCAGCAACGACGTTACTGAGGGAGTAATAACGACTCGAAGTAATCGGATGAAATTCAGGCTACGATTAAGATGCTTAACCAAACATCTATCGCCTTCTGGCCGTTGCCTGCACCCTACCGCACTGCTACAGATCACAAGCCCAGAAGCTGAGCGATTTTTTTCACTGATAAAATGAATCAAGACCTGCTATAGGTCAACAATGGAGCGATTCTCTGATCTCGCAATGATCGCTATGCACTACTCCGAGGGATTCGAGGTTGACGAGATATTCGAAGCCTTTGTAAAGGCTCATCTAAGAATGCTCTTTCCAGCTAGTCTGTTTGATTAAATGGGCGGGTAAAAAAGAGACAAACAACTATCATTGTTGCACTGTACTCTTGGTACTTAATAATTGTGTCAATAACAAAATGCTTGAATCTGGTTGGTTCTTAACAGCTCATATTTCTAGCTTAATTTTGCTACTGTAACTCCAAAACTGTCCGATTTGACCTGTCCGATTACCAGGAGCTTGTAATCGGACAGTTAAAGAACTAATGAAAATCAAGATTTGCTAATGCCATTAGCCAATGAAATTTGACCACATAGCACATGATAACCAATCAAATCAGTAAAAAAATAGTGACCAGGTAAGCTGTCCAGCTTCAACTGGAAAAGAAAAATGGATGAAACTAACTAGTCCGGTTATTTGGTTGTTTACATTAATAAATATTCCAAGACTGAGATTTTCGCATTTTATTACTGACACAATTAATCGGTGATAGGACTTCGTGTCATACATTTCAGGGGTAATCTGGCTCATAATTTCAAATTGGCGGAGCATGTGAAATTACTCGCCAATTACTCCCTGAATTGTACTCTGGTCAGTCCTATTACCATTACTAATAGTGCCTCAAATTTCTCTGAAACCAAAATGAAGAAAATCTACATATTCAAACATAACCCTAACCCTCTCCACCCTCCACCCTCCACCATTCCCTTGGCCCTGGGACGTTTGCCTTTAACTCTCAAACTTACAACCCCCTCTTTGAAAAAATCCTGGATCCGCCCTTGAACCCAAGTGCACTTCCCACCATAAACAAGCCTTTAAACCTTTTTTTTAAAAATAGAATGGCGATGCAAATAGCCTGTTACCCTCTGTCGCCTTAAGCTACAAATATGCATTTACTGTTACAAGTTTTAGCGTGAGAAGAGACTGAGGAGATCCGCTCTGTCTTCAAACTCCCATCTTCAGGAAATTATTTCTTCCTGTCATTGGTACATGTACCTCAGCTCCCATAACAGCCATTTGTTATTTTTTCTGATCACTATTTGCCTAGAAAGAGCCAAAACTGCCCAAAATGTCAAACTTGAAACTTGATCTGAATGGCAACATGATTATTGCACTAATCTCTTAATCTCTTAATAGCAACTGTCGTGGCTTTGATTTCATTAGAAATACCCAAAGAGACTCTCAGTTTTAGAAAAACATGAAAAAAAAGAATTATTGAATAACTTTGGCAGCATGTAACAAAAAGTGACTGTAACCCAAACAAAGCATAATTATTTTAACTTTACCTTTTTAAGGAGGCTTTGTAGGTATCCCACCTCCTTTTCAAGTCGAGCCATTTCCACTTCAAATTCAACTGCTGATTCAGTTTCCACATTAGTCTTTTTTATTAAATCTTTCACTTTATTTCCATACTCTGAGGCAGCTTCAGCTAGTGGTAAACACAAGTGACCAAAGTGTTCAAGAACGACGCATTCCCTACAAACTGCATGACCACATTTCTCATCAAAAAACCGGAATTTATCATTGTGTTTTTGGCATACGAGGGAAACAGAAGCAAGCTGAGGGTTTGCTTCCAGTTCCTCGAGGGAGACAACTTGATGATTGTGACTTGCCTTGTTGCAAGTATGAAACTGAGCTGCAGTTTTGCACATGTTTTCTTTGCAGTCAAGGCAGCAGAAATTTGCAGGGTGCTTCTCACCACAAGCTTCACAATCATGTGAGCCTGTATTACTCCCAACATTTTCTTTGGGTGTGTCATTCACAATGTCCAATAATGCAAAATTCTTTAACAGTCCTTCCACTCCAGTGGGAACAGCACCCAGATTTCGGCATGTGGGACAATCAATGGTGTTACCATGGAGAAGTCTCTCCAGACAGCTTGAGCAGAAGCTGTGTCCACAACTCAGAAGCCGAGGACACTTGCTTTGGTCATTGTAATGTTCAGAGCAGATGAACATTCTGGTATCTTCGATGTCATTGCCTAAAATGAATAAATAATTAATAATTTGCACAAATGAATAAAAAGGTAAGTTTAATTAAAAAGTAAAATGAAAACAGAAAAGAAGGATCATGCAAATTCAGCATGTTTCAGTCAGCTGTTTCCATTGCTTTCATTGGCATCACTGTTCAGTTGCTGGTACTCTTCCCTCCCCAGTATCATTTGGAGGAGCCTTTCAACATAATTATTAGTTGGACAATGTTTTTGAAAGATGAGATAGAGAAAAGGACATTAAGAAGATATATGACGAACAAACATAGACTGAAGCACATGAAGCAAATATGAGAATTCTTAGAAAACATATGCAGCTGCTCACTTGATCTACAGCTCCATTTATAAACCTACTGATAGTTTACAGCTGTACATCAGATGTAAAAGTGAGTCAGTCATTTTACAAACTAAATAACTATGGCAAAGTTAAAGGTACCTTAAAATGAGCCTCTAAGACAGTTACATTGTACCCCATAAGGCAGGAAGTATGTTCTATTCAATAACATTTTAAGAGTACCTTAAGAGTACCTATAGCTGATTTATAAGTGTTTTATCCTATTTTATGATGAGTGGTGGGTACCCAAGTGGCTGTTGTATGCAATTGGGCTAGAAACCTTTGCCTGGTGGAGGTGGTGGAATTTGATAACCATAGTCCTCTAGGGGAGGGGGTTGAGGGGAGGGAATTAGGTGCCCATGCTTAATGGGGGAATCCTAACCAAAGCCTCTGTTTCATGTGAGATGCAGAGGCACTGCCGACCAATTTCAAAAGAATAGATTGAGTTGTAAATAAAAGTAGTGACTTAAGATTTTAATTAGGCATTAACGCACATATTTTTGCTCACAAAAGAATCTAGGGGAGAGGCTCAGGAGGGGAGGCACCCCCTTATACTGAGGCCCAAGAGGCCAAAAAATTTTTTTTGTGAGACCGGCCCCTAACACCAAATCCACGTCGTGCGCAATGCGTCCAGAGGTGTATTACGATTGTCACCTGGACTGATTAAACTACGCGAGGAAAGTACCCACGCAGGTCACAGATGCATGAGCTCGGGGGATCAACAAAGTTTTATACGGAGAGGCTCCGCCCAAAGGGGTCTAAACCCCTTTTTACCATTTTTGACAGAAAAGGTACCCCTCTCGTTTACCTCCTATTGCCGACAAATGGTACCCGTTTCACATACGTAGCCAAGAGAGGATAGCTGACCTAGCTTAGAACTCTGCATCCCTTTAAATTGCTGTAAATGCACCGTCTTTGATATATAAATAAGTCACAAAACCAAAAAGTTTTGGCGACTTTTTCACGGGTAGTAAAATGTATCTGTTTGTCCTTTTTTAGCCCTCTTACAGACCGAAGTGACAGATTTCCCTAGGCTTTGCATATACTTCAACTAAAGAAATGGTCACCCTTTCATATTCCTGAGGCCTAAAAAAGATACCCCTTTCGGGCGGAGTCTCCCCGTATAGACAAATACTAAGGAATAATGTATCTACTCCGCGGAAGATGATATTGTCAGCTTATTAAAACAAAATTTCCAAAAAACGTTCCAATTTAAAAAACAACTATACTTTGGATAAGGCAGTAGCTATTAGCTTTTAAATGGAACATATTCAGAAAGACAAAACCTACACAGCTGAAAATTGCTGACCACAAAACCAAAGAAGAAAATTACCTGTGCAGTCAGAGATGAAAAAAGCAAGTTTCTCAGTTCGACAAGAACTTTGATTTGGGAATTCAAGCTTTTGTAAAAACCGTTTTTATTGATGAATAGAAATCGAATGCTCTAACTAAAGCTTGGATATTTTACCAGCTACATTTGACAACACTGCTGGAAGGGGCAAAACGTCGGCGTACGGCTTCCACCGAATTTCGTTGATCTGGGCCCAGTTGTTCGAAGCCCGATCAGCGCTTAGCCCGGGATAAATTTCACTCGGGTTTCTCTTTCTTGTGTTCAAAAGCATTTTCTCAGATAATTTTCTGTGTTATTTTTAGAGCTTCCAATCATCAACTTGTAGCCAAAAGATTTCAAACTGAACTGCTTTTTAAGCTTTCAAATCTGAATTCAAATCTCGCTCTAACCCCAGGGTTATCTGAACCCTGCAGCTTTGAACAACTCGGCCCTGGCCAAGAGCTAAGTTTGAAGCGAATAAAAATATGTCTGATATGTAGGAAGAATAGTTTGTGGCTTGGTGGTTTGTTCGCAACCCCTGACCTTTGCTGTAATTGGTCACAACAGACAAAACATCATAAACAATCCTGAAACATTTGAGGAGTTCACGTTTGTTTATTTTAATTAATGCCGTAAATGAGATTTAGTGCCAAAATACTCACTATTCAGTATACCCCTTGAAATTGAAAATGACTACAAATTATTGTACCTTTATTTAAATGCAACGATAAGACTTATATTTGCTGCAACATTATATATCCTGTTTCTTTAGAAATCAGTTACCCAACTGGCTTACTTGTCAACTTTCGTCATTTTATACCTTGGCAAATACTTCTTAAATTTATCTATTACTCATTCACATATTCACCCTTAAATGTCATATTAGGGTTACGGCCTCAAAGACACTACAAAAAATAAAGAGCTCCTCCGATACTATATTTCTCGGGCAGACTAGGTCATGCAATACCTTTTTTTATAAATGTCACAGTTTTAAAGTGATTTTACTTAACCCATGAAATAGGTAGTCGAATACTACGCACTATTATTAGGCCCTTTGCCACCAGCCATTCACGTGATACAAAACCGCCCTGCTGGAGAGCAAAAGTCGCACTGGGACAAGACAAACAAAAGGCATACATAATGCGGGCGAAAAGAGGAGCCCGCAATCCTAATCTCCAGGACGTTATTACGCATGCGTCGCATGCACGCAGCCAGCATTCGTTTGGACTTCCACTAAGAAAGGATGGAATGCACACAACGGAATTTGATCTCGCGCGTTGGACCTTCTAGCCTGCGTAGCTGGCGGTATGGTTTTTCTATCACTCGTAATCCGATCAAACGTGTTTTGACTACTCCTCTAGTGAAGCTTAAGCAAAGCACACTAGCACAGTGATGCAGCAAAAGTGTTTTGACCTTCGATCGTTGTCCCCCGCACTTCGTAACCTTTGGTTATTAATAGTTTTAAATAGTAATTTTCTTTGTTTGTCTTGTCCCAGTGCTTCTTTTGCTCTCCAGCATGGCGGCTTTGTACCACGCGAATGGCTAGTTGCAAAGGGCCTAGGCATTGTCTTCTTTTGTTTACTTTGTTTACCTCTTACTATCTTACACTATATGTTATGATGTTCCATGGTTCAAGTAAAATACTCTACCCTTCAAATTTGTATACTATCAAACTATATTATACCTGGGTAGGAGCTCTAAGCAAACCCTATTTGGACTTACCAGGAGAGACCCTGAACAAGTTTACAACAATGATTTCATTTTTAAAATTAACAAAATGGATATGGCTGTGACGCGAGGAAAATAATCGGTACTTTAAAGATTCTAAATCTATGCCAAAAAAACATCAGTTGTCATTCTTACGACAAAGAGCATCTACTTTAGGAAATGTTATATACCCTATCAGATCCGAATTGAAGATGTTTAGACTGATAACTATATCAATACGACCACTCTAATTAAAAGAGTAAAGTCTCTCAAAAAGCAAGTATCGTAAATTGTGCGTTACTGTTGCCTGTTCGGGACCTAATCTTATAATTAGTTATCTGTTTACTTCTTTCCCCTGTTTTTGATGTTGCTGTTGTTTGGAATTGTAACGCGAACAGTTTAATTTTTTGATTGCAATTCCCTTATTTTCATTAAGATTACTGTTACATGTTGTATCAGTTCTTAACTATATTACAATTTTATTGGCCTCCGTAGCAAGCTTTTCCGTGCGAGTTCGTCGAGAAAATTTGGGACGAGAGCAAAACAAAAAGGAATGACGGGGGAGGGGGAGGGGAGAGAAGGAGTTTCCACCTCTCCCCTCTCCTTCCCCCTTCCAATTTTTTTTTTGCTCCCGCTCTAAATTTCGCGCAATAACTTGACTGGAAACGCTTGTTACTCAGGCTAAAATTTTATTCATTTATAACTACTGTTAATAACTACTGTTAAAAATATTACAATTTTATTCACTCAACCCTCCCCAATACATGGGCATTAATCGTAGTTTCTTTTTTTGCGCGCACTACCTGCGTCGAATAGCTGTCGACAGTCGGTTTTCTCCTCTCCTCAAAAACCAATATTTCCAAATTCCATATTCGGACCAAGAATCAGGTAGACGAAGAACCACTATGTGGAAGTGCTACCTCTAAATCGTTATTTATTTATTTATTTTAAAATTTTTTATTAACAATAAAGTTTGCTGTTATTGTTGTCCGCAGTAAATCAGGTTCATTTTGTCCCTCCCTGCACCTTCCTCTTATGTGCAACACTCAACACTTGTTTAGAGTCGTTAAAGTGAGATTCAAGCGCTACTAGTTGTAAAACAATATATACCATTTATTGCGATTGGTTCCCGACTGCTGAATGAGATCACTGTGAGGCAAAATGACGTACTTGGGGAGGGGCTCCTTTAAATGGTAAGACTAGTATACCTAAAGGCTAGAAATGCTGCCGTAGGCAAGAAACAATGAAGAAATGGAGGCTAAGAGGGCTATCCCACATCTTTATGATGACCTAAAGGGGCCGGATAATATAAGTTCAATCATTCTCGCTTTCAACTGAATAACTGAAATGTCTTTCTGTTCGCACAAAAATCGAGCGATTTCCAAGGCCTTTTATCTCTATACCTTAAGGAGATTGCAAATTGCAGTTGAAAATCAGTGTAAGAAGAAAGCACGTGGTAATCCACTGCGCATCCTAAATCTCCCATTCCAGCAAAACCACAATTCCTTGCCACTCTACTGCGCATCCTAAATCTTCCATTCGCACATAACCACAATACCTTGCGAGTCCATTGCACATCCTAAATCTTTCATTCGCGCATAACCAAAAATTCCTTGCGTCTGCCGTCTGCAATATTTCTCATAATGCCATGCGCCGAAGTAATCATCCATTATAATTATTACTCCTTTTGAAATCCTATTGTTGTTTGTCTATGATGGATCTTCGATTTTAGTCGCACGTATGTGTGATAACTGTGATGCTCATCAAATCCTATTGTTCCTTGTTTGTGACGAATCTTCGATTTTAGTGAAGCCGTGGGTTGTTATTGTAGTTCTTTGTTATGGTTGTTCAAAACAATTCTAACAAGGAAATTAACATGTGCAAGCCGTGTAACACTGCAAATTTACATACTTTATAAGCCAGAGAATGGACCACTTTACAGTTGTGGGCTTGGTGTCCTAGCCTTTGAGTGAACGTGAGGCTGAGGCTGACCTTGTTTTGATACAAACCTCCTTCCTTCCTTTTCTTATGTAAATTTTGCTTAAAAATACTAGTTAGCACAATAACTTGATTTACATAAAAAAGCAAGAAGGGTTGTATGAAAACAAGGTCAACTCCAGCCTCGTTTCCAACTGTAACTGTAAACTGGGCTATTCAGTGATTCTACTTAGTGCAAACCTCAGTTTTGAAAGACGATGGATTACTCGGAAGACGAAGCATTATTTATCACACAGAGCTCTACGAACACTGATATTTCAGCAGAAATCGAAGGTAATCGCGTGTAACGTTTAGTCATTTCTGGCAGTGCTTTAATTCTTTATCTACCTCTAAAGGCGGCGTTTCCATTTTCTTTTTAAAATAGAGCAAAGATTTAGAACGCCAATTACAGCTTCAGGATGCGAGAAGTTTGACAAAAGCTGGGTATCAGACGCCAGCCACCGGAAATGGGCGCGGGTTCTGAAAGTATTTGAGGAATGGAAGAAGCAGAGAAATGAAGCGGTTTTGAAACAAGATTACAGTGGCGAGCCAGTAGTTGAAGAAGATATAGATGAGATGTCCGACGAGTTGTTAGCACTAATTGCACTAAAAATGTTATTTCGTATAAATAAACTTATGACTATAATACTTCTTAATACAATAAACTGCGCTGACCATACTATCAGTCTCCGTGATTCCATTTATGTTCAGTGTTTGAAAGTTAATTAAAGTGGCACTTGGAAACAAAAAATTGACTTGCAATGAACGAAAGTTAGACCCAAACGGTGCTGTTGACAACGTTCTAAATTATCAGGTATAGTGCACTGTACACATCAAACTTCTAAAACAAAAATATTGCAGCGTGCAGGCTGCAATATTGAAAATTTTAGCCTGTTTCATGTAGGGCGTTTAGTATATATTACCCTTGATAATTTCTCTGCTGACAAAGAGGGCCGCCCCCGTTCTCCTCAGACAGCTGTTTTGGCATCTTAAAGACTGCAATCGTTGATTTAATGCAGAGAGAGAATAACAGAATTTTATGAGGATCAGTAATCATAGTATTTTCTTCCCAGCGCATTGAGAGACAGTTCAGAAGCCCGAGGAGGAGGATTTAGACGTTCAACTCGCACAGAAAAAGGACTGTCCTTGATGTGTGCACCTCGCAAGACTACCGACAATGTCATTTCACCATACCACTTGTGGACAGTATATTCTGCCAAGTAAGTTCCATCCTTTTGGTCGTTTAACTCTACATTTATTTCATCTCCGCCCACCTCTGGTTTCAGTTTCACCACAAAAACGTCGCCACCACGCTTGCGTTGAAAGTTTCGGCTGTCGTGAGAAGTAATAGTGAATGTCGCTTTCCTTCCAGGGTTTGCAGTTCTTATTCCCGGACCAGTTGCAGTAGTGTTTGCTGCACAGGTTGATATGTCACTGAGGTCGCCTGCGCTCTGGATAACCGCCTCTATTCTGTTGTTGGAACCGCGCATTAACATAGGCTGAAAGAGATCATCGCAGTGAGTTTGCCTATTTTATTGTCTTTACAACTTTAATTTTGAAAAGCTCATTTACTAATAAACTAGGAGTAATCGGAGCTTAGGAGAGTGCGTTCGATATGTTTGTTAGGCGTACAGGTAGCAGTTGAGGGGAAAGGATGGTTGCGATATAGATAAATATGATTACGGCATATTTTGAACGTAAAGGTTGCGTACAGCGAAACCTCTATTTAAACTGTGTATCATTATAAGAAGGTTTTGAAAAGATATCGTATGGTTCGGTGCAAGTGTTTGTAATCGGAGGAGACATTGGCCAGAGTGCGTCGGGCGTGTAAATAGGACATTTTGTTTTACTGGCGCGAGTTACAGGGCGCAGTTGCTCAAAGGCCGATTAGTGCTTAACCCGGGATTCTTTTTCTTTCTTCAAAAACATTTCTTCGGATAATTTTCTCTGTTATTTTTAAGAGCATCCAATCATCAACTTGTTGACAAAATGAATTACATTGAAGTTACTGTTTTAAAAGCTTCACATCTGAATTCAAGCTTCGCACTAACCCTGTCAAAGCCTTCAATGGAATGTGTGTGCGGCTCACGTCAATAACTTTTCCGGTAATTGGTCGAGCGTGTTGATTTCATTGACTCGAAAGTGGCGCTACAGTGGGCTGGTTTATAAGTTAACCCCTAATAAATAACATAGAGTTAAAGTGTTCGTTTGTCCGGTGCCGAAAATATCACAAGTAATGATCAAATGGCACCGCCGAGCTACACAACTCGGTAAATTTACTTTGTGGTACAACGGCCGTCGAACTAAACCCGGTTTGATGCATGCACCAGGAGTCGTAGACATTTTCCAAAGACAGTGACGAACCATGCTGAAAAATATGAATGCTTAATCCAAAGTAAAATTTAACAGCAAACTTCTGAAAGATGAACGCTTTGGACGATTCAGCAAACCGTAGATCGATGTACGCCTTACGAAGATTCAGCAAACTTTTTAAAAGATGAACGCTTTACGAAGACTGAATATCAGACCTCAGCAAACCTTTGAAAGATGAACGCCGAGAACAGAAGAATCGCCACATGAGTTAGCGCAACAAAGTGAGGCAAAACGTAAGCAAGCGCCTCAAAGTGAGGCAAATGTGCGTCGGCGACGAAAATGTAATCTCAAAAAATCGTCCCTTATTCATACCTTATTAATATTCATTAGACTTCGTGCATACTATATAAGCATGTGTTGATTATTCATACTTGTCAGCCCTGGTTGGTTTTCATCGAATTTTCTAAGCGGTCTGGCTTTCCGTCATTTGGAAACACGTGTTTGGTAATTTATTCGTCTGACACCTTAGTGCCAGTCAAAGGATTAATTATGTTATTTATTTAATGCACCGTCGTAGTTGTCATCTTTGTCATTTAAATCTACGTGAGGTTATTTTCTCCGTGCATCGAAGGACCGGTCGAAGTAGATTCTAGTTAAACAATGATTGGGAAAGTGTGAGTCGCGGACTCCTGTTATGCCACGGGGTGGCATCGGAATAGAGGAACGCGGTCGAGGACCGAGGTGCGAAAAAATGAAAAAGGAAAAGGAACAATGTAGGAGAAAGGAAGTCGTGGACTCCTGTTATGCCTCGGGATGGCATAAGAATAGTGGAACCCGGTCAAGGACCGTAGTGCGAAAGAATGAAAAAAAAATATAGGACAGGAAAGGAAGAATGGAGGAGCAAGGAAGTCGCGGACTCCTGTTATGCCTCGGGATGGCATGAGAATAGAGGAACCCGGTCAAGGACCGTAGTGCGAAAGAATGAAAAAAAAATATAGGACAGGAAAGGAAGAATGGAGGAGCAAGGAAGTCGCGGACTCCTGTTATGCCTCGGGATGGCATGAGAATAGTGGAACCCGGTCAAGGACCGTAGTGCGAAAGAATGAAAAAAAAAATATAGGACAGGAAAGGAAGAATGGAGGAGCAAGGAAGTCGCGGACTCCTGTTATGCCTCGGGATGGCATGAGAATAGTGGAACCCGGTCAAGGACCGTAGTGCGAAAGAATGAAAAAAAAATATAGGACAGGAAAGGAAGAATGGAGGAGCAAGGAGGTCGCGTACTCCTGTTATGCCTCGGGATGGCATGAAAATAGTGGAACCCGGTCAAGGACCGTAGTGCGAAAGAATGAAAAAAAAATATAGGACAGGAAAGGAAGAATGGAGGAGAAAGGAAGTCGCGGACTCCTGTTATGCCTCGGGATGGCATGAAAATAGTGGAACCCGGTCAAGGACCGTAGTGCGAAAGAATGAAAAAAAAAAAAAATAGGACAGGAAAGGAAGAATCGAGGAGAAAGGAAGTCGCGGACTCCTGTTATGCCTCGGGATGGCATGAGAATAGTGGAACCCAGTCAAGGACCGTGGTGCGAAAGAATGAAAAAAAAAAAAAATAGGACAGGAAAGGAAGAATGGAGGAGAAAGGAAGTCGCGGACTCCTGTTATGCCTCGGGATGGCATGAGAATAGTGGAACCCGGTCAAGGACCGTAGTGCGAAAGAATGAAAAAAAAAAAAAAAATAGGACAGGAAAGGAAGAATGGAGGAGAAAGGAAGTCGCGGACTCCTGTTATGCCTCGGGATGGCATGAGAATAGTGGAACCCAGTCAAGGACCGTGGTGCGAAAGAATGCAAAAAAAAATAGGACAGGAAAGGAAGAATGGAGGAGAAAGGAAGTCGCGGACTCCTGTTATGCCTCGGGATGGCATGAGAATAGTGGAACCCGGTCAAGGACCGTAGTGCGAAAGAATGAAAAAAAAAAAAATAGGACAGGAAAGGAAGAATCGAGGAGAAAGGAAGTCGCGGACTCCTGTTATGCCTCGGGATGGCATGAGAAGAGAGGAACCCGGTCGAGGACCGTGGTGCGAAAATGAAAAAAAAAAAAAAAAAAAAAGGACGAATGGCGGAGAAAGGAAGTCCCGGACTTCTGTTATGCCACGCGGTGGCACGAGGGACGTGGCACCTGGTCGTGGACCGTGGAGCTAAAAAAAAAAAAAGAAAGAAAAAGGGCAAATGAAGGGAGCGTGAGTCAGGGAGCGTGAGTCTCGGACTAAATAGACATAGGGAGAGCCACAAAGGGACAAGGAAAGCGGGTCGTGGATTTATGTCGTGCCATGGGGCCGTGGTGTGTTCCCGGTCGAGGACCGTGGGAGGAGCGTGTCGCGAACTCTTGCGCGTTTGGCCTCGCAGGTTAAGAAAGGAAAGAAAGCGCGTGCGAGGGCACTGAAGTCGCGTGGTGCCTCGCGGTGGCGCTTGGCCGCTTGTATGGGTTCCCATGTGGTGGTGGGTTCGATCGGGGAATAATTAGCGTCCATTTTTGTTGTATGTAGGAATCGGCTACAACAGTTGGGACATTGAAGAAGGAGTTGGATGAGTGGAAAAGAGAGGTTGATTCTTCGGTGGTGGACTCGGCTTTGTCTTCGCTACAAATGGTTATCGCCCGGCCGGCGGCCTTGTTCGACCCTTACGTCGCCATTGCCGCTCTCGAGGAGGTAGTGAACGTTACGAGAGACAAGAAAGACGACAGGGCCACCCGTTTTCAGATAGTCCTGAGACAGTGCCGCCCATTGGTTAACAGTCCAAACCTACAGCAGATTCTTATTAAGCTAGTGGCAACGAAGGAGGAAGCCGAGGTGGCTAAGGTTATAGCCAAAGCGACAAAGGAGCCTGCCTCAGCCTACCACGGGTCGTTCAGGGGACGGACGCGTGGAACCCCGTATTCAAGGCGTGGGACTTTCCACCTGAGGCCCCCAACCGCTCCACGTTGTTGGCTGTTTGGAAAGATGGGCCACATCTCCCGTTTTTGCCGAGAGAGGCGCTGATCCTGATTTTCACGTTTGTTCTGATATTCTTTTCCTGGAAGTTATTTGATATTGTTTCATTGATAATAAAGCGTTCGAGTTTCTGCCTGCCCCTTTTGGATCTGCTGCAGCCCAGTCGCGATTATCCCTGTACGCTAGCCAGCTCCCGGACTTGGCTAATCGGAACGTCACTCTGCACGGTTTAGGAAGTGGTTGTGCGATTTCTCTTGCGCTGGCCGGAACGAAACTTGATCAGATCATGGACCACGTGGGCTGGAAATCATCGTCCACAGCACTGCACTATATTAAACTGAATCAAGTACTTAGCTCTGGTGGCGCTGCTGACGCCCTATCTTCTTTGACTTTAGACTTTAGACTTTAGCTGACGCTTATAAGGAATATAATGATTTGCGGGGTTTTACTAAAGCCTTCACTTAGAGGTTTTCCCCTCTTGCGGGTCATTAGTTTAAGGGACTTAAACTTAAGTTAGGGTTGGGGATGTTAGCGCGTTTAAGGATTGGGTAGGTTTAGGGGGTTTATTTGGTGTGCTTGGATGATCTATTAGGGTAATTTCACAGTGGTAGGTGCAGTCTGGGGTGACTTTCCCATAACTAAATGCTAATGAGTATGCAGGAAGGATATTGAACTATTCATACCTTATTAATATTCATTAGACTTCGTGCATACTATATAAGCTTGTGCTGATTATTCATAGTTGTCAGTTTGTCTAACTTTGGTTGGATTCGCCCCGCCCTCCCACCCCTCCTGTGTACTCTATTAGCACCTACGTGTCTTCCCCAGCGGGTTCGCTCGTCTGGGGTGACTTTCCCATAACTAAATGCTAATGAGTATGCAGGAAGGATATTGAACTATTAATTGCACCGGACACCCAATAATGCACAGAACACCCAACACAAATTGGGGCTTGCGTTCTCGCACCTCGAACGCAACTATTTACTTCGCACGCTTATTCATCTTTCACCTGGTATTCTTGGTTTGCACGTGACGTCACTAAAAATCAAACTAAGAAACTATCGATTCTTGTGAGTTTCTACTTTCACGAGGTATTACAGTACCTAAACACCTTTATATAAACAAATTTTTGGTTCCAAAGGGTTTTTCGTTTTGCAAGAGAGGACGCTTGAATTTCCAGGCTTTTCCGTGACGCGGCATTTAGCTGGCGGCCGGGAAAGCTCTTATCTGGGTTAAAAACATTACCGATTTTGGGAGATTTTGCTATCTAAACATTCCTTGTCTCAGAATAAATATTACTTTAATCTTTATGAGTTCCTCAAGCGAAGAATTCACGCATTAGTAGGAAAACTCGAAAACAGATGTTTCTGTTGGTATCCGGCGGCCATATTCATAGCGTTTCCTTACAAAGCTTCATAAATTTAGGTAAACCGTTTTTCCGAATATCTGGCATTTGAAATATTGCACAGACCTGATTCTTGGCACGCTTTTTGTATATTTATCTTCTTTCATTTCCCAGATTCTAGACCTTCTGTATTGAATGGTTTACATTTTTATTTCTCACTGCGTGACAGTGCAAACCGAGAATTCTGTTTCTTAGCAGTTTTATCAGAGGTAGCCCAAGCTCGAAATATGAGCATCGGCGAACATCGGCTAGACTGTTCACAGTCCTCTATTTTTCCGTAAGATCATCGAGATCGAGCGCTTTGCGTTACGGGCTGCCATCTTGCATGAGTGTCAAAACTACTTAGGGGGCGAGGGCGTAAGGCGCGGTATATTTAGACGATCTCACGAAAAAATAGGGGATTGTGAACAGTCTAAGCATCGGCATTGTTGCGTAACATTCAAAATATCAGGATTTGTATGGAAAAAAACCTATCGTTTCTCTAACCTACGAAAATGAAAGGATTTCAATAAAAAACAGCTTACCTTACTTAAAATGTGTGTTACGTCTCTCCTGTGTGGTCCACGGGCCGATTTATGGCCGTCTTATGGGTTTTTATGTGAACAGTTTTCTCTCTATATAAAGGTTTACCTTTATAGAGAGAGAACCGTTCACATAAAAACCCATAAGATGGCCATAAATCGGACCGTGGACCACACAGGAGAGACGTAACACACATTTTAAGTAAGGTAAGCTGTTTTTCTTTACTGAAATCCTTTCATTTTCGTAGGTTACAGAAACGATAGGTTTTTTTTCCATACAAATCCTTATATTTTGAATGTTACGCAACAATGCCGAGGCTCGCCGATGCTCATATTTCGAGCTTGGGCTACCTGTGGTTTTATGAAATATAACTGACTTGCGACAACCACATTTTAAGCAACTATTGGATCAGTTCGCAGAGAAATATATTTGTGAACTTAGACATGCATTTTGGTGTGTCTGCACTAAAAAAGGTCAAGGGCAACGACCAGTCACTGTGCTCAAATAGCCTGCGTTGCAGCTGGCCCACGCATCGTCTTAACCATTGATATAGTCTGTAAAGGTGGTGAGGAGTGACTGCAACACAAGCAACGCGCGTTGCATCCACTATATTGTAAAAAGAGATTAATATTTCTCCGTTTCTGATTGGCTCAAATCCTTGGCAAATTCTTCAGAACTAGTTAACGTTGACCAACTCTAGACGACATTTGCGATATCCCCCAAAAAAGGCATCAATGGTGCAGGATAACTGTAGAAAAAGGTTGACAACCGCGAAGCCTTGGGGAAGAGGTTGTGTTAGCTCAGCTTAGGCTCTTTTGGTAGAGCGTTTTGCGAAAAAGAAACACCCTAACTACGGCCTCAGTAAAAACTAGCCTGCGAGCACGCTCTCCAATTAGGGCTAGCGAAGTGAGCCTCGCGAGAACGCGCGAGCGAGGGGCCTTTCCTCTGCCCCTCGCGGCTTCGCCGCTCGCTCGCGCGTTCTCGCGAGACTCGCTTCACTCGCCCAAATAGTAGAGCTTGCTCGCAAGCTACCTAAAAACATACTAGCAAGAACAGGAATAAATACTACTCGACGAATGACAACTTCCCTGGTCCCAAATCGCCGCTTTAGTGTAGCTCGTTCTCTCTTGCGCAGAGAAAATTATCACTGAGAAAAACGTCTGGGACCAGGGTAGATGACAACTGCTATGTAAAGAATATCTGCTAGAATATTCATCCCGGAGAAAAGAATGGCGCTCGAAGAAAACCGTTAGTCTGTGTCCCAAGCTAATTCATGGATAACTAAAATAAAAATTTGAATTCTCACCATTCCCTTCTCTTCTTTCTTGGTGAACTCCGGCAAAAACTGTGCCTCTGGCTCAAGCACTATTGAGTAGCATTTTTCGGTCTCGAGCGTGGAGACTATATCCGGCCTGCTGAGAAGGAACTGAACATCACTCGGAGATTGGATGGAGGACTTTGCCCGTTGGAGTGCATCCTCTAAAATTGTTTGGTTTACTTGCAAATGGTCAAGCTGCCCCAATAGGATGGATTGCTTGAGTTGACATATACTGAACAACTTATCCATCAAAACTTGTTCTCGGTTAGATAGTGCAGAATGAAGCTATAAATATAAAAAAGAAAACACACAATTTGCGATATCCACGGATACATTCCAGACAAACAATCCAGACATAAAACGGCGGATAGGTGCGTTCCGAGGTGCGTGGCCTGCCTAAAAGGGAAATGGGAGACGTCTTCACATAAGCTATGAGGTAGCCTCCAACGCAGACGTTCTTTGGGGTTTCGTCACGCGTTGCGTCTGCGTGGGAGGCTAGCTGTGAGGTTCAATACATGTTCAAGGGGCAACCTACCCTTAAAAAATCAATGATTGGTTTTAGTTCAGGATAAGTATTGAAAAGTCACTGGTTTCTTTGCGCCAAGTAGAGAACATAATGTTTGTTTATAACTCGTAACTAGTTAGGAATACTGTTTGCTCCTTCTCGTTCTTTCGACCTGATGACAAAGGTTTGCCTTACTTCTCTGAAAAAGCCTTGAATTTCCTGGTACCGTTTTCCGCAAGCTTCGACCATAAATTCAGCTTCTTTCATTACTTGCACTTGAGCAGCTTTAACCTTTTCGACTTGAGAGCTGGCTTTGGTGATAAGCGCCTCCATTTGCTGTCGGTATTTTGAAGCAGCTTCAGCTACAGTTACACACTTGTGTCCACTATGATTAAGGGCGTAACAGTCCCTACAAATAACACGACCACAATCTTTGTCAAAAAAGCGAAATTGATCGTTATGTTCTGGACAGAGAACAGATACAGAAGCCAGTTGAGGGTTTGCTTTCAGCTCCTCGAGGGAAACAACCCGATGGTCACGACTTGTTTTGCTGCGTTTATGAAACTGAGCCGCAGTTTTGCACATATTTTCTTTGCAGTCAAGGCAACAGAAATTGGCAGGGTGTTTCTCATCACAAGCTTCACATTCGTGAGAGCCAACATGACCTGTATTTTCAGCATGTTGTTTGGGTGCCATTTCGTTCACGATGTCCAGTAATGCAAAATTCTTTAACAGGCCATGGACCCCAGAAGGAACGGCAACTGGATTTCTGCATTTGGGACAATCAATGGTGTTACCACGGAGTAACCTTTCCAAGCAACGCGAGCAGAAGCTGTGTCCACAACTCAGCATCCGAGGACATTTGTTTTCGTCATTGAAACGTTCAAAACAGATTGAACACTCCGGTCCCTTGGATGCCATTGTCTATAACAGAGAAATAGTAAAAAAATTCACATTTCGGAATGTCGAAGTGATTTTCACTGAACGATAAAAAATGAGAAAAGAGCGTTCTCTCAAATTCGGCGCATTTTTGTCGACCCTCCTACTTTATAAGGTTCATTCATGTCTTTCGACTCATGTAAGGGAAACCGAATTCCGGACTCTAAAACATTTTTGCTTGTGGAATCCGGAATACAAATCAAGGAATCCAGAATCCCACTAACGATTGCAATCCAGAATCAAAGTTCCTAGAATCCAGTACCCGGAATCCGGAATCCACGGTATGGAATCCAGAATCCAAGACTGTCTCGGATTCCCTTACTTGGGTCGATGTCTTCGTAAATGTCATCGACATTGTTTTTGGCAGTTTTTCCTTTCCCAGGGGCGGATCCAGGATGTTTTAATGGGGAGTGACTGATACCAATCAGCTCCAATCGGCCACCAAACTACACGTTAATTTATTTTAACTTGTCCTACGTTTTTCCCAAAACATGACGATTTAGAAACGGGGCGAATTGGAGACTGTATGACTGCAAACTCTTGAAAAGCCACAAAACAGAAGAGAGGCTTATAGAAATACCTTACTAGCTAGTCGTCCAAAAGTGAAGACGCCGTCATTCCAGGGAACTGGGACGCTGTATAAGATGTATTTACCTGTGTTCCAGTAACTTACAAAAATAACTTCAGTGTCATTTACATGCAACACTTTTCTTTCCGGCTTTGTTCTTTTTGCTTCTTTTTATTGAGATTTTAAAAGCCCAACGTATAAGTCATTTGGTTTTAAAACTTTTTGCTGAAAGGACGGTTAGATTTTCGACTTAAAAAGTAATGGAGTTAACAATTCTTTTTCTATCGACAATTAAATTGCTTTTTGGATCAATGTCTCCGAATGATTTGTTATGTTTTTCTTGGAGATAAGGTGTTGTTATTGAATACTGTTCTCCTTCTGGTCTCCTTTCCTTTCCTTTCTTCTATCAAGCTAGCCCGTTTATAGCCACCAACATGGAAACATGAATGAGGAAATTGACGGCGGACTTGGCAAGGGTAAAAAGCGAGAGAATGATAAGAAAACGACGTTTGAAAACTAAACAGGGTTGTGTCGTAGGCTCTAGTCAATAATGACTGATACTCAAACGCCAGACTCAAGCATCCGATCTTGACAACGTCGAAAGAGACGCAAATCATTGATGAAGTTGGAAGCTACTTTTTCCTACCATAAACATGGTCTATTCTATTCTACATATGTTGAGATGGAACAATTTTACGTAGTTTTGAACCTCTTTCCAATCGAAAGAGCACCAACTCAGTTAACGCCGACTTTCACAAGCTGTAGTGGTCTTTATATAGTGGCAATTAAATTAGAATGATTAAAAATGTGGCCGTGCAATATATGTTTAGTAAAGAATAATATTTTCAGAGGCATTTCTGGCAATTTAAGGACATAAAGATTTCAAACTTTCTTCGGGGGGCATGCCCCCAGACGCCTTAGTATGCTCACTTTTACGGGTCCGGGCACTTACTTTCCCTCCCTATTTCGTCTTCAGGGTAAGATCGAGGACCATGGTAGACTGTCTCTAACAATCTCGTCTTAATTCTCTCTCCCAATGCTATCATACAAAATGATGTTCGTCCCTACTCCAGAGCTTGAGAACTTAGAAACGAAATACTTCTCAAATCAAGTGTAGTTTTTCTGAGTTTTCTCTGTTCCTGGTAACACCTCAAACACAAGTGACGTTTATTTACTACGAGATAACCTAATTTTGTTTTCCACGTAGTTAGTTCAAAGATAAAATGACACGTGTCCCCAGTTATGTCAGCTAAAATTTTTTTTCGGAGAGAGAGAAGCGACGACCGGAAATACGTCTGCTGTTCGCAGGCTACGGCTATGAACGGCTATGTCGGTTGAATAGCCTCAGTTCCAGGCTCCAAGAGAAGAGACCGTGAAGAGACCGTGAAAATTGATGCGAAAAAACGCGCATGGGCTGGGGAGAGAGGATGCTAGTCTCTTAAAACTTCGTTGAATCGTTTCAACACTCCGACCATCCTCGGAGACCCAGGGGCAGTCAGTCGGGTCGGGAAAAAAGGCGGGACGAAAGTTTTCAAGTAAGTGCGGAAGAGCCCCTGGGTACCGAATTCTCACCGAACTATTTCCAAAAATTCAAGCTGATACCGGCTCCTCATTGGGCACAAAAAATGCTTTGTATTATTGTGCCCAACCGGCGGACAGTTGCTCCTGAGTTCTTTTCGTGAGTTCGTACACGACGGCTATTGTCTCGCCACACTTGCCTGGTTCGTTCTCCCAGCTTGTGCGTACAAGGGAAAATTTTATTTTCTAGTTCCTAACCAGAAACAAAGGAATTACCGATGATTTGAAAAAACGTTTGGGTTACTATCAGCAAGAGCAATTGAATTTGCCCCGAGAATATTCTGTTTTTGAAGGATCACAATTAAGATGCGGCGGCGATGAGAAATTCAAATAAGCAATAGCCGGACAAGGCAAAACAACAACTTTGCTCGTGCATCACGCTTCTTTGTACATTTCTTTGCCGTTAACTGCACGACTACCCGTGAAAATGCCTAACTTCACGTTTTGCGAAGGAGTAAACAAGCAATAACAAAATTCATTCTCTTCATAAACTTTGATATGGTTCGGAAGAGTTCCCTTGCATTTGACAAATTAAGCGAGTTGGATCAGATGAGGATTTTATATCAGAATGAAAGTTTCCTGACTGCGTGCATTTCTTTGGTGCATAAGCTACACAAGCCGTGATCGAGACAATAGCCGTCATTTACGAACACACAAAAAGAACTCGTTGAGATGTGTTCGCCGATTGGGCAAAATAATACAAAGCATTTTTTGTGCCCAATCAGGAGCCGGCATCCGCTTGAATTTTTGGAAATGGTCCGGTGAGAGTCGGTACCCAGGGGCTCTTTCGCCCTTAATGAAAACTTTCGTGCCGCCTTTTCTCCCGACCCGAATGACTGCCCCTGGGTCTCCGAGGATGCACTCCGACTTGAATGAGATGTAAATTAAAACATAGTTAGTAGAGGAGACTGGTTAGGAAAGCCGGCAAACATCAAAGTTGAAAACAATAGTGCTGTAGATTATATTGGAAGCTCCATGACCGTGCACATTCCTTTGTTTTTTGTTCACAAATTATGACTGAATAAATTAATGCAATGTTTCTATTGGTCAATAAGTTCAAAATGATAGGAATGCTATTGAACGTTGTGCACGGTCAGGTCCAAAAAAGCTAACAACAACATATAACAAAGGGTTTCCCAACCCAACCATTCCACTTTAATTAACTATGATTAAAATGACCCAACATGTCCATTAGTCCTTTACTCACGTACCTATGCGATACACGCGACAAAATTTTTTTAAAATAGTAAGGAAACTGGTACGTTATGAAAGCCTGAGGTGATTTAAAATTTTAACATTTGATTTAAAATCTTTTGATTGTTATTAAAGGGACAGGTTCACGGTTAAGCGCATGCTCATTAATTAAATTGCTTCTTTCCAATTTATTATTAATTCTAGCGGTTACTAATCCCACTCACATGTATCTCAGCGATCTCAGAGTGTATTTCAAAGTAGAATTGTATTCAGAGTAACCTGAAGTGGGATGGCGGAGTACTAAAATCGCAGAAAAATTAGTGGATTATGCCAACACTACCAACTTTCTCTCTTTCAATCTCTATCACCACTTACACAAACATACAAAAATTACGATACTTTACAATAAATTGCAGTACATTGTATTACAGTCTTGCTACAAAAGTACAATAAAATGCGAGTCTAAAATTGAGTATAACCTTACTGGTTGAATTTAGATATAGCTAGCGAACAAACTTCTTCTCAATTAAAGGTTTCCATTTATTATAATAATGTTCAAGTGAGTTAACGCTTACTGCGATTTGTTTTTCTATTTCGGTTTTGTTTACCACTATAGTTAGATAAACAGTTAATAACAAAGGCTCTTCTGTGATACTGCAGCAGTAGATATAATATTTCGCAAGTAGTAAGAGATGATTAGTTAACTTATTGAGGTGGTTGTTACCAATAATACCGTACAAGATATCAACACTACCAACCTTGAATTTATTGTTGACGCGAAGGTTTTATTCCATGGTTAATTAATTTACAGCTATTTGAAAATATGTAAGTTGATTAAGTGCAAGTGACTGCCAGGGGAGTGTGCAGATTGGTTCTTTGACAACATTATGACATGATCCTATTGCTTGCATAGACGAAGATACAGCATGTCCCGGCAGAAAAACAGCACTTTGATAAATGAGCAAGCGCTGAAGTGAACCTGTCCCTTTAATGACTTGTGTCAAGTCTACCCAACGCAATGCAATACAACGCGTGAAAATGCAAGAAATATGCCTTTTTTGCCTGAAATATTAAACGCCTTGAAATGAAATAAAAAGCATAAAGTTGATGTAAGCCTTGCATCTGAATAATAAAGCTATCAAGATTTTATCGTTAGACTCGACTTGATTTCGAATCATCGAACTGCATCGTCGAGATAAGCGATGGCAGAATAACCTCGAATTAGTCTATTCTAGTGACTTTACAATAAGCTTTTCCTTGGCAATATTTAAATTACAAGTTGTATGTACCTTAAACGGGGCAGAAGGTATGCAAGTAAAATCTTCTTGCGAAGTAATTCCGCCTTGTCGGACTCGGGAAGCTACGTTGGTCATGTGACAACCAATTTTATCTTTGCTGTGGTTCCTGCCGTAACAGGGGCCTTTTTTGCATGAGCATAAGCGACCGCTGACTTGACAAAGGGCACGCGACCAGCTGACAGCGACCGTGGTGCATAGTCATAGGAATTTGAAAGCTTGCTTGAGATTGAAATGGTAGCAGGGACTTCGGAAAGACCTTCGTTGTACAAAATAAGTAAAGATCTGGTGATTTAAAGTGGAGACTAATGCGTTGAACGAGGTGAAAGAACAAGTTTCTCAAGGATGTGTGACACGAACATGGCTGCTTGTTGTTGTTTGGCGCTCGACTCCTGTCTTGATTCCCCTTCAAGAACCGCAAAATTCTGGCATAGAATGCATTGCTGATGCGTAGCTATTGAGCAAAATGCTCTCTATTTACTGTTTGTCTATAAATCGGATGTAAATTAGTTTCTCGATGCCGTAGAGGATTTATGTCAATAATTTGTTGATAGCTGATTGCGGGAGTGGATTAATAACGATCAGCGGGCGACTACCACGCCGTTATCAGTTGGAATAGAAAGTTGTCCCCTTAAGTATTTTAGCGAGACAAAGTTTGTTTATCGGAAAATTGTAGAACTTCTTGTTTTGCGTGAACTAACACTGTAACGCATCTTTTACAGGAACTTGCTTTTAGCCAGAACTTAATTGTTCTAATAATTTTTAACTTTAAGTCGGCATCACATGTTTACTGTACTTCTTAGGAAACCTAACCGTTTGTTTCATCAAAATCGGTCACAAGATTCGATTTCAATTTCGGCCCTTTTGAATGCAGTTTTGACTGTGTCTCATTGACATTCATTTCTTTTTATTGTTCGAGACATACAGAGTGACTACCACCAACATCTCCCCAGGTGACTAATCTAGGTCTCGTGTGCTCTTAATGTTGTAGCTTTAAAGTGATGGGAAAATTGTAGAACATTCATTAATTCACTGCTTAACTGAACACCGGCTTTTGCGCACTTCGAACCCACTAGCTGAAATTTGCTATGGTTTTTTTGCTAATATTTCTGTTCCTTTTCTTATTTCAAAACAAAGAAATTGAAAGTGTTTGCTTGCGTCAACAAACGTTTCGGCACTTTGTTTAGACTTTGATGAGATCAGTGCAATCCTACAGGCACTACATATCCGCGCGCTGTTGTGCAGGTCAAGTGGGGAGATGAAATTTGATAGTAGCTCGTGTATGTTAGAGCCAGTCTACTTCGCTTTTGTTAAAACCATGTTAGAGTTTTTTTTGTAAACTACACATTTTGTTAAATCACGAGCACATTCGCCAAGACCAACGAGCAAACTAATTAGACGCGCCATTTTGATAAAAGCAGACCCTGTTATGAGCCTCCATGCACGTCGCTTGTTCAGCGGTCGCGCATGCTAGTAGTCTACTATGTTGAAACTTAACCGTTTTTGGTGGATTCCCTTTGGAAACCCTTTGGATTCCCTCGCAAAAAGTGGATTCCCTTTATTAATATGTGTAAGTGTCTTCCTGCATACTAATTTGGATTTCCTGCATACTAATTCGGTATAGGTTTACTAATAAGCGTCACTCTATTACAATAGGAACAATAGGCTTGCCTAGACTTGCCCGGTAAGTAACTTGAGCCTGGTTTTCGGACCGTCTATTAAAAGGAAAATAAGAGCGATCACCTAGCAACGCGAGAAACGGCTTCCTATAAACAAAACACGTACAGAAAGTAGAGTTGAAAAGTCTTTATTTCAATTTAGTTTACGTCTTCTCGTTTAGCGCTAAAACTCGGATATATAAACAAAACACACGCACATATACACAAAGCGGAGCTGAAAACTCTCTATTTCAAGTTTGTCTGACGTTTTCTATCTATCTCGAGGAAATGAAAAACTAATTATGCGAGTACACAAGCCCAAAGTTGAATACAAATTAGCTCTACAGGAAAAACCTCAAGGGAGCATATTGACGTATTATTATAAAACAAATAACTTAACAAGGATCAATTAAAACACGCGACTCATAATTGCTAGCAATAAAAAGACAAGAGAGATACCGTTTTAAACAACTTTATTAAAAAACAATGACAAAAAGAGTCAAATACACAGGAATGGAAATTAATTAATCTTCATCTTCGTTCTCCTCTGTAGAAGGGGAATAGAAATTGGTTTCCAACGTCTTCGCGTTTTTGTGTGTAACTGCTTCACAATCGTGACACCGAAGAAAGCACTCTTTCATGTAATGTCTCCCCTCGGGAATCTGGTGATCGCATATGGGAGAAATCTTGTAGTAATCGTGCCAAAAGCACTTAGGACATTTCATGATCAATGTCCCGTACACATTAGAGTTCTCGCAATGTTCACAGGGAGGTTTAGAGTGAAAGGTGGTGGACGTTTCAGGGTTACTACTTTCTGTTTCCTGACTGTCGTTTTCAGTGTCGTTGTCGCTCTCTTCGGTGCCTTTAGCTTCAACGCCATTTTCAGAAGCCATTTCCTCCTCCTCCTGATTTTCAATATCCGATGAACTCTCCTCATTATTACTCTCGTTATCGGAAGTATTTCCTTCATTATGGTGGCCTTTTTCCTTTTCTATTAAATCACTTAACAACTTTTTGTTCTTGATTAAACCTTTATCGATTCGTAGCTCTGCAAGTCCATCTAGAAACGTATTCAGCGCACGAGGGTTGGTAACTTCATTGTTATGTGGGAGTAACACATACTCAACTAGCTCGGCGATGTTTGTGACGGGAATAGTGCGTTTGTTTCCATGTAATTGTCCGCTGGGGGTCCAGGAAAGAATATCTTTGGTCGCGGCCATACTATGCAGCAAATCAGAAGCACGCTTTTCCGGCACTGCTCGGGAAAGATGACTCAAAACATCTTTTATACTTGGTTCTTCATCCTCGCTTTCATCACCAGAACTTCCGCTTTCTTCATGTTCCTCTCGTGTTCTTCTTCATCAACCAAATCTATCTTTCTCTTCATTTTGATAGGTACCCGTGACAGACTAAGCTTCGAATGAGCAACCTAACGATGTGTCACCTCTTTTATAGCATTAGAAATCCTAAGCTTGAAACGACAGGGGCTAATACATCTTCAATAAAACCACTACCCTCTTGAACAAGGACTCGCTTCTTTGTTTTGAAAGGGACATTTGGACTGGCCAGGTTAAGTAAAGCATCCTTATATGGCAGCAATACCCGCTTATTTTCTTCGGAGATAGGAATGTGTCCCATGAGTAAATTGTATAAGACTTGGACTTGTGCATGAAGTTGCTGTGGTGTAGCTGTCTTTAAAAGAAACTGGCGCTGATAAGCAGGGCAAGCAGCTAACAGCTGAAGAAAACCACGATTGTTGTTCACTACCCGAGAAATTGCTACAAAATGAACTAAGAATGGCAGTTGGTAGTCTTTTATAGAATCTGGTGGAGGGAAAACAATAGAAATGTGGTGGCGGTGGTAGTGGTGGTGGAGGGAAAACAATAAAAAAGTGGTGGCGGTGGTGGTGTAGGTGGTAGAAAGAAAAACAATAGAAATGTGGTGGCGGTGGTGGTGGTGGTGGTGGAGGGAAAACAATAGAAATGTGGTGGTGGTGGTGGTAGTAAAAAAAACAATAGAAATGTGGTGGTGGTGTAGGAAAAACAATAGAAATGTGGTTGCGGTGGTGGTGGTGGTGGTGGAGGAAAGAAAACCATAGACATGTGGTGGTGGTGTAGGAAAAACAATAGAAATGTGGTGGCGGTGGTGGTGGTGGTGGTTGTGGTGGTTGTGGTGGTGGAGGGAAAACAATAGAAATGTGGTGGCGGTGGTGGTTGAGGGAAAACAATAGAAATGTGGGGGTGGTGGTGGTGGTGGTGGAGGGAAACAATAGAATCTTGTGGCCTGAAAACCTATATAAATGCGCAACATTCTACCTCTTTCTCAGTCTACATTTTGCTCCTGAGGAGTTGACATGAGTTGGTTCTCTTCTATCTGCGAAAAATCCTTTAGTAGAAAAGATAGTATGCAAAGGCACGTGATGTCTAAACACCGCAATGCTGGTCTCACCCTATTTCAAACAGTTCCAATATTTTCACAGAAATGTCAGCGGTTTCGCTTCGAGCATCCTTTCACCTCCATGATTGCCGGAATGATCGGGTCCGGAAAAACGGCCTGGGTTCGATCTCTATTGCAACAAGCTTCAGAGACCATTTACCCTCCCCCGGAGAGGATCGTTTGCTGTTTTTCACAATGGCAGCCTGCGTATACACAAATGTTAGTTGCCATACCAAACATTGAATTCGTCAAGGGAATTCCTACGGCTTTGGAGCAGGATTCCTATTTTGATGTGAACAAACGGAATTTGATCGTGTTTGATGATCACATGATTGACGCCGGTAAAGACAAGCGAATTGTGGACTTCTTTACTCGTGGTTCTCATCATCGCAATCTGAGCGTGATTTATATCGTGCAGAATCTATTTCATCAGGGGAAAGGTAGCCGCAGCATAAGCCTAAACAGCCATTATCTGGTGTTATTCAAGAATCCACGAGACAAATTGCAAATCTTGACTCTAGCGAAGCAAATGTATCCCGGGCAGACGGATTTCTTTTTAAATCAGTACGAAGAGGCTGTAAAAAGACCTTTTGGTTATCTTCTGATTGATCTGAAAACTTCTACCCAAGATAATTGTCGGTTGCGAACACACGTCCTGCCCAGTGAAGAAGGCTTTAACCAAGCAGGGTTTCAAGAAAATATTCCTCAAGAGCTCCTAAAATATCTGAAGCAGCAAACACTTTCGCCTGTCCCACTTCTTCCAGCTATGCAAGAAATACAGGGCAACATGGATGACGTGCTTTCTCGAAACGATCTTCGGGACGATGAAAAAGCTAAGCGATACGTTCAGTTGCAAAACAGATACCTGGCTTTTAAAGAACAATTAAATACAAGAACACAACCGGAAGAAATAATCAGTACTGTTCCAGACTTAACATCAAGGACACAAGATTCTCCGACAGCAACGGCAGCATTCTCCACCCCCCTTCAACCCCTTTAATGTAACACCTGAATTAACACAAGCGGCTATCTCTCAAAAACCTGACAAAGAAAACCTCACCCCTCCACCACCCTTAAATCCTGCTTTCCTGACCCCTCCTCCCACAGTAGAAACCCCATCAGAACAAGGCCCGAAGTGCAAAAGGCGTCGGATTCAATTTCTAAATTATTTGGATGATCATAAATCTCATGGCAAACAGCTGAAGAAACGTCGGCATAAGAAATTCAAACCTTACAAGTACTCCATGGGCGAAGATGAAGATTAATTAATTTCCATTCCTGTGTATTTGACTCTTTTTGTCATTGTTTTTTAATAAAGTTGTTTAAAACGGTATCTCTCTTGTCTTTTTATTGCTAGCAATTATGAGTCGCGTGTTTTAATTGATCCTTGTTAAGTTATTTGTTTTATAATAATACGTCAATATGCTCCCTTGAGGTTTTTCCTGTAGAGCTAATTTGTATTCAACTTTGGGCTTGTGTACTCGCATAATTAGTTTTTCATTTCCTCGAGATACACCTAATTGCAGTAAGGTTGTCATAGAAAAAAGCAAAAAGCCAAATAGGAATTAATTAGCATTAAATTATCATTGCTTGCAGCATTCACAACACACACGCTTATAGCTGAATATTTAACACGTAATATGAAAGCCAAATCATTTGCATCAGTTTCTTGGTGTCATTTTAATGCAATTCGAGGCTGATTCATCTAGCGGATTTCAAACGTGCTCTAATTACAAACGTACATCGGATAACTACTAAAGAAAAAATGGCTCCATTTTTTTTCAATAAATATAGCCTGCGGTAAATTCCAGGAACGCGACGCGTCTTTTCGTTTAATGCTAAATAGAAAAGCCAGTCTGTGTATGGTTTGTAGTGCATAACACCATCAGATCACAATTTTCAAGCAACAAATCAGGGATGTAGGCAGGACTTTCCAACGCGGAGAGGGTGAGGCCCGGGTCCTCCGCTAGTTCCTCTCCCGCGCCACAAACCAAGCTTCGTTTGTCAGGACCCTTTTGTTACACACATCAGTGTTTCATGTGCGGAATATTACAGCGCGGAATTACAGAATTATTTCTTGTTATTGTGAATGACTTCTTAAATAATTGTTAAATTATTAAAATACGCAAATGTAAATCACATGGCTAATTAATTCCTATTTGGCTTTCTGCTTTTTGCTTTTTTCTATGACAACGTTATTGCAATTAGGTGTAGATAGGAGAAAACGTCAGACAAACTTGAAATAGAGAGTTTTCAGCTCCGCTTTGTGTATATATGCGTGTGTTTTGTTTATATATCCGAGTTTTAGCGCTAAATGAGAAGACGCAAACTAAATTGAAATAAAGACTTTTCAACTCTACTTTCTGTATGTGTTTTGTTTATAGGAAGCCGTTTCTCGCGTTGCTAGGTGATCGCTCTTATTTTCCTTTTAATAGACGGTCCGAAAACCAGGCTCAAGTTACTTACCGGGCAAGTCTAGGCAAGCCTATTGTTCCTATTGTAGTAGAGTGACGCTTATTAGTAAACCTATACCGAATTAGTATGCAGGAAATCCAAATTAGTATGCAGGAAAACACTTACACATATTAATAAAGGGAACCACTTTTTGCGAGGGAATCCAAAGGGAATCCACCAAAACGGTTAAGTTTCAGCAAAGTAGACTACTCATGCTCATGCAAAAAAGACCCCTGTTTCCTGCCGTCAGCCCCGGAGGATTAATCAACAATATTTTTTAAAACTTCTTTGTATCGTTTCAACATTCCGACTTAAATGAGATGCAAATTAAAATGGCCTAAAATGGCCATTAGGCCTATACTCACATATTTTTGCTGCCTATGCGATACACACGACAAAAGTCGTTTTAAAATAGTGAGGAAAAAAGCCTAAGACTTTCAGGGTAGTCGGTCGGCTACAAGCACTTTTCTGACTTAAAATTTATTGCAGTTATTAATAACTTGACGAACTGGGAACCCCTTGTGTCACTATCCAACGCCGCGATACAATGCAACGCGTAAAAATGCAAGTAATATGCCATTTTTGCTTAAAATAGCACCTTGAAATGAAAAAAAGAGCATATATTTGACCTTAAGCCTATATTTAAATGATAAAGCAATAAGACTTCGAGACAAATCATTGAACTGCATCATAGAGCTATGCGATGGCAGAAAAAGAGCGTCAATCAGTAATCTTGAATTAGTCGTTTGGAATTAGTCTATTCTACTGCCTTTTAATACAATACGCTTGCCCTTGGCAATATTTAAAATAGAAACTGTACGTTCCTTAAATGAGGCCATGATATGGCATGAAACATGAAACCTTGTAGCAAATGTAGTTCCGCCTTGTCGGTCGGAAAGCCACGTTGGTCATGTGACAACAAATTTTACCTTTACTGGGGTTATCAGTTCGTGCCGTCAGCCCCTGTGGGGGGGGGGGGGAGAGTAGTCAACAAACGTTTTTACGGGGAGGCTCATCCTGGAGGTCCGGCCTTTTATACAGTCGAACCTACACTAACAGCCACCTCTATGCAATGGACACTTTTTTTGATGGACAGTCCATACATTGACTCTTGTTTAAACCTCTCTAAAACGGTTACTTTCTTCTGTCCTCAAGGTGGCCGTTGTGGAGAAGTTCAACTGTACACCATTTTTGACTAAAATAAATTCCCCTTCTGTATACCGTCCATTGAAAAATGTTGCCCCTTAAACATACCTATTAATAAGAATAAAACAGAAAGTCGTTTTCGTATAACGTGAAATAAATTACAATGATGTAGCCATCCATAAGGAACCGCCTTTCGAGGCATTTTATTAAGACCTTTCAAATACTTAAAGATTTTGCTACCCTTTCATACACTTCAACTCGTGAATTACTTACCCTTTGGTATCCCTGAAGGGCGGTGCCCCCCCCCCCCCCCCCGTACCGCCTGGGGGCTTCAGCTTTCTGCCTTGTGAAAAATTGAGAAAAAGGTATCTTGCTATATATTCCAACAGGAATGTATCGCAAAAAGCGCTTCGCAATCTTTTTTATAGGTATAGGAAAGCAGCTTTAACTTGTAATCAAAGAAAACTTTAGCTTGGACACTTCGAATAGCGCCCTTATGGCGAAACGTTAGGGATCTTTGAGGCATATACAGAGGCTGATCTAGGGGGAGGGTTGAGGGGGTTGCACCCCCCCCCTCCCCCCTTTGGGAAGATTTGAAACTTGTCTGGTTACCCATGTCTACCCCTTTCTCATACCAAAAATAAGATTATAAGTTATAATATAAGTTCCAGTCCAATCGATCATTACAAGAAGATTGTAGTTATTCCTCTTATTGACTCCTTAATTATTCCACTGCAAGATCGATTTTTTGACGAAGATCGCCACGCCCGCCATCTGCTTTGTCTCGTGCAATCGATTATAGTAAATAAGGCACTGCAGCTGGATCGGATGAAGTAAAAGGCATGCTTTTCTGGGAGAAAGAGATTCCATTTCTCCAATCCCTTGGAAATGAGGTACGTAGATGGAAAACACTCTGGCAGTCAACAGATAGGGAGCTTCCAACAACCTTATATTAGCACTTAATGTTTGCGATTAAGATAACCTGAATTTCATCCGATTGCCTCGAGTCGTCTTCTCCTCTCAGCAACGACGTTACTGAGGGAGTAATAACGACTCGAAGTAATCGGATGAAATTCAGGCTACGATTAAGATGCCTAACCAAACATCTATCGCCTTTTGGCTGTTGCCTGCACCCTACCGCACTGCTACCGATCACAAGCGCAGAAGCTGAGCGATTTTTTTCACTGATAAAATGAATCAAGACCTGCTATAGGTCAACAATGGAGCGATTCTCTGATCTCGCAATGATCGCTATGCACTACTCCGAGGGATTCGAGGTTGACGAGATATTCGAAGCCTTTGTAAAGGCTCATCTAAGAATGCTCTTTCCAGCTAGTCTGTTTGATTAAATAGGCGGGTAAAAAAGAGACAAATAACTATCATTGTTGCACTGTACTCTTAGTAATTAATAATTGTGTCAATAACAAAATGCTTGAATCTGGTTGGTTCTTAACAGCTCATATTTCTAGCTTAATTTTGCTACTGTAACTCCAAAACTGTCCGATTTGACCTGTCCAATTACCAGGAGCTTGTAATCGGACAGTTAAAGAACTAATGAAAATCAAGATTTGCTAATGCCATTAGCCAATGAAATTTGACCACATAGCACATGATAACCAATCAAATCAGTAAAAAAATAGTGACCAGGAAAGCTGTCCAGCTTCAACTGGAAAAGAAAAATGGATGAAACTAACTAGTCCGGTTATTTGGTTGTTTACATTAATAAATATTCCAAGACTGAGATTCTTGCATTTTGTTACTGACACAATTAATCGGTGATAGGACTTCGTGTCATACATTTCAGGGGTAATCCGGCTCATAATTTCAAATCGGCCGAGCGTGTGAAATTACTCGCCAATTACTCCCTGAATTGTACTCTGGTCAGTCCTATTACCATTACTAATAGTGCCTCAAATTTCTCTGAAACCAAAATGAAGAAAATCTACATATTCAAACATAACCCTAACCCTCTCCACCCTCCACCCTCCCCCATTCCCTTGGCCCTCAAACTTACAACCCCCCTCTTTGAAAAATCCTGGATCAGCCCCTGAACCCAAGTGCACTTCCCATAGAATAGTGATGCAAATAGCCTGTTACCCTCTGTCACCTTAAGCTACAAATATGCATTTACTGTTGCAAGTTTTAGCGTGAGAGAAGACTGAGGAGATCCACTCTGTCTTCAAACTCCCATCTTCAGGAAATTATTTCTTCCTGTCAATGGTACATGTACCTCAGCTCCCATAACAGCCATTTGTTATTTTTTCTGATCACTATTTGCCCAGAAAGAGCCAAAACTGCCCAAAATGTCAAACTTGAAACTTGATCTGAATGGCAACATGATTATTGCTCTAATCTCTTAATCTCTTAATAGCAACTGTCGTGGCTTTGATTTCATTGGAAATACCCAAAGAGACTCTCAGTTTTAGAAAAACATGAAAAAAAAGAATTATTGAATTCTAACTTTGGTAGCATGTAACAAAAAGTGACTGTATCCCAAACAAAGCATACTTATTTTAACTTTACCTTTTAAAGGAGGCCTTGTAGGTATCCCACCTCCTTTTCAAGTCGAGCCATTTCCAGTTCAAATTCAACTGCTGATTCAGTTTCCTCATTAGTCTTTTTTATTAAATCTTTCACTTCATTTCCATACTCTGTGGCAGCCTCAGCAAGTGGTAAACACAAGTGACCAAACTGTTCAAGAGCGACACATTCCCTACAAACGGCATGACCACATTTCTCATCAAAAACTGGAACTCATCATTGTGTTTTAGGCATATGAGGGAAACAGAAGCAAGCTGAGGGTTTGCTTCCAGTTCCTCGAGGGAGACAACTTGATGATCGCGACTTGCCTTGTTGCAAGTATGAAACTGAGCTGCAGTTTCGTCTGAGGTTTCACTGATACTTTGACGTTTTCTTTCTACTTTAAATAAGTTTATACATTGCAAAATGATGAGGTTAAACATAATTATCAATACGCCTAGCCAAATGACAAACTGTCCTCTGTAATATACCCGTTTTTGCGTGCCAAACGGGAAATGCGTGGGCTGAAAATGCATTTGCCGCCCTGATTCTGATTGGCTGCAGAGATATCAAACAACTTCACTCGGCCAACGAGATCCTGAGGATACCATTTCAATACCAGAGTTGGCGCAAATTTTTGTGGACGAGTTTGCACTTGCTCACTTTGTAGTTTTGTAGTGAATGTTTGACATTTGGAGATTTTATTTTAAAATGGAAAAAGTACCAAATTTTCCGCTTTTTTCTCATTAAAAGTCGCCAATCGCACTTAAACAACTAGCATTAATACTGGATGAAATTGAGCAAAAAGCTCAAGTGAAAACACCAAGAGAGCAACAGAGTGGAGTTAAAAAGTTCGAGAAATAGTGTGAGAAAAGAAAAATTACGGTGGATCTCAAAACAGTCCAACAGACTTGAGTGAAATTCTCTGAAAGTTCTTTGCTGAAGTGAAAACATAGAAAGGCCAAGCATTATGTACCTATCAATGTAAACCCCGTGGGGGGGGGGGGGGAGTGTGGGCAAGGGGTGGGGATTTGACAAATTTTAAAATTTTTCGATCAAATTCCCCAGGGTGGGAAACGAAAGGTCAATCAAAAGTGTCAAAAAAGCCCCCACCCCAGGGGAAAAAATCTAAACAAACAATGCTATAATACTACATAAAACGAATAAAAGAACATTTCAAACACGTTGTTACTACTTTTATCTACGGTTAACGGAAGCTCCATTAAATTTCTCGCTGTAATTAAGTATTTTCTCTCTCTACTAGCATATCTTATCTTGAACAACAAAATCACTCCAGGAAGATTGACCGTGCTATATAATATTAATAAAACGTAAAATGCTTCATAACATCTGCTCAACATGTCGGAACAGGTCGGATCAGTGACCCATAAAAAATCCTCTGGTTTTCTTGGTGGAATTCGATTTCAATCGAGTTTTACAATCAGATGGGAACTTGAAGATAAAATAGACATTATCTGTTTAGATGACAGTTTAAAGTATCGGATTATGGCGATTAAAACGAATGAAAACTTCATACCTTTCTCCAACAACGTGACTTTCAGGAAGCCTCGAGGGACGGACTTGGTAACTGCTTCTGAATTGATACCAGGCTTCTGTCGGTCAAAGTCAAATGTCCCGACCCCGGGGTCGCTTTACACGATCAAAAGCCCGACAGCGGGGATAGTCCCAGGCATCAAATCCCCTCCCCTTGCCCGCACTCCCCCCCCCCCCCCCCGCACGGGATTTACGTTGATAGGTGCATTAACTCCAAGTGCATTGACTGGAATGAGAGCAGCCATTCATCACCATCTAACCTGTGCTCCACTCAGCCAAAACATAAACATTTCGCAAGACAGCAAATTCATGTCTGCCAACAAAATGTTGACTGGGCTCAATTGGATGCTCATTTATTCAGATATGAATGACATTCTATATGTATACATGCACCAGATTTTTCGCTTCTTTTATAGGAAAACTATCACCACTACTTGAAAACTAATGGAAGTAAGAGTGGCCTGCTTGGGGTAAAACAACTTGCACAGTATAAATTTGAACGTGTTTATCAAACCATTGCTTGATCCAAGTTTGATGGCATGATTGGGTAAAAATTTGCTCAAAAACCTTTCATGGATTGGACTGCTTGCACATTATGGATTAAACTCACACATTTTTCTTATTGTTGTTAAAGCTCACTCAAGTCTTTTTAAGCACTTTTTGAAAGACTAATAATGTTAGGTGAACTCATCCTGAATAAGTCAATGACTCAGCATGCTTCTAGTAAAATCTCAAGTTTCACTCTAAAAAACAAAAATCGTCTTTATAAATGTAACAATGGCAATATTTTAGAGTTCAAAACTCTTGTATTAATAGCCAAGTACTGTTTTCATTATTAAAACTACTACTACTTCATAGTTTCTTTCACAAGACTTCCTCTGTAAATAAGGACCTCTGCCTTTGAATAAGCAAACTCCACTACGAAAACTTGCAAAATGTAAAAAGAGGCCTCAGCTTAACCTAGATCCATGTTTACAAAAGATTATCATTTATGTATTTCATGGAACACTAATAATATTATCAGTACAAACTGCTCTGAAGTTACTGATTTCCCGGCTAATACTTTCCCTTACATCTACTTCACTTGTGATCTGCGTCTAGTGTATTTCATACCCTATTTATCCATGCTTTATAGTGAAAGTACAATAATTATTATTCTTTGAATTTGGCATTTTTAAGATTGCTTTTTCAAACACTGCCAGATGTTACCCTTGCTAAAAGAATAAGCCTTGATTACAAAAACTGCTTTTATTAATTATCCGTGAGATTGTGGCTGATAAACAACAACCACAGCTAGATGTCAATTTTATTGTGAACATTTTAAACAAACTGTGCCTATGAAACCCAAATACTATTGCTCTTATAAGTCAATTTCCCAATAGATAAAGCAAAAAGTGCTCCGTATTGGCCAATAAGAAGAATGCAAAGTCACACTGAGACAATCAGAAACCAGTGGAGAAGTAATCAAAAGCAATTCACAGTTGTAGCTTTTTCAGTGTTTTGACCAGGCAAAGCAAGTATAACAGAGAAAACATAGCACAAATTAACTTAAGTTGGAAGATTGATAATTAAATGTTTTGCATAAAAGACAGTCTTCCACCCAACTTTGACTGTAGTTGTAAATTCAGTAACAAAAAACTACATCAACATGTTGCATGATTGATGACGATCAAGAAAGGAAAAAATGCAAATTTTATACGTAAATTACCTCAGTGTACATTCTTCCAGGTGTTTGCCATACTCCAATATTATTTTTCCATTCCGTTCAACAATATTTGTCTAAATGGAAACAAAACCTATGTTGAGATATGATACAATTAACTCTCTTTAACCCTTTAAACCCTAAGATCAAAATTTGAATTCTCATTTGTTGCCCCTATTCATTTTCTACAGAAGTAGTGGGGAAAACTTGATAAAATATCAAGCAAATTCATCTTGTGTGATCATGTCTGTAATTCTCATGACCACTCTGTTTTACAAAGCATTGATATTACAAGGAGAAATTTGATGCTGATCACCCCCAGGAACAGCACAAGGGTCTAAAAGTCCATCTTAGAGAGGAGTCCGGTTAATAATTATCAGTAAAATCCAACTAGTGGTCTATTATCAATGCTGCATTCTGATTGGTTGAGCTACTACTAGGCTATATGTTATAGCCCACTAGTAGCAAAGAGCGCCGGCTTTCTGGTGGCAAAACAGGATTAAAGTCTAGCTTTAACTAGCCAAAGTTGTTTTGTTGCAATCCAACTAGTTAGATTTTACTAAAACAATTATTCCTCTCTCCCTCATGGCCTCTGAGTAATTGACTCGGAGCCTCGGCCTCAAGGAATAATTGTTAATTATCTAACTGACAGAATTGATCAATAAAACCGACTGAAAAACAGCAGGGGCAAACTCTCCTTGTCTATTTCAGTCAACTAACTGTTATTTCGGCCTTTTAACAGATGAGCTATTACTTTCCCCAGAGATGCTTGAACAAAACAATCATGACAGCATCTGACAAAAGGTTGGCATGGTGATTTCTTATTAACTTTTTGCTATGAAGAACTAACTGTTCACACCACTGTTGTAGGTACTAATTTTAAACTCAACGGATAATCATTACCATAGGTAACTGTGATCCCCTGTAGCTTCACCTTAGCCTTAAAGAAGCAACTCAGGATTTGCAGAAAACAGTAACTCTAACTGTCAATTGCCTGATGACCATATAATAACATAAACATGTCCACACTTCCCAGACACCTTTCATCTACTGGCTTAATCAGTCAAGGCCCAAGCACAGGGACAACAAGAAATGGTAAAGGCATTCTAAACAGACAAACACGAATGGCCTGTTGAGAACAGTGTTGTTTGGAAGAGGTTTATTTAGTAGGACTGCAGTATCGGGAAGCAAGGCTCTTTGCGCAAGGTCTCACAGGGCCCCTACATAAGTCAAATGGTTGTTTTTCACCAAACCAGGTAGTAAATTGTAACCTAATTTATATCTATTTTCAAACGACCTCACTCTGAAATTCACTCCTCTAAAGGTTATAGTTAGTACCTTATAAGTTTTGTTTTTGATATTCGCAAGTGATCCATGGAATAACAATAATTGAAGGTGCTTACCTTGTCAAAAGTGACATGGGATGTTCAATCCTTACTTGAGACAATGCACTCTGCAATCAAAAGGTACAAAATGAGATTAATACTATAGAATAATCACGTTTAATTTTTTCCCATGTGCCTCCCCTTAAAAAAAATGTCACAAACCTTTAATAAGAACACACGACAGCTCACTTTGTCACTCAGCATTGGGTGTTCAATCACGCCAGGTTTCCACAGCCTTTCTTTTAGTCGTACAAGGTTTCTAAGGAAATACAAGAGTGAAGTATTGTGATGAGTGTCAATTCGATTGGCAGTGGGTTTACAGTGTTATTCTGTTCCCAACTTCATCCTTCTTTTCCTTACATTAGAAAAAATGCCCTCATATTTAATCACCGGTGTGCATGTGTTAAGTATATGTTGCCAAAAGTTTATTGTTGCGTCTCAGGCTTTACAAAAAAATAGGCAAGAAGCAGTTGAGATTGTGGTGGTGGTACCTAGATTGCAATACTGAATAAATTTTGAATTACTAACCTCACCACTTCAAAAAATTCTTGGGCGAATTTACCCCACTTAATGCTGGACCAACAACAGCAATGGTGTTTGCTTCTATGTCAACCACCTGGGACAAAATAGCAAAGGAAAGATGAAAATTTAAGTTACAGGAGTAATATAGCTTCAGAGATAGAGTTCTCCTTAAATGAACCATTAGTTTATCAGCCAAATTAATAAATTTCATCATGGTAAAGTGCTTTACTATCTGCAACTGGGCACAGAATGTACTACAATAGCTTATACTCCTACTCAACCAACAGAATGGCATTGGCAAGTGGGAGGGCTAAGAAAGAAAATCTTCATAAATTCCAAAACAAACCCGTGAATTTGTTCATTGAAGGACCTCTAGACTTTATACTACTTACCCCTAAAATCCGGTGATCTTGCCTTTCAAACATTCCCGGAAAGAGTACTTTTTGTACTGAGTTAAATTCACCTAATTTTGAAACAAAAGGGCAAGAATGATTGACTTTGTCAAAATTGGTTCAGCTCAGCAAGTAAAAGGAAGTGGGAAAGATCACGACGTCTTATAACTATATCAACGATAAAAAACTCTCTCTATCCAAGTGAATTACATGCATGCAGTGGTTTTATTTTGGCCAGGAGGTTTTGATGTTAATTTTTCTTCTACATGTGAGAACTTGAAACAAAAACAGGGTTAAACACATATTCTTTGAGTGCTTTCGTAAAAACGTTGTGGTCCCCGCAATAACAGTTTTCCCTTTGCCCTGCAAACAAAACATAAATTATTTCGTGGGGGGATGAAAAAATGAAAAAATGAAAATTTTTATCGATTAATTTTTTTTTCTATTACTTTCACATATTAGGTCTCCCATCCTATACCATGAGAATTTTCACTGTTGGTCACAATACAGTATGTTTAAAGTTTGACTTGGTAAGTTACCAGTAGAAGATAAAAACATAGAAGGAAAATAAAAGTAGAAGGTGTAAAATAAGCAAAAAAAATTGATTTAGATGGACAATTTTTGCTAAGGACTATCGTGCACGACTAGCATACATGTACATCATGACTCCATGTCAGATTGTGTTGTGTAAATTAGTCCCATGACGCCCATACGACATGTGCAGTGTTCTCCCTAAATTTTAGCTCAGCAGGTAAGGGACCATTCATGGCCAGTAAGGCAAAAAATATGCACCAGAGGTGCAGGGGGGGGGGGGGGGGTAGAAGGAGTGGTAGAGAGTGAGGATGGCCCCTCGCTAGGAGGAGCTAAGTTCTTTGGAATGTAATTCCCTTTAAGACCTATTTTACACAAACCGGCCATTGTTATCTTAAGACAACAATTTAAAACCTTTGATTCCAATCATTTTACTCTGTCTTGCTTCAATGCTCTCTTTCCAAAATGCATGGCCCATAAAACAAAAAGCTGTGTGTACTTAGCACTTTTCCATATATTCATTCATTTCCTTGATCTGATCAGATCACAACTTCCAAATTTTTTTAATGTGGCTAAATGTAATTTAGGCAAGGTTAATTTCGAGCTAATGCTGCCAGCGGTCTCACCCAGTTTGCACATGATCTGTGGGGGTGCCCCTTTGGAGTTCCCAAGGGCAAACTACATACAGCCTTGCTCTATAGCGATCGTAGTGATTAGTGCTTTTGTGAGCGAATCTTTGCCGATCAAAAAGAAACAAGGTCCAAATCTTGGTGTTTGTTTTAAAGACAGTCGTGTCATTTGGAAGTGCTTGTTATGAAAAAGTAGTCGGCACTAGTTTGCTCCAGTTAACGACAGGCTCACTCTTATCTTCACTAATAGGCTAGCCTTAAATTAAAAGCAATTCAGGGTGTTGAATCTGTAACTGTGTATTTACTTGACAACTGTATATTGCGAGTAGTATTTCGGTGATAAACGCTAGGTACGTACAGTATACAAGGCTGTCACTAAGATTTCAAGTTGCTAGGTAAATCCAACAAGAAGGCGGGGAATCAAACAGGTAGGGGTTCCTTTTGGTTCTATTTTTCTTCTTCCTTCCTTTGAAAGTAGCTTGAAGTAGCCGGGAAAATCCCCCGCCTCTGCCTCTTAATGACAGCCCTGACTATGTGTAGCTCTATATGAAAGGAAAAGAGTTTGAGCCCTTCAAGCCTGAAAATGGGTACATAGGGTTAATAACTGCTTGTGCCTGAGCAAGGCTTAGGTTTTGTCATCGGGGAGCCAGGGTCTGAAAGTGACTTTTGTTTCTACATCATTGGTCACTAGAAAACAGTGTTTCAGTGTTTTAGTGTAATAAAAGTACACATATTTTGGTACAGAAGTAAAGCTTTCAGAAAACGTACTGCACATGTCTAACAAAATTGTTCAACTTCCAAGGCATCTAACTATAGACCATAATTTATGGGATATTTCTCATACTAACCTGATATACCAGACTTAATTGTAGCTTGAGACATGTTGTCATTCCCCATTACTGTAAAGAAAACAAAATTAAAAAAGATCAAACAAATTTGCCTCTTTCTGCTTATACCATAAAAGTTACGGCACCCAATAGCCAGCAAATGGTAACTGGTTGTTTCACAACAAAATGATTTCAATACAAGTCTTATTAGTTTTAAAAAAAAAACCTAAATTTTTGGTTCTAGCCATGTTGTTTAACATGTAAAACCGTAAGTTTGTTTTAGTTAAACTTTTGATGCTTGGAGGCTTTTTAAGAGATGTTGGTTTATTAACCTTGATGCAAGACATCAAACTGATGATGTCTGAGACTACAGGATTTTGCCAGGTGTGTAACTGAGAGCTTCACTCTATGGTGCCATGAAACAGGCTACTTTCTTTATGATGTCTGTCCTGCAGAAACTAGCTGGGTGAACTTGGCTTCATGGTGGGGGAGCTTCATGAGTACATACAAGAACTTATTTACTGGGGGGATTTCTTTGAACACTCTTAACACTATTAAAAACTAGGGATTATTTTCAGATGACAAAGATAATGAACTAATAGTATGTACTCACCCGCTGATCCCCAGCTTGCTCTTCTTGCCCAACAGCATTCTTATTTTGACATTCTGTACGGCCATTTTCACGCCTGTTATTTTAAAAAATAGAAGGACACTAAGATAACTAGCTTTTCAACAAGCTTGGTGTATTTGTTTCTGGGCTAGCTTGTTTAAAGTCCCCAATTTTTCTGTAGATCATCACGGGCGAATGCTTACTGCATGGGCGGCCATCTTGGTTTAATATGTACGCTTTACCGAAGGGAGGGGAGGGAGACGCATTATCCCAACCCGTCCACCGCCCCCCTCAGTAGATCGCGAAGATCTTTGGGGAGAAAGGTCAAAAGAGGGACTGTAAATAGTATCGTCCTTAGCTTAGTGTACAACGGCTTGACTTAAATGTAACATTGTAGTCCTATCGTAGAGTAACTTTTTCGGATAAAAAAAGCGTTTTGCAGACAGCCGAGTTTTATTAGTCCCAAAGATACCGAACTCAATACAATCTTTTACCTCTATAACAAGTACACGTCTCTATTGTGGACAATTCTATTAGGCCCAAAGGTACAAAACCTGATAAAATCACTACCTTTGTAACAAAGAAAAGCTATTTTACTGTCACGCCAGTAAAATGTAGTTAATGGAACGTGACGCCAGTTATCAGTAACCCTTTCATGGCGGTTCCTTTTCAATAAAGCAGTTGTGTAGTCAAGCTGCCAAGGTCAGCAAGCTCTAAGATACATTGTATTCTAGCGTAGAACTTTACGGCCTTGTTGTCTTTAGCATGCTAGTACGATCCACAGCATTGGCCAACTTTTTCAATGCACTATTCATGGCTAAGAGTTCGCACGTGCAACGCTGAGCTGTCTTGTAGTACAGCCTTTTCTACTGGCTATGCCAGTAGACGTTTGTCTAGCTATAAAAGCCTAGAATAAGTATTTAGAGTTCACTTGGCTTCTGTTGTCCAGCAAGGTTAGCGCTCAGTATATGATTCTTGTAAAATTTTTCCTTCCCTCCCTCCCTTTGGAGACGAGGTTTGGGCTTTGTTTTGTGCTATGCGGTCAAATAAACTAGGGACACTCCTGCGCGTTGCGGTTAAGTCTGCGCAGCGACTTCCCCCAAGCTTGTTGACCGCGTTGCCGTTTAATATCACCTGCAAACCGATACTCTTGTCCGATCCAGCACGTGCTGTATTGCATTCAGCTCGTAGTGCTGGGGAGATAAGTGAGGTTCTTTGGTCCTAACCCTATACAATCTCTACCTATATAACACAGACACCTCTCTATTGCGGACAGTTCTGTTGGTCTCTAAGAGATTAACCCTAACCCTATACAATCTCTACCTATATAACACAGACATCTCTCTATCTCTTAATTGCAGACATTTCTATTGGTCCCAAAGATCCTCTATGACACGGACTTCTATTTCCGACGGAGTCCATGTTGAAGAGCTTACTGTATTTGTTATATCTACTTGAACATAGACATCTCTGTAATGCGCACTCTTGATACTGTCCTTTTGGAGTCCGTATTAATGAGCTAACTTTATTTCCTATCTCTACAACATAAACATCTTTGTAATGCGCAATCTTGATACTCAGTCCTTTTGGGGTCCGTATTAAAGAGCTAACTGTATTTCCTATCACTATAACATAGACATCTCTACAATGCGCACACTCGATACTGTAAAAAAAATTATAAATTGCTTGTTTACCAACGAAGCACATAAGTGTTCATATGAACTCATTTAAACGTGTCCGTGCGTTCCAGATCGAATTGGAACTTGGAAGTGTTGGTTTTTGAGGAGAGGGGAAAACCGGAGTACCCGGAGAAAAACCTCGCGGAGCAAGGGAGAGAACCAACAACAAACTCAACCCAAATATGGCTTTGACGCCGGGATTTGAACCTGAGCCACTTTGGTGGGAGGCAAGTGCTCTCACAAATGCGCCACCCCTGCCCTTTTGGAGTCCGTATTAAAGAGCGAACTGTATTTCCTATCACTATAACATAGACATCTCTATAATGCGCACACTTGATACTGTCCCTTTTGGAGTCCGTATTAAAGAGCGAACTGTATTTCCTGTCACTATAACATAGACATCTCTATAATGCGCACACTTGATACTGTCCTTTTGGAGTCCGTATTAAAGAGTTAACTGTATTCCCCATCTCTACAACATAGATATCTCTGCTTTGCGCACACTTGATACTGTCCCTTTGGAGTCCGTATTAAAGAGCGAACTGTATTTCCTGTCACTATAACATAGACATCTCTATAATGCGCACACTTGATACTGTCCTTTTGGAGTCCGTATTAAAAAGTTAACTGTATTCCCCATCTCTACAACATAGATATCTCTGCTTTGCGCACACTCGATACTGTCCCTTTGGAGTCCGTATTAAAGAGCGAACTGTATTTCCTATCACTATAACATAGACATCTCTATAATGCGCACACTTGATACTGTCCTTTTGGAGTTCGTATTAAAGAATTAACTGTATTCCCTATCTCTGCAACATAGATATCTCTGCATTTCGCACACTTGATACTGTCCGTTTAGAGTACTTATTAAAGGGCGAACTGTATTTCCTATCACTATAACATAGACATCTCTTTAATGCGCGCACTTGATACTGTCCTTTTGGTGTCCTTATTAAAGAGCGAACTGTATTTCCTATCACATGATAACATAGACATCTCTTTAATGCGCACATTCGATACTGTCCTTTTGGAGTCCGTATTATTTCTGTGAGTGGACCAAGAAGATTCCAAGATATCAACAAGATTCCTCTTAAATGACTGCGTTACCCTGGATAACTATTGTGATAACATTTACAATGCATACGTTTGAACCCCTTATCATACAGAACTAACTTCAGGGTCAAACAATTGGGACTGTTATATACCCTTTCATCCGAAAAAAGACGAAATCCTCTCAAATTTCAATCAATCAGATCCCCAAAAAAGGTGAAGCCTAGCTGATTTTCACGAGCACCCACTCAGTCTTATAAGGGAGCTCCACTTTTAGCCTTAGCTGACATTATGTGTTAGTCATATACATGAAGTTCTGCTTTTAAAATCATAACCCATAAAGACACTTTATCTTTAAAAGGTGTATACTATACCGAAAATCATGACTTATTTCAGGTCCGTGATGTTGTTAACCCGATCTTTAAAACACCTATATGGTATACCATAAATCTTGCCGACCCTGAGTCAGTATATAAAAAACCAAAAGTACTTTACAAGTATTAGCTGTTGACTTTGGTTCCTGTCCAAATATTTAAATTCAATATGAATTATAATGACTGTCCGATGCTCTCCGGCCAAACGCCGGAGAGCTGAATAGTTTTATAACAGTTAATATGACACAATTTACTGAGTCAAAAGTTACCGTTCTGTGCTGTAAACAGTTAGAAATTTAGTTGGTAATTATTTAGTTACCTCTACTTCTCTGCTTGTGACTTTTAACCTTGCAGATCCACGTGTTGAATATGACCGCCTCAAGACAAGCTTCTGCTGAAATCACAGCTCCGCGCTGTGGTCGTTGTACCACTTTTAAACATCTCCTGGACAGTTTTCAGTTAGAGCCATAATGATACGAACGTTGTTTTGTTGCAAGAAAACTAAAAAGGGTACAAAATTTTTCATTAGTTTGCCATTTTCTTCCTGAGTTAAACGTGTGAGAAAATTATGAATAATTGAATATTAATCAAAACACATCTGCAATTAAAATGAATTCCTTAGGCCTTCTTGCTCAAAACTATACCCACGAAATAAATAATTGTTTATAGTCATAAATTCTTTTACCAAGAGTAAAAAAAGTTTTTGAAAGAAAAAATATATATAGATATGTTTATTTTCCCACCCAACTTGGCACATGCATTCTGGATTCCAATCATTGTTGGTATTCCCGACTCCTTGAGCTGTATTCTAGATTCCGAAGCCTAGGATTCAGAATTCCACAATCAAAATTTTTGAGTTAACTCTAGGTGTCCGTTTTAGGGGGGTGTCTGCCTTATATAAGAGAGTTAAAGAAAATGGCTGAAGAACGGCAAAGACCAACTCTAGGTGTCCGTTTTAGGGAGGTGTCTGCCTTATATAAGAGAGTTAAAGAAAATGGCTGAAGAACGGCAGGAATAAATTATAGGTGTCCGTTTTAGGGAGGTGTCTGCCTTATATAAGAGAGTTAAAGAAAATGGCTGAAGAACGGCAGGAACCAACTTTAGGTGTCCGTTTTAGGGAGGTGTCTGCCTTATATAAGAGAGTTAAAGAAAACGGCTGAAGAACGGCAAAGACCAACTCTAGGTGTCCGTTTTAGGGAGGTGTCTGCCTTATATAAGAGAGTTAAAGAAAATGGCTGAAGAACGGCAGGAACCAACTTTAGGTGTCCGTTTTAGAGGGGTGTCTGCCTTATATAAGAGAGTTAAAGAAAATGGCTGAAGAACGGCAGGAACCAACTTTAGGTGTCCGTTTTAGGGAGGTGTCTGCCTTATATAAGAGAGTTAAAGAAAATGGCTGAAGAACGGTAGGAACCAACTTTAGGTGTCCGTTTTAGGGAGGTGTCTGCCTTATATAAGAGAGTTAAAGAAAATGGCTGAAGAACGGCAGGAACCAACTTTAGGTGTCCGTTTTAGGGAGGTGTCTGCCTTATATGGGAGAGTTAAAGAAAATGGCTGAAGAACGGCAGGAACCAACTTTAGGTGTCCGTTTTAGGGAGGTGTCTGCCTTATATAAGAGAGTTAAAGAAAATGGCTGAAGAACGGCAGGAACCAACTTCAACTTTAATAACTTAAGAGAATCAACAAAAATAACTATCTGGAGCTGACTGTGTCATTGAAGAGCTATTACTGACCACTTTCAAGAAATACATGCATCAGAAGTGGAGCTGCACTCAACTCGTTTTGCAGCAGCTGCAAAACAAGTTGCACATTTTTGTTGCCCGCTTTACCGTAGCTTGAGATCTTGTCTCAGTTCAGATGATCGCGTCAGTGGGGCAAAGATGTTAAGCCGTTGGTCAAGTCAATCAAAGGGGATGTAAAAGAACCTACTCTAATGGTTTAAATGAGTAGTGGTCGTTTCCCCGGTAGGGTGGTCTACCATTCATTGTGCACATCATTTATATCATGGGCTGGGTGGGTTCCAGTAGGCTCATAGATAACAGGGTCTGTAATGTGGGGTCCTTATCCAACATTTCCGCTCCTTTTTTTCACGACAATTCCGCATCCCGAACTTCTGCCGTCCCAGAGTTTCCCGAATGCCGTTTTCTTTCCCAATATCACATCCCCTGCCAAAACTTTGGAGAATCCCAGGCCACCTTCCTAGGAGCAGTTAAATCCCGTATCCCGTCAATAAATTTGCGTTTTCTCGCGCTCTATATATTCCGGGTCAAATCCCTTATCCCGAAAATACCCTTTTAGATCCTAAGATAACGGCTGCCTGCAACACTTCTGTATGCTGACGTCCGAGCTTACTCTCATCCACTACTTTTTATTCATTTATTCAAAAGTTTTGTAAAACAGGTCAGTTTCATTTGGTTTAATAATCTTCTGAGGAAATAACTTAGGGCCTGTCTACATAGAGGTGCGGGGACCCCAGGTAGGTGAGGTAACCAGCTTAGGAGGGGTAACCCGCCTGTCCATAAAATCTCTCATTTTAATTTGATCACGTTTACATGATAGGTGGGATTACCCGCCACATGTTACCTCACCTATCTGGGGTCCCCCACCTCCATGTAACCGAGACAGAACGCTTTGCTGACGTCATTCATACGTGAATTTTAAACCTCGGAATTCCTCTTTATAAGTGGAATCTGGGGATAAAGGAAATTGCTTCATTCACAACGGATCGGGAAAATAACCACACAGGAAGTAAATAAGACACCAAGTAAATAAGGTGAAGCGTTTTTTATTGAAAATTCCTGCCAGTTCTTATCTTCTTAAATCTATTACCTGAATTTCCATACAAAACCTTTATGTTCAAGGCCATTTTGAGGATTATGCAATATGATAAGCCAAAGCTCGATTAGGTTCGAAGTTCAGTAATCGAACACAATCAAACCAAAAAATTTGCATAAGAGTTCGATTGAATTCGATTAATAAAACGTTCGGTTTAGTTCGAGTGGTTACACGGGGTATAGCCTACATGTTGCTGAAAGTGCTTGTATGTCTCATAAAATCTTTAAATATTATTTGCCAGTTATAGCTAGCTTTGAAGGGAACTATTTCACATATTATTTACTGTGAGGAGGTTCATAAAATTCTCCAAAAACGTTTATTGCTAGGACAAGAAGATTCCTCAGTCACTCCCAGACCCAAAAAAGATGACCCCTTATGTCAAAGTATTTAGGAAAAGGTGAAGGCGCACACAAGCCAAAGGCCCAAAGGGCCGAACTTATCCCGGTTTCCTTAGCATGAAGCTGGCCTAGGAGTATTGCTACTTCTCCCTGGAGAGGATGTTAATCCATCGCAGGGTTACCCCCAGCTCGGAGTGCAGGGGGGTGGGGGGGAAGAGGTACTGTGGATTTTATCGAAGGATGTAATTTTCGTTTGCGGGATTTTTTGGGTAGGAAAATTTGGCAAGTATTGATTTAAGTAGGGATTTGTTTAGGTATTCAAAACAATCTGAAGATTTGTGGTAGCCACATATCCCAGCTGCGTAATGTCTTTATTTTTCCTGTTATATCTTTTAATGCTTTCTGGATATTCTTAAGGCTAGGAAATTTGGCATGTGATTTTTATGGGTCTTTTTTTTGGCCCAGGGATTTTTTGGAGGGTTTGATTTTTGCCCACATTCATTCAATAATCCCCGTCACTTGAAATCCGGAGCAACCACGCACCCTCCCTTGGTCCCCCAGCAGTATGTCGCCGGTACCCATTCATACATGTACACCTGGGTGAAGAGAGACAAGTGGAGTAAAGTTCCTTGTTTAAGGAAACAACACTACAGGCAAGGCTTAAACCCCAGACCTCCAGTTCGAGGGGTCAACCACTCGGCCAAACACGCCTCCAAAAGTATTCATTACTTATCGTGACTTAAGTTTGTCTCACGCTTAGAAATTCCTCTTCGACAAGGAAGCAATCATTTATTGTATTCTACAAAGTGGTATAGCCAGTGAACGCAGACATATTTCTGGTTGTTGCTTAATTCTCTCCACAGCAGAAATACATCTGTGTTCACAGGCTAAAGAAAGTAAGGAATAGTTTTCCAAAACACCTTGGATATCAAAACTGTACCCCGAAAAATAACTTGCAGGAAAATTTTGAACTCACTTTTGATCCCTTTGCAACGAGAATTGTATCCTCGCCCATCCAAAACCACTGGCCGAGGCACAGCGGCCTTAATGGTAATTTAAACAATCATTTCCATAGAATCTAATTCTAGCATACTAAGACAAAAAGGATCGCTATGTTCTAACAACATCATTAGCTATCCTTTCCTTTTTTTCTTCTTTTGATGTCTTTCCTCCCTTGTTTGTGTGTCTTTTCCTTTTCCATTTCATTTGTTTTGAATGCTCACCTGTTTTAGAAAAACAACAATAATGTTGATAATAATAATTATAATAATAATAATAATAATAATACCAAAGTATTGTATTCTTTTTCTTACACAGACATAACATACATGACTGTAACTTACCAAAACTTACACAATATGCCTCTTTTGTATTTTGTGCTTAAAACCTTAAAGTGAGTAAAAATACTTTTAAACTCAAAGAAATATAAACATGGTTGACTTAATTAGTTGCAGGTAGAGGTACAAAAATTATGTAGTTTCAGGCTGACCTTGTACTTTTTATATTCTGAGTGGCTTTCTTTCCTTTTTCCAGTGTTGTAACACAGTTACATGTACTCTCCTCAACATAGTTACATGTACTCTATCATTATGCTACTCAAAACAATACTTATTTATTTCATTTATTTTATTATTTTATTTTATTAGCTTTGCCCTGAAGAATACAAAGAAAGACACTGAAGATATGCAAACATTAGTAATAAGAACGTAACAATACACTAATAATAACTTAAATATTTGGGCAGGGACACCGCAACAGCTAAAGCCAATTACTGCGGACCCAAAAAATAAAAGGATATAAAAGTAGCAATTTAAATCACATGCAGCAGCTAATTTCTTGATCTAAAAACCTGGCTGTGTTACATTTCAAGCAAATACTTTTGAAGCTCCTTGGAGAGTCCGGGTCATAGTTTATTGCTAGAGCCCACAAGTAATAACCGTAAAGAACAGATTTAAAGTTCTCAAAAGTAACATTATCTAGGTCAAGTCTAGTAATAAGCAGGTTCCGGATTCTAGTGGTTCTAATGAAAAAAGATTTCTGAAAGGTAGAAGTCCTGCATTTTTTAGGCACAAAAGATTGAGAGCTCGTTAATACTTCCACAATAAAAAGTATAAGCTCAAATTTTTTAACTTACATGTATATGATGTTAGGTTCATTTACCACAGCAGGGTTGCGAGCTGACAACTTTAGGTCTGTTCCAATCACAATTCAGGAATTTTTTCAATGGCCACTGTTATCACTGAGATGTTCTCACTTCCTCTATGAAGGATAAAGGTGATCATGACACCTGCAGTTGTGTTATTGATGAGCCAGTGGCAGTCAATGAGGTGGTGGATGATGAAGCAGTGGTTTGCATGTATACAACCTGGCCATCAGTGAGGTAGTGGATAATGCAGCAGTGGTGGATACCATGGCCATCAGTGAGGTGGTGGATGCCGTGGCAGTCGATGAGGGGGATGATGATGAGGAGGTGGATGATGCCATGGGGGTCGATGGGGTGTTGGATGATGGGGAGGTGGTGGACGAGGCGGGGGATGATGCCATGGAGGTGGATGAAGTGGTGGATTATGCCAAGGTGGTGGATGAGGTGGTGGATGATGCCATGGTCGTCTATGATGGGGTGGATGATGTGATGGTTGCCTATGATGAGGAGGTGGTTGATGAGGAGCTACAGTTGGATGTGGAGAAAGTTGTTGAACTTCATTATCATGTTCTTCTGCTTGGAATCCAATCTACAGAAAATAAAAGGACATGTCAGAAGAATGTACCAGGACATTATAAATTCTCACATGGAATCAACAGACCCATATCAAACTTGATTGTTCTCAGGGATAATCATCATTTTTCCATACAAGTGTATACTGCAAAATACCCTCCAAAAAATATAAGCAAAGGGAATGGAATGGCAGTGTGGCCGAGAAGTCGGCGTGTCAGACTCGCAATCCGGAGGTCCTGGGTTCTATTCCCGCTCTTGGGACTTGTTAGATTTGTTCTCAGTCATCCCAAGTTCAAATCCATGGCCACTGGTTGCCTCCTGCCAGTTGGGGTTTTAATCCTGTTATGTTGTGTTTGAATTATTTGTTTCTATTAAGTATTTGAGTGGATTGCCTGTAAACTAGCTGGATATGCTAAGTGCACTTTCCACCATAAACAAGCCTTTAAAACTTTTTTTAATAGAATGGTGATGCAAGCCTGTTACCCTCTGTCGCCTTAAGCTAAGAACATGGATTTTCTGTTACAAGTTTTAGTGTGAGAGGAGAGGAGATCCGCTCTGTCTTCAAACTTCCATCTTAAGGAAATTATTTCTTCCTGTCAATGGTACATGTACTGTACCTCAGCTCCCATAACAGCCATTTGTTATTTTTTCTGATCACTATTTGCCCAGAAAGAGCCAAAACTGCCCAAAATCTCAAACTTGAAACTTGATCTGAATGGCAACATGATTATTGCACTAATCTCTTAAAAGAATTATTATTTCATTAATGGCAATAATTGTGGTGACTTTGATTTCATTGGAAATACCCAAAGAGAGTCTCAGTTTTAGAAAAATGTTCAAAAAAATGAATTGAATTCTAACTTTGGCAGCATGTAACAATAAGTTAACCCAAACAACGCATAATCATTTTAACTTTACCTTTTTAAGGAGGCCTTGTAGGTATATCCCACCTCCTTTTCAAGTCGAGCCTTTTCCAGTTCATATTCAACAGCTGATCCAGTTTCCATGTTAGTCTTTTTCATTAAATCTTTCACTTCATTTCCATACTCTGAGGCAGCCTCAGCAAGTGGTAAACACAAGTGACCAAAGTGTTCAAGGGTGACGCATTCCCTACAAACTGCATGACCACATTTCTCATCAAAAAACCGCAATTTATCATTGTCTTTTTGGCATATGAAGGATACAGAAGTGAGCTGAGGGTTTGCTTCTAGCTCCTCAAGGGAAACAACTTGATGATCGCGACTTGCCTTGTTGCGAGTATGAAACTGAGCTGCAGTTTTGCACATGTTTTCTTTGCAGTCAAGGCAGCATTGCTTTGGTCATTGTAATGTCCAAAGCAGATTGGACACTGGTATCTTTGATGTCATTACCTAAAATGAATAAATAACCAATAATTTCCACAAATGAATGAAAAAGTAAGTTTTATTGAAAACTAAAATAAAAAGAAAAAGGATCTTGCAAATTCAGTATGTTTTAGTCAACTCAGTGTCTTCACTTTCATTGCTTTCATCGGCATAACTGTTCAGTTGCTGGTACTCCTCCCTCCCCCCCCCCCCCCCACCCCCGGGTATAATTTGGAGGATCCTTTCTATTACTAGTTGGACAATGTTATTGAAAGATGAGATATTGAAAGATGAGATAGAGGAAAGGACATAAAGAAGATATATGAAGAACAACAATGGACTGAAGAACATGAAGCAAATATGAGAATTCTTAGAAAACAGGTGCAGCTGTTCAAATTTGATCTAAAGCTGCATATTTTATAAAACTAATAAACACATTCTTTAAACCTACTGATAGTTTACATCAAATGTAAAACTCAGTCAGTCAAAGTAACTATGACAAAGTTAAAGGTACCTCTAAGTAAGCCTCTATACACAACATTATACCCCAGAAGGCAGGAAGTAAGAACTAAGATTAGAGTACCCTAAGAGTACCCATAGCTGATTCATAAGTGTACTGGTCCTGTTTTATATTGAGTACACAAGTGGCTGCTTTATGCAATTGGGCTTGACACTTTTGCCATGGTCTCTTAAACCATAGTCTCTTTTTTCATATGACATGCAGAAGCCCTGCTGAACAATTTCAAAGGGAAAGATTGAGACTGTATAGAGTAAAGTGACGTGAGATTATAGTTCGGCATGTTTCAAGCACATATTTTTGCTTCCAATGTAATGTCGAGTCCAGAAAATATCCAAACCCTCTCAGAGGGTAAAAAAATTTTGAGGAGAGGGAGTCCAAAAGGAGGCAATTTGCTGGGGGAGTGTGGGGTGGCTTCTCAAGGTCTTGTTTTTGGAGACCGCGAGTAAGATTGGTGAGTTATCAAAAACTAGCAGCTGCTCCGCTATTGTTTTCATTGATGATCTTTTATTTAGGGTTGGCAGAATGCTTTTTTCGCAGCTTATGAGATAGATAGTTGTAATTGGCTTATGAATAAAACTTCCAGTTTAATCTAACTGTTGCTGCAGAACACAATATAAGCAAAATTATATTAGTATTCATTTTAATTTGGTCCTGCTCTAAGCCTTCTTCAAACAGGTTTTAGCTGCAAGAAAGTAATTATTGAAGTCCACTTGGTGTTTAGTGTGAAAATGATTTTTTCTCTCTTTATTGCAGAAACAATAACTTTTGCATTATAGACAAGTGTAAAAGCATTTCTGATGGAAACATTCTTTCCGGGGGTGCCTAACCAAGTTGGAAAATTTAAGGGAATCTCAGGGGGTTGGGGGGTCTGACAAGCAGCCCTTGGAATGGAAATTCCTGGGAGGAGGAGGGGGAGGGGACGGGGACGGTGGGGAGTCCAAAGCAAGATTGCTCGGGACATTCAGTTGGGTGGAAGCACTTTGACTTAAGTTGATAACACCAAATGAAATAAATGATAGAGAGGAATGCAAGAATGATAAAGCAATAAGAGTTCATCCACAGATTGAACTTGATAATCAACAATTTTCCAAACAAAATGTGACGACTAGCGTACGTAGGTAAACAGCATCACCGAGCTAGGCGATAGGAGAATAAGCGTGAATTAGTCTATTCCATTGCCTAACAATAAGCTGTACCTTGCAATATTTTAATTAAAGAAGTTGTACGTACCTTAACTGACGCAAAAGGATCAATAAAGCAAGTGCGTTGACCATCACTGCCATCACAATCAGTCTCTCCACTGATGTTCCCGCTGTGAACTATTTTGGTCACGTGATGATGTGACATTGCTTTTGCAGGGGAGGGGAGGGGAGGGGAGGGGAGGGGAGGGGAGGTCCGGAAAAAAAAAATTTTCGCGCTGGTTACTCTAAAAACTTGACAGAAGCCGGACGTCTCTGGCACCCAGGGTAACCTTGTTGCTTCCTTTTAAGTTAAAAAACAGAAGCAGGAACACCAACAACACTCCCACCCAGCCATGAAACGTTTGGGAAGTTTCACTCCCCATAGCCTCGTCTCCATTATCTTTACCTGTACTTGGTTATCAACTCATCAGTGTGCCCGCTTCTCGCACTCAAGTCATCCCCTTTTAATTAAATTCTGCATATTGCATGCCGCGTTAAAAATGACGCCACTTTTAGCCTTTCGACAAAACTTTAATTTTCCTTAATAAGAGACAAAGCCACACATACGGTGTCGTGCGCACTGTGCGCATTACCTACGTACAGAGGTTTATTAGCCTTTGTATCACTTGGACTGATTAAGCCCGGCGAGGTCAAATTATATTTTACGAGAAGGCTCCCTTTCATATATACCGTTTTCGACAGAAAAGTATTTTTTCCTTTACCAGTGATTGACAAGTGGTACCTCTTTCACATACCTTTCAACTGCTGGCGATGCACCCTCTCTAAAATATGAACAAATCACAAAACCAGAACGAGTAGTCACAACGTTTTCTTGAGTTTTTCATAAATAATAAGTAGTAAAGTAAAATGTATCTGTTAGCCCTTTTTGGACCTTTTCACAGACCAAAGTAACAGATTTTCCGATGGCCTCTGATATACTTCAACTCAGGAGTAAATTCGGCGGATTCTTACACGTGCATATACCGACGTTTATCTAATGAACTAACCTATCAACTAACTCTTTCATCCTAAGCTAAAGAGGCCTTAATCACAAACCTAATGATATCTTTATATTTAACAAAGAAAAGAAGTGAAAATGCTACCCTTGGATCTAAATATCTCAGCATTTTGGATGATAAAAGCCTATAAACATAATAATTATTCAGATTGATGGTAACCCAATTGGCTCATGCATGTTAGGTTGCATCATTTTGTAGCGCGGCAACACTTGTTTTTTTAACTTATCTATCACTAGATGAGAAGTATATTGTAAGATTATTTAGAAGTCTTGGATAGTTGATCATTGACTGCGATTTGGATTGAGCTGGATTTTTAGAAGCCGATATCTTGTATTAACTTATATATTTTCAATACGGGCATTACCATGCTAAAAAAACTTTGAAAAAATTCGTTTAGCTATAGTTGTAAATCTTAATATTGTGTTGCAATAATTAATTTTTAAGTAAAAGTGTCCCCTATTAGTGGGTCTCCTTAGGCAATAGAAGACTCCGACACTTAAATAAAGTTTGTATGTATCTATATGTACTAATTTATCGCTATGATAGTCACATATTGAGTTGCTCGGCTTCAAAGTCACTACATAAAAGAGCTCTTCGGATACTCTATCTCCTGGGTATGCGTGATCATGCAACAGAGAGTTTAAAAGTCAGATTCAAGTTGAGAATTCCTCAAAATAGAAAATGAGCAGATAAAAGCAGATAAAAACAATTCTAATGGATAAAAAATTGCGTGAAAGTGCTAACTTAAGTGTAGAAATAATGCACAGTAAACGACACTTAAAGGGGAACATTGGTCACGTGGTACAAATTCGCGTTTGTCGTTTGACGTAAACGTGATGCTAAACCTCTCTGACACTAAATTGGCGCCAACGTTTTACCCTAGAGCTTTGTATTTAGTTTAAAAAATATTTAAACTTATACACGATGTACACAACTACAATGTAGTTTAACATTCTAAATCTATTCCAAAAAAATAAGCAGCTCTCACTCTTACATCATAATGCTACATAAGAGGATCTCCTTTAGGAAGTTTATAGGGTAACAGATCTGAACTCAAATTGTATAAACTGTCTTTCTCCCGCTTTGAGGCTTAAAGCTGTGGAAGTGGATACCTTGCAATATCTGCCATCTTTTAAAGAATAGATTAAAAACCTAGATTTCTTGATGTTTTGAACACAGAAGATGATTATATTGATACGCCCATCCAAATTAAAAAAGCAAAATCAGTCAAACACTATGAGTCCTAAATTCTACGTTGCTGTTGCTTAATATTCGGTTCCTACTCTTACAGTAATTTGTACTTTTTTCTTCGCTGTTTTTGGTTTTCTTGTTGTTACAATTACAGTTGGCCATTTTCACGATGACGTCTTTGACTACTACGACCAGAATCCTTAGATGGTTTTGCTTCTTTGTGCAAATTTCAATTTTTGTTATTTTGGGATTACCAAATTCAAAACTGAAAGGAAAAACTATAAGGATTGTGGTCGTAGTAGTAAAATGACGACATCGTGCAAAAAATGGCTTGATTACAATTTTCTATTTCTATTATGGTTCCAGTTACATGTTTGTGCTAGTTCCCAACTATATCACACTGATATTTATCCACTTAGTACTATTGTAAACTATAATATTACTTTTTTCACTTGACACTAGCTACTGTCACAGTAAACTTTGCATTTTACACGCACTACCTGCCTTGAATAGTTCTCCTTCCTGTGGACAGTGCTATAAAGCTCTATTTGTAATGACTTGTTGTTGTTGTTATTACGTTGTTGTTGTTAGTATAAATCAGCTTTTTTTCCCTGTATGCTATACTCTCCTCTCATTTCTAACACTCGCCGCTTGTTCAAGTCGTAGAAAAAATATTCAAGTGCTACTACTGTTTTCATGTTTACCATTTGTGCGCCGATTGGTTCGATTGTTGTACGAGATAACTGAGTGTCCAAATGAAGCGCATCACTGTACCCAGGGGGAGGGGGGTCCAAACCTTCCACCTTGGTTCTTTTTCTATTGTTTTTTTTTACCCCTCCCCTTTGGAACCTGATGCCCTTCACTCAGTTTTCTATCCCTAATAACTAAATCTCAGAGTCACTCAGCGACCCTGTCGAGTCTGAAGAATAACTGTTTTTCTACGAGCAAACAACAACTCTTAACACTTTAGATGAAAAAAAAAACTGTCACGGAAAGCCGTGGGTTCATGGCAAAGTTGAACGTAGTTCTTTGGTTGTATGATATCGGCTTTTACTTATGAGAGGAGAAAACGACTCGAGGTAATCGGATGAGTTTCAGGCTAATCTTTATGTGTTAGCACCTAAAAGAGTCGTTTTCTATAACATAGGCGAGGAGTCACAACTTGTACAAGTTGTACCTGTTAAAAAGGCCCCCTCTCTGCAACAATTTTCCACTCGATGTATTTCAGGTTAATGAAATGCAGGGTCATTCCACGGCCGTGAAACTAGACATTGGTTTTTAAAAAGTATCAAATTTGTCTAAAATTAACTGAAAGCTAAAAGCGAAATGTTTAAAGTTGACACTATCATACAATTTCCAGGTCATATTTTTTCAAAAATAATAATTTATTCTGCACGTGTTGCCAAAAGCCGTTGCGGAGAAAACAAATGTTTTTTGACTTATTCGAATAGCTGATTATTTTCTTTAAAAAACCGCTCTGTGACTTCAGCATTATAAACATGGTCTAATTCGATGGACGTACCTAGCTTGCGTAATTAAAGACGAGTGCGAAGAATTGGACTTACCAAAGTCAAAATGTCTTCTCCGCAACGATTTCACTTCTAAGAGTTTTGATTGCAGTGAGGAAAACGGGCCAAAATGTTTAAATTTTCTAAATGTTCTAATCAAAAATCAGTGTGACCTTTCTAATATTGAACTTTCATCAAAATTCATAAAATTTCAAAGAAAATTTGATGTTTTATTTTTGTTGCGAAGAAGACATTTTCGTTGCGGAGAAGACGGCTACGAAAGCAAGACTTGTTTTTGGGGGCCAGCTTGCCCCCCCGGAATCATTGAGCATGAGCAATAAACTGTTGCATTGTGCACAGTAATTTTCAGGGAGTTATAATAACTCCTCTAGTGCGGCTAATTTAACTCCTTACAGTGGAGTTATTTTTGGGAGAGTTATTTTAACTCCAAAAAGGAGTGTAAAGACCTCTTTTTCAGGAGTAAAAGTGACCCCAGATATTGCGGAGTTAAAATAACCCCAAAAAAGGAGTTATCCTGTACCTAAAATTTTACTCCACTTTCAGAGTTAAATTAACTCCAAAAAGAGTAAAAACAACCCATGTAAGGAGTAAAAGTAACCCCATTTCGGAGTGATTTTAACTCCAGACTGGGAGTAAAAAGAACTCTTTTTCAGGAGTAAAAATGACCCCAAATTCGGAGTTAAATTAGGAGTTAAAATAACCCCAAAAAAGGGGTTATCCTGTACCTAAAATTTTTACTCCATTTTTGGAGTTATAATTTCTCCCTAAAAATTACGGTGTGTGTACACTATATCCGGACGGTGCAAGGAAAGATTCAATTCACCAGGCACTTTAGACGATGTTGTCTATTCTTCCAGTTATAAATTATATCAATCAGTCTAGATTAAATTATTTATTAATACTTATACGTGTATAACCGCAGGTTATCAATAAACCCTTATTAAAGCCTGTCTTCTATCGACAGTCCTCTCCTGTCATTTAGTACTATCTGATCCACGGTTTACCCTAACAAAACAGGTTTTTTTTACAGCGAGCCCTTTTGTCTTCTCCGCAACGTCTTCGCAACAGGACCACATCAAATCATTGCGAGATTTCGGGTACATTCAAAAGGAATAACTAACGACCTTTTTACCCGTTTTTTTGGATATCTTAGCATTTATAGCAAAAGGGCTGCCTCTAATGTGTGCACCTCGCAAGCACACGGACAATGTCAAACTACCATACCACCTTTCGACGGGAATAGTATATTCTGCCAAGTAAGTTCCATCCTTTTGGTCGTTCAAATCTACCTTTATTTCGTCTCCTCGCACATCTGACTTCAGTTTCACCTCATAAACGTCGCCGCCTAGCTTGCGTTGGCAATTTTGGCTGTCGTAAGAAATAATAGTGAATGTCGCCTTCATTCCAGGGTTTGCAGTATCTGTTCCCAGGCCAGTTGCAGTAGTCCTTGCTGCACAGGTTGATACGTCACTGATGTCGCCTGCGCTCTGAATAAGCACCTCTAAACTCTTGTTGGAACCACCGTGACGCATGAAATTAGACTGAGAGAAATCGTTGCAGTGAGTTTGCCTATTTTACATTCTTTACAACTTTAATTTTCAGAATTTTGTAAAACTCATCATTTAATAACACTCGATTTCCTTCGCTTTCCTCTTTCGCTTTCTTAGCAGTTTTACTTAACATAACTGACTGATTTGTGATAACCACATTTAAGATAACTATTGGATAAGTTCGTAAAGAAATATATTTGTGAAGTGAGAGAATATGCAGTGACGTGTGTGTGTACTATCAACTGAACACGAACCTTCGAGGGAGATCGAAAAAAGTTCGACTTATTAGGAGTTTGAGTTAATTTCCGGAGCTCGAAGCAAATAGCAAGAAGTAAGGAAAATAACCCAGTTTTTACTGTAAATTGAACATTAAAACTACATTTAATTGTAGAAAATTCAGGTGAAAATGGACCGATGCTTCTAGATTATAAATCCGAATCATTCTCACCTTTCGGCCGTTCTTCGTTTCCTCCTTACTGTTGTCCTTAGTGAACTCCGGCAAAAACTGGGCCTCTGGCTCAAGCACCATAGAGTAGCTTTCTTTGGTTTCGAGTGTAGACACTACAGCCGGCCTGCTGAGAAGGAATTCAACATCGCTAGGAGATTGGATGGAGGTCTTTGCTCGTTGAAGTGCATTCTCTAAACATGCTTGGTTTTAAAGCAAACGGTCTCGCTGGCCCATGAGAATGGATACCTTGTGATGATATAGACCCACCAACCTAGCAATCAGAACTTCCTCGCGGTTATTTAACGCAGAATGAAGCTATAAACATACAAAAGAAAAGACACACTGCATGTGTAATATCCGCAGACCTATTCCAAACAAACAATCTAGATAAAAAAAAACTGTGGATACGTCCGCGTCCTGAGGTTATGCGAACCTGCGTGCAAGCCGGAAGTATTAGGAAATAGGAGACGTCTGCACTCAGTACCTTATCATAAGCGTACGTGGTACTCAGACGTGGTACCAGTATCCTCCAACGCAGACGTTCTTTAATAGCCGAGCTGCTTAGGACTTGGTCACGCGCGTAACTTCTGCGTGGGAGGCTCGCTACGAAGTGCGTTTACTGAAATACGTTACATGGTTTCAATAATCATGTTAGTGCAGATTTTTTATCATTTATACAATACACGTAGTATTAGTGGGGAGAAACAGCAAAAAACTTCGACGAGAGAAGCGAGCCGAGCGGTTGACTGCCGATCGTTTTTGTGCCGTAGCGGCACCCCGACACCTAACATGAGCTAAGCTTTGGCATGTGTTATTTTACTTGGTTAATTCTTTAAGAAAGCACTTCAGTAAGACTTATTTATTTAGGGAAGCGTTTTAAGATATTTTGTTGTTTTTTATATTTTTTATCTCACTGATAACCTGTAAATATTTTTAATACGAACACAAATTTTCCCCTGATATTTTAATGCGTTAAAGAATATGTATATAAATATTAGCGTTATGTAAGTTAATAAATATCATTATCGTTATTATTCTTATTATCATTAAGTATTAACAAATCACTAGTTTTTGCATGCCACGTTCAGAACATGAAGTTTTGTTTCTTTATGTAACTGGCAGCATAAAACAAAAATGCTAAACGAAATTCGTAAGTAATTAAAAATTGATTAATGTTTCGTTTCCCTCTCGATCTTTCGATATAATGATAAAAAGAGATGCCTTACTTCTTTAAAAAAGCCTTTTATTTCAGCATGCCGTTCTTTGTAAGCTTTCTCCATGAAAACAACTTCTTTCATCACTTGAGCTTCAGCAACTTTAATCTTTTCGACTTGAGTGCTGGCTTTGGTGACAAGCTCCTCCATTTCCTGTCGGTACTTTGAAGCAGCTTCATCCAGAGCTAAACTCTTGTGCCTGCTATGATTAAGGGCGTAACAGTCTCTACAAATAACACGGCCACAATTTTCGTCAAAAAAACGGAATTGATCGTTATGTTCTGGACAGAGAACAGATACAGAAGTCAACCGTGGGTTTGCTTTCAGCTCCTCAAGGGAAACAACCCGATGATCACGACTTGCCTTGTTGCGAGTATGAAACTGAGCCGCAGTTTTGCACATGTTTTCTCTGCAGTCAAGGCAACAGAAAGTAGAAGGGTGCTTCTCATCACAAGCTTCACATTCGTACGAGCCTAGTGGATGTCCTATATTTCCAGCATGTTCATTGGGTGTCTCGTTCACTATTTCCAATAATGCAAAATTCCTTGGCATTCCCGCGACGCCGGTAGGAACTCCGACTGGTTTTCTGCATGTGGGACAATGAATGCTGTTACGATGGAGTAGTCTCTCCAGGCAAATCTGGCAAAAGCTGTGTCCACAAGGCAGTATCCGAGGACATTTGCTTTGGTCATTGTAACCTTCAAGACAGATTGAACACTCCGGTCCCTTGGCCGCCATTCTCTACAATAGATAAAAAAAAGTTTTTCACTAATGAATAAAAAGGTAAGTTTTAAAGCAATAATAGACTGCAAAACATTTTTCACGTGCGTACGTGCGCAAAATTTACGTTGGCAAATCAAATAGAGGCAACGCATGAAAGGTCGCTAGTAAGCGTAAAAGTTGAACGTCCCTCAACTTCTCGTTTAAGCTCGGCACTTTTTATCTTGCCTCTATTTTACGTGATTAAAATGTACCTGCATTAACGTGCGTAGCCAAAATCGCGTCAGTGGAAGTCAACCTTAAGAGTCTCACACTCGCGAGGCAGTCTCTCTCTCCGTTTTCAGCTTCGATTCAGAACTTTTGTTTGACTGCTCGCGCGTAATTGAATACGCAAAAATACGTACGGACTGTTTGCAGTCTAAAGCGATAAAAAAATAAATGAGAATGAAAAAAAATTGTTAATAAATTCGGCACGTTTTTACCGTTTCATTTCATTGCTGTCTAAGCTGCTTAGATTGGAAGTTCCCAGCAAGCATTAATTCCCTTGAAGAACAGATATTGTGAGGAACAGATTAGTTGGTTACCCCATGTAAAGCTGCAGCAGGATCCATGATCGGGGAAGGTAGTTGTTTAAAAAAAAAATCAGTAGTTTAATACCAGTGTAGACGTTACTGAAAAAGAATGTTTGAACGTCTGATGCTGAGCGTTTCAAAATAATGTTACCAAACACGTCCTTCCGATATTATTATTAACAAATCTACATTTACATAAAGTCCATTTCCGCCCGCAAATAGCAGGTGCTAGTCGAGGCGGGCGGAGATAATAGGTACAGCAGTCAGTAATAAATTACAAATAAATAGATAAATAAAATGAATAAATAGATATATATATATAAACAAGTGAAATAAAGCTTAAACATAAATTAATAACATTTACAAAATCAACCACTTGAAACTCGTAAAATTAACTGCGACACTAAATTGAGATATGTATACTTGATAAATTAAACTCTGTATTTGCTCGATAGTTATGTATTTTTTGAAGCAGAATGGGCGATTCAACATAATCGTCCTCGGCCTCTAATAACGAAAATAACATGTCACTGACATGTTAAATAAAGGCACCGCATGTGCTCATGGGTTCAGAAAAATACATTAATCGAAGGAGCGTTTTTGTATCACGAGGATTTTTTGAAAATGGGATTTAGCAGCTTGACCCCAAGCAGCCAAGCCATAGGATAGATAGAGTAGTATCAAACAGCGATAAATACTTAATAGAGTGGTAAAGGGACGAGGTGCCGAAGACGGGCAATAACTCCAATAATTCTACTTATTTTTAGTTCTACATTGTCAATGTGGTATTTCCAGCTCAAATGACTATCTAGTAAGACACCTAGATATTTTACATGATCCTTACACTCAAGGGAAGTAAGAATGTGATTACTATTATCAAACATTGGAATATTGACCGAATGGTCCATCTTACGTTGGTGAGGACGAAGGATAACAAAGTCTGATTTTTTAGCATTTAATGTTAGCTTATTTGCATTCAGCCAATCCGAGACTCTGACCAGTTCGTTATTGACCGTTTTTTCAAGAGATTTAAGATTTTTGTCGGCATACAACAAGTTTGTGTCATTTGCAAAAAGGTAAGACAAAAATTTCGCTGAAGTAAGTAATAAGTTAGTAATAACAAAGGACCAAGAACAGAGCCTTGTGAGACACCACATGAGATCTTATTAATGGTTGATAAACTAGAATCAATTTCAGGCACTTGTGAACGGCCAAGAAGGTACGAAGAAAACCAGTCGTTAATGATGCCCCTGATACCATAGTGATTAATTTTTTTCAGTAAGATTGAATGATTGACGGTCTCAAAGGCCTTTTTTAAATCCAAGAAGATGCCACAAGTAAATAATTTTAGGTCCATATGTGCCCTCAAATGAACAGGTACGACATTCACAACAAAAACTTACGAGGGCGCTAGTTACACTATATTTGATGCAACACCCCGGGGTAGAGACATTTTACCGAACGACATTGCGGTCACACCACGCAGTTAACAACAGTTAGTTCTAATTAATGGTTTGTTGTTTTTGGTTTTTCCCTCGCTTCACGCTTGGTTTTTATTTTACATATTTATATATGCTCATCTCGCACGTGAAGAATACGAACCCTGCTTGGGTATAACTATAGTTAGTCTGTGTTGTTTTGGGTCACCGAGGCGTAAATTTTCTAACTATAGTCAGAGCGAACAGAGAAGCGGTCACATTACCGAAATAGCTAACTATAGTTATCCCCGTCTTAACTATAGTTAGTAACCCAGATGTGACCGCAGCCATTGTCTTACTTAAAAGCCTGTTGTAAAGAATACTGGAGACACTTGTTATAAAAACGTTGTGAATAGCAGGAAAAACTGGTCCATTAAGTTTAGGTTAAGTTCAGTATGGTAAAGTGATGCTGCTAGAAACTCTTTGACTTTAACTGCAAGAGACCTTTCTTGGTCATATAAGTCATTTGAGTCAATCCAAATCAACCATTTATAATAAGTAAGAGATAAATACCGAGAACTGTATTAGAGAGGTATTAATCCATATACATCGATATCACGAGGGCCGAGGGATGTATATGGATTAATACCGACGTTCGAGGTATTTATCAAACTTATTTCATGATATAAATTCCTGATAGATCTTTATAAAATGGAAAACACATGTGTCTGTCTTAATATTATCAAAATTGAATCGGTCCTTGTTTTACCATGATTCAATAATTAAGACCTTTTGTTCGAGAGAACAAAGCACTAGCAACGTGTACGCTCACACCTTCATCGATTAAAAAACAATGAAATTTACAAAATTGTGAGATTTTGACAAGGTTTCCTCAAGAGAGTTTGCTTTGTATTTTTTGGTTTATTTGTTCAGTTGTTTAGACCATTTCATCGGCGTGTTCGATTATTCAGTAGGACGATCCATATATTATGGAGTTCATGGACAGCGAGAAGAGCTTTTTCTGGCTCAAAATTGTGTTGTGTTCCCGTTCATTAACAAACCGTGAAATTAGGCACTTTCGCGTTGCAGTCGTACAATGAGGGCAAAGAAAAGTAGAAAAAAGCGTGATGCGGTGCAAAGTTGTAGTTTTGCTACTATTTTTTTACTACTGTTTTTTTTTGCGGAAGATACCGAACTGAAAAAAGCAGAGAACTCGATCAGATGTAGAGTTTACATTAAAATTCAAAGCAATAATATTTCAGCCACAGACTCAACTTGATTTCGAAACGAAACGAACTGTACATTATGGCAGAATAAGGTTGAATATAAAGTCGATTATGTGGCTTTGCAATAAACTTTACCTTGCAATATTTCGATTTAATAAGTAGTACGTAAGCTTACCTAAAGATCCCTTAAGTGAGGCAAAAGGCTCAATGAGAAAAGTACAGTGGCGCTTCTGTCTTCAGCTGGTCTTGTTATGTTGAAGGGAACTGTTGGTCATGTGACAATCCGTTTTGTTTGAAGGGAGGGGAGGTTGAAGGACAGCTGCTTTGACCGACAGAAAAAACCTCTCCTCTCGGAACACCTCTGTCCCAGGGTCTCAGTGGAGTCAGCAAGAGCCGTCAAAAAACATATTTTCTACAGTCAACTGTCAAAAATGTTGATTAATACTTAGTAAGAACCAAAGGTTACGAAGGCAAATGCTGTTCTTTGCGTAATTCACCTGATAGATAATTAAAACACGCGCAGTTAACAAGTGATAGAAAGTCCGAACGCGCGTAACACGGATTGTGTTCGATGCATTTCATTCATTCTTAAACGCAGACTGCGAGCAGTCTCTTATTTTTCCGTTTGAGTCACAGTTCGAGAGCAAGCGTAAGGGGCGAGCGCATAATTTTACTTTTTCGCTTGCCGCGCGTGGCTCTGAGGAAAGAAGGGCGACCGCTTGGGGTCTATCTTAAACGAAGCTGGCTACATACGTGCGGAGCATGGAGCTTAGGATTGCTCCTCTTTTCGCCCGCAATAAACTGTCAAAAGGTTTCAAGGTATTTGACTGCGCTTTTCAAAAACACGCGAACTTTCAGGGTCTACGAGAACATAGTCATCTCTGTAATGCGCACACTTGATACTGTCCTTTTGGAGTCCGTATTAAAGAGCTAACTTTATTACCTATCACTATAACATAGACATCTCTTTAATGCACACAATCGATACTGTCCTTTTAGAGTTCGTATTAACTACTGGAGAGCTAATTGTATTAATCGTATCACTATAACACAGATATCTCTGCAATGCGCACACTTGATGCTGTCCTGTTAGGGTCCGTATTAAAGAGCTAACTGTATTTCCTGTCTCTATAACATAGGCATCTTTGCAATGCACACACTTGATACGTCCCTTTGGAGTCCGTATTAAAGAGCGAACTCTATTCCCTATCACTACAACATAGACATCTCTATAATGCACACAGTCGATACTGTCCTTTTGGAGTCCGTATTAACTACTGGAGAGCTAATTGTATTAATCGTATCACTATAACACAGATATCTCTGCAATGCGCACACTTGATAATGTCCTGTTAGTATCCGTATTAAAGAGCTAACTGTATTTCCTATCTCTATAACACTGGCATCTCTAGAATGCGCACACTTGATACTGTCCCTTTGGAGTCCGTATTAAAGAGCTAACGGCTGTATGTCTTATCTCCACAGAATAGGCATCTCTTTAAGGCGACCAAGAGGATTCCAAGATTCCAACGAGATTCCTACATAACTATTGCGGTAACATTTTCAATGCAGACGTTTGAACCCCTTATCTTACAGAACTAACCTCAGGGTCAACCAATTGGGACTGTAATATACCATTACACCCGAAAAGAGCCAAAATTCTCCAAGATTTCAATCAATCAGACCCAAAAAGAGGTGAAGCCTATAGTTGATTTTCATGAGTACACAGCCAAAGTTATGCGGGAGCTCCGCTTTTAGGCCTAGCTGACATTATATGTTAACCTATAGATACCAGGGGCACCCAACGACAATTTTCGGAAAAATATCTGTTCGGAAGACGATTTGAGATTTAGAATTTTCGGAACATTTGTTGTAAAATTTCTTGCTTGCCTGCCTCTCCTAGGATTTTCGAACACCTAAAAAATGGTATAATTGCCTATTTTGAACGGATTTTTACCCTATAAAGGTCACCTAGAATTTTCGGGAGCCTTTTTTCTGGCTGAAATTTTCGAAAAGGTAAGTTTTGATCCCTATAATTTTCGGATCACTAGACTTTCAGCTAGGAGATCCGAACAGATAAAAATATTTAGGGGATAAAAATATACCTTTATCTACCGTTTAAATAGTGAAATACGTTTAACAATGCTATGTTTTGTGGTTGAACTATATTGTCGTTGGGTGCCCCTGAGATACACCGTACCCCCAAAAGGTGTATACAATATACTGAAAATCATGATATATTTCACTGAGGCCAGCGATGTCGTTAACCCGATTTTTAAAAAACTTATATCGTATATCATATAAGCCTTGCCGACCATGAGTCAGAACTGAAATAGGAAACCAAAAGTACTTTACAAGTATAGGCTGTTGACTTTGGTTCCTGTCCAAATATTTGAAGTCAAAATTAATTTATGACTGACCGATACTCACGGTACGGCCGAACGCAGGAGAGCTGAATTAAGTTCTATAACAGTCAATATGACACAACTTACTGCGTCAAAAGCCACTTTTGGTGCTACAAACAGTTAGAAATTTAGTTCATAATTATTTAGTTACCTCTACTTCTCTGCTTGTGACTTTTAACCTTGCAGATCCACGTGTTGAATATGACCGCCTCAAGACAAGCTTCTGCTGAAATCACAGCTCCGCGCTGTGGTCGTTGTACCACTTTTAAACATCTCCTGGGCGGTTTTCAGTTACAGCCATAATGATATGAACGTTATTTTGGTCCAAGAAAACTAAAAACGGTACAAAATTTTTCGTTAGTTCGCCATTTTCTTCCTGAGTTAAACGTGTGAGAAAATTATGAATAATTGAATATTAATCAAAAAAAATCTGCAATTTAAATGAATTCCTTAGGCCTTCTTGCTCAAAATGTTATACCTAGGAAATAAATAATTGTTTATAGTAACAGATTCTTTTACCACGACAAAAAGAGTTATTGCAAGAAAAAAATATGTATAGATATATATGTTTATTTTTTCATCCAACTTGGCACATGGATTCTGGATCCAATCGTAAGTGGTATTCCGGACTCCTTGAGTTGTATTCCGGATTCCGAAGCCTAGGATACAGAATTCCACAAGCAAAATTTTTAAGTCAACTCTAGGTGTTCGTTTTAGGGAAGTGTCTGCCCTATATAAGAGAGTCAAAAAAAATGGCTGAAGAACGGCAGGAACCAACTTTAGGTGTCCGTTTTAGGGAGGTGTCCGCTTTATAGAGAGTCAAAGGAAATGACTGAAGAACGGCAGGGACCAAATCTAGGTGTCCGTTTTAGAAAGGTTTTCGCCTTAAAGAGAGTCAACAAAAATAATTATCTGGAGCTGACTGTGTTATTGGAAAGCTATTACTGACCACTTTCAAGAAATACATGCATGAGAAGGGGAGCCGCTCTCAACTCGTTTTGCAGCAGCTGCAAAACAAGTGGCACATTTTTGTTGCCCGTTTTACCGTACCTTGAGATCTTGGCTCAGTTTAGATGATCGCGTCAGTGGGGCAAAGATGTTAAGCCGTTGGTAAGTCAATCAAAGGGGACGTAAGAGAACCGACTCTAATGAAGTAAATGAGTAGTGGTCGTTTCCCCGGTAGGGTGGTCTACCAGTCATTGTGCACATCATTTATATCGTGGGCTGGGTGGGTTCCAGTAAGCTCATAGATAACAAGGTCGACTGTAATGGTGCCGGTCCTGATCCAACATTTCCACTCCTTTTTTTACGACAATTCCGCTTCCTGGACTTCTGTAATCTCTCTCCCGAATACCGTTTTCTTTCCCAATATCGAATCCCCTGGCAAGATTTTGGCGAATACCATGCCACGTCCAGAGGAGCAGTTAAATCCCGTATCCCGTCAATAAATTCGTGTTTTCCCGAATCCCGCACTATATTTCGGGTCAAATCCCGTATCCCGAAAATTCCCCTTTTAGATCCTCAGATAACGGCTGCCTGTAGCGCTCTTGAATGTTGACGTCCAAGCTTATTCTCATCCACGATCGACTTTTTATTCATTTATTCAAAATTTCTTGTCGAACAGGTTAGTTTCATTTGGTTTAATAATCTTCTGTGGAAATAACTTAAGGCCTGTTTACATGGAGGTGGGGGACCCCAGGTAGGTGAGATAACCCGCCTGTCCACATAATCTCTCATTTTAATTTGATCACGTTTACATGATAGGTGGGGTGACCCGTCACATGTTACCTCACCTATCTGAGGTCCCCAACCTTCATGTAAACAGGCCCTTACTACCGAAACAGGACGCTTTGCTGACGTCAATCATACGTGAAAAAGCCTTGGAATCCCTCTTTATAAGTGGAATCTCGGGATAAAGGAAATTGCTTCAACCGCAACGGATCGGGAAAATAACCACACAAGAAGTAAGACAGCAGGTAAATAGGGTGAAGCGTTTTTAATTGAAAATTCCGGCCAGTAATCAACTTCGTAAATTTATTACCAGAATTTCCATACAAAACCTTTATGTCCAAGGCCATTTTGAGGATTACATAATAACATGATAAGCTAAAGCTTAAAGATTGCGTTCGATTAAGTTCGGTAATTGAACACAATCAAACCAAAAAACTTGCGTGAGAGTTTGATTAAGTTCAATTAATGAAGCGTTCGGTTTGGTTCGAGTGGTTACGCGGGGTATAGCCCAGATATTGCTGAAAGTGCTTGTATTCCTCATAAATCTTTAAATATTATTTGCCAGTTATAGCCAACTTTGAAGAAAACTATTTCACATATTGTGTACTGTGAGGAGGTTGATAAAATTCTCCAATAACGTTTACTGGTACAACCTGAAGATTTCCTCAGTCACTCCCAGGCCCAAAAAAGATGACCCCTTATGTCAAAGTATTCATGAAAAGGTAAAAAAAGGTAATGGCTGGAACTTATCCCGGTTTTCTTAGCATGAAGCACGCCTATGCTACTTCCTCCTGGGCAGGATGCTAGTCCATCGCAGGGTTACCCGCCGCAGCAGTATGTTGCTGGTACCCATTTTTACAACTGGGTGAAGACAGACAAGTGGAGTAAAGTTCCTTGTATAAGGAAACAACGTTACGGGCCAGGCATAAATCCCAGAACTCCAAATCAGGAGTTCGAGGTGTTATTCACTTGGCCAAACACGCCTCCAAAAGTATTCATTACTTATCGTGACTTAAGTTTGTCTCACGCTTAGAAATTCCTCTTCAACAAGGAGACAATCATTCATTGCATTCTAGGAAGTGGTATAGCCAGTGAACGCAGACATATTTCTGGTTGTTACTAAATTCTCTCCACAGCAGAAATACATCTGTGTTCACAGGCTAAAGAAAGTAAGGGATAGTTTTACAAAACTGTACCCCGAAACAATAGCTTTGGTTATTCCAGTCACGAATGCAGATTGTGAGAGGGCATTCAGCACCCAAAATCGACAGAAAACCAAACTACGAAACCGGTTGAGCAATGCTACTATTGAGCATCTTACATGCATTGAAGCAAATGGCCCTCCCCAACTGGATGACTTTGCTGCCACCTGTGTGCACAGGTGGCAGCAAGCATGTAGAGGAAGATAAGGGACCATTCATTTTGAATTTTACTTCTGAACATCAGAAATGCTAGTTTTTGACATTCTCACATGTTGTTGTATGTTATATTATTAATTTAATATGTAATGCACCAAGCCACTAGACACTATAACAGAGTAATAGTGTGAGAAACTTGTTAAGGAATATTAAATAAAACTGCTTGTTTCGTTGTGATACTTGACTCCAAATATTACAAAATGACTCCAAAATTTGTGAAGCAGAAGTCACTCTGACTCCACTCATCAATAAAATTTGCAAACCCTGCCGAAAAATAACTTGCAGGAAAATTTTGAACTCCCTTTTGATCCCTTTGCAACGAGAAATGTATCCTTGCCCATCCAAAACAACCAGCCAAGGCACAGTGGCCTTAATGGTAAACCATAATTTAAACAATCATTTCCATGGAATCTAATTCGAGCATACAAGACGAAAAGGATTGCTTTATTCTAACAACATCATTAGCTATCCTCTCCTTTTTTTCTTCTTTTCATGTCTTTCCTTCCTTGTTTGTGCATCTTTCCTTTTCCATTTCATTTGTTTTGAATGCTCACCTGTTTTAGAAAAACAATAATGTTAATATTATTAAATAATAATAATAATAATAATAATAATAATAATCTGTTGTATACCTGTCCAATGTTTAAACAAACCTTAAACACTATGCCTTTTTTGTATTTTGTGCTTAAACCCTTAAGTGAGTAAAAATACTTTTAAACTCAAAGAAATATAAACATGGTTGACTTAATTAGCTGCAGGTTAAGGTACAAAAATTATGTAATTTAAGGCTGGCCTTGTACTTTTTATATATTCTGAGCGGCTTTCTAAGCTTTTTCCAGTGTTGCAACTCATAAAAGTGTAGTTACATGTACTCTATCATTATGCTACTCAAAACAATTTCTCTTCTTCCCTTGTGCCCTCAACAATAAAAAGTATAAGCTCAAAGTTTTTAACTTATATGATGTTACGTTCATTTACCAGATATGCTCAGAGCAGGGTTGCGAGCTGACAACTTTTGGTCTGTTCCCATCACAATTCAGGAATTTTTTTCAATGGCCACCGTTAGCACCAAGATGTTCTCACTTCCTCTATGAAGGGTAACGATGATCATGACACCTGCAGTTGTGTGGTTGTTAAGCTGGTGGCAGTCAATGAGATGGTGGATGATGAAGCAGTGGTTTGCATGTATACAACCTGGCAGTCAGTGAGGTAGTGGATAATGTGACAGTGGTGGATGCCATGGCCATCAGTGAGGTGGTGGATGCCATGGCGTTCGATGAGGGGGACGATGATGAGGCGGTGGATGATGCCATGGGGGTCGATGGGGTGGTGGATGATGGGGGGGTGGTGGATGAGGCGGTGGATGATGCCATGGAGGTGGATGAGGTGGTGGATTATGCCAAGGTGGTGGTGGATGATGCCATGGGGGTCGGTGGGGCGGTGGATGATGCCATGGTCGTCTATGATGGGGTGGATGATGTGATGGTGGCCTATGATGAGGAGGTGGTTGATGAGAAGCTACAGTTGGATGTGGACACAGTTGTTGAACTTCATTTTCATGTTCTTCTGCTTGGAATCCAATCTACAGAAAATAAAAGGAAATGTCAGAAGAATGTACCAGGACATTGTAAATTCCCACATGGAACCAACAAACCCATATCAAACTTGATTGTTCTCAGGGATAATCATCATTTTTCCATACAACTGTATACTGCAAAATACCTTCCAAAGAATACAGGGTAAGCAAAGGTAATGGAATGGCAGCATGGCCGAGAAGTTGGCGTGTCAGACTCCCAATCCAGAGGTCCTGGGTTCTATTCCCACTTTTGGGACTTGCTGGATTTGTTCTCAGTCGTCCCAAGTTCAAATCCACGGCCACTGGTTGCCTCCTGCCAGTTGGGGTTTTTAATCCTGTTACACTGTATTTGAATTATTTGTTTCTATCAAGTATCTGAGTGGAGTGCCTGTAAACTAGCTGGATAAGCTAAGTGCACTTTCCACCATAAACAAGCCTTTAAACCTTTTTTTAAATAGAATGGTGATGCGAGCCTGTTACCATGTGTTGCCTTAAGCTGAGAACATGCATTTTCCTTTACAAGTTTTAGCGTGAGAGGAGTCTGAGGAGATCTGCTCAGTCTTCAAACTTCAATCTTAAGGAAATTATTTCTTCCTGTCAATGGTACATGTACAAATGTTCAAAAAAATGAACTGAATTCTAACTTTGGCAGCATGTAACAATAAGTTAACCCAAACAACGCATAATTATTTTAACTTTACCTTTTTAAGGAGGCCTTGTAGGTATCCCACCTCCTTTTCAAGTCGAGCCTTTTCCAGTTCATATTCAACCACTGATCCAGTTTCTACGTTAGTCTTTTTTATTAAATCTTTCACTTCCTTTCCATACTCTGAGGCAGCTTCAGCAAGTGGTAAACACAAGTGACCAAAGTGTTCAAGAGCAACGCATTCCCTACAAACTGCGTGACCACATTTCTCATCAAAAAAGCGGAATTTATCATTGTGTTTTTGGCATATGAAGGATACAGAAGTGAGCTGAGGGTATGTTTCCAGTTCCTCCAGAGAAACAACTTGATGATCGCGACTTGCCTTGTTGCGAGTATGAAACTGAGCTGCAGTTTTGCACATGTTTTCTTTGCAGTCAAGGCAGCAAAAATTTGCAGGGTGCTTCTCACCACAAGCTTCACAATCATGTGAGCCTGTATTACTCCCAACATTTTCTTTTGGTGTGTCATTCACAATGTCCAATAATGCAAAATTCTTTAACAGTCCTTCCACTCCAGTAGGAACAGCACCCGGATTTCTGCATGTGGGACAATCAATCGTGTTACCATGGAGAAGTCTCTCCAGACAGCTTGAGCAGAAGCTGTGTCCACAACTCAGAAGCCGAGGACACTTGCTTTGGTCATTGTAATGTTCAAAACAGATTGAACACTCTGGTATCTTCGATGTCATTGCCTAAAACGAATAAATAATCCATAACTTGCACAAACGAATTAAAAAGTAAGTTAAATTAAAAAGTAAAATGAAAAGAAAGAAAAAGGATCATGCAAATTCAGGATGTTTCAGTCAACTGTCTTCACTTTCATAGCTTTCATTGGCATCACTGCTCAGTTGCTGGTACTCTTCCCTCCCCAGTATTATTTGGAGGAGCCTTTTAACATATTATTCAGCTTTAAGATGAAAGTTTTGGCGAATTTAAAGCTTGCGAAACAGTTGCAGAAGACGCTGTTCTGTTCAGGTGAGTAAACTTTTCATGGCTAATATTTACCCTGTTTATTGTGCAGTAAAATTAGTGCTGCTCAGAAAAGGGTAGGTAATGTGTGATATTTTCAAAAAAACTGTTTTATATTAATGTAAAGATACTTCAAGAAGTCAGGTTCTCAGAAAGTTTATTAATTCTTCTTGACATTCGATTTGTTTGGAATAACGGAGGCAAGAAACATTCACTAAGTATTGATGTCAGGTGCCCAGTATCCAGACAGTTTTATTGTTGCTGTACAGAATCGATGAATTAGCTGCATACATTATCCGGACAAGATTTATTTCATATCTGTAACTATAATTAAACCTTAGAATATATGATATAGTCGTAAAATGTAATTCTAGTCAACTCCGTATCAAAATTTTCTTTAGTCATTCAGAGGCGACTTGATTTCGTGTGCACGGCTTGTTTCGCATGACTGCATTTTCTATATATAACCGGAAGCGTCGGAGTTGAACCCGCAGAATTCTCATACTTTCCCCAGTTGTGAATGCTAGAATGGGGTTGCAACGGTCTGAAAAATGTCACAAAGGGATTGAGAGATGTGAAAGATGGAGGAATTAGAGCTAGAAAAGCAGACTTATTGTGGGGACTGAGCATGAAGAAATCAACACCGCAGGTTAGTCTAAATAGGAGAGTGACCTTTGACCATCGCATTGAGGTCCCTTCGCGGCTTCGGCATGTCCACGAATGCCTTCCTTAAATCAGTGAAAAAGTTCCCAGACAAGGAAGTATGAATTATACCATTTAACAGCGGCTCGCATTCCTCACCATACTCATTTGTTATGTTTTATTTCACGATGTTACAATAAAGGTTATATATTTTTTTTTTCACCACCACAAAACTAGAAATAATAATGACCTTATTTTAGAAAAAATTAATTTAGAATGCACCAAGCGCGCTTTTTTCTACAAAGGTGCAAAAATTTTTAATAATTTTTAATAATTCTTAGAATTTATATCTGTTCGATCTTTCGTTTAGTGTAACTATTTTGTAATATTGTAATTTGATTTTTATCTATATTTTAAATCTTTTTTATTTTTATTTTTATATTTTTAATTTTTTACAGGACCTGCATTGATAGCAGTTTTTTTTTCTTAAAACTGAAGCAGCAATCCTGCATAAATATGTTTAAATTATTATTAAATTATTATTATATTTTTGGAATCGATTGCCAGACTACTTTGCAAGTGCAAGAGAAGTTTATTAGTCGCTTGCCGTTGAAATTTATGTACAGTTACGTTGTTCTTGTTGTGTCCGGATACTGGACCAGCTGTCCGGATACTGGGCAACGTAGGAGCACTGCAAAAATATTAATTTCGCGATGGAAACAAAGGCAAAAAAGTTAAACTGTCTTTCGTCATATTAAGGACTAAATAGATTTTCTCTGGGCCAAATTTCAGAGCTGTTCCGATTAACAAAGGAAAGTTATTGCAATGTTAAACTAAAGTGTCCGGACACTGGTCAACATACTGTACCCATAGCTGATTTATATTAAAGTGTTCTATCCTATTTTATGATGAGTGATGAGCACCCACATGGCTGTTTTATGCAATTGGGCTTGAAAGCTTTTCCACTCAGGTGGTGGAGGTGGTGGAACTTGATAACCATAGTCTTCTGGGGGAGGGGGGGGAATTAGGTCCCCATGCTTAATAAGGGGGGGGGGGTCAAACCAAAGCCTCTGTTTCATATGACATACAGAGGCACTGCTGACCACTTTCAAAGAAAAAGATTGAGATGTTCATAATGACAAGCCAGAGGTAGAAGCACTTTGACTTTTGTTGATAAAATGAATGAGACCTCCTTAAGCAGGTTTAAAGCAAATATAAGGAGAAAAGATCTGAGCAAATTGGTTAGTGATAACGCATGCAAAGGGTGCCACCTGTGTGACTCATAATTCATAAACAGGAAATATCATAACTAGTAGAGTTGATATATTATGAAATTGTATCTATAGTTTTCTCTTATTTATTACATAGGTGTATTTTTGAAGCATATTGAATATCGTGTATCTTTTAAGTAGTTTTTAGAATAGTTAAATCTTATTGGCTTATAGTGTTATGTATATATACTTCTTATTAATAAGTTATTTAAGTAGTGTCCCCGATTAGTAGGCCTGACGGCAAGCTAGAAGACTAGACACTTAAATAAAGTTGTTGATTGATTGATTGATTGATTGATTGATTGATTGATTGATTGATTGAACTTAACTAGTCGATCAAACCAGGCCGGTTATATAATTAGCTTACAATGCTATGCATATTGCAGAACATAAACTGTATCCCATTTGTTTATTTGCGTAAAATAACGCCTCAGACTGAAATAAAGAAATATTTTCTTCGTAAATCTTGCATTTAAATAATAAAGTAATAAGATTTCATCCACAGATTGAACTTGAAAATCAAAATTTTCCAAATCAATGTAAGCTTAATTTAGCTAAATGTGACGGAGCGGGTGCGCATCGATGAACACTATGATCGAGCTAAGAGATCGGAGAATAACATAAGCACGAATTAGTCTATTCCATTGCCTAAAAATAAGCTCTACTTTGTATTTCTTTAAGTAAAGAAGTTATACGTACCTTAAGTGAGGCAAAAAGCTCAATAAAGCGAGTACAAGAACCTCATTAACCACCATCGCTTCCGCCTTGTTGCCGCCATGAACTATTTTGGTCACGTGATGATGTGATAAACTGTTGCTCTTGCAGGGGAGGGGAGGTTGGGATTAAAGCCTGAATCTATCTTTACCAGCAATGGGTTATCGGTGTGCGCGCAAATAATAATAAAAAAATCCGTATTGAGTGTTTTAACAAAAACTTTTTTTTCCTTAATGCGCAATGCGTCCAGATGTGTATTACGATTGTCACCTTGACTGATTAAACCACGCGAGGAAGCCGTACCCATGCAGGCCACAGATGCATGAGCTCGGGGGATCAACAAAGTCATACGGGGTAATCCGCCCAAAGGTCTAACTCCTTTTTGCCCTTTTTGACAGTAAAGGTACCCCTCTCGTTTACCTCCTATTGACGAATGGTACCCGTTTCACATAACGTAGCCAAGAGAGGATAGCTGACCTTGGTTAGAACTTTGCATCCCTGCAATTAAACTGTTGTAAATGCACCGTCTTTGATATATGAATAAGTCACAAAACCAAAACGTTTTGGCGACTTTTTCATGGGTAATAAAATGCTTCTGTTTGTCCTTTTTTAGCCTTTTTACAGACAAAGGTGACAATTTTTCCTTTCCTTATCATATACTTAAACTAGTAAATTCCTACCCTTTTATATACCTGAAACCTGAAAAAGGTACCCCCTTTCGGGCGGAGCCTTCCCGTATAGGCAAATAAAGGGAGTATCTACTCCCGAGCAGATGAGATTCTAAACAGATCATATTGTCAGCTCATTGACAAAAGTTTCCATAAACGTTCTAACATTTCCAATTTAATAACAACTGGTGTCGTTTCAAAAATAAAAAGTGGCCCTATTCTATAAAATGACAATTCGCCGGGATAATGCAGTCGCCGTTAGTTTTTAAAAAGAAATTCAGTAAGACAGAACATGATTACTTGTACAGTTGTAAATTGTCGACCACATAATTATATAAGCAAAGAAGAAAATTACCAGCAGTGCAGTAATATGAAAAAGGAAATTTCTCAATTCGACAAAAACTTGGATTTGGGAATTCAAGCTTTTGTAAAAACCGTTTTATTGCTGAATAGAAATCGAATGCTCTAACTAAAGCTGGGTTATTTTATCAGCTACATTTGACAACACTGCTGGGAGGGGCAAAACTTCGGCGTAACTTCAACCGAATTTCGTTGAACTGGGCGCAGTTGTTCGAAGGCCCATCAGCGCTTAAGCCGGGGTTAAGTTCTCTTTCTTGTGTTCAAAAGCATTTTCTCAGATAATTTTCTGTGTTATTTTTAGAGCTTCCAAGACAAAAAGAATTAAAACTGAACTGCTTTTTAAGTTTTCAAATCTGAATTCAAATCTCGCACTAACCCTGGGTTATCTGAACCCAGCTTTAAACAACTCGGCCCTGGCCAAGAGCTAAGTTTGAAGCGAGGCTGCAATGCATCATGCTACTAGCACGCAGGCCCAACACGACGGACTCCTTTCCTGCGTTTCAGGCTAAGACTAAAAATATGTATAGTAAGAAAAGTTTGTGACTTTGTGCTTTGTTCATGACCCCTGACCTTTGCCGTAACTGGTCACAACAGACAAAACACCATAAACAATCCCGAAACATATGAGAAGTTCAGGGTTTTTTTTATTTTAATTAATGCCGTAAATGAGATTTAGTGCCAAAATACTCAGTATTCAGTATATCTATTAATCTAGGAAGATGCCCCTCAAAATTGGAAATGTCCACAATTGTACCTGTATTAAAACGCAACGACGGACCCAGATCCATATCTTGATTGCCAAACAAGTTCAACAGTATATTTGAAAGGCTTATGTATGACAGAATGATGAATTGCATAAAGGAATACAATCTACTTTACTAATCTTTTCCAAGTACGGCGATCGCACAGGAAATCTACTCAACATGCCAAATTAGCCACGTTGATGCAATTCACTGGGAGACCAATATGAATCAAGAACTATTTTTTTGCGGTGTCTTTATTCACCTCATAAAAAGCTTTTGACATCGTTCACCACATCACAATGCTAGACAAACGTAACTCTTACGGCTTTCTAGGATTCATCAATTAATTGTTTTCCTCATATCTAAACAGCTGCACTCAAACATCTCAAATTGGCGACTGAACACATATGAGCAAAGCCATAATCAGCTTATGAGTTCCTCAAGCTTCCCTTTTAGGTCCTCTTCTCTTTTTGTTGCATGTTAATGATATTCACCAGTGCCCTACAAAACTCGAGCTCTATCTTTTCGCTTACGATAACAATATGCACTATACTGACAAAAATTTTAAAGCTCCTGAAACAGTTGCCAAAGCTGAATTGCCGCGGCAAACTCTACGATTAGTATAAGTTAACATCTAATAAACTAACTCTCAATACTCAGGCTAGCAAATCCATTTTCGTAACCTTCCATCCTAAACAAACGAGGCCTGGTTATAAACCTAACATATGTTTATATTTAAAAATGAGGGAAATGAAAATGCTACTCTTGGATGTAAGGATTATTTTAATATTAAGTAATGGTCCGCCTAAGAACGATAGCAGAAAACAATAGAAAACAAATTTCTCGGCATTTTGATTAATAAAAACCTCGTTCAGAAACAATATATATGCTGTTTCTTTAAAAATCGGTAACCTTATTTGCTAACTTGTTAACTTATGCCATTCTATACCTTGGCAAATATTTCTTAAAAATTTATCTATCACTAATTCACCCTCAAAAGTTATATGGAGTTACTGCCTCAGAAAGACACTGCCAAAAGAGCTCCTCGGATACTGCATTTCTCGGGCAGACTCGATCTTGCAATACCTTTCCTCATTGACACCAACGTTTTGCCCTTGAACTTTGTTTATTATCAGACTACCGTAAACTTCCGATTATAACCCCCGCCCCCGAATATGAGCCACCCTCTGGCATGTATTGAAATGAATTTGACTTTTTACGACGTCTTGAAGCTTGAAAAAAAACAACAACAACCAAATTCATAAAGTACTTTGATCAGCACTGCTTTGTAGCTTGATTTGAAACACTTTTTTTTTGTGAGGTTATAAGCCCCCCTTCCCCCCCCCCCCCCGCCCCCTCCTAAAACCCCTTACGAAGTTGTATGAGCCCAGAGCTTATTATCGAAAGTTTGCGGTATATAAAAGCATCCACGGTAGGAAATTTTTTATGCTAGTAGAACCGAACTGAGATTACATAGATTGTCTTTCTCTCGCTTTGGGGCAAAGCCGCACGTGGAATGAGAACAGTACATTTTGACAATCTATGTCGTAATAAACCACGTGTAGTGTGCGGTTTTATGTCGATGTTGTTGAGATTTCGCTAATTGTTTATTAAACTTGTACGAGTTGTACCATTTGAAAAATGCCCCCTCTGCAGCTGCAAAATTACAATTCTCCAGTTTCCTTAATGAGATACAGCTTATACTCAATTTAAACTAGTAATAATTGCGAATTAGGGGAGTGCGTTCGATGGGGATGGGGAGGGTGGTGGGTTGTGAGTGGTAGTGAGAAGGGGGTGCAAAGCCTAATGGGCTTGTAATATCGAGAAATCAAAATCAAACACTTTTATCACTATGAATATCAGCAGCTGTCTTTATCAGTGTTATTGTTTGTCCTCCCACTTTACAAGTCGTTGCTATTTCATTTAAAACCAAAACACCATTTAAACATAGCATTGTTAAACGTATTTTAGTATTTAAACGGCAGAAATAGGCATATTTTTATCCCCCCAAAATTTTTCATCTGTTCGGATTTCCTAGCTGAAAGTCTAGTGATCAGAAAATTATAGGGATCAAATCTTACCTTTTCGAAAATTTCAGCCAGAAACAAGCCTCCCGAAAATTCTAGATGACCTTTTTAGGGTAAAAATCCGTTAAAAATGGGCAATTATACCATTTTTTAGATGTTCGAAAATCCTAGGAGAGGTAGGCAAGCAAAAGATTTTACAACGAGTGTTCCGAAAAATCCAAATCTCAAATCGTCTTCCGAACAGATATTTTCCGAAAATCGACGTTGGGTGCCCCTGCGAGTTGCGCCGCCTGCTTAAAAGGTCTAACCTGGCTCGTTTCCAGATACCCTCTCGTCATATTTAAATGAAAGGAAGGAGAAAGTGAGCAAGGCCTTTTCTATCTCAGTTTCCTTCGTGGTCCCTTTTATCTTTCTCATCTCTTAGTCGCATTTGTAATTTGACTAGATCATAAAGTGAATGTCTTTCTTCAGGAAATGGAAATCTTGGCTTCCCCACATTACGAAGAGGTTCAACATTTACAGCGAAAGGGCTGCCTTTAATGTGTGCACCTCGCAAGCACACGGACAATGTCAATTTACCATACAACTTGTCGACACTATATTTTGCCAAGTAAGTTCCATCCTTTCGGTCGCTTAACACGACATTTATTTCATCTGCTCCCTTCTCTGGTTTCAGTTTGACCACAAAAACGTCGCCACCACACTTGCGTTTAAAGTTTCGGCTGTCGTGAGAAGTAATAGTGAATGTCGCTGTCCTTCCAGGGTTTGCGGTTGTTATTCCCGGACCAGTTGCAGTAGTGTTTGCTGCACAGGTTGATATGTCACTGATGTCTCCTGCGTTCTGAATAACCGCCTCTATACTCTTGTTGGGGTGGTGAGAAAATGACTGAAAGAGATTGTTGCAGTGAGTCCTTGCCTATTTCATATTCTTTACAACTTCAATTTTGAAAAGCTCATTTACTAAAAAACGATTTACTCTTGGCACGCTTAGTCATCTTTCACTCGATATTCTGTTTCTTCGCAGTTTTATAAAATAAAATTGACTATTCGACAACCACATTTTAAGCAACTTATGGATGAGTTCGTCGAGAAATATATTTGAGAACATAGAAATGCATTTTGGTGTGTCTGTACTGTAATCGATCGTGGGCCACGACTGTGCGCAATGCTGGCCCACACCATTGGTATAGTCTGAATAAAACGGACACAATCATAGACTTTCTTCAGGCGATCCTCAAGAACATAATTCAAAACCTTCAGACTAGCAATGCAGCTTCTCAGAATAACAAGCAGAGTCAACATCAGAAAAAAACTCAGAATCTTCGAGCAAGGGAAAAGCTCGTGGGGGGTGGGATTTTCCCAAAACGAAAACACGTGATACTGAGTCCCAGTTTCCCACATAGTCTATACAGGCTTAGACTTCTCGCGACTTCGCTCGCTAAGAAACTTGTGAGGTCGACTTGTAGCAAGACTATATACAGGCAGTGTGGACTGTAGAGTGACTGCGACACAGACAACAGGCGTTGCATCCACTATATTGTAAAAAGAGATTAATATTTCCCCGTTTTTTCAAAACTAGTTAGCGTTGACCAAATTTGGATGACGTTTGGGATATCGCAAAAAAAGGCGTTAATGGTGCAGGATAACTGCAGAAATAGGTAGACAACTGTGACGCCCTGGAGAAGAGGTTATGTTAGCTCAGCTCAGCTCAGGCTCTATTCAATAATGGTGGAAAAATTCACACGGAATTGAACATATACTAGTCGACAAATGACAACTACCCTGGTCCCAGATCGCCACTTTGCACAGTTCGCTCTCTCTTACGCAGAGAAAATTTTCCAGAAAAACGTCCGGGACCAGGGTAGATGACAACTGCTATGTAAAGAATATCTGCTAGAATATTCATACCCGAGAAAAGAATGGCGCTCGAACAAAACCGTTAGTCTGGGTCCCAGGCTAATTCATGGATAACTAAAATCAAAATTTGAATTCTCACCATTCTTTCCTCTTCGCTCTCGGTGAACTCTGGAATAAATTGTGCCTCTGGCTCGAGCTCTATTGAGTAGCATTTTTCGGTCTTGAGCGTGGAGACTATATCCGACCTGCTGAGAAGGAACTGAACATCACTCGGAGATTGGATGGAGGACTCTGCTCGTTGAACTGCACTCTTTAAAAATTCTAGGTTTACTTTCAAACGGTCGAACTGCTCCGTGAGTATGGATTTCTTTTGTTGATGTATATTGGACAATTTATCCATCAAAACTTGCTCTCGGTTAGATAGTGCGGAATGAAGCTATAAATATACAAAAGAAAACACACACTCTGTAATATCCGTGGATCTATTCCGCACAAACAATCCAGATAAAACACGGTTGATAGGTGCGTCCCGAGGTGCGTAGTCTGTGTGCCAAGGAAATCGGAGACGTTTGCACGCAGGCCACAAAGAAGCCTTTAACGCGGACGTTCTTAGGGATTACGTCCGTGTGGGAGGCTAGCTACGAGGTGAGTTCAGTGAATACGTTCAATAATCATGTTCCGGGAGCGGTCTACCCTTAAATAGCTAGTTCATTGGCCTTAGTTCAGGATAGGTATTAACAAATCACTGGTTTCTGCCGCATGATTCCACGTTGAGATTATTTTGTTTCTTCATAATTGTTAGCAGAAACCGTTAAATTAACAGCAATAGAAAATTCGAATCGTAACTCGTACTGAAGTGGAAAGGAATACTTCTTGTAGCGTCGATGTCATTCACCCCAATAACAAAGATATGCCGTACCTTTCTAAAAAAGCCTTGAATGTTTTCACGCTGTTCTTCGCAAGCTACCTCCATTAAAAAAAGTTCATCCATCACTTCACCTTCGGCAACTTTAATCTTTTCGGCTTGACAGCTGGCTTTGTTGACAAGCGCCTCCATCTCCGGTCGGTATTTTGAAGCAGCTTCAGCTACTAATACACACTTGTGCCCGTTATGATTAAGGGCATAACAGTCTCTACAAATAACATGACCACAATTTTCGTCGAAAAAGCGAAATTGATCGTTATGCTCCGGGCAGAGAACCGATACAGAAGCCAGCTGAGGGTTTGCTTTCAGTTCCTTGAAGGTAAGAACCCGGTGGTCACGACTTAATTTGCTGCGTTTATGGATCTGAGCCGCAGTTTTGCACATGTTTTCTTTGCAGTCCAAGCAAAAGAACATCGCCGGGTGTTTCTCATCACAAACCTCACATTCGTGCGTGCCTGTATGACCTGTATTTTCAGCATGTTGTTTGGGTGCCGTTTCGTTCACCATGTCCAGTAACGCAAAATTCTTTAACAGGCCATGGACCCCAGAAGGAACGGCAACTGGATTTCTGCATTTAGGACAATCAATAGTGTTACCACGGAGTAACCTTTCCAAGCAACGCGAGCAGAAGCTGTGTCCACAACTCAGCAGCCGAGGAGATTTGTCCTCGTCATTGTAACCTTCAAAACAGATCGAACACTCTGGTCCCTTGGATGCCATTGTCTATAAAACATAAATAGTCCAAAACTTTTCACTTTTCGGAATGAAGACGTAATTTTCGAAACGATAAAAAATGAGAAAAAAGCCATCCCTCAAATTTGTCACATTTTTGTTGACCCTCTTTAGGTTCATTGCTTCGGGGCACCCAACGGCAATTTTCGGGAAAATATCTCTTCGGAAGACGATTTGAGATCCAGAATTTTCGGAACATTTGTTGTAAAATTACTTGCTTGCCTGCGTCTCCTAGGATTTTCGAACATCTACAAAATGGTATAATTACCCATTTTACATGGATATTTACCCTAAAAAAAGGCCACCTAGATTTTTCGGGAGCCTTTTCCTGGCTGAAATTTTCGAAAAGGTAAGTTTTGATCCCTATAATTTTCGGATCACTAGACTTTCAGCTAGGAAATCCGAACAGATGAAAAGTTTTTAGGGGATAAAAATATGCCTATATCAACCGTTTAAATACTAAGATACGTTCAACAATGCTATGTTAAGTGGTTTTGAACTATATCCTCGCTGGGTGCCCCTGATTGCTGTCTTAGCTCGTAAGTGCCATCGACATGATTGTCAGTGTCAGAGGGGAGAATGTATGGGAAGTAGCTCCCCCCCCCCCTGGTCAGTGTCGTTGGCAGTTTTTCTTCTGACCCCCTGGACTTCGCTTAGTCTCACAGAGAAACCACTTACAACATCAGTACAGTAAATTGTTTTGTTATGCAAACATCAATGTTTTGTTCATGCACTCATCTCCAATTGGAGTTTTAACAAAAAAAATTAATGATCAAATACTATAACATGACTTGGACCAAAGAAATGATAATTATTAGCTTAGTTCGTCCATGTGAAAGATCGACGTTTGTCCCGGAGACGATCTTCAGACGGATAGAACAACGTGTTGGACGATCCGAACTAAGCCAGAGGTCGAACTTTTCAAAACTAACTCGGCTAGGTTTGGTTCCTCTCATGTAAAGTTCAACGTTTGGCCTAGGCCTTACAGTAACAATTACAAATAAAAGGTACAATTGCCAGTGGAGTCACTGTGGTGACCTCTATACTACGTGGGACACCTCTCTAATATTTTGCTCTGTCTTTACAGCGTCCGTATCAGTACTTCATGTCAAGTATAAGTTTCAGTCTGACCTATTGAATAATTGGTAGCGCTTCACACAATACACAATCGATCTTTTTTCTTTAAGAATGAGCTTCAGTTTGTTTGCCATGTGATACTTAAAATTTACTGATCTAACTGCATACAACGCCGGTTACGTCCGTTGAAATAATGCAGGCGCGGATCCACACCGGTTTCCACCGTTTTACGGAAATCGGTGACATTTCAGTCATAATAATATATTTTTAATGATAAAAACACTTTCCAGGTTGAAATCTGGCTAATATCCTGTCTGAATGACTCGGAAACCCAGGAAAGGGGACTTAAGGAGTAAAAATCCAAACAAATTTCCTGGTGGGGCCCGTTCCCCGACCCTTCTAGAAGCTTGTCGTTTAGGAAATCGGTCAGTATTTATCCTAGATTCGATCCTAGATCCACGCCATGGTTCCTCAACCGCGGGGGAGGTGGTGGTACGGGTATTAAATGCAACAGCCTAAACAATGTGATACTTCTAATAAAATGATAACAAATAGTAAAAAGGCTGGTACATTATGAAAAGCCAGTGGTTTTTGACATAGTCAAAGTGGCTTGAAGCTTTTCGATTCAAAATCTTTTGTTGTTTATGAAATAACTGAATTCAGAACATTCTCGTGTCTAAGTCCACCTAACTACGTAAAGAATGTCATTAACGCGTGAAAATGTAGGAAATATCATGATCCCGTTTACTAAATACTAGCGTAAAAGCACCGTAAAGCTGCGTAAATACTGATGTAAAGCTTACAGTTAAATAACAAAGCAATATTTAATCTACAGATCTAGACTCGACTTGGATTTGGAAATGTCTTGTCGAGCTGATCCGGCAAAGCGATGGCAGAATTAGGTTGAATTAGTCGACTCTACTGCCTTACAATAAACTTTGCCTTGCGGTATTTAAATAAAAGAAGTTGTACGTACCTTTTGTAAAGCAAAAGGCTCACTGAAAGTAAGTGTAAGAACCTTTTTGTCGAATATTTATCCACCGTCTGCACTTCCGCCTTGTTGTTGCGAACCAGGGCGACCAGGGCGTAATGGCGCTGTTGGCCGAGAGGGCTTGGTACACTAAATTCCAGTCCTCACTCCTCTCAATCACTCTTCAATCTTCAATTCCGTCTCAGTGGTTTCCAGCCCTAGCACTTGCGCTTAGGCCACTCAATAGGGAACTTACGATCCGACAACGGGCGACGTCCATGAAAACGTCGCTGAAAAATAAACTTCCCATCCTTTTAAACTTTTTCGCTATTATCCCAATTCGCCCTGTTACTTAGAAGAAGGGAATTTTGGTCGGAGCTGAAGAGAAGGGACCGCGCCCGAGTTCAGACAGAGATGGTAGAATTTATCGCCTCGCCGTTCCCGTTCTCAAGAAAACTTAAAATTTGGTCATTTAATTTCACGTCGTAGTTGTGCAGGGACAGTAAAAAAGTGTACAAAAAAGCGTGATGCAAGTGCAGAGTTGCTTTTTTGCTCATTAAACCAAGATAGATCATTCTCTCTTGGGAATACTCAGTTTAAACTAGTAATAATTGCAAATTAGGGGAGTGCGTTCAATGGGGATGGGGAGGGTGGTGGGTTGTGAGTGGTAGTGAGAAGGGGGTGCAAAGCCTAATGGGCTTGTAATATCGAGAAATCAAAATCAAACACTTTTATCACTATGAATATCAGCAGCTGTCTTTATCAGTGTTATTGTTTGTCCTCCCACTTTACAATTCGTTACTATTTCATTTTTCCTCTAAAATGCACTATAGGATGTTCATTAAAACTGGCTAAAAATTGGGATACAGAAAATTGAAATTATCTGAAAAGTTTAAGCGTCTCGTATCACTTTAAACCTTTGTTGTGTGACACTAGGCTAACACGACTCACCTACTTAGCACTGTTTTTAAAATACAACGCACCCGGAATTAGTGAGATGAAAAGGTCAACGTTTCACTGTTCAACTTCTTGTATATTTTTCAAAAATGGTGAGAAACAAGAGCAAATACAACACTGTAAATAGCTTTTAAAAGCGAAAAGGTGTAATTTGTAATAGAATCAAATATGGTCTAAGCTGATCTTGCTTGAATCCATAAAAACAAATACAATGTGCACAACGCATTGTTAACATAATATCTACATATACGATTATCTTAGAATGGAAATTTTCCTATAATAAAAAAACTTAATTGAAAACTGCGAGAAAAACTTTAAGCAGACCTGTGGTAAACAGAAAATCGCCAACGTTTCATCTGTGAACGAGTGTCACAAAATGGATACCAGTTCCCGGGCGAGAGAAAATGAACACATGAGATCGAGGTAAAGTGTGCCAGGCCGGTCCAAGATTGCGTCCAAACCGTGAAATCGCATGGCATACAGAACGGTTACTACTTCGTGTAAGGTACACGAAGAGTAGGCGTTCTCCTTCGTCGAACGCAAATATTATTTCACCGAAATTTATCACATGAACCAATCGCACAAATAGAAAACTGTTTCTCACATCGTGTACCACTGGTATGAGTTGCATTACGTAAATCAACACTTTTATGACTTGAACAAGGGGCTTGTATTCAACAATTCTCTTTTTGCGTGTTGCGCCGCCTGCATAAAAGGTCTAACCTGCCTTGTTTCCGGATACCCTCTCGTCATATTAAAATGACAGGAAGGAGAAAGCGAGCAAGGCCTTTTCTATCTTCTTCTTGTGGTCCCTAGCGCAGCGTAAAAACTAACAGTCACGTTTATGCATGAATTCAGGCCATCGACTTTGGCTCGTCACATGACGAAGAGGTTTAACATTTACAGCAAAAGGGCTGCCTTTAATGTGTGCACCTCGCAAGCACACGGACAATTTCAATTTACCATACATCTTGTCGACAGTATATTCTGCCAAGTAAGTTCCATCCTTTCGATCGTTTAACTCTACATTTATTTCATATCCTCCCTTCTCTGGTTTCAGTTTCACCACAAAAACGTCGCCACCACGCTTGCGTTGAAAGTTTCGGCTGTCGTGAGAAGTAATAGTAAATACAGCCGTCCTTCCAGGGTTTGCGGTTGTTATTCCCGGGCCAGTTGCAGTAGTGTTTGCTGCACAGGTTGATATGTCACTGATGTCTCCTGCGCTCTGAATAGCTTCCTCAATACTCTTGTTGGGATGGTGAGAAAATGACTGAAAGAGATCGATATCGTTACAGTGAGTCCTTACCTATTTCATATTCTTTACAACTTCAATCTTGAAAAGCTCATTTACTAAAAAACGATTTACTTGGCACACGTAGTCATCTTTCACTTGATATTCTGTTTCTTCGCAGTTTTATAAAATAAAATTGACTATGCGAAAACCACACTTTACGCAACTTATGGATGAGTTCGTCGAGAAATATATTTGTGAACTTAGAAATGCATTTTGGTGTGTCTGTACTGTAATCGATCGTGGGCAACGACTGTGCGCAATGCTGGCCCACACCATTGGTATAGTCTGAATAGAACGGACACAATCATAGACTTTCTTCAGGCGATCCTCAAGAACATAATTCAAAACCTTCAGACTAGCAATGCAGCTTCTCAGAATAACAAGCAGAGTCAACATCAGAAAAAAACTCAGAATCTTCGAGCAAGGGAAAAGCTCGTGGGGGGTGGGATTTTCCCAAAACGAAAACACGTGATACTGAGTCCCAGTTTCCCACATAGTCTATACAGGCTTAGACTTCTCGCGACTTCGCTCGCTAAGAAACTTGTGAGGTCGACTTGTAGCAAGACTATATACAGGCAGTGTGGACTGTGGATTGACTGCGACACAGACAACGGGCGTTGCATCCACTATATTGTAAAAAGAGATTAATATTTCCCCGTTTCGGATTGGCTTAAATCCTCGGCAAATTCTTCAAAACTAGTTAGCGTTGACCAAATTTGTAGTATGGCAAAAAAAGGCGTTAATGGTGCAGGATAACTGCACAAATAGGTAGACAACTGTGACGCCCTGGGGAAGAGGTTATGTTAGCTCAGCTCAGGCTCTATTCAATAATGGTGGAAAATTTCACACGGAAATGAACATATACTACTCGACAAATGACAGCTACCCTGGTCCCAGATCGCCACTTTGCACAGTTCGCTCTCTCTTACGCAGAGAAAATTTTCCAGAAAAACGTCCGGGACCAGGGTAGATGACAACTGCTATGTAAAGAATATCTGCTAGAATATTCATCCCGGAGAAAAGAATGGCGCTCGAACAAAACCGTTAGTCTGGGTCCCAGGCTAATTCATGGATAACTGAAATCAAAATTTGAATTCTCACCATTCCCTCCTCTTCTTTCTCGGTGAACTCTGTCATAAACTGTGCCTCTGGCTCAAGCCCTATTGAGTAGCATTTTTCGGTCTCGAGCGTGGAGACTATGTCCGGCCTGCTGAGAAGGAACTGAACATCACTCGGAGATTGGATGGAGGACTTTGCTCGTTGAACTGCACTCTTTAAAAATGCTTGGTTTACTTCCAAACGGTCGAGCTGCACCGTGAGGAGGGACTTTGTTTGTCGATGTATACTGGACAACTTATCCATCAAAACTTGCTCTCGGTTAGATAGTGCGGAATGAAGCTATAAATATACAAAAGAAAACACACACTAGCTCTGTAATATTGGCAGATCTATCCCGCACATAGAATCCAGATAAAAAACGGTTGATAACTGCGTCCCGAGGTGTGTAGTCTGTGTGCAAAGGACATTGGAGACGTTTGCACGCAGGCTATGAAGACGCCTTTAACGCGGAAGTTCTTAGGGCTCACGTCTGTGTGTTAGGCTAGCTACGAGGTGAGTTCAGTGAATACGTTCAACAATCATGATCCGGGAGCGGCCTACCCTTAAACATCTAAATCATTGGCCTTCGGGATAGGTATCAACAAATCACTGGTTTCTGCATTCCACGTTGAGATTATCATGTTTCTTTATCTAATTGTTAGCAGAAACTATTAATCAGCAATAGAAAATTCGGATCGTAACTCGTAAGTGGTAAGGAATACTTCTTGCAGCGTAAATGTCATCCACCCCAAAAACAAAGATATGCTATACCTCTCTAAAAAAGCCTTGAATTTTTTCACGCTGTTCTTCGCAAGCTACCTCCATGAAAAAAAGTTGATCCATCACTCCACCTTCAGCAGCATAAATCTTTTCGGCTTGACAGCTGGCTTTGCTTACAAGCGCCTCCATCTCTCGTCGGTATTTTGAAGCAGCTTCAGCTACAATTACACACTTGTGCCCGTTATGATTAAGGGCATAACAGTCTCTACAAATAACATGACCACAACTTTCGTCGAAAAAGCGGAATGGATCGTTATGCTCCGGACAGAGAACCGATGCAGAAGCCAGCTGAGGGTTTGCTTTCAGTTCGTTGAAGGTAAGAACCCGGTGGTCGCGACTTAATTTGCTGCGTTTATGAATCTGAGCCGCAGCTTTGCACATGTTTTCTTCGCAGTCCAAGCAAAAGAACATCGATGGGTGTTTCTCATCACAAGCCTCACATTCGTGCGTGCCTGTATAACCTAAATTTTCAGCATGTTGTTTGGGTGCCGTTTCGTTCACCATGTCCAGTAACGCAAAATTCTTTAACAGGCCATGGACCCCAGAAGGAACGGCAACTGGATTTCTGCATTTAGGACAATCAATAGTGTTACCACGGAGTAACCTTTCCAAGCAACGCGAGCAGAAGCTGTGTCCACAACTCAGCATCCGAGGACATTTCTGTTTGTCATTGTAACCTTCAATACAGATCGAACACCCCAGTCCCTTGGATGCCATTTTCTGTAAAACATAAATAGTCAAAACGTTTTCGAAAAGAGAAAAAAGGAGAAAAAAGCCACCTCTCAAATTGGTCGCATTTTTTTTTACCCTCTTTAAAAGGTTCATTGCTGTCTTAGCTTGTAAGTGCCATCGACATGATTGTCAGTGTCGTTGGCAGTTTTTCTTCCGTCCCCCCTGGACTTCGCTTAGTCTCACAGAGAAACCATTTATAACATCAGTACAGCAAACTGTTTTGTTATGCAAACATCAATGTTCGTTCGCAATGTTTACTGAGGCAATGCTTTTAGGGACATCGCAAAGGCTTGCTAAGGTACATCAGTTTTCAGTCAGTGTTAATGGGCCTGGGAGTTACTGAGTTCAAGTACCTGGGTGTCATCTTTGATAAACACCTAAGCTGGAACGAACATGTTGAAGAAATTGTGTCGAAAGCTGGCAGGTGGGTCGCTCTATTAGGACGTGTTCGCTGTTATATCACCACACAAAGAGCAAATGCCATTTTTTATCTATGATTAGACCGATTTTAGAGTACTGTGCTGGGGTCTGGGGGATCTGTGGGGAAGTAAACAGTGGAACTCTAGAAACTCTGCAGAAGCGCGTTGGAAGAATTGTAATTAAAAAATCTAGTAGTGACACTGCGATGAAAGCTTTGAAGTGGCCAAGTCTTACGTCCAGGCGCGATGAACACATCCTAAAACTTTTAAGGAAATGTATACATGGTCGGTGCCCTCAGTGTTTTAAGAACTACTTTGTTTTTAACAAGGACATTTGTACTCGTTCAACCCGCCAGAGCAATCTCTTGCATGTTCCTGCTATAAGAACAGAAGTGGCAAAGAGATCCTTTTATTACCATGGAAGTATTGTAAATGTCCATAATATTGAAAGATTTTGTTATTAGTTCATTTGTTATATTACCTTGTATATATTTTATTATTATTTTTTATTATTGCCCCCGCAGGGATTTCGCCCAGAGGGCGAAATCCCGAGGAGGCACTCTAGTAACTCGCCCGTATATTAAGGAAAGTACTTACAGTTGAAATATACAGCCATACGGTCAATATAGAAAAAACTCGATTTGCTTGAACAGGGGCCGCGAGGAATCGGTAGGTAATGATGACGTTTCTATTGTTTGCGCCCGCAAGTACGAAATGGTTGAGATGACGTAAAGACAGAACATCCCCAAGGGATCGCTTAGATAGATTTTGTGACGTGTATTGTGCAGTCATACTTCGACACTCTTTTGCGTTACGCGTTATCAATGACATTCTGTGGAGCAGTTGTTTCAGTGAAAGTTACGGACCAAAATTTTAACGACACTCGTTAAGCCCAGAAGAAGTTATAAGTCGCGTATAACTGTGTATATATAAACGCTTGGAGAGTTTGACAGACACGAGTGCACAAATCTTTCATTGGAAGGCTTGCCAGACACTCTTTCTCTGTCTTTGACCGGAATAAGACTCAGCCCCAAACAATCAAGACGAGTGAACAACGGCTAGCTTCTCACTAGCATAACGATGGACGGTTATAGAAATTCGCCGACAATCAAATTCTGTGCTGACTTATTCCCTGCTCACAGATGTCTTTCCGCTATATGTTTAAAATAAGACTAGAATGCGCGATTGTGAATTGATCAAACGTCCTTTTAATTTCTAAGGCTTCCTTTCCGGCAAATGAAATGAACTGAATGTAAAAAGTGAAAGAGAAATAGCGAAAAATTCAACTTCTAATTAAATTTTTTCTTATGGTTTAGAATAAACTATTCTCGAAATTGAGATTGTTTGATCAAAGCTGTGTAAATCGAACTGAAACTGTACATGGAACCTTGCATTTCCTGTATTTACCTCATACACCTATTGTATGGAATATGTGTGAAAATCTTCGTTATGGATCGGTATATTTCAAAGAGCTACACAACGAGCAAGAAATAAATGCTATTGACCGACAATATACAGAGCGGGGGCAGCTGTAGTGTCAACTATTACAAGTTTTAAATAAAGGCGTCTATCTTTGTTCATGCACTTAGCTCCAATTGGAGTTTTTTTGACAAAAATTAATGATCAAATACAAGAGACTATTAAGGGGACAGAGAGGGCATCCCCCATATACACCCTATTCCATAGGTAATTCGTCTCGAGTTATTTTTAACACCACAGATCTCAAGGGGGATTAGACAACAGCCAATCACATAGCGCGAATGTGTTCCGCGTGGATGACCCACGCTGAGAGCCACGCGTCCCTCACGAAATGACGCAGAACAAAATGGAGGAAGACGCGGAGAGCGATTTTGCTATTCCTTTTGTCGACGAAAACGACTACAGCGAGATTTCTGCGAAGTGTGTCAGCGAAACCGAAATTAAAAAAGAATCGCCCTTCCTCTCTTGTATAGAGCTAACAGTAGAGCAGGGAAATCCTTAACACACTAAATATTCTCTCAGGATCATTTATAATTTACAGTTTGAAGAGAGCAATTTCTGGTTTGATGTTTATTTTTTTCAGTCTTTATAGCGATTATTCCTACCCACTTACTTTGTCAATTGTAGGCGAACCCTCCTAAAGCTGAATTTCAAGGGACCATATTCAAGCTCAGAAAGAGAAATAAAATTTCGTCGTTGCTTATTTACGTCCTCCATAAAACGCGAAATTAGGCATTTTCACGTCGTAGTCGTGCAAAAACGGGAAAGAAATGAACAAAAAAGTGTGTTACACGTGCGAAGTTGTTGTTTTTCTAATTAAACCTATTGTTTTTTTGACGTTCTAGTTTTCGTTCGCGTCGTTGGATCTTAAACTCCCTAAATTGTACAAACGACCGGTTTCAAAAGACCGGCGAAATTTCTCATTTTATTAAAGCACTGAGGTTACGACAACTTCGAGTTAAACTGATTTCACGGGTTGTCAAAGAGTCCAGCGATTCCTTTTTCCCAGGTAAGCCCCGACTCATTTCGCTTCAATATTCAGGAATGCTCTCGATCTTTTTACGCTTTCATTGCCTCTCGCCCGACATGTTTTGCACGGCGTTTGGTCATGCGAAACCTCCACGAAACATCCACGCCTCGCGCGAGGTAACTTTATCCCGATTCTAAAAATAACTCGAGACGAAATACCTATGGAATAGGGTGTACATGGGGGATGCCCTCTCTGTCCCCTTTATAGTCTCTTGACAAATACTATAACATGACTTGGTATTTGGAACTGAAGATAAGTCATACAAAAGATTTTATTGGAGCAATAGCTGATTCACTGAATGTAATGTATACGAAACGTTTTAAGAACACTTGGGCCTAGGCCTAGGCCAAACGTCGAACTTTTCGTGAGATGTACCAAACTTTAATTTGCTGGGGTCGACCGGAATTAAGTTAAGATCGTCTGTTGGGTCAGACGTCGAACTAAGGACGTTCAACAACATGACTTCATAATGACATCAAATTACGTCATTGTGTCAATCAAATTATGCCTAGATATAAGAAATAAAGAGCACATTATTTATGAGCAGCTTTGATATAAATAATAATCATCATCATCATCATAAAACATCCTCAATAACAATAACAGCAAACTATTATTATTGTTGTTGTTGTTGTTGTTGTTGTTAAGGATGTGATGATACTTATTATTGGGTTTACTTGTCCTCCGACCATGCATTTCAAGTTTATGACAAAGTGCAACAAGTGTTCTTAAAAAGTGCGACAGCTTATTTTATTACAAAGGGCGATGGTCTGTTATTTCAAAGTGCGACAGCTTTTTTTTACAAAGTGCGACAAGTGTTTTTACAAAGTGCGACAGGTATTACAAAGTGCGACAGAACAGCCCATCATAGGACACCCAGGGGCAGCTAGTCAGGACGACAGAATGTTCGTGGTGAAAGATTACAGTAAGATCGAGACAAGCAGTTAAACAAAATGAACATTCTATCGTCCCGACTAGCTGCCCCTGGGTCTCCGAGGATGGTCTTGGCTTTACAGTAACAATTACAAATGAAAGGTGCAATTGCCAGTGGAGTCTAAGAGCGGTTTCCATTTGTCAGAACTGACAGGCCAGACCATTTCCATCGCAATGATAATTTCCCTTTTAATCGAAACTCTCCAGCCAGATCAGTCAAATCCTAAATAGTATGCACGAAGGAGAACGTTTCAGCAAAAACTGTTGGAAAAAGCCTATTTCACTTTCAAACTGATTGGTCCGGCCAAGGTCCAGCTGGCCAGTTCTGACAAATGGAATGGCCCTAAATTTTATGTGATGTCACTGTGGCGACCTCTATGCTACGTGGGACAGCTCTCTAATATTTTGGTTTGTCCTTACAGTGGAGGACTACGTGAAAGAAAAACCTGATTTTCAAATTAACTACGGTGCCAATCCACAAATAAACCGGCAAGTATAAGTTTCAGTCTGACCTATTGGTAGCACTTCACACAATACACAAGCGATCTTTTTTCTTTAAGACTTTCAAGCTTCTTTTAAAATTTTCAACTTTTCGAGTTAATGCGATGCGAAGTTGAGTTTCCCGATTAAGTGCCTTGAGATTTTAGATACTAGGCCCAGTTAATACACATATTATTGCTAAACAATGTCAGGTACTTCTAATAAAGTCATAACAAATAGAAAAACGGCTGGTACAGTCTACATTCAATACGGCTTGAAGCTTTTCCATTCAAAATCTGTTGTTGTTGTTAATGAAATAACTGAATGCAGCAACATACTCAGCGATTAAAATGACAGGAAAGTCGCAATAAAGAAAGTAGACAAGCGTGAAAAAAGCACAGTAAACTTATTTTACTGAAGTTGTGCGTATTGACTCAGAGTAATAATATTCAGGGGAGATATGTTCGGTTACATTTTTGTTTTGCATTCATGATGCAAGTTCACTTTCGATTCCTGTACGGACAGTAGTAGAAAGTTGAGTCTCCTGAAAAATGGACGTTAGCAAACATCACCAACACTCCGTTGTATAAAAATTATGCTACAACCAGTTTTCAAGTAATTTTATGTATGCACGGATTAACATATTGAAAATATTGGGCGGTAGACGGACTGTCAAAAAAAATATAACACGGATTTAAAGGAGGATTTAAGTACCTTCGCTATTCACCGCCTATGGAATGCACTGTTGAGGCTACAAACTCAAATAAGCACAAAAAAAGCATACTGTCAACAACACGTAAATGTTAAAGAAAACACAGGCAAAAATCTAGGATAAGTCCGATGCCCTTGACGTAGCAGCACTCGTGAAAGTCTTACTGACGCCAAAAAATCCGGATCAAGAACGACTAATATGACACTCAGTAAAATCATGATGCCGAGAAAGACTGGTTCACTATGAAAAGCCTTAGAGCTGAAAAGCGAAGTACTGACGCAAAGCTTACATTGAAAGGATAAAGCAATAAGATTTTATCTACAGAATTAACTCGATTTCGAAACGAATGAATGTCATTAATTTGCGATGGGAGAAATGGGGTATTAAATAACTGTATCATAGAGCTGAGCGCCGACAGAATAAGCTTAAATTAGTCCAATCTACTGCCTTACAATAAACTCTGTATTGCAATATTTCAATTGAAGATATTGTACGAACCTTGAGTGAGGCAAAATGTTCAATAAAGTGATTGCAAGAACTTCTTTCACCACGATTCCTCCACTATGGTGGCCCGCAACAGTCACGGCGAAACCAAAAACCTCAGGGCAAAAGCAAAATACCTCACGCCAAAACCAAAAACCTCACGGCAAAAACAAAATACCTCACGGCAAAACCAAAAACCTCACGGCAAAAACAAAAACATCACGGCTAAACCAAAAACTTCATGGCAAAAACAAAATACCTCACGGCAAAACCAAATACTTCACAGCAAAAGCAAAATAGCTTTGGTTTTGCTAGACTGCAAAACAGTCGGTTTTTTTTCTCAAAATCAGTAAAGAAATCGGTAAAGCGTGGCGTACGAGATCTTACTGTTTTGTAGTCTATGGTTTTGCCGTGGGTATTTGCAATTACAGGGATAAAATCTTACCTTCTCGAAAATTTCAGCCAGGAAAAGGCTCCCGAAAATTCTAGGTGGCCTTTTTTAGGGTCAAAATCCGTTAAAAATGGGTAATTATACCATTCAAGTGTAGATGTTCGAAAATCCTAGGAGAGGCAGGCAAGCAAGAAATTTTTGCAATCGAACCCTCACTAACTCGAACTGTTTTTTGTTTCCCTTCAGAGTTCGAGTTACTGGGGTTCTACTGTACTAAGAAGCAAGCTCAGTTATAAATCATGATCCATTGTTTGTAGTAAGTGAAATATGTTTCCTTTCCGTCCAGTGTCGACTAACTAAGTATTTAATATTGCCGGGGGTGCTCTCAAACATCATTTCCAAAATTATCCAAAACAATGTCCAAAGGAAGGGAACTTTCTCAAGTTTTTTTATCATGAGTTCCTCAATAACAGTGTTGATTAGGACGCTTTTGAGAACTTTTATCGATGGTGTAAATATTTTGCCACTGTTAATTATAACTTCCAACAATACAAAGGTGCAGTTTACACATCATGAATAACCAAGTTTGAAGGTCACTTTCTAGGCAAAAAAAATTAATTGTCAACAGAATAAAAGGATGATGACACAGAAGTTGTCTCCGAAAAAAATTCATAGCCCCCTCCGAAAAATAATGGTCCGTCCGTAGACAACAGCGGCAACACCGACCTCACAGGAAACAGCACTTGAGAAATTTCACCCAGCATGTGAGTTATTTTACTGGCTACGTCCGACAAAACTTAAGGTGGCTCCCTAGAGTATTTACTAATAACCCTAGCTATCTAGCATACGTTACAGAACGAAATCTAGTCACTTTGTCCTTGCGATTTTGTTCACGAGATTCACCGCTAAGGTTACCCATAGAAGAAGGCTCCTTTATCAAGTTTCATTTTCTGGATTAAGGCCGTTGCCATGGCAACATCGCATCCTTAGACAGGCAGTAATTTTGTCATTTTTGATCATTTTTTCTTAATATTTCTTATTTCCCACGGTGAAATGTCTTTAAACTTTGCCACTTTATATTAACGATATTGCTTAACATTTTAAAGTGGAAAAAACATGGGGTCGTTAAGACGGTTTTGCCAATATTTTGAAATTTGTAATTTTTCTTAATGGAGGAATTTAGCTCTTACAGATTTTAACAAAAATAGGTCAGTACAAAGGTACTGCAACTATCAAGAAATGAGGCGATTTTTAAAAAAATTTACCGAAGGAAACGCGAGAAATTCACGGTTAATTAATCACGTTGACGTCACAAAAATCCGAAAAACACGCGTGGTTCGGGGTCCTATGAGCAAAATACGCGCGCGAGCCATCACGCCCGCATGCGCATAATGCACAAAGCTACTGAAAACATGTGATTTCTTTGAAGAGTACGAAAGCCATTGTTTTGAAGCCGTTTATTAGTATCATTACGGTGATATCTCGCCAGTTGAAAAAGGAGAGATAGCGGATTCAATTTTATACCTAACACAGGATGTTTTCTTCGAAGTACTTGACTATTGCAGCTAAAATTCGAAGCGTGGTGGTCACAGAGGATGGCGATCGTCGGCGATGAAGACGGTGGTTATGCCAGGGTCGCAATAAGCCCTTCATTTCCTAATCTGCTGTACACTGTTTGCAGATCTTCAAATGTTAGCCCACTTCCGGATACTTTTTCAACCTTGTTCTTCTTTAGGGATAATTTCAAAGGCGAAGTTTTTCTTTAAAAGTCTGCTGTAAAAGATGGCGCCGATCTATAAATCGTACATCATGTCCTCAGCTACATGTACAAGACCGTAGGTCTCGACGGACAACTATTGCTTTCGTCAAGGGTCAGTCTGTGAGTAAAAATTATTTCTCGTTGTGCAAAAACATTGTCCATTTACTTCGTCTTTTTAACGTTTGTCTACTTTTGAAGCGAAAGAATTGATGTCTTTGAGAAATTTCTGCTTGTTTTTACATACAATTTACTCTTTTGGAGATCGATAGTGACTTGTAACCGGTGTAACATTGTCTCCTCTCATAAATGTTTGACCTACACTAATCAAACTTTTTGCACAATGAACTTCAATAGAAAGTTAATAAAGTTTCTTGGGGGAATATTTCGAAACTGAGAGGCCATGTTTGTTTTAATTTTTGCGTGGACGTCGCGCGGATTTTAAAGCTCGCGCCATACTAGTGCTCAGGCTGCGCACGGCCAATTTACTCTAGGGAGCCACCTTAATACGTCTTACGAAGAAGTGACGATGCCATGTGGTGCCCAGGTTGAATGTGAGCACCTCTTCACGGGGTTATCGGTCCGCGCGCTACCTGGGCACGAGTCAGCTTTCAGCTTGCTGCACTGAAAAGACGTAATACTATATGGCATGTGTTTTTTACGCTGTTTTGGTCGTTTTTACGAAAACGTTTCCTTCAGGAATAAATAAAAATTTTCTGCAAAAAAAAATTGAGAAGAAAAACTGGGGGCTGTGGTGACCAGTACATATATCATGAGCATTGTGCGAACTTACCCTTGACATTTGTTTTCAAAACTACAATGAAATAAAGGCGTATTAACTTTTGAAACACGCGTAAACCAGAGAGGTTCCAGCCTTCAAAAGTAATTGACGCACAGAAGTCGAATGCTCTAACTAATGCTGAGCTATTTTACTGAGCTTTTACTTGCGACTTCCGACAAAAACATAACGTAATAATTCTTCCGACGAAGTGACAGTGCCATATGGTGGAAAGGTACAGTAATAGGGCTGCCTTGAATGTGAGCAACTCTTAAGCGTAAGCTCAATTTGTAATCAATTCGTTTAGCACCTAAAGGGATTGTTTAAATAGGCAAATTCCATCTCTTTTGTCCTGGACATTGGCGCCAACTTTATCTCCTTGTTCGCTTTTAAGATCCAGCAATATAAAAGTGTCGCCACCTACGGTACGAGGGAACTTTCGAGTGATCACGGGCATTGATGTTGCTTTTCTCTTCCTGATTTCAAGGCCTGACAATGCCAGCTGCAGTGGTGGGCTATTACTGCACAGGCAGGCCTGTCCATGACGATACCCACATTATTAACTGTGTCTACCACTCGCTGTAATCTCCTTTGATCACAGCGCGTAAACTCTAGTACACAGTGGGTTTTAGTTCTGGTTTTCCATGGTAACGGCAAGCGTCGACTCTATAGCAGATCTGAAGTGATTTGACGCGAAGGAGATGAATTGTCGAATGAAACACTCTAAGCGGTAGCCTTCATAAAGGCTTTATAGTTGCGCCAGAGAGGTCGCTCCCGTAAAGTGCTTCATCAAATATTGATCTCTGGTAATCAAATTCATTCAAAACCAGCCAATCACCCCTGTAGAATTCGTATAATTAAGTGGTAACTTCTTTAAGCAGAAAAAAATTTTTCTTCCTTAAGGACTGGTTTCTTCACAGATTTTTAAACTATTGTGTAAAGGGGAGTGGGAGGTCCATTCTAAAGTATTTTCAATGCATTCTATGACTGTTATTTTAAGGCTAATAGAACCAGGATTTGCTGGCCTCATAAAAAAAAGTGGCCTTTAGTCCAATTAATCGTGTCTGGAAAAAAGGGAAGCGTTGAAAAAGATTTCGTGTGCCAACCTATTTGTTTTAAGAGAGCCGTCTTAAAACTAAGAGCTAACGCGCCCGCCAAATACACCTGCTTTGCATTGTTTGCAAACAGAAAATCTCCGTGGCACGCAAAACATTCACGATATCTCCAAAGGTTTTGTGTCCTACAAACATGTAGCAATTTCATAAACTGGTACAATGGAATTCGATAAATACGGACACCATGGGGATAAGCCATTGTGTCCTTACTCGGGTGTCCGTATTAAACAGTCCCTCAAATAATACGTTACGAGACAACGTTGTTTAATCAAGTTCATCTTCTGTATATTGCACTCTGCCACGTAACAAAACTGAAAGTCGAATTTACCACAGATGCCGTGTTATTTTATTTTTATTATTTTAAAGATGTAGAATATTATCACAGTTTTTACTAAGCCTTAGTTTTGAAACTTCTACAGAAATCCACAACAAAAGCAAATACTAATTATGTGGCAATTAATCACGTAATTGATGGCACTTGTAACCATGTGCTCACTAAATAAAACAATATGGAAGATCCGTTGAATTAAATGACCACATGTAGCCCGCATCGTTTTGTCTAGATCTATAACCCAGACAAGCAAACATGTGCATATGTAACAAACAATTAGACCTAAAAAACAATCTCATCTCAATCAAAACTGACCTAAAAGAACAAAGACTGAGAGAATTTTAGAACATTCAGTTCAAACTCCCCCCTCACTGACCAACCCCATTGTCGAGAGTTATTTTTTAGACTCATAATAATAATAATAATAATAATAATAATAATAATGGAATTTATATAGCGCTTATACACCGCTGTTCTAAGCGCTTTACAATGTAAAAAAGGACATGAGAATATCATTAAGCACAAGCTTACATATAACCCTACTGTACACACCTTAAAAAGGAAAGAAAAAAAAACAAAAAACAAAAAACAAAAACAAACAAAAAAACAAAACAAAAACAAATATGACGAAACTAAATGTCATATACCTTTTTAAAAAGAAACGTTTTCAACTTAGATTTAAAAAGATTAAAATCAGAACAAGCTCGAATTTCAAAGGGGAGCTTGTTCCATAGTCGGGGGGCAGCAACGGAAAACGCTCGCTGGCCATAAGTTTTCATGTTAAAATTTGGTTCTTCAAGGCGTAAATGATCCCTTGATGACCGTAATGTCCTTGCTTGATGGTAAAATTTTAAAATATCTTCAAGATATCGGGGACCGGAGCCATTCAATGTTTTAAAAGTTATTAAATTTATTTTAAGAACAATTCTCTCCTCAACAGGAAGCCAGTGAAGATCTCTTAGAGTCTCGGTGATGTGATCTCGTTTTTTGAGACCGGCGATAATTCGAGCAGCCGCATTCTAAACGGACTGTAACTTAGCTATGTCCCGTTTTTGGGCACCAAAAAGAAGAGAATTACAAAAGTCCAACTTCGAGCTAACAAAAAGGTGAAAAAGGTGAAAGTGACAATAGGGCCATTTATACGAGGAAAAATAAGACGCGTCTTACAAAAGACGCGTCTTAAATAAGACGCGAACTGTACCATTTATACGAGCATGTCATATCTAAGACGAGAACAGCTCGTATAAATGGTTCGCGTCTTATTTCTGTTCTTGACTCGTTTTCATGTGAATGTTGCCCGTAGCAACGGCAATCCAAGGTGGCGCGCCAAAAATTAACGCATGCGTACTATGCGTTCGCGTCTTATGTAAGACGCGAAGGTCATTTATGCGAAGTTTTTCTCGTCTTAGCTAAGACGCGTCTTATCTAAGAACAGGTGTTAAGGGCTGTTCTAAAATAAGACGCGTCTTAGCTAAGCCGCGTCTTATTTTAGACGACATGTGCCATTTATACGGAAAGTTCGCGTCTTATTTAAGACGCGTCTTATGTAAGACGGGTCTTATTTTTCCTCGTATAAATGGCCTTTTGTGTTGTCAAAAATCACGCCAAGATTGCAAGCCTATTGAGAGGGCCTGATGTTTTCCATGCCAACAGAAATCGTGGGCGGGGGCAACGAATGACGAAAACGGGAGTGCAGAAAGAGAAATTCTGATTTATCATTGAACTCATCTAGAACTATCATAGGTAGTATATTGTATATTGATATGAACGTAGAAAACAAACACACACTTGAGATGGCCTCTCTTAATTAATTTCTTTCTCGGTACTCCTCACGCTCAAAGCGAACAATTTAGACTGTTGAATGTAGAACGAAAAGCAATGCCAATATGTAGACAACAATATCGTTTCTTTTGCTTGTATTTTTCTCTGCAGCTTTAAATGAGGGTCCTTTGGAAAATCAGCTTTTTCTCCCGCTCTAGGGAGAAAACCTTGTAACTTGTACAACAAAAGGGCTGCCTTTGATGTGAGCACCTCGCAAGCACACGGACAATGTGTACTGACCTGACCCCCCCTTACCACCAAAAAATTTTGATAAGAAACTAAAGTAGTTTTGGTCAGGGACAGTATATTCTGCCAAGTACGTTCCATCGTCTTTGTCTTTTACATCCACCTTAACTTCGTATCCTTCCTTATTTAGTTTCACCGCGTAAACGTCGCCACCTCGCTTGCGTTGACGACTTTGGCTGTCGCGAGAAGTAATAGTGAATTGTGCCTTCTTTCCAAGGTTTGCGCTTTTTATTCCCGGGCCAGTCGCAGTAGTGCTGGCTGCACAAGTTGATCTGTCACTGATGTAGCCTGTCCTCTGGATAGCTTCCTGTATACTCTTGTGAAATGTAGGACCCACCTTGCCAGAAAAGGAGTAAAAGAGATCTTTGCAGTCAGTTAAAAAATATAATTTCTGATAACAAACGATTTACGATTTTTTCTTAGCAGCTGTGCCGTTTAAAACTTTTATTTGCGACAACCACATTTCAGATTTATTATCTTTGGATTGGTTCAGTGGTCCTTTAAGTTAAAGGTTTATTTCAAGGGTGTGACATCATCATGAGGAAAGGACTTTAAAAAAAGAGAAGGATTCAATATCTTTCTTCTCACTGTACCCATAAGTGTCTTGGGAGGGCGGGGCGAGAGCCTTTTTTACATCTAGTGAATTTTCCGCTGAGGGGACAAATTCAGTAAGTTAATGTTAATTTATAAAGGTTTTTCACCTGTACAATATTTTTCTCTTGTAATAGTCGACGCCGGAGTTTCACGTTAAGTTCTAGTATTCTACCTCGGGCAACTTTTTTTGCAAAATATACTGATTAGTTCAACTTTTTTCACATTTAATATGGAACAGGGAAACGCGAAGATCACCTTGTACTTTCATTTCAGAACTGCCTCAAATTGATTGAAGGATCAGTCGTATTTATTTTATCTATTCACAACTCATCAGGAAACAAACGTTAAGAAGAATCACCAAAAATTACCTGAGCGAAATTCACCTCAAATTGGTTGATGCTAAGCAATGTTATCCTCGGGATCCCAACAGAAATCCGGACAGGGTGAAAAATTGTGTTGTCTGCCCTTGAACTGTTGCTAGAACTAAAAAGGTTATTGAAATCTCACCTTTTCTTCCTTTGCAAACTCCGGTAAAAACTGGGCCTCCGGTTCAAGCACTAAGGAGTAGCTTTCGTGATTGGTCTCGAAAGTGGACACTATAGCCAGCCTACTGAGAAGGAAGTTAACATCGCTAGGAGATTGTATGGAGGACTTTGCTTGTTCAACTGCACTCTCTAAACATGCTCTGTTTAATTGCAAACGTTCTAGCTGCCACGTGAGGATGGATTCCTTGGATTGATGTAAACTGACCAACTTATCCAATAGAACTTGCTCTCGGCTATTTATTGCGTCACGAAGCTATTAAATAAGAAACAAACACACTCACACATTCCCGAAACTTCTCCAAAGTCAATATAACTCACTGAATGTTGTCCTTCAGCAGCCTGATATTTGAAAACTAATAACAATATGATCCCTCACCGATGCTTTTATTTTAATATTAGCAGCAGTTTAGCAGTTTAAGACTAGTTTAGAAGTTATTGTTATTCCAAAGTTAATCATTTCCGGGAGGTCTACTTCTACGTATACGTATCTAGTTCGAGAGTGGTTCGAATCACTGACATCTGCATGTTGCTTTGAGTGCATTTTATTTTTTATCTCGGTAATGCATCAGTCAATTCCACCTGCGCCCAGCGCCCCCCCGGGCTGACCCCCGGGCATTAGCATTTTTTTTGCCTTGGATGGCAAGTTCCCGGGGGTGGGGACTCTTGAGCTGTCAAACCCCCCGGGGTGGGGACGAAAAAAGAGGGCAAATGCCCCGTCCTCCGTTAACACTACAACATTTTTCATTGCTCGTACAGTCAAATAGTGCCATTTTAAGCATTTTAATATGCGATTTTTTGTTTCAAATGACGTCTTCCTTTGTAATAGCGCGAGGATTCTAAAGACTTCACGCCGCGACGACATGCACCAGTTCACGGTTTTGGTATTGATATGAAATTATTGATATCAAACTTAATAGACGGCTGTAAAGTTATATGTTATGAATAGTTTTATAAATATGAAAGGATGTTCTTCAAATAATATCAATAGAAATTTGATCCAATAACCAAAAAACGTTGAGTCACATCGATAGCTCCAATTTCGCTACGTAATTCTGGCTTGATAAGCAATGAAGAAATGAATACATACATGTAAAATCGAGAACATGCCATTACAACCCTCTACAATTTATTCCTGTCCTTGACAGATGAGCCAATCTGCTTTTTTTCCAGTAAAACCTTCTGTGTAGTTATTTTCTGATAGAAAACCGCGTGCGTGTCAAGAGCTCGGGAATGGTCCGGGGGTTGGCAAATGCCCGGCCCCCGGGCAGTGTAAAATTTGCAAATGCCCCACCCCCGGGACTGACAAGGCGGGCAAATGCCCCGCAGTTGCCCGGGGGGGAGCTGGGCGCAGGTGGAATTGACTGATGCATAACTACCCGGCATAAGCCGTTTTTCATTTTTTGATCATTACTCGTAAGTGGTTCTTGTAATACCATGAAATTTTTGCGGCTTTGATTTCATTCGAACAAATAACAAAGACATGCCTTACTTGTTGAAAAACCTCTTGAATTTCACCATTCCTTTCTTCGCAAGCCTCCTTCATAGAAACACTTGCTCTCATCACTTGACCTTCAGCGGCTTTAATTTTTTCGACTTGAGAACTAGCTGTGGTGACAAGTGCTTCCATTTGCTGTCGGTACTTTGAAGCAGCTTCAGCTACAGTTACACACCTGTGACCGCTATGATTAAGGGCGTAACAGTCTCTACAAATAACACGACCACAATCTTTGTCAAAAAAGCGAAATTGATCGTTATGTTCTGGACAGAAAACAGATACGGAAGCCAGTTGAGGGTTTGCTTTCAGCTCCTCGAGGGAAACAACCCGGTGGTCACGACTTGCTTTGCTGCGTTTATGAAACTGAGCGGCAGTTTTGCAAAAGTTTTCTTTGCAGTCCAAGCAACAGAAAGTCGCGGGGTGTTTCTCATCACAAATCTCACAATCGTGCGTGTCTGTATGTTCTTTATGTCCAGCTTGCCCTTTGGGTGCTTCCTTCACGATTTCCAATAACGCAAAATTCTTTAACAGACCTTGGACTCCAGTAGGAACTGCGACTGCATGTCTGCATTTGGGACAATCAATGCTGTTACCATGGAGTAGTCTCTCCAAGCAGCTAGAGCAAAAGCTGTGTCCACAACTCAGAAGCCGAGGACATTTTTTTTCATCATTGTAACCTTCATAACAGATTAAGCACTCCGGTCGCTTGAACGCCATTGTCTGAAATGAATGAAAAAATCAACATTTTTCACAAATGAATGAAGAGGTAATTATCGTTACAATAAAAAATCAGAAAAAGCGCTCTCTCAAATTTGGCACGTTTTTGTCGACCCTCTTAAGCATTGTTTTCTCTGGCAGTTTTCTTTTCTCATGAACTTCTTTCAGTCTCATAGAGAGACCTTTCTGCAAAAATTGTACATTATACCGCCATATTGTTACGCAAAAGCAACGTCCAAGTTCACTTCTGTTCAAATGGAGTTTTGAAAAATTAAAATAAAATACCATAACAGATGATCAAGAACATATTAAGTCATACCGCACAGCTTGACTTACCGGAGCAATAGCTGATCACTGAATATGATGTATATGAAACAATTCACGAACCCTTTCAATAACAATTACGAATCAAAGTGCGGTCCTAAAGAGATCTCATTGTGGTGGCCTCAATAATACAGACACCACTCTAATACAGGCACTTTCGTCTGTCGTTACAGTCAGGTCAAGCTACGTCCACTGAAAGAATGCAATTCAATTTTAAGTTTTAAAAGTTTCAACTTTCCGAATTTTAAATGAGATGCAAAGTTACGTGTCTTGAGGTTTTAGCTACTTGGCCCGGTTAACACACCCACACACACACGCTAACCAATGTGATAGTTCTCAGTAACAAGTCATAACAGATAGTAAAACGGCTCGTACATTCTGAAAAGTTAGAGGTTTTAAGTACATTCAATACGGCTTAAAGCTTTTCGATTCAAAATCTCTTGTTGTTGTTATTAATGAAATAACTGAACCGAGAACGTTTCGGTGTCGTCACTTAAATCCATCCAACCAGGTAAAGAATACCACTAACGCGTAAAAATGTAAGAAATCATCGCATAATGATCCCATTTACGTGAGCGTAAAGTACCGTAAATACTGATGTAGAGCTTACATGAACGCATTATTTCATCCACAGCTCTAGACTCGACTTGGATTTGCTTGGATTTGGAAATGCCTCAACGAGCTGACCCGGCAGAGCGAGCGATGGCAGAATTAGATTGAATTAGTTGACTCTACTGCCTTACAATAAACTTTGCGTTGCATTATTTTGATAAAAGAAGTTGCACGTACCTGTTGTAAAGCAAAAGGCTCACCGAAAGTAAGTGTAAGAACCTTTTTGAGCAGGCTTCACCGTCAGCAGTTCCGCCTTGTACCTTACCTTGTGCCTTGTTGAGCGGTTGGCCGAGAGGGCTTGGTCCACTAAATTCCAGTTCTCACTCCTTAATTTCTACTTCCGTCTCAGTGCAAGTCTCAGTGGTTTCCAGTCCTCGTTCCTACTTATGATTCACATCCGCAACGGTCCGAATACCTGTTCACATTACGATATGTACACTCCACTTTCCACTCCAGTTACTGAGTGAATCGCACCGAAATCAGCGTTGTTATGTGTGAACTAGAGAGAATAAGCTGTCTCACTCTCTATTGGTGTGAACAGAAGCCCTATCCAGTATGGTATGGGAAGGTCCATAATAATAACCTATAGTTGCTGACCTCATTATAAGAGGCCTTTCTCAGTATTACGTTGAAAAAATATCGCGTGCCAATCTATATTTTAGAGAGCCGACTCGGTGAAACTCAGAGCTACTTCTCCCGCCAGATACGGCTGCTTTGTATTCACTGCAATACAAAATCCCTGCTTCACTACGTCACAAAATCTCAGAAATTATCTCGCAAAAAATTCACGGTATCTCTAACAGCTTTATGGTCTTTAACATACATGTAATAGTTTTATAAATTGGTACACTGGAACCTGGTTTATACGGACACCAAGGTGACAGGCCATAATGTCTGTAGTATTATTAAAGCTGGCTCTCAGAAAAAAAAACGTCAGGGCCCAGTTGTTCGAAGGCCGATTAGCGCTTAACCCGGGTTTCTCTTTCTTGTGTTCAAAAGTATTTTCTCGGATAATTTTCTCTGTTATTTTTAGAGCTTCCAATCACCAACTTGCAGACAAAAAGAATTAAAACGGAAATCCTTTTTAAGCTTTCAAATCTGAATTTAAATCTCGCACTAACGCTGGGTTATCTTAACCCAGCTTTGAACAACTCGGCCCAGGGTTACATGCTTTATTGATGTGAAGACTAAAGCCGACATCTTTACGCAAAAAGGCTATTTAATTTCTTAACTGTAACTGTAACATGTTTGTCCTAAAGAAATCTCACAATCATTTATCAAAGTCTACTATAGTCCATTACCTTCTAAGAATTTAGCGAGGCGTGATCTTAGAAAAAATATGTGGCCTTTTTATCAGGAAAGACGAAACTGTCCGTAATAAATGGGTGTCCATACAGCGGGGTTCCACTGTATAGTATTGCACTCTGCTACGGTAAAAAATAAGTGTAAGTCGAAATTACCACAAATGGCGTGTTACTTTAGTTTTGAAACTTCACAGAAACCCACGACAAAAGCAAATACTGCGGATTTCGGGGCAATTAATCACGTATTTATAACCATGTGCTTACTAAATAATCCTTATGAAATGATCCGTTGAATCGAATGACAACATGTAGATTGGATCGTTTTGTTTAGATCTACAACCGAGGCAGAGAGTATTGTAACTTGTGAACATTTCTATTGGTTACTGGTAAAAAAATCTACCCAGGACGAGCACATTATTATTATTATTATTATTATTATTATTATTATTACTATTATTATTATTATTATTATTATTATTATACTTAGGGCTTTTTATGGACACTGGTTTAGCCGTCATTAGTATAATTCGATTGCAGGATCTTAATATCTCTGCATAATGGAATTCTTAATTTTATAGAATTTTGAACTTTTATTATTAATTATGTCTATTTCCTCTTCTTTTATGTAAGGTTAAGTTACTCCTATTTTTTAGAATTGGTAAATGAATAGTTTTTTCTATCTTCACTTATAATATATAGGATTGTTTTTGTTCTCTAATGAATGACGAGGGGTTTCTTTTGTAACGAATGGAATTGTAGATAGTGTTTTGATGAATTAATTAGATTTTTTGTAACAGCAGGTTGATTGTAAATAGGATTTTAATTGAGGTTTTGTAATAAAGATTCTTTTCTCTTAAAAATTAAAATTATTATTATTATTATTATTATTATTATTATTTTGTTCTCGTCAAGTTTCCCTGTTTTCCATCCACTGTTGACCGGGTCCTGGGGCGTTATAAGGGAAAAAGTTACTTCAGTGATAGTACTTTCCTTAGTATGTGGGATGTATCGAGCATTGTAATTTTCTAGGTTTCATTGGTGCTAATTTTACCCAGGATTCTACTAGTGACCTTATCTAGTCCCTTCTTAATTAGCTCTAAGGCTCCAACGACCACTGGTATTGTTTCCGTTTTCATATCCCACATTCTAGTGACTCCATTATTATGAGATGCTGTTGATCGATGCCTACGACCAAAAACACATGTAATCAGGGGCTTTCAACGACCGTTTTCTAGGAAATATCTGTTCAGAGCTCTCAAGAATACCTAAAGTTAACCAACGACTAAAGTTAAATTTTAGTAAGCTGGTTTACTAACTTGGAACAAACGCTGCCGAATCACCTTCTACAGTTATAGCTAGTTACCAGCACCTTAAAAACGACTTATTGACGGACCCACGATCAAGCAAAACTGACAAGGACAGCGACCGTTATGACTAAAGACGGATTGAAAAGCACCAATCATACGTACAGTCTTCAATTAAAGTCTATAACATCACGGCTTAACTCACAGACGACCAACAACATTCCAGTGTTACTGACCAAACAGATCAATAACTAGAGTCACGTAATACCGTCCGTCAACTGAGATACTGCTTGCTTTAACTCTGAAGGTGATTACCACACAGGTTGTCGAAACATCAAGTACTGTCAACGACAGTCTATTGAGGACTACACTCACCCAGACGATCAAAAACCTACTTATGTTTTACAAAGTACTGTTCCAACTCCTCTGGCTTGCAAACTAACAAAAAACTGTTGTAAGTACTGTTCTGCGGTCGAAAAGAATTTTACAGAAAAAGGCCTAGGGCTGCCTTGAATGTGAGCACCACGAAAGCGCACGACCAGCTTGTAACGGCTTGGTACTGTTGGTAACGAAGTTGCAGGGACAGTGTAACTAACCAAATAACTACCATCACCTCTGTCCTCTATATTTCCTGTGGCCTTCTTGTTACCAGATTCATCTTGAAGTTCCACCATAAACAAGTCGCCACCCAGAGTCCGCCGACGTTTTTGGGCATCGTGAGCAATAATAGTAAAGGAACTCTCCAGTCCCACGATTGCCAAGTTCAATCCCCTACCCCTTGCAATTGTATTTTCTGCACAGGTTAAATCGTCAATAACGCCAGCCTCGTTATTGAGCGCGTCCACTAGGTCTTGCAATCTCCTGCGATTAAAGATAAGCTTCGGGACAAACTGGACCTCTGGTTCAAGCAGCATTGATTGGTTTTCTGTGTCCCTAAGCATCGCCTGTAAAGCGGACCTGGCAACCAGCAGATCAGCAGCACGAGAGGATCCGATGAGGGAAGAAAAATTCGCTGCACTTTCTTGAAATTTGTGCAGTCGGTCTTGCTGCTCTGCGAGGATGGCTGCCTTGTTATTGTGTAGCTCTTCCAACTTATTCGTCAAAATTTGCTCTTTCGCATTGAGTGCGTCATGCATCTGTAACGCATAACAAACATGACGTCTCAGCAATTATCTTAAAATATCGTAGATCAACAAGGCTGGAAGAGAAAAATTGTTGTTTTAAATTCTATTTTCTTGGATGGTATTATTTTGTATAATTTATTACCATTGGAAGGCACCAAACAGAAAACTATTGAAACAGGAATTGAGGAACATGTTAGCAATAGTCCGTGTAAAGAGTGCGAGTAAGATTAGTCATTAATGCTTCAGCCTTATAAAATCGTTCGTAAAATGCATTGTGGTTTGAAAACGTGTAGAAGACTTTGATACTTTTGGGCCTTGAACAAACACCAAAAAGATCAAAAACCGGTTTTTCATAAACGCCCTCGAAAATGGCTTCTTTTAATGGATGTCGATCGTCAGTTTAGTGTGTACGGCCAGGACAAAGGGAAAGCAAAGGTATTCGAAGACGCTGACAGTATTGCTAGTCAAGCAGAACCGGGCCTCATAGATTTGTACTTCCCGCTGACCTTCCCGCTCTTTTAAGTAAATTGCTGTTGCCGGAATTACGGTCTTTTAGAATTTATTAAGTAATTAAGGTAATTTTGTCATCGCACTAGCTACAGAAATGACAACCCCGGTCATTTCATGCCCTTTAAAGTTATAAGTAATGTTGAGAAGTCTCCGGGAAGAAGCCTAATAGAGTCTTTTACCGACTTGTCTATAGAAACGTTCCCTGGGTACCAGAGGTTTTTCTCACTTGCGGCGGGAATTTTCGATGTTGGCCGAAGGCCGACACATCTTCGGCCGTAGGCCGAAGCCGCGAGAAAAACGTTTCGCGCGGATCACTATAAAGACTTGACAGAAACCGGAAACCGCGCCAGAAAAGTCTCTGGCACCCAGGGTAATAGAAACGTGGAGCATCCGAGAAAAAACGATTGGTGCCCAGGGAAAAGTGTTTGGGTGTTTGTGTGTGTGTGGAGATGAGGGGGGATTGGAAAGGGGGTTGACTTTTCTTTTAATCTTGTAATAAGAAAACGTATATCTGCTTAGCAGGGTCTGTAAAACCAAGGGAAACCTACCTCCTTGAATAAACTATGAATTCGTGCTTTTTGCTTTTTACGCGAATTTTCCATGTCAAGCATCGCCTGCTTCACTTGAGCCTCTGCAGTTTTTATCTCCTCCGAGCGAGTGTTAACTTTAGTGGCAAGTTCCTGCACTTCCTGACGACACTTTAAAGCAGCGTCAGCAAAGGATGAAAAATTGTGACCCTTGTGATCAAGCTTGATGCATCTCCTACAAACCATATGACCGCATGTATTGTCGAATAAACGGAATGGCTCGCTATGCTTTGAACAGGATGCACTTGCGGTGGCTGATTCCAGTGAGAGGAGTGCGTGACGATTACTTGCTTTATGGCGAATGTGAAAGTGGGCTGCAACCTTACACATATCTTCTTTGCAGTTGAAGCACCAGAAGATTGCCAGATGCTTATCATCACAAACCTCGCAGGTGAATAAACTTTCACTTTCTTCTTGTTGTTGAGGTTTGACATCTAAGATACTCAACAATGCAAAATTCTTTGGTAACCCCGCGACTCCACCTTGAGGTACGTTAACTTCAACTCTGCAAGTGGGGCAGGGAATTTTGTCATCTGCAGTGAGCAACTGCCACAGGCAGCGCGTACAAAAACTGTGTCCACATTTCAGCATACGAGGGCAAAGGTTTTGATCATCATAAACCTCACGACACACTACACACTCGACAATTACTTTAGGAAAAGCCATTGTCTGAAAAGAAAGGGTAAAAAAAACATGTTCAAAGTAAGGCCCAGTTCAAACGTAGAACTCTTCATGTACCGAATCTAACTCCTTCAGTTAAGTACGTGAAAAGATCGTCGTTTGAATCGTTAAGTTCGAGTGGCCCACATGAATTTCGACTGTGGAGCGACTTCGTTTCAAACGTCGAACTTTTTATGTGCCGAATCTAAATGCGAAAAAAGTACTATAATTTATTTTGACTAGAAAGCGTTTGAATCAACCGTCGAGCATTTAGTCTACGAGAATCTCTCTTGTTTCTTGTCGAACTCAATGCGCCAGACACGAAAATAACCACGTGCGTGATGAAAGGCGCGAGACAGGAGAGATGCTCGCGCGCGCGTGCACTCCCCTTAATAAATCTGAAAAAAACAGGAGAGAGAGAGAGAGAGAGAGAGAGACTGCTCGCAATCTATCGAACTATTGTCATGGGGGTCGACCCAAACGAGTATTAAATTCGATACATGTAAAGTTCAACGTTTTTAAAAGGGCCCAACCCTCACAGTCAGGCTAACAAAGTAATCACGTTAGCAAGTTTAGAGCGGTGGGCTGTTGAGCGGTGACGGGTTCGATCTCCGGAGGCTGAATCAAAATGATACTCCTTTCGATTCTTAGAATGCGCGTGAGAATGGCATACCCATCTTCAAAGGGAAGCGTATTTAAACCGTGTTAATACATTCACACTTTATTAAGTAAAAATCAAATCAAATAAAATGAAAATAAAATTTGTCAAGTGACAGACTATTAGTGTTAGTAAAATCCAACTAGTGGTCTATTATCATTGCTGCGTTCTTATTGGTTGAGCTACTACTAGGCTAGTAGCGAAAAGCACCGGCTTTGAAAACCAAAACAATGACAGCTGAATCGCGTTTTGCCAGCTAAAGTTGTTTTGTCTCAATATTTTTGACCAACTAGTTGGATTTTAGTGAAACAATTATTCCTCTCACCCTCATGCATGGCCTCTGAGTCAATAGCCTATTCGGCCGTCATCCTCATGGACTATTGACTCAGAGATCATTTGGGCTCGAGGAATAATTGTTAATTAGTGTGTGGCTGGCCCTAACGTCGCGAAAATAAAACAAGCCAAGCGCACGACTGCACTACTATCTCAATAGCTTAGAAAAGGCTAGTCCTCATCATATTGACTAAAGTGGTTTTCGTAAGGCGTCTGTGGCTTGTTTCACTTGTTTCATGGAAAAAAGTCTACTCATAACAACCAAAATCGTAATCGGACAATAGTAAAGCCAGCTAAAGTTGTTTTGTCTCGATATTTTTGACCAACTAGTTGGATTTTACTAAAACAATTATTCCTCTCGCCGTCGTGGCCACTGAGTCAATAGCCCATTCGGCCTTTGGCCTCACGGGCTGTTGACTCAGAGCCCATTCGGGCTCGAGGAATAATTGTTCATTATTTCCGCGACGATATGTCCAAGGATTCCTTGCTATTTTCCACCACATGTAACGTGACACATACTCCACAATTCATCTTATTTCAAAGCGCCGCTATCTGATCACGCTACTCATCCCTAGGGCTTTTTCCTTTAAAAAATGACAGGGCTTCTTCCATTTTCTAATTAAGAGAAAACTATGGGAATGAGGTTGTTGTTCCTCCCTCAACTTCTGATTCCTCTTGTGGCTTATTGTAAAACTCATCATCGCACGCCTTTGCTTCCTACGGAAAAATGCAAAAACAAGCCGTTTTCTGTTTTCTTTGATTGCTCCCATTTAATGATGAAGGAAAAAGCTAATGTAAAATAAGGCTAAATATAGATATTTGAGGGAACGTTTACGACAAACGGCAAACGCTAATTTGTATCACGTGACTAAGTTTTCCCGGCTTTACTTGTCGTTTTGATACATCTTTAATGATCATTACAAATTAGTAATTAAGCTAATATGATCCATAAGAAATGGTTTGCACTGTTTATATCTGGTCATTTTCTATTTTGAGAAATTTTCAAATTGAACGTGACGTGTCTCGTTCGTCGTTCACGTGAACTGTCAGTGCGGACAGGAAGTCACCACGAAAAACGTAACGAGTTATTCGCTATGTAATTGAATGTGATATATAGGAAAGTCAAAGTCAAACTGAACAACAAATTTATTCAACAAACCAAACTAAAAAATATTTTTGCCAGAACATGTCGGGCGATGATTTCCTAAGAGTAAATAAGACTACTAAGTAATCAAATATTTCCGTGTCTCATACACGCCCTAAGGTCAACTGAGAACAATCAACGTACAAATGGGAAAGTGATATTTACGTTTCAGGGTAAGGTTACTCTGCATGCTAGATTATGGAAAAAAGATGAGATCCCATATCCCCCAAAGAATAAACCTGTCTATTCAGAATTGCATTCAACCAAAATCCCATATTTCATTTGTCATCTATATACCGGAAAGCAATGTACAGGAGATGAAGACGTTACAAAAGGTAATATTCGAGACCAAGTATAAGGTAATGGGTTCATGATAACCGTCACGAATATAGAGACATTCCATACCCACTTTGCCCACTACAGTTACCATAGCTACTGTAGTTGCTGTAGTTACAGTAGTTAATGCAGTTGGTGTAGTTAGTGTATTTGGTGTAGTATGTGTAGTATTTTGCATGAAACAAGTGAAACAAGCCATAGAAGCCTTAAGAAAAGCACTTTAGTCAGTATGATGAGGACTAGCCTCTTCTAAGCTATTGAGATAGTAGTGCAGTCGTCCGCTTGGCTTGTTTTATTTTCGCTTTTTAGTCGGCAAGATAGTGATGTCCGTGATACAGTAAAACGCCGCGAAGAAGAACCTAGATTTTTTGAACTTTGGCAAAATAGTTTCTTATAGTTTGGAGAACTTATTGGAAGTTTAGGCTAAATAGGTTCTTAATTTTTATGAAGAAGGATACTGTTGTTGATCACAAGAAATTGCTATAAATGGTATTTATCCTTCATAATAGACATTTATTTAGCAAAAATCTAACAAAACTAGGTTAACAGCCAGAAGATATGCAGTTTCCAACAATGGTTGTATACATTATACATTTATTATATAATGTAATATAAATTTCCCATATTAAAGCCAGACTTTTGATCAAAATGTTTATGAAAATGTAATCTCACCCCACATATAAGAACCTGTTGATTTTTCTTGGCTAAACTGGCTCTTACATTTTGGAGTATAAAAATGACAAATTTCTGCCAGCAGGTTCTTAAATTCTAGGTTCTTCTTCGCGGCAGTTTACTGTATGTTTACAAATAGGCCTGGGCTGCGACAATTTAACTTCGGAGTAGGAGAGGGGTAAAGCTTTTGCTTGAAGGTAAAAAGAATAAAGTTAAGATTTCCGAACAGCTCCATTCACTTTAATATGCATACGGACATGTTTCGACTCTATTCGGGTAAACTGTTGAGGTAAACAGTATCCCTAACGATTGTCTTTTCCTGTTTTCAAAGAGTTACGTTTCTGAATCATCGACGGAGCTGAACGATGGCAAAATTTGCTTGAATTTCGCTGTCTTATAAAAGACAATCACTTACCTTAAGTGAGGAAAACAGCAAAATAAAGCGAGTGCAAGAACTTCTCTCAGCACGATCTCTCCACCGACAACACTTCCACCTTATTGACGAGAACTGTGTTTCGTAGAAGAAACACTTCACTTCCGCATGTTAGGGAGGGGTGTGGAATAGGTTACCATTCTAAGTATTTTTTAGGTTATTTTAAGGTTATTTAGTGTTTGTGCTTGACGTTTCATTCGTGACTAGAGTCATGTTATGATTAGTTTATAGATAAGCCGCATTTGTGTCGACAGGTTTGCAAATTCTATCACCTTTTAAAATAGTTTTTCAACATGATGTCATTTATTAAATTTGATTGTCAATCCTTGAAGTGGGCACGTTTTGGAATCATCGCTGACCTTTATTGTTACCGACATCAGAGTTCCTGTTTTGCTTTAAGGTAGAGCTTTGTGGGTTTAGCTATCACGCTTTCTTTGGTTTTCTTATGGGTTTGTTTATTCAACTTTGGTTATCGACAGGAAATTCGTTTAAGTCATTGGGAAAAGCGTTTGTAACTCCCATGACAGCAAGCCTGAACGTACCGACGTTTTACTTATATAAGTTGCCAGTTTTTAGCACAAGTGGGTTAGTAGTTGAGATTAGTTACAGTTAGTTGTCTAGCAGAATTCGTTAAGTGATGCTGTAAACAAGACATATGAGCTGCTGTAACGATTAAAGAACACCAAGATGTAAACTCAGATACCTGGTACCTCTACGCTCAGCGAGCGAGTTGCTCGTAAACCCCCTACAATATTATCTGACACTCTCTGCGAAAGCCTGACTTTAGACCTAACATTTTTTTGGGTGTCTGTAAAACGCGGACCGGATACCTGCGGATGGCGGATGCGGATGGGAAAATGCGGATGGAAAAAAAAATGCGGAAAGCAAAAAAAAGTAAGAAGAAAAAAACGCGAAATGTGGATGGTACAAAAAAAATAAACAAACAAACAATTAAGGAAAGAAATCTTTCTTTCAAGTCGCTGTCACATGGTTGAACCCTTCACTTCCATACAGAACGTGATGCCAATAGTTGACACAGTTTTGTACCCTGTAATTCCTTTCATTAATGTCACAGAAATAAGGACGCTTCGTTCCTCGTCCTTAAATGCACACATACTTGGTGCACTTCTCCTTTGAGTGTTTAGCCTAAGGTTTGCAGGCAAGGTAAACAGCTCAAAAAGTCGGCTTATTTTGCACTGGCCCTGTTTAATATTCTTCTCTTTACCAAATAACGAGCCAGTGGTCCCCGCAATCACGGGTCAGAATGCAGAATGTTACCATACCAGCATCCTAAAGCGGTGTAATTCACGAAGCAGTCTGTCTTTTCTTTCGCAATTCTGGAGTGATCGCTATTTTTTTTTTAACATTCACTTTATTACGAATTTCATTGTTATCACGCTAAGAAGGGGAGGCATGATTTCTTTGCTCTCACTGGATTTAGTGTACTCAACTTACAGAAAGAATATTCTCGGGGCAATCAATTCTAGACTTATTTGTTAGAGCGGCTCAAGACAGAAAAAAATTGCAGTATCAACTAGAAAAAAAGGCCGAACGTTCCGATTTGGCAGATGCCAATCAACTCCGCCTGATCCGCCTATCATGTGGATTTATTTTTTACCAGTTCTACCCTTTGGGAATTTATAAGTGCACGAATAATGAGTTCGAATTTTTAAAATTGCAAATTATACTGCAGATTGAAAGAAAAAAACAGACTTCTTGATCAATCGCAAGAATTATTTCCCGACAAGGTGTAAAAATAATCTGCAAAATTAAACTCCCGCAAAAAAGTGTCGCTTGGAAACGCATTAATAAAGGCTACTTTCTGTTTCATTTGCTTTTGTTTCGAATTTTTCTACCAGCATAATAGTTTCGAAAACATATCCTCAGTGAGTTTTTAGAACGTCTGTATCGAGCAACTTAAAAATCGTTTTTAAAAGCGTGAAGGGCAGAATTCGGAATCGAAAATAATTTATATAATATTCGAATTATTTGGCCCGCTCCCGTCTATCTGCGAAGCAGCAACCAAACTTATTTTTTCTACATGGAAAGATGTTTAGTTATTACAAATCAGAAAAAAACCAAGCTGCTTCTTAAGAAGACTATATAAATTTTTTAGCTTTCTCTACGCCAGATCAGCATTTTTTATATGTTGATGGAAGCTTTTCGTAAAACTGTGAAAATGGAGCAAAGGCCAGAAAAATGACTCTGTTGAGGGTGCCGCATATTGCTGGAAAATGAATTTCTGTAGAAAAACCCTCATTAAACAAGACCGATTCACACAAAACCGAGAGGAAATTGTGTAATAGAAGACAACTAGTGTAACAGTAGCTTAGCTTTTGATCTCAAAAACGGGCTTCTGCAGGTGTCTGCAGTTCACAATCACTCTCGGAACTGTCTGCTATGGCAGAGTCGACCAGAGTCAAGGCAGAGCGAAAGTTGATTTGTATTATGAGCCCATTTGAAGATCAGGCTCCTTTGTGAGGAAACATGGCGATTTAACGGAGGCAAGCGTGAAATAGGCGACACAAAGCACGCCGATTTTTTCACGTAGCTCACCCTATTTTTTGGTTTAGTTTGTTTTCTCTAATTTTCTTTTAATTTGAGGAAATTTAGTCCTTTTTTGTTGTTGTTGTCCGAACGTTATACACGTTTTGTTTTGTTAAGAAATGTTTTAGTGACACAATTTATAAATCCAAATTTGTGTTTTTTTGTTTTTGTTATTGTTCAAATTTTTTTCTATCCTCATTTTCCCGTCCGCATCCGCCATCCTCAGGTATCCGGTCCTCGTTTTGCAGACACCTCCTTTGCTAGCCGACTTTTTGAGCTGTTTACCTTGCCTACAAGCCTTAAGCTAAACACTCAATGGACAAGTGCACCAAGTATGTGTGCATTTAAGGAGGAGGAACGGAGAGTACTTATTTCTGTGACATTAATGAAAGGAATTACAGGGTACAAAACTGTGTCAACTATTGGCATCACGTCCTATACGTAAGTGAAGGGTCCAACCATGTGACAGCGATTTGAAAGAAACATTTCTTTCCTTTGTTTGTTTGTTTATTTATTTTTTTTGCCATCCGCATTTCTCGTTTTTTCCTTCTTAATTTTTTTTTAGTTATCCGCATTTTTCCATCCGCATTTTCCCATCCGCATCCGCCATCCGCAGGGTATCCGGTCCGCGTTTTACAGACACCCCATTTTTTTGTCAGTTGAACAAAAACAGCAACTCGAAACTTACACTGGGAAATACACTAAGAAAATCGAATCAACCCTACAAGGCCTTCGAGTTGAATATAAAGTTTCACCACACAGGGTATATTAACGTGTACCTAATAAGTCCGTTCGAGCCCTCTTACTTTTTCCCTGCTAAAAACGTATGGACGACCAACCCCCCACCCCCCCTTACACCAACCCTTCCCTCCAGTCTAAATATCCACAAGTCTCTTAAACGAAAACCTTTAGTGTTGTATTCAAGATTTTTTCGAGCGTGTCACTTTTTCTATTCTAAATTTCGCTTACTGTCTTTATTTATCAATTTTATTTATGCACAATCAGTATCCTTTACTTGCTTTCGAAGTATGTCTACATTCACACCTTCGTTTGTTCAATTACACCTTCGGCTCTTTTGTTTTCAGCTATGCAGTCCCACAATTCAGGCATGCAGTGACATTAGTTGTTCAGTGCTTTTAAACTTTTAAAAATTTCTGTGAAGGATTAATTTCCCCAGAAGAATGTTCTGAACTCTTGGATAGCTGTCAGAGTAATAAATCCCCTGGAAATGATGGCATTCCACCTGAATTCTATAGAAAATTTTGGCCGCTAATAAGCGAAAGTTTTATCAGGTGCGCAAATGAATGTTTCGAAAAAGGGGAAATGTCATGCTCACAAAAACAGGCTGTAATTACTCTGCTTGAGAAAAGTGGAAAAGATCGCGCTCTCCTCGAAAATTGGCGGCCATTATCTCTTGTTAATGTAGATACGAAAATCATGTCCAAGGTGATCGAAGCAACGGTTAAAAAGGTGTTACCCAGTATCATTCACTACAACCAGACTGGTTATGTTAAAGATCGTTTCATCGGTGAAGCAATACGTTCTATAATCGATATTAAGGATTTCACAGCTAAGGAAAACTTCCCAGGTTTACTGCTGTTTATAGATTTCAAAAAGCTTTTGAGAGTGTGGAATGGGAATTTCTCATTGAGAGTCTTAAAAAGTTTAACTTTGGTCGAGAATTCCTTCAATGGGTGAAAACCTTTTATAACAACATTCAAAGCTGTGCTATAAACAATGGCGTTAGTTCTAACTTTTTTACTCTGGAACGCGGTGTTAGGCAGGGTGATCCACTCTCTCCTTACCTAGTTATAATTGGTGTAGAAACTTTAGTAATTGCCATAAGGCAAAAAGAGACAATTAAAGATTAACTGTTCAAAAACTGAAGGCAGTGTGGATTGGATCTAAGAGACATTATAAAGAAAAACCATTCGGTATTAAATGGCCAGACGAGCCAATAAAAGTTCTAGGTGTATACTTTACTTACGACCAAAAATTGCTTAAAGAAAAGAATTTCATTGAATGACTGGATTCAATTAAAAAACTTATTAACATATGGTCCGCTAGAGGCCTGTTGACTCTGTTGATATACGGTAACGTGACAATAATCAAATCTTTTCTTACCCCTAAGTACATTTACGTTTGTTCGATCCTTCCAACTCCCAAGGAATTGCTAAAAGAATTGAATAAAATACTGTTTAAATTTCTCTGGAAAGGTGTAGATAAGATAACAAGAGCTTCAGTTATATAAAACGAATACGAAGAGGGAGGGCTAAGAATGGTAGATCTCGAGTGCATGGTTAAAACATTGAGATTAGATTGGTTAAAACGTATCTTCAGTGGGACTAATGGAACATGGAGAAGCTACCTACAACAAATACTGAGCTCCGTTGAGGGATTGTTCTTTTTTAATTGCAACTACAATATCTCGGATTACACAATTCCTTCTCAATTTTATTGGGATTTTTTGTTATGGTGGTCGCAATTTCGTGAAACGTTTGCCACTGAAGAAGATTGGAAAATCATAATATGGAAAAACAAAGAAATAAAAGTAGAAAACAAGCCGGTTTATTATAAAAATTATGTTAATGCGAGACTCATTTGTATTCAAGATCTTTTATTCAGTCTGAACAGTACTGATTCTTATAATCAACTGTCTAAAAAAATATGCAAACCAATTATTTTAGAATGGGCTGGCTTACGTAGGTCTATTGCATTATCGCTAAGAAGTTATGACAGGTATCCTTCCATAAACTCTCCAACATTTGTGGTAAGTGACAACATTTTTGACGTTACGTAAGAAAAATCAAAGGATTACTACAACCTACTTATCAGAGAAAAAGCTAAACCGCTCAATATTATTAAAAAATTACAGAGTAACTTTCATTTTAACAGCGACCATCTGAAGCAAATATTTAAGCTGCCACACTCTATCGTTGTCGAATCATATGTTAAAGCCTTCCAGTACAAAGTAATTAACTCAATTCTTTACATAAATACAAAGTTGTATAAAATAGGTTTTAGAAAAAATGATTTATGTACTTTCTGTGACAATCAACCTGAATCATTAACCCATTTGTTCTATCACTGCTCACGCTCTAAACAGCTTTGGATCGTCGAATTTGAATAATATTGGTGCCTTATTTCGAAACAACGAATTCGTCTCTGCTTAGAAAATGTGCTCTTTGGAATTATGACGGAAAATGCTTGTCCTTTACTTCAATCGCTGAACTATTTTATAATTATTGGAAGACTCTATTTGTGGGACTGTAGAAGCAAACAAATCCTTCCAAACATTTATGGATTTAGGGCGAATATCATCGCTAAATATGAGACAGAAGAAAAAATCAGCAACAAAGAATTCTTTAAAAGAAAGTGGATAATGACGCCTTCTTTAAGTTAACTGTCCTAACTCCGTATTATTTCATTGCCCTGTTGTACTTTTTTCTTATTTCTTTAAGCCCTGTAATATTTTAACAATTAATTTTGCCTTACTCTGTTTATGTCTATTGTTAAAATGCTTTCTTGTAGTATTGTAAATGTAATTACTCAATGTAATTATCAATAAATATATTTTAAAAAAATCTGTATTGTTGATGACGTACGATATTTCTGTCATAAACAATGGTTTCCTGGAAGCAAATGAGCGTCGTCCTGATCAAGTTTTAAAAACGAAGACACGAAAACTTGGAACAAACGCTTGGAAAGAGCAGACTTTTATAGTTTTGGGCGGATGCCGTGACCAAAAGTATGTGCTCTAACCAAGTGCATTAGTTTTAAGTTTTCTTTTTAGACCTGAAAATAAGTTCGTAACAGAGGTAGGTAGCTTACGTGTAGACGCACCCTCCCCCCACCCCGACAAAGGAAAAACCGAGGGGGAGTATGCAGCTAAACGTAGGCAAAAGAATAGGCTCAACTGAGGTGTTACAAATTCTTAAGGTTAAACTTTTAAAAATAAATTGTTTGGCTATATTAACATGAAAACAAAGCTAACTCTATAATTGGACAAAAAGGGTTTGACGATACGAGTAAACAAAAACAAGCAAACTCTCCGTTTGGGCGATATCGTCGATATCGTCACTCGTTCGCGCGTTCTCTCGTGCAAAGTTTTGTTCGCCACTCGAAATGGAAAGCGCGCTCGCATGCCACTTAGTATTTTGGTATTTAGCGACACAAAATCAATTCAACACGGGTAAATATATGTTTTAAATGTTCAGTTCTGAAAGTGTTTACCAGCTACATTTGAAAACGTTTTGGAAAGCTTCCGGCGATGTGATGATGACACCTGCACCGTAAAAGGGCTGCCTTGAATATGTGCACCCTGTAATTTTACGCTCAATGTGTGGTCAACTCGCTCAGCACCTGCTGGGATAGTGTAAGAGACATAATAACTGCCATTGTCCTTGTCCTGAACATATGCGCTTACTTTCTCTCCTGATTCATTTATAAGCTTTACCTCAAACACGTCGCCACCCAGACTGCGCGCATTATTTCGTGCATCACGAGCAGTGATGTTGAAACACGCCATCTCTCCTGGTTTTGCGTGCTCCAGTCCTGAGCCAGCTGCAGTCGTGGTTTCTGCACAAGTAGACTTGTCCATAACCACACCCACTTTATTGACCGCCTCCAGTACGTACTGGCAACTACTACGATTAAAGGCAAACTCTGGCACACTTTGTGCCTCTAACTGAAGCACTTTAAAGGATTGCTTTAACATGGCAACTAGAGTCAACTCTAAATTGGACCTTTCGGCCAGGAGACTGGCATTGTCTAATGAATGGATGGTCGACAAAGCATCTTGGACGGTACTCTCTATATTTACTTGACATTTGCGTAGACTTTGTTGTTTCTCTGTGAGGAAAGCTTTTTTGCTCATGTGCAGCTGTCCCAGCTCATTCTTCAGTTTTTTCTCTCTCTCAGTGATTGCGGTACGAAGCTATGAAACAATTGGTAATATATAGATTTAGCCACGGCTAAAAGCGAAGCTCTTTTTAATAATACGTGTAAACAAAAAAATTAAATCGTGTAACGCTAAACTGGGGACGACAATGAAATTGGCTTCAAGACTAATAGATCTAATTAGTAAAAAAAACAAATTGCACGTGCACCACACCAAATTTTTCTTCTAATTAGCACAAAGCAAATTTGCACGTGCAGCACGCTTTTTTGTCTTTCCCTTGCCGTTGTTTTGCACGACTACAACGCTGTTTTATACGACTAAAACGTCAAACTTCCTAGTTACACACTATTTTTATGGAGAAATTGTCGTATGTGCGTAGCCAGTATTTTGTTTCCAGTGTTCATGTTCGCTTTTATTTTTCACTGCCTCTCATTTTCACCTTGCTGGCCGCTAGCATTTCTCATTTTCTCACCGCCGCTTTGAATTTCCATGTTTTTCTTCCAACAAATTTTCAATAACTCGCTCTTGCTCTTTCTCTGTTATCCACGTTAGTGTACACATAAAAAAATAACGCCGAAAAAGACACGACTTTTTTCTTTCTAAAAGTCCGGGCGGCCATGCGATTTCCTTCCAAATAAAACCTTGAGTTGCATTTGGGTTCCCATACCTGTTGATTGAGTTATTTTACATTGGTATGCCTGTGGTGCGGACGGACGGTCGCTCGCTCGCTCGCTCGCTCGGTGTACGGTCACGTGATTACCAAATTTTCTGGGATGGGTAGATTACCACATTTCCTTAGGTATGGGGCTCCGCCCACGCGCGCGCTTCGCGCGCGGGTGGAGCTCCGCTATAAAACAAATGACATTCTAGGAATTTATCCGCTTGGGATCAAAAGAAATGTTGTGAATCAGCTTTGTATTGTCATTGGGTAGAGCCGGGTTCGTATCCTCACTGAGATGGCGCCAGGAAGCTATGGATGTTTGGGGACTGGAAAAAGGAATAGTTTTTGTAGTGGTCATGAGACTTGTTACCGGACGTTTTCGCCCCATGTAAGGGAACCCAAGACAGTTTGGATTCTGGATTCTAAGCCAGCGATTTCGGATTCCAGGTTCTGGATTCCGGATTCTTTGTCAGTGGAACCTGGATTCCGGATTCTTTAAGCTGATTCTAGGCCCAGGATTTCGGATATCACAAGCAAAACTTTATCGGATTCCACATTCAAGGTTTATATCAAAACAAAAAAACTTACCTCTTGGAAAACGCTTTCAATTCGACTTAGGTGTGCCGCTAGAGATATTTCAGCCCCATGACTCAAATCCATCACACAATCTTCTCTAGTTCTTACAACCTTAGTTCTGGAGCTGACTCTAGTGGCAAGTTCTTCCATTTCCTGTTTACATTGTGAACCAGCGTCGGCTAGAGACACAAATTGGTGATCCCTGCTATCCCCGCAAGTAATACAGCTCCTACAGACCATAGAACCACAGTTCTTGTCAAATAGGCGGAATTCCTTATCATGTTTCGAGCACTTTACAGATACAGCGGACGGCTCCAAGGAGACAGTACGATGGTCACGACTGGTCTTGTTACGAGAGTGAAAGCGAACTGCATCACTGCACATATCCTCGTCACAGTCCAAGCAATAAGAGTTCGCGGGGTGCCTCTGGTTATCACTTGCACAAACGTCGCAAATGGGCAAACCTTCACCTCCTTTATGAGATGGCAAACTGGAATCAATGATTTTTAATACTAGAAAATTTTTTGGAACTTCCGCGACTCCAGCTGGTAGCAAGTACATTGTTTTTCTGCATATTGGGCAACAGATGGTGTCAGTGTTATAGCGTATTAAGTTTCCTAAGCAAAACGAACAAACGGTGTGACCACACCTCAGTATACGAGGACAGAAGTCTTGATCATCAAAACTCTCGTAACAGGTTGGACACGATGGATACTCGAGTACTCTCGATGCCATTGGCTGAATAAATAATATAGAGTGGTACATAAGATTCCTTGCAAAAGCGGCTAGCTCACTATACTTGGCGAGATGCAAGGGAAGCAAAGTTTAGGCAGCCTACAGATAAACAGTTACGAAAAATCAAATATTTCCAGCAACATCAATTATTTTCATTCTGTCTCCTTTGAAAGCATGCATGAACAGGTTAAGGGACCTGATGGGGAATTAAAACTTTCATGAACTCAGCCCTTATCGGAAGGAGGGCGCTTAAGGTGTTTCGATAAAGTTTTTTGGAGGCCATGCCGATATTTTTCAATCGCCTTATCAAAAATAATTTTATTCTTGTGCGCTGGACCGCCATAAAATTTTCACCGTTAACTGACTTTGGATTGAAGTTTGTCAAAATGCAGTTTTAAGTAAAATCGATATCACCATGGCAACAATAAACAAAAACATTTAGAATCAATAAAAGCCGAATTTTGCGCGATCTAGACGTGCTACTGATCGGACACCAGAAACTTAACGTGTGGTGTTTAGCAAATAACCTCCGTGAAAAGCAAAAAATTCTGTATGTTTGAATTCAAATAAAACGTAAATATATTTCAAACCTATATTAGTCGTGACAAATTGTTTACTAAAAAAGTTTTAAATAACTCAAATTAGTCTCAAGTAGCGTCAATATGCTGCTTAATATCATATTTCGCTACTTGGAAATTTTGGTGTATTTTCTTTCTTGTGATCCTGTGCCAGGTTGCATAAAGCCTTCTTAAAGGGCACCTTCAACCAGTGTGCATTGCGGTCGGGCACTTCACCGAAATCATTTGCTGTAATACAGAAATCACGTTAGTGATTTCTGTAGGATTGTATCTACGTTTCTTTTAAGAAAGGTATCACAGCCTGCTATTGCCTTAGGTTGTGAAGATGCAATCCGATTTTCAAACATAATCAGAATGTTCGTAAGGCTGTGATACCCTTCTTAAAAGGAACGTAGATACAATCCTACAGTAATCCTTCTGTATTACAGCCAATGATTTCGGTGAAGTGCACGACCGCAATGCACACTGGTTGAAGGTGCCCCTTTAAGATAAGAGAGCTCTTAACTTTTGTTCTGGAACAATATCCTATTGTTTTGACATGATAGTTACGAGTTCCCTTAATCTTAAGATTTTTTTTGCAACCCGACTCTGAAAACTAACCTGTTTTCTCGCCACCTGTCAAAGAGCAACTTTATTCTAAATTTTGACGCTTTTCTGTACATCTCTAGAACGGCCCGACAGAATTCTTTTTAAACTTCATCAAATAATCTTCACGATGTATATAATAATGTCTGAAACGTTCATTGAGATTGATTCACTGCAACACCTTGAAATTTCAAGACAAACCTAGCCTGCGAAAGGGCCACAAATCCGCGTTACAACAATTAATGTTTTGACGTTATGCTTATTTTTCCAAATTAATGCGGACCATACTGTAACCTCCATGAATAATACACATCAGTGCGATTATTGTTAAAAGATGCAATAAAATTCAAACTGAAATGTGCTAGTCATGGAGGTATGTATGGTCCGCATTAATTTGGAAAAATTTGCATAACGTCAAAACAGTGAATTTTGTTACGAGGATTTTTGACCGGTTCGTAGGTTATTTTTTAAGGCGATTAAAAAATATCGGTATGGTCTCCGGAAAACTGTATCGAGGGGGCGCTTATTAAGTTTTCCTTTCAACTAACTGTAACTTTATTTTACCTAAATCTATAATAGAAAAGCAAAAACTTAATCATTACCCACGTCCGAACGTAAAGGGTATGTTTTCTTTGTTGAAACATTGTTTGGAAAGTCAGGAGGAAAGGGGTGGGGCGCTCATTCGAGAGGGGCGCTTGTTTGATACTCTGGCCTAGGAGCTGAGCACTTTCTTGGGGAAGGGTGCAACAGCCAAAAAAACTTTAAGAGTGTTTTATTGCTCACTTGATCATAATAACAATGAGTAAACTTGTACAATAAATAAAAAAATCTGAAATTTGAAATACCAATTACTAAGTCACGGTCAAAACTTTTTTAATTTAGCACTGTTATTTGTGATTACACTTTTATTCATCATCTTTATTATAAAGATGATAATTCCAATGTTGAGAGCTGTTGCTTGACTAGCGACGCGCGCCACCCACGCGTGTGTCTGAGAAAAATAAAGAAAGACACATGACTAGAAATGGCCCGTTTGTCTCCTTTTGTCCCTCTTGGCCTGGCTCTGGCCTTTCAGGCCTGGTTATGGCCATTCTGGCCTGTGTTTGGCCTTTCTGACACTCTATATAACCTGACTATTTGCGAAAAAGATGTCATTTGTGTTCAGTCATCGAACTGTCAACATGGTTTACAAGAGAGTTTGCAGAAACTGTCCCATTTCATCGTGTGGCACGAAGTACCTTGTCAGATGAGCTAACCATCTCGCGGATGTTCATCAGTTAGACCACATACAGCGAAGACAGTATTTACAAGAGGCAAAACTGCA